>JAHZTW010000005.1:18601462-18866875 GCA_020283515.1 Alliaria petiolata | reverse complement strand
AAAACCTCAAATTTATCGATTTTGATTATAAAATAAAATCAACTAGGATATATTTCAATTTAATAAAAATAAAATAAAATAAAAGGATTTATTTCAATTTAAGAGAAGGAAAATAAAAACAAAAAATAAATTTGATTAACTATGGTATATTTCAATTAAAAATAGAGATTTCAGATTCTAATGATAAGACATTAGACAATGATGGGCTCAATGAGAAGGATGATAGCAAGAATCATGTAGAGAAGCTTTTGGTGCGAGTCTTGAGAAGCATAACTTCTTTAGAGAGCACAGAGATCATGTATATGAGAGAGAAAAAAAAATAAAAACGAAAAGTAAATTTGATTAATTAGGATATATTTCAATTAAAAAAGAAATTTTAGATGTTAATGATATGACATTAGACGATGTATGTTATTACATAATAAGATATTGTGTGAAGTAAATCAGTTTATCGATTTAGATTTCGATACGCGTCTCGGTAAAATATTATTTTTTAAAGAAAAAAGGAATTTCTAAAAAGGCAAATTTATTGATTTAGATTAGAAAAGTAAAATAAAATTAACTATAATATATTTTAATTTAAGAAAAATAAAATAGAAATAAAAGGATCTATTTCAAAAGAAAAATAAAAACAAAAACAAAAAGTAAATTAGATTAACTATGATATATTTTAATTAAATAAAAAAATATTTTAGATGCTAATGATATGACATTAGATGATGATAAGATCAATAAGGAGGAGGATATCAAGAATCATGTAGAGAGGCTTTTGATGCGAGTTTTAAGAAGCATAATTTCTCTAGAGAGTAGAGAGATCATATAAGGGAGATGAAATATGAAGAGAAAGAGAGACTTTATTTGTTTGAAGAGAGTTAATAGAAATATCGTTAACTTATTCGAAGCACTCAAATTAAATATCCAAGTTTTTAATGCAGCGGAACAGAAAAAATAGTTGATAAAGCGTGAACTATATGAAAAGTATGGTTAATGTTGCTTAGGATATGCAATATATTATGTGTTTTAAATATTTTAATTAAAAATAAATGAGAATTAAAATAAATAAATAACTCTTAGGATTGGAAGTTGTGTTTTTCATATATTTTTTCAGTAGTGATCAGATTTTGTTTTCTATTTTTTTTACAAAATATATTAATGACTTTTAAATATTATTATTATAAATCTGCGTATACGCTGATCCTAATCTAGATTTTAATTATGATAAATCTAATTATCATAAAAGAAGGATAATTAAGTCGCCAAAATTTTAGAATATATATATAAAGCATTAAGAATAAAAATAATTCAGATAAGAATATTAAAACATATATATCTCGAAATATTAATAAAAATAAATTTTATTTTTTCTTTACAGATTACTCGATTTTGTTTTTCATTTATTTTTATGGGTTTAAAATATTTTATTGAAAATCCGCATATATGCGGGTCCTATTCTAGTAAATTATAATAGGGCTTTAACACTAAAAACCTCTTGTTTGCTAAAACAAAAAAAAACGCAGAAAATTTATTTAAACAATCCAAACTTAAGAAAAAGAGGCGATGCAGATTTCATATTTGGACAGAATACAAACCTTAGCTAGAACATAGGCGAGAGCAGAGCCGCCAACACCGGCTCCGACGATGATGACATCAGCACCACCGTCTCTTCTCTCCTCCACAGCCACGTTCGCCAACTTTGATTTTTTCCTTCTCTGGCTGGCTACGTGGAACAACGTCCACGTCAACAAGAATGCTAGTAGCGTCCATGACCACAAGTACGGCAAGGCCATATCCGTTACGTTTTTTTAATTGCGTGATACTTTAGTCTTTGATATGGTTTATAAAAGAATTCAGACAAGCAGTGATATATATATATAGATCATCTGACATATTTCAGTCGGCACGAATGTCACGTCATCACATTTGCGTATATATCCACCAAAATTGTAAGACACACACACGTGTATATATATATATCTAAAATCTAAATATGCACGGCAATGAAAGTGCTCCAGGCAAAAATAAATCCTACTATATAACATTGTTTTGTTTTTAGAATAATTAAAATATATGTGTTTAAATTTGGATGTTGAATGATGATATAAAGACAATACTTAACACAAACCAGTAAACGATATCTCATATAATCAATCTAATTATATTATTTTAAGCTGATATATTTTTTAAAAAATTGCATATTAGAGCGTCAAAAATATCACATCCCACAATTTTTAGCCTACGGAATGTGGTTTTTACTTGTCTGACGGTCAATTATATCACAAAATATTGTGGTTTACGTACACTCAACTTTAAATTCTGTAAACGGAATCTTATAATTTTCTTAGTATTATCATATTTTAATAAATCAAGACATTACAATTATGAAAAAACGTAAGAAAATAATATTATTTTTCTCCTGATTAACTGATATCTAATTTTAAAAAGTTATTTAAACAGTTAGGGAAAAATTTACATGTTGTCATAGTTAAACCGATGAATTCATCATAATAATTTAATAATTTATAATCACTTTAAAACAATTACGAATCTCACATCATCCACGAAGCCGAAACGATAAAGGTGGGAATTGCTTTTTTACTTGCGTAACTATATAATGTCGACATCTTTTAAAAAAAACCTATATAATGTCGACTTCAAATAGGACGAGTCGTTTTTTGGTAGTCACTCATCGTTCCGTGGTCATAAATTTCTAGGGACGAGTCGTTTTTTGGCTACTTCTGCTGAACACGTCAATATGAATCTCACCACATAAGTTTATCAATTATTGCGACGACTACTGTAATTTGTTAGTGAATAGTATGTGTTTGTCTTGCTTGCGTGGGATATAATTTAACTCGAGTTAAGAAAAAAAAAAAAAAAGGTTTTACTTTTGATTTTCCCTATCCCAAAAAATCAAGCTGTCGAAAAAAAACAATACTAACCGAGTTGCATTATTTTCTACAGAAAGCCCATCCTACGAACACTTTTTTCGGGCCCATTAGCCCATTAAGTTCACGATAAAGATAAAAGAGTTTTCGTTCGTCTCTATGGACAGAAAAATCAGAGAAAGAAAACGAAGCAGATCATTATCAAGAATCATAGGAAGCAAAAGATGAAGAGAATTCCTCGCATCAAATTTCCTCAGAGACATTCCTCATCTTCCTCCTCTGCTATTTCATCAGGTTTACATTTATCTTTGTTCCTCAGATCCTCAAAACTTTTATATACTTTTGTATTTTCTTGGTAGATTCTCTTTCACTACTTTTTTTTTTGCTTTCTTTGATTCTTGCTTTATATGCCAGTTGATCATACTACCTTTATCATCGTTCTTATCGACTCCTTCTCGTCTGTGAAATTTGTCAGGTTCTGTACCGGCGCCGGGATCTGTTGCCGGCGGCAAGAAAAATGTGACGGCGAGTTCGGATGTCCCTGCGGCTCCGAAGAACACTGCTGATGGAGGAAAAGCATCACTTCAGCCGAAACGCACACCTGTCTCCGACAAGGAAATTGAATCTATCATGGTAATACTTTAATTGTTAACAAAAACACTTTCATTTCGAAAATGGATGGAAAAAAAAAAGGAAACAATTTTGTGTAACTCAACTCTGATTTTTTACTTTGAATTTTGCAGTTGGGTGGTTGCATCTGACATTTGCGCGTTTGAAGAATTTTATCGGCTGATGAAGTTTATTATGCTTTTTTTTTCTTTTTTTCTTTTTTAAGTGTAAAGAAAGAACTAATAATTGTAGAGAGATGATTTTGTTTGAATGATGCTCTTTCTCGTTGCCAAGAAAAAAAAAAGGCCTTTTCTAGTTTCTACATTATTGTCTTCACAATTTTTTTATTAGAAAAGTTGCACTATAGTAACTAACAATGTTGAAAGTCAAGTGAAAAAAACAATAATATGTGTAATTATAAAAAAGTTAATAAAAGTTTTGAGGATATGTAATTTGAGAACTCCAAGAAGTTATTTGAATAAACTTAAAATCTTTGTTATCAAACAAAATGCCAAACGACGACGGTTAAGTCTGAAGCTGCAAAAGCGCTTGAAGCAACAAAATACACACAAGAGCTTCAAGACTTCAACAAAAGAAACTCAATCTGCATTACTTCTGATTCATGAGCAATCAAATCACCGGATCAGGTAAAAGAACAAACAAGAAATAAGAATCACAGATCTCAAGTTCTTGAGACCAGTAAAATTGATTTTATGTGCTTTGTGTATGCTGCCAGATGACTGACTATAGCTCGGTGTCGCAGAGACGGATCATTATTTCAGAGACCATTCTCCGTGCGAATGGAATATAACTGAGGCTGTACCTGTCATTATCATGTGTATCAGAAGAAGATGTTCAATTCCATAAAGGCTTAAGAATCTTCAGAACCTTATAGAAAACAACTCATGTTTTGGGTTTGCTTTAAGCATTGAACTTACCAAATAAGCGCACAAATCTCGCATAGGATCGCAAGCACCGTTAAAATTTTGCTGTGGATCTACAGGAGATGAGAAAGAGTTTTAAAAAAGACTGAAATTTTCAAGCTGAGAAATATTGGGAACAAACAAAGAGCAGACATTTTGAGAATAGACCATAATCCAATAACTCACCAAGAGAGCGCAAACGAGTGCAACAACGACGCATCCGATATAAATGGATGTAGCGTAGATACGAACAGGGTCCAACATCATATTTATCTGTTGCTCAGGTCCCATGAGGAAGGCTGTGCTGCCAAAGAAAGAAACATTGATGATCTCTTGTGGTTTAAAAATACCAACAATGTGGGTGTAGAAATTGCAAAAGCTTTTGTTTAAATATAAGACAATATCATCAGATTCTTGGCAATGCAAGACCGTTTTAATTCTGGGAACAGCCTCTAAATAGGGATTTCACGTAAACAATATCAATGGATAGAAAGCATCAGAAACCGAAATGACTAAATGGAACTCTAATTCATCCTACAGACAAAAGAATAGGAGTGAAAGATGAGAAGAGAAGCACTCAAATCTATGAATGTTAAAGAAATTGAAATCCAAATATAACCGCTGAAATGTTAGTGAAACAGCAAGTTGAGGACATTGAGGCAGAAGACATACCTTCCAATAGCAAGCACATTTCCAAATGTGAAGAGCAGAGCAAACTTGATGGGGACAGCAAATACAATCATTGATCTACTTGTAGATACGGTCTCATGATCCATAATTGCAATTGGATCCATAGAAGGAGATCAAGAAGGAAAAGAAATCGAAGCCCTTATTAATTGGGAAAATTCGAATTCCTTCCAAGAACGAGGCATTGGGTATGTCAAATTGATTTTACCAGAAACATAAGCAGCAAACCAGCGGCCAAAGACGCGGCGAATCCGTACATTCTCTGCAAATCGAAGGCCAAAAGGAAAGTGAAGTAAACAGATAAACAACAACTTAAACCTAAGACACTGCGAGAAGAAGAAAGGGGAGAAACCTGGGTCGGGGAGAGAGAACAGAGACCCTCCGATCCGTCTTCTAGGAAGCCATCGGTTGTCCCGTCTCCGTCGCCGCCACCAGAGAAGAGCTCGTTCAGCTTCTGCATCTCGATTACCGTTTGTTCCGATGATCGGAGAAATTATTAAGCTGAAAGGAGTTCCTCGCCTGCTGGTGCTGGGGGTAACCAAAATCCGATCAACGACGTGCAATCATCTCATCAACTCTTGGCCCAAATTCAATAATTGTGTAATCTTTTTTGTTTAATTATTACAGTGATTCCTGATTCCCCCACTAGAAGAAGGAAATTTTAAAACTATAAAATGTCATTTAGCCCATTGAAATTCAACTCCATTATGTTAATCTACATGATATTAACGATTATGCTATCTGGACCACGAGAGTTCGAATTCTGCAATTCCCAAATTAACGCGCAACCATCTCATCAACTCTTGGCCCAACGTAATTTTAAATCTAAATTTGTATTTTTTTTTTCTTTAAAACCCAACGCCAACCAGAATGTGGGTTTAAATGGGTCTGCATTGAAATTGGAGGCCCCAAATTTTTCTTTTATATATTGGGGGCTGAAGCTTTTTTTTTTTGGTTTTGGGTCAAAGGGGACCTGAAGCTAAAGCCTCAATTTTAACTCGCTAATCACGACACTCCTCGTACAGCGTTACAATCTCTACAATCACAACCTGTTGCATAGCCTACTTGCATCCATGCAAAAAAAAAAAAAAACAATTTTGATAAAACACTAAAACTATAGATTTCAGATAAATGACGTGTAAGTAATAACTAAGCTAAAAATTTTCATTATCCACATAAAAAGTCAAGATGAACATTTTCATATATATATTAATATATACGTATGTAACGTACCGTGTAAACATCTTTTTGGCAGAGGAAAGGGACAAAGGGTACAATAATACATCACCTTGAATACGTATTCACGTAAGTAGATATAAAAAATATTCATCTTGACTTTTTATGTGTACTGTGTACACTTCGTATACGTATAATTATATCAATAATGAGAGTCACTACCTTGTAATGATATATGTGACATTTTTCTTTACGAAATTGAAAAATGTAGTAAACATTTATTTATACATTAATTATTGTAAATATAACTGTTTGAAATCATAAGATTCCCGTTGGTTTTGTTTATCGTGAAAAAACACCAATAATGTTTTGTTTTTTTTATAACATTTGCTAAAACACCAATAATGTTGCTACCACCAAGCGTATGATAGAGTAAATTCGGTCACTACTAGCGGGCAAACTAGGTTCTTCGTTAGACGTGCCGAAAAAGAATTATCCAATTCGACCATTATAGTGTATTGTTATTATGCAATAATAATATAGTTAAAATGGTTGTTGGAAAACAAAAATGGGTTTTGTCATTTGGAAAATTCTTCGATGCGTAAATTTCAGAAGATATGATTTGTTGATATTTGACATGTCAGTTTTGTCCCGTCTAAACTTTTATTCTTTAGCGTCTTTTACATTGACATAACAAGAATTTGGATTTGGATTAAGTGAATATAATATCGTTGACCATGAAGTAGCAGCACTATGTCAAACTCCAAACTTTGGTAATTCGGAAAGGCATTTCAAATGATGTAGCACTATGGATAAATAAGGCTTATTTTCCTTATATATAGGATTTGATAATTCGAAACACTAGTACACGGTCTTAGAGACTGATTCAATCGATGTACCAATTCACACTTCTTCATATATTTTTAAGTACTACTTTGTAGAAATTTTGTCAATTTGTAAATAAAGAAGCAAGTTATATTCTCAATGTCCTCGATCCAAAAAGTCTTCTTAGCATCTTATAAATAGCAAGATGATTTGTCTCATGAGTGTATAAGTTCTTTTGTTGAACTCTTGAAGTAAAACAAAAAGACAAAAACAAAAGAACTCTTTAGGTTACTTCATCAGACCACGGAAAAAGGGGAATGTTATAGGAAGAAGAAGAAAAATGGGAGGAGGAGCGACGACCCCAGATAGAGAGATCTTCAGCATTTCTGGCCCCTCCCATCTTACCTCTATTGATTGGTAACATTTTAATTTTAATTTCGTATACTAGCTTCTTTTAAAAATAAATATTGTTTTTTGACTTTATATATGTATATATGTATTTATATATATATATATGTGATACAATAGCCGAATGTTCGAATCACATAGTTGGCCTACCAAAAAAAGGATTCACATAGTTGAAGCCTGAAGAAGTGGAAACTAAACGAGTTTGTTTTTTTTTTGTTAAAGGAAATTAAACGAGTTTTTTTGTTTGTTAAAGGAAATTAAACGAGTTTGTGAATATAGACTAATATGAAAGTTTTTTGTTAAAACTATATGAATTCATGTGCCGTGCACGAGTTTCTTAGTAGATTTTAGACTTTGGGGAATCGATATTTGATAGAATGAGAAAAAAAATCTCATAATAAATATAATTGGGGTTTTTTGTTCAATATATAGGACCAATTCGTACCATCGAACCTCAGTGGCATCAAGTTTGGTAAAAGGAGTGTACATATTGGAACTGGACAGGCAAGATAAACGGGTAGGACCCGAATCAAGAGCGAAGCCTTGGTGGGATTTTTTCAACTTCACTTTACTCGAAACCTTGATCGACCAATCCGACTGCTCCATATACGGTGCCGTTTTCGAATACGGGCTCTACAACCTTTACCAAAACACCCCTGATCATTTGAATGTGCCTCCGCGTTACGTGATTGCATTCCGCGGTACGAACCTAGGGTCAGAAACTGCGTTGTGTGATGTGAAACTTGACCTCCGATGCTTCTTCAACTGCCTCCACAGAGCCACCAGGTTCGTGCACGCTATACAAGCAATCAAAACTATGGTGGCCAAACACCGTGATCAACCAGCTATCTGGCTCGCTGGACACTCTTTGGGAGCCGGCCTAGCGTTGCTGGCCGGAAAGACCATGGTCAAATCTGGATTCCTCCTCGAGAGTTACATATTCAACCCTCCCATCTCGTCTATTCCTCTAGAGCAGCTACTTCGGAGCAAGATGCTTATAGGTGTGTTTCGAATCGCCGAGAGTGCCCTCAAAGCCACCCTAGCCAAGGTCTTGAAAGATCTACGGGTAAATAAAAAATAAACTTTACCAGAAATTGAAATATTTTCTCTACAATATCTAGTACTAGTTTGAACGTTGATTTTTTTTCACAAGAAACTNGCACTCTCGGTCACGTGACCTTAGGCTCGACCTACGCTGCATCCGCGACAGCCTCCACGACAGCACAAGATTCATGCATGCCATAGAGGTGATCCAAACCTCGGTGGCTAAAACCGGCAATGCAGCCGTATGGCTCGCCGGACATTCTCTTGGAGCCGCCGTGGCTTTGCTAGCCGGGAAGATTATGACGAGATCTGGTCTCCCTCTCGAGTGTTACCTATTCAATCCTCCTTTCTCGTCGATTCCGATAGAGAGGCTAGTGAAGAGCGAGAAGCTTAAATATGGAGTTCGATTCGCCGGAAGTCTAGTCAAAGCCGGAGTAGCCATCGCCGTCAAGGGTCGCCACCATCACAATAAGGTAGGTACTCTATCCGTTTTAAATTAAGTGTACTTTTAATATTTTGACGTGAATTCGGCAACATTTTTATTCAACCAGAAAATGTAGTTTATTGGTTTGTCTTAGAGCTTATGTCACAATCCGGATTCGAACTATTATAATGCATGCATGTTAATGTTATTGACGTTTTTTATTGGGTTGTTTTAGTGCCTTGTGTCACAATCCGGATTCAAACTCTTATAATCCATGCATGTTAATATGTTATTGATATTATAGATAAGAAACAACAAAATAGAGGAAGTATACAATTAAGTTTCGTTGGGAAAATGCAATTGTTGCTCTGCTTCGAGGTTAAATTGGTTCGAATCTTACAAGACGTTGGATCTAAATTATTTGCAGGGTCAAGAAGACGATTCGTTCATGAAACTAGCATCATGGATACCTTATTTGTATGTGAATCCTTCAGATCCAATATGCTCGGAATACATTGGTTATTTCAAGCACAGAAACAAAATGTTTGAGATCGGAGCTGGAAAAATCGAGAGGATCGCTACGAGGAACTCACTTAGGAGTCTGTTGTCCGGAGGAGGAGGAGGAAGTTCGTGTTCAGATTCTTCATCGGAGCCTCTTCACCTTTTACCATCGGCGTATATGACAGTAAACACTAGCAAATCGCCTGATTTTAAGAGAGCTCATGGGATCCATCAATGGTGGGATCCTTTGTTCAATGGTGAATATATTTTGCACCAGTTTAACCAATGACTTACGCTTTCGTTGCTTCAAATTATGCTTGAAATCTTTTTGACTTTTTGTTTTTGTTTCATTTTTGTTTTTATTGTTATAATCTGTAAAAGATCAAGTTTGTGCAGGATTTAAAGGAAAACAGAAGTAGAATAGAGTCAAATGATAGACACTTATGAGTTTGTTTATTCGTCGCATACTTGAAACTGGGTATTTACACATGTTCTTATACTTCATTAACCATCATAAAAAAATAAAATCCTCTGAATCATATTAGAATAGATTGATTGATCCATATTTGTTCTTGCAACTCTAATTCGTGAGTTAAGCTAACCAAAAAGAGAACACATGTATATTATATGTAAATATATATATGAGTTGTTCATCATCCTGAACTGAAATGAGAATGTGAGATTCCAAACACAGGAACGTTACTGATCCCAAAACACAGAAGCATGGCTATTTTATAAACCCAATCATCATACCACCAAACCACTGTTTTCAAAAGCTAAGATTGAGTTCAAAGACAGTGACACTTATTAATTGTTATGGACACTGGATATACACCTGTGTCACGAGTAAAATCTTGCGGATGCGATAAAGATATGTTCAGTTCCGAGAATACTGGTCGAGGCAGCGATCCATAACGGCAGAGACGGTGCTGATAAACTCCTCTTCGGTTGTCTCTGGGGACACTATGGCTTCTGCATCATGGATGATTTGTTCGATCACAGATTCCTTCTTGAGCGTCTCTCTGCACATTATACTTCCGATGGCAAAAGGTGTGAGACCCTTTGCAGCACCTTTCTGGAGAAGCATGGTTGATATGCGGAGGACACGGGCGCATGAAGGTGGAATCTCCCAACCGTGGAATCTCACAAGTTCGATGTCTTGCTCGGAGTCCAAGGATTTGATATATTCCAATGTCTCTGAGGAGTATGGCTCTTTCGCTTGAGGCCAGTATAGCCACTCGAATGTGCAGTCTTCAAACTGGACAAATAAGGTGGTTTCAGTAGAAATATTCTGCAGCTGGTTTCGAGATTTTGAAACCAAGGCCTAGTATGAATGTCGAATTTTGCATATAGTAGAGTCGTTTACCTTATTTGGAAAGCAATAGCCGTGGTCGATTGGAGTCAGCACAATCTCACCATCTTTTCCGTCTCGGCTAACCAAAATGTTGCCACCGTGACGATCTGCATTAGCCAGCCTAATGTCTAAAACCGATATCTTGTGAACCTGATCAACTGGGAATACTCTGTATCCCATATCTTCACAGGTTCCAACATTACTCACAAACATCTGCAATGAACCCATCTTTGTGTTCTCGGGAGAGAAACTGTAACCATTGGGATGGTTGAAGTCTTTGTGCAAGCATTTGACCATTGTTGTTGGTGGAACTCCAGCGAAACCGGTTTGGTNTACACCTGTGTCACGAGTAAAATCTTGCGGATGTGATAAAGATATGTTCAGTTCCGAGAATACTGGTCGGGGCAGCGATCCATAACGGCAGAGACGGTGCTGATAAACTCCTCTTCGGTTGTCTCTGGGGACACTATGGCTTCTGCATCATGGATGATTTGTTCGATCACAGATTCCTTCTTGAGCGTCTCTCTGCACATTATACTTCCGATGGCAAAAGGTGTGAGACCCTTTGCAGCACCTTTCTGGAGAAGCATGGTTGATATGCGGAGGACACGGGCGCATGAAGGTGGAATCTCCCAACCGTGGAATCTCACAAGTTCGATGTCTTGCTCGGAGTCCAAGGATTTGATATATTCCAATGTCTCTGAGGAGTATGGCTCTTTCGCTTGAGGCCAGTATAGCCACTCGAATGTGCAGTCTTCAAACTGGACACATAAGGTGGTTTTAGTAGAAATATTCTGCAGCTGGTTTCGAGATTTTGAAACCAAGGTATGAAAGCCGAATTTTGCATATAGTAGAGTCGTTTACCTTATTTGGAAAGCAATAGCCGTGGTCGATTGGAGTCAGCACGATCTCACCATCTTTTCCGTCTCGGCTAACCAAAATGTTGCCACCGTGACGATCTGCATTAGCCAGCCTAATGTCTAAAACCGATATCTTGTGAACCTGATCAACTGGGAATACTCTGTATCCCATATCTTCACAGGTTCCAACATTACTCACAAACATCTGCAATGAACCCATCTTTGTGTTCTCGGGAGAGAAACTGTAACCATTGGGATGGTTGAAGTCTTTGTGCAAGCATTTGACCATTGTTGTTGGTGGAACTCCAGCGAAACCGGTTTGGTCATGAGGAAAAGTTTGTGGTCCAGTCATGGGATAATCCAAAATGTAGGCTGCTACTTCTCTAAGAGCTCCTTCACCAACCCGTGTGCCTTTCTTTAGTCCTTCCCCGTCAACTGAAACAGGCAGTCCGTGCGGATTGTTCACTGCCATTGGCTCCTCGTCAATGGGCTTGAAGACAGAGACATATTTGTGTCCTGATGAATCTTGCATGAAGTAAGCTCCCCCTGATCCATCAGATGATTTGATCGGGCCATTTCCCTTCTCCAATCCCTCTATAGTGGAGCTGATAAGCTCTTTGAGCAATGAAGGCAGTTCAATTTCAGGATTAACAACAACAGGCTCCACGAATAAATCTTTAGGCTTTGCTTGTGGTGATATGTATCTTTTTCTACCATCTTCTGAGTTGTGCTTGTGAGTTACATCTTCGATAGAAACCTCAAAATCTTTCCCCACTGGTTTTGCTCTGACTTTAGCGGATTTCCTAATTAGCAAGTGAATCACATTCTCTCCGTTTTTACAGAGATCAGTGATGAGTCTCTGGTCTTCTAGCTCTTCACCATCTAAGGTGAGTTCATGATCCCAGGTATTCCCGAGCTCGCTTTCCTTTGAAGCTATTTTTTGCTTCACGTATGCAACATTTCTACTCCTCTCAACAAAGAGCTCAAACTCCTTCCCACCAAAAGTCTTTACAGAAATGGCTTGGATATCGGAAAGCCTAATAACCAAATGCAATAGTTTCCCATCAGCAAGACCATGATCTTGAATTTGGGAATCATTTCGAGCTAGCTCTCTACCATCATACAGCAGCTTCTGCTTCTTGACAAAAAATCCCTTGATACTCTGAATCCTTAGCTTCACGGAGGCTATAGAATCCGACTCCATGACCCGCATCGGGTTTAGAGATCCCGCAATAGACAGGAATATCAGGATTGGGTCGTCTAAGTTCAAACCAAACAGTCCAATAATACCTGGAAAGTTCACAAGTTCTTCCAGGGCTGGACTAAGAGCTACACTAGCAACTGACATTCCAACTGTACACTTATATCCTAAATCCTCAAGAGCTTGATTCCTGGGAATGAAGAAAATTCTAGAAGCTCAACAGGAATAAAGGCTGAAATCCCAGAACTCAACCCTTATCTTCTTCCGTGAGCTTCAAAAATACCAAGTCCCTGCACGGATTCAGGAACTCTGAACTGAAGGGCTTTCTAACTCACATCTTGCCGACCAATATGTCCCAAGTATTCATATTGAGGTTAAGACAATCCCAAACCACCTACGGTTAGGCTTTCGTTCGAATAACGCTAGCTACAAAAGTATCTTGTAGTCGCATCAACTGCCAGGAACCTGAATGGCCAATGATCACAGGAATCAGTCATGGATATATATCACTAAACGAAGCTAATGTAAAAGGGAAAAATCCAAATAGTTCAAGAAGATCAATCACCATTCCTAATCAACCACAGCTTATTACAGATGTAAAATAATCAGATCAAACACAAAACATTTAAAAAAGAAACGTTCAAGCCAACCTCACCTCTTGTATGGATGATGAACAAGCCTCTAATTTTATCTTGGCGAACTATATAACCTTTTGAAAAATTTGTTCTTATCTATATAATTAGAAATCTTCATAGCTAAAATTAGCTCAAAAGCATAACCAAACAACGACCACAAATCAGTTTCAGGTCAACGTCTCCTTCGGACTTTATTATCAGAAGCCAAACAGGCTGGCCTAAGTTCTACAAGTTTATCTAATAACAAAGTTAATTTTAGGTTGATAACGAAACGGAAAATTAGAATTAACTACTATCTCACACTCTTTACATATTAGAGAAGAAGAGGAATCAGTAAACGCAAAACGCTAAACCAACAGCAACCGCTTCAATTCTTAGTTTCCTTATTATTCTACAAAAGCATGCTATCAATTGTTTATCACTAAATAGGAGTCTCGGATCATCTAACGTGTATCCAGAATACGGAACCGCTACAGAAATCTCCACAATTCACAAAAAAAAATTGAAAAATGGTCTCCAATTTTTACTCACATTCCCGATCATCGAACATATAAGACTCATCATTCATGATCGGAAGAGACACCAGGAAGAACATCGAAAATAGCAAATAAAACGATTCTTCATTGAGATCGAAATTAAAAAGAGGCCATACCTCGGAATCAAAATCCGTGAAATCGGAACTGATTCGTTGGGACTTATAAGAGAATCCGTAAACCCTCTCAAATTTTTTGCCGAGAAAATTTCAGTTTCCCGAGAAAGAGGAGAGGAGGAGGAGAGAGAGAGACAAACAGTGACAAGTCTTCTTTGAACAGCAGCGACGAAAATTGTGGAGATGTATTTATAGAATTAGACCTCGCTGACTTTTGACGGAAGTTTTATGTGATCTCTAACGTCGTGAACTGCTCTCCACGGCAGATACCGTTTCCGTAACGGACGCCGTTTCAGACGTCTCCAGAAATTCCAATAAACCCATTTGCTGATGTGACATTTTACTTTAGGGAAAATTCCATTTTAATACACCAAGTTAATTTCTATTACCATTTTAATACATAAAAATATATCAACTATTTCGATAAAAAAAAATATATATATATATCAACTATTTTTTTTTCCAAGACCTTCAAGATCACTTTCCTTTAAAATGCATCCTCATCGAGATTAGTTTCTCTTCTAATTGAGGATTTTACCTTGGCAGCATTTGATATTCCAGAGTTGAATTATCAATGTTAAGTAAATCCCACAAGTTTTTACTGTAGATTCCTGTTTTTTTTTTTTTTTTTTTTGGGCGTAGGTCTAAAAAATCGAGTTTGTTTAATTGAAAACAAAAAAAAACAAGTCTTGATTTGTAAAATGATATCGTAAAAAGTCAGACTGATTTTAAGCAATTTCCCGTTTTTTTTTTCTTTTTTTTAGTTGAGTACTGTGTATTGTCTAACGTTGGAAAAGGAAATTCCTATTAAAAAAATAATAATGGAAATCCCTGTTTAAGAATTACGAACAAAACACGAAACCAAGATGATTATGGAAAAAATATGAATTAATGAGAAAATTAACAATTTTAGGACGACTAGGAATATGGAAACTCAAACGAATCTCAAGTCTATAAATACATATCATTGCTGATCTAAAACATCCATCGTTCAAACACCACACATACACACACATAAAAGTCTTTTGACTAATTACGTCGAATTATGGAGAGCATCTATGACCACTTAAAGGGGAGCCGCCGCAGACTATTGATGACTAGTTGCGAAAAAGTTGACGACGACTGGTTTCTTTGGGTGTCACGAGTCCTAGAGGTTTGCGACATTCATGACAAGAACTTGTTTTGCCAAAACACGTACAGTCACGCCCGTGCCTTAGCCCGTGACGAAAACGGTTGCAGCCTACTCAAGAAGGCCATAACAATAGCTGATGATCTCCTCAAATCTGATTTCCTTGACCTATTCGCAGCGGACGCTTCCGAGCTAAGCGTGGACGATTTAGGAATCTCCTTAATCCAACATGTGCTTAACCTCGACTTTACACAGAAAACCACACAAGACAACACGCGCTTGCACGAGCTATTGGCAGAGTTTGATGAGATTCTCCCGGCATCTGATCCCGTGGAGCTTCATAGGCTTGCCTGGAAGCTGACGTCAGATTCTGATCTCTTTGTCCAGTTTGTCACAACAAAACGAGGCTCGCTCATGGCTCATGTAATCCTAGGAAAATCAGAAGAAATCGACACAGTTTTCTCGGAAGCAATCAAGCAAAGCTACACCGATGTCGTAATCAATCATTACGGCCAGGACATCATGGTACGAACCGTAAAACTTCTCGAGAAAAGAGGAAACTCGAAGTTTCATGAGCAAATCCTACGCCTACACGGATACAATGCTCTCTACCTAGCAAAGGAACCTGATTGTGGAAACTTGTTGGTACAACACGCGATTGATTTGCACGACCCGAACTGTACGGAATTCATCGCGTGTGGGCTTCAGTGCCACTACATTGAGCTTTCGTTTCTGAAACATGGAAGCAACATTGTGGAGAAGCTTCTCGGTGAAGATGAAGATTTGCCTTTGATTTTTATGGTGATGGAGATTGTCAAATGTGATGAAGATACGTTGGAGAGATTGGCTAAGGATGAATACGGGAATCCAGTTTTGAAAAAGACTCTGGAAGTTGCCAAAGAGCATAGGCCTGATTTGTTTGGTGATCTTGTCGACAAACTGAAGCCTCTTCTTGATTGCTTGCGTGGGTCTCGCGGAGAAAACATTGTAGCTTTCATCATCGAGACGCAAGTAAATAATTAGCTTTTTGCAAAGCTTAATTTGGAGGCTTGCTTAATTTCAAAGTTTCTTTGACTTACTCTTGGTTTTCTCTTTTCTTAATTCGAAATTTGTAAGAGATGTTTTCGTTTAATTCAAATATTGTTTAATGAAAGTTTTGCTATTAATTGTGTGTTTTTGTAACGCTCTATTTCAACTCAACGAATTGGAAAGAATTCAAGAAGATTCATAACACAAACGAAAAATGTATGCTAACACAAAGTAGCTTCATAAGCTCTTGTCTATAAACTCCCATATCCTCTGTTCCATATAGATACGGTCCTTCTCCTTCCGTGGCATATGCCGTTCATCGGGAAATATCAACAGCTCATACCGCTTTCCGGCTTCAACCAGAGCGTTCACAAGCCTAGCCGTGTGCCTGAAATGCACATTCTCATCGATCATCCCGTGAACTAACATCAGCTTCTGCTTATCCGTCAAGTTCCCGACATGGTGCATAACCGAGCTCTTCAGGTAGCGTTCCTCCACGGGAAGGCCCATGTACCTTTCGGTGTAGAACGAGTCGTAGCCATCCCAAGATGTAACAGGAGCACCCGATACAGCGCAGTTAAAGACCTCAGGGTACCGGGTCAAGAGCGTAGCTGAGAGGTACCCACCGTAGCTCCAACCGTACACCCCGATGTGATCCGGTTTAGCCAGGCCTTGCTCGATCAGCCATTTGGCCCCGGTTACTTGATCCTCTGCATCCACATTTCCACAGTTATGCTTCATCCAAGATTCAAATTTCAGCCCACGCCTTGCAGTTCCTCTGTTATCAAGCTGCAAAAATCAGTGAGAATATATCAACTCTAAAAGCCTCAATCTTTGAGTGAACCTTATTCAACATTTTCACGAGGAAAACAAAAAAACAAGGATAAAGAATTTGTAGAACCTTCCAAACTAAGACGCCTCTGCTTCTCAGGTACTGCGTCCTCATGTCGACTGTATTAACCCAAGAATCATGGACCAACTGAACACTGGGACCTCCGTAAACGTTGATCATCGTTTTATATGGAGGAGGACCGAATTTCGAACTGTCAGGTTTGTAAACCGCACCGTACAGCGTTGTCATTCCATCATTCGCTTGTATTTGAACAAACTCCGGAGGATCGAGTTTAAGCCTTTTCAGTATCGGTATAGGAGATGTCTGCTCGAAGAGAATCTTGAGTACGGTCCCATCGGTCAAAGAGCAAAGAGAAACCCTTGGAGGCAAATCAACTGAATCATGAATGTCCACGAAGTTCCTCATCTGGTGATCGAGCACGACGATATGTTTTCCTTTCCCATGTGTAAGCCTCAGCGGTTGACACCGAGATGCATCCCCAGCTTCCAATTTCGCGCAGTAAAGATTAGTCTCAAGCGGTCCATCGAGAGTTGCAGTGAAATAAACCAGACACATGGCCTCATTTACGCCTGCGATTTGCTCAACCATCCATTCACCGCTAGTAATGGCTCCAAGGCATGTCCCATCAGACTCATAAAGATACAAATGTCTGAAACCGGTTCTCTCGCTGGCCCAAATGAATCCTCCTGAACGTCTCGACGAAGGGACTTTCTCCAGAGGAGTAAAACAGTCGTGTAAGGTCACCCACGCATCGGATTCTTCCGTCAACAGTATGTTTCCTTGACCAGTCTTTATGTCAAAGCTGATGATTTTCAGTTTACTCTGCGACCTATTCAGAACCTGCGCCGTGAGAACGTTCCCGGGCATCCAACTGACTCTACCAAGATACTCGTCCTCCATGTTGGTTCTTCCTCCGCACACAAGATTCATCCAAGTCGTATTCCCGCCGCCAGCTGAAGAAACCACCCCGAGACGGACTGTGGAATTGAGAGCTCCTGCAAAAGGATAAGCATGATCTTCTTGTGCCTCTGAACCAACCGAGCTTTTTCCCTGATGCATTATTCTGAACAGAGGAATCTCTGAGGAGTCGACTTCTGTATAGGCGATAAACTTGCTATCTAATGACCACCAGTACCCATTCCTCCGATCCATCTCCTCCTGAAATAGAATAAAGTTTTCAAGAAAATATTTCAGATATAACATACAATTTGTAACATCAAACTGTGGATTTCTTCCGGGGGAAAAAAACAAATTGGGGAAGATTCCTTAGGAAAATTTTCTCACCTGAGCTATGTACTCAGCAAGACCATGGGTCTGCAGCAAAAAAACAAATCAAAATTATTCTCCCGAGAGTATGTTTTATGGATAAATGAAAAAAATAAGACCACAAGAACAGTCATGTAGCAAAGCTTTACTTACCAGAGTACTTCCATTGGCACCGTTTGTTAGCTGTTGTGTCTGGGTTTTTAACAGATTGAGGACATGCAACTCGGAGTCTCTTACGTATGCAAGCAATAAGCCATTCGGAGATAGACGAGGATCGATGATTGGAGAAGTGGGTGAACTTGGAACTATGAGCTCCGGATTTGGTGAAGAACAAAGGTCCTTCATATATACCTAACCATGGTCGCAACACAAAACAAGAAAAGGTAACCCAAGCAGAGTTAGATTAACTCAATACTCTACAAGAAGAATGTTACACTGTACGAAAGATCGCTAATGCAGCTGATAAGATTCAGACTCTGGATTATGAAGAACAGGACAATCAAGAACAGATGACCAAACTCTAAGAAAGAGCCCAACGAATCTAACTCTCCCAAAGCCAAATGGCTCACAGCTAACCAATTGGCCAAAGACCTCTTAACATGTTCACCCTCCCACCTATTCATCCTATTCCTTCAATCACATTCTAGTTCCTATCAGCAGCTTGCAAAATCCATCTCTTTCCAGTTCAAATTCAGCTGCGTGCTCTAAAAAGTGACAACTTTAATAAAATGGTCCAAAAGGTTTGAAGAACGTAGTATTGATAAATAGAAGCAATTGAATAAAAGAACCAACCCCTGCAGGTAAAGGCACCACAATGAATTTCATCTTCAAGTTTGTCTTGACCCATTCATAGCGAGTGACTCCTAACCCACGCTCCCGCAGCCTCTCCCTTCTCAGCTTCTCTTCCGGTGAAATGTTGCTCTCATCAACTCCACCATCAGGAGGACTAAAAACCAAACTGGATTCCCCTTTGTTAACATCAAACGCGTACACCCTCCTATTCAAATTCTCTTCAGGGCTAAACAAGTAAGTGACCAAAGAGTCGTCAGGGCTAAAGCTGACTGCGGTTGGAGCTACATAACCGGGTAAAGGCGTCTGAACAATATCTTTAACTGTGACAGGAACGTCCTTTTCGAGAATTTCCGCCATAAAGGAATTTTTTTTGTTTTTTTGCTTCTCAGAGGAATTTGATTCGTTTTCAACAAGCTGCAAAATAACCATGATATTAGAATCTTCAGTGGGAACACGAAGAGGTTGAGAAATTCACAACTCCAAGCATCAAGCTTTCTTGATCACAAAACAAAATTGACAATGTATATCAACTACATTTTGCTACACACACAGATATGTACACAAAAAATAGTCAACTTCATATCGATGATTAATAGTTGATTGTAATAAAAAGGCAGATAAAGCCTGCAAATCAATCAAATTTAACAAACAGTCAGCTTCATCTTGATGGATAAGATTGAATTTGACCTAAATGCGTTCAATCTATCACCGCTCCAAAGGATTTAACATCGTCAATTTTACCCTTTTAATCGGTATTTACCTAATCTCTACATTTCCACAAAACCAACAAGAAGCAAATATAAACATGCGCGTGAACAAAGAAAATCATCTTTGAATTGAAGTATAAAAGAGGCTCAATCGATCGAAACGATACCGAATGATTCTTCGTGATTGACCAAAAAAATTGTCAGAAGTGAAAGAGGAAGAATGAGATTGGAGTGGTGGGGAGAGCCAAAAGAATGAAGCTGATGATGAGAGAGAGCCCGTAGTTCGCGTTTAATACCAGATAAGTACCAAAGATTGGTAGATAAAACTGCATCAACTCAGCTATCTGGGATATTCATTCCTCTTCGGTGTAATTACTGAATTTAGGTGATGTCGTTTATTTCCCAGCTTTAATATAATTTTAATTAAATGGGTCCCTGTTAAATGGGTAAGCCCATTGCATCAAGCCCAACCATCATAGTAGGAAAATAGATAAAAAAAAAAAAAGGATCCAATAATGAACGTTGTTAAGTTGAACCGAGGAGAAACACTTGCTCGGTGCCGATTGATAGGGACTAACCCGCCGGCGCCGTTGAAAGCCAAGCCATAGGTGCAGCAACGAAGAAGCTACATGGTAATTCGATTCCCTTAAGCTTGGGATTCTGTTTATTGATGGTTTGATCAATGACTGAAGCAATTTGTTCTGAAATTCCTCTGATGCAGCCTTCACGCCACAGAAAAAAAATAGATGATGGTACTATGCCAAGCGCCAGTAACGCAAGTCTTGTCCTAATTCTCCCTCCCGCCACCGAATCTGTGAGGGCACAATTTACATCTTGAGGTGATTTCTCGATTCTGGTGAGCAGTTACATACAAGACCCAGGCGAGAATTATATCCCTTGTTGGCCATCGATTCAGCAATCAGTGTTTAGGAATTCCTCCGCAACATCCTCTTTGAGCGCTCTGTAAACTTGACCTGTGTCGAGTACCTGGACAAGGTAAACCATTGGTCGGTCGAGACCATCGGTTGAGACATTCATACAAGTCCTCCTGTAGTCAGATAAACCTGTAGCGAGGATTTTCACTTCTTGATTGGGTTCCCGAATAGTGAGTGTCTGTTATTTGCCAGCAAAGTCCTCTCAAGTTTCCAAAAGGGTCACTCCAAAATCTGTCCATTACCAATCCTCATTTCATTTTGATCCCAATCGTAAACAGTCTCTCTGAGACTTGTCAGCTTATTTGCCAGTCAAGGAATGATTCCTCTCTAGTGATCATTATTCAGACCAGCTTCTTAGTTACAGACTTTGTTCCTTGTGATACCCAAAACTTTCCATTTCAGATGAATTTGTTTTTTTTTTTTTGTTGATGATTGATAATGGCAGGATTGGTGGTTTAACCGGGGCCCCGAGAGGAGGAAGTAAACAAAAAAAAAGGATGAGTGTGGAGCGAGAGAGGACCGGGTTCGAGCATGTATTAAACTATCTGAAACGGAAGCACCTCGAGAATCCAGGTCTCTTCTATGCAATGGAGGACGATGGTGGGAATGTTTTCTGGGCGGATCCAGCTTGGAGGTTGAATTACACCTACTTTGGTGATACCGTCGTTTTCGACACCACCTACAGGAGGGGTAAGAGGTATCAAGTCCCATTTGCTGCCTTCACCGGCTTCAACCATCATGGGCAGCCTCTTCTCTTTGGCTGTGCTCTCATACTCAACGAGTCTGAGTCCTCCTTTGCCTGGCTTTTACAGACTTGGCTTCAAGCTATGTCTGCTCCCCCTCCTCCTTCTATTACCGTAGAACCAGACCGCCTGATACAGCTTGCTGTTTCTCAGGTCTTTAGTCAGACCCGCCTTCGTTTCAGCCAGCCCCTCATCTTCAGGGAGACCGAGGAGAAACTTGCTCACGTCTTTCGGTCTCATCCTACCTTGGAATCCGAGTTCATTAGTTGCGTTACTGAGCCGGAAACGGGCGCTGAGTTTGAGGCATCTTGGGACTCTATCCTCACAAGATACTATCTTGAGGATAACGACTGGCTCCAGTCGATCTATAACGCTAGGCAGCAATGGGTCCCTGTTTTTATCCGAGACACCTTTTATGGAGAGCTGTCTGCAAATGAAGGAAGCGGCATGTTGAACTCCTTCTTCCAAGGGTTTGTGGACGCATCAACTACCATGCAAATGCTCATAAACCAGTACGAGAAAGCAGTTGATAGCTGGCGTGAGAAAGAACTGAAAGCAGATTACGAAGCAACTAACTCAATTCCGATTTTGAAGACGCCCTCTCCCATGGAAAAGCAAGCTGCCAGCCTGTACACCAGGGCAGCGTTCATGACGTTTCAGGAGGAGCTTGTTGAGACCCTTGCAAATCCTGCTAATAGGATTAGCGATTCCGGAACTCGCACCACTTATCGCGTGGCTAAGTTTGGGCAAGCTCACAAAGGTCATACTGTCAGTTTTGACTCTCTCGAGGTGAAAGCTAGTTGCAGCTGTCAAATGTTTGAGTATTCAGGGATTGTTTGTAGACACGTATTGGCGGTATTGAGGGCCGAAAACGTTGTTACTCTTCCATCTCGATATCTACTGAGGCGATGGACCAAAGGAGCAAAGACTAGCGGCACTGAGGAACAACCCGAGTTTTCAAACAGTTGCCAAGAATCTTTAGCCCTCTGCTATGACAGTCTACGCCAAGAAGCAACCAAGTATGTGGAGGAAGGCGCCAAATCTATTCAGATTTACAAAGCTGCAATGGATGCCTTAGATGAGGCTGCCAAGAAGGTAGCTGCTGCAAGTGATAAAGTTAGAAGAGCAACACCTGGAACTACTCTTGCTAGCGGGGATTCTTACCCATCTGACGAAACTCAAGAAACTGCAAATGCAATGAATCATCCAGGGGTAAGCGAACGTGTCTATTGGTACTCGGTTAGTTTTTTATGACGTTTGATGTGTCCTTTGTTCCTTGGGAATAACTACTAGCTTCAATGTCAGGGTGAAAAGGAGAGGACGATACTTGAACTGACAGCTGAATTGGAGAGGACAGGTCAGCGATGCGAAGTTTATCGAGCAAACCTGCTGTCCATTTTGAGAGATATGGAAGAACAGAAGTTTCAGCTATCCCTCAAGGTACAAAATGCTAGACTTAGCTTGAAAGAGTGAGTGCAACCTGCTGGAAATTGTGAGAATTTCGTCGGATAAGTAAGAAACGAGTTGACTTTTATTTTGCCGAGCGTTTGGTTCTTCATACGATGAATGTTCCCTTCAAACGAGTTGTGTCCTTCTCTCTTCTACACACATTAACGGAGAAAACTCTTTTTAAGGAAAACTATACACGATTGTGAAAATATTCAATCCTTAACTCACACAAAACTATACACGATTGAGAAAACACAATCTCAATCTAAAAGATAAACGCTTACAGTGTATAGCAACGCATACAATTCGCCTCCTGATCTTATCTTCCAGCTCTCTAGATCTCTCTCGAAATAAGCAGAGATGCCAAAGAACTGGAACACCGCGAAAAAGCAAAGAGTAGGTGACGAAGGAGAATCGAGCAGGGTACTTCTTAAGCAGTGGTGATTGTAACACGATCCGGCTTGACCAGCATAAGCAGTGACCCATCAAGCAGACACATCCCATCGTCCGGTTCTTGTTTTGTTCCTCTGCTTCCTCCGCCATTTGTGGCTTGGTCCATTAAACGCAGACTCGGTTGGTAAATGGTTGGCCCTTTATAGAGCGTTATAGCCAAAGAACCTGCGACCGATACAAATGTTCCCACCGCTTTGGCTATACCATCTCTCCTCTTAAATTCTACCTTCTCTATTCTACAATGGTGTGTCGTATTAATGAGATATGAATGAAAGTGAGATCCAAGAATCAAGGTGGCCACGAGGTAGGACACTTTTTATCAGTCTTAGCTAAACACTTTTTATCAGTCTATATTACATGAACTATACTAATACACTTTGTACATATATAACAATACAAATTACACAAAAAAATCATTTAGTGACAACAACAAAAACAAAAGCAGAGAAGAAGGCGAGAAGTTGGGGCTTTTTTTTTTTATCTTTCTTTATCTGCAATCTGCATGGATTACTTAGAAAGATAGGTTTTGCAACTCCAATTCTTCCTCTTCGCTAGATGAAACGAAACTTGGAAACGTCCCCTTTATGTCCCTACATTTACCAAGAGTCTTATCATCACAAGTTGGTTACGTATTAGCCATTAATTATACAGTACTTCCTTCGACTCTGCGTACATATGATTAATGGGTTTTGACTTTTCGTTTGAGCCACCACTTTATTATTTCTTTTACGTGTATAGTTATGAGATAACCGAAAAATTAATGAAATCTTTGAAGCACTCAATATAAACTCACTTTAGATACGGCAAAGTCATGTTCTTGATGAGCGACGGATTCTTGGACACAAAATCTTTCCATTCATCTAGATCAATTTTCCCGTCGTTCTTGCGATCTGCTTCGATAAACGCCTGCAAATATACCACCATGCATCTCCTTATAAATCCTCTTATCATTATGATTAAAATCTCCAATATCGAGTGAACTATATATATAGTGCATGGATAGAAAACAAACAATTACGTAACGGTATGAAGTGATGGACTACCTTATCGACCATTACTTCGATCATATCTTCGGAAAGAACAAGTTCAGATTCGTGAAGAAGCGCGATTACCATCTCTTTCAACTAAATGCAAGAGCAACACACATAAAAATGTAAACTAAAATCTTGCGCGGGTTCCAGGAAAATAGCCGTAAATGGACTCACTTCTTCTCGCTCGATGAATCCAGTTTGCCGTAAATCGTACAGTTTGAAAGCAACTGCAAACACATGATCAAACTTCATTGTCATTTAAACAGAAAGAAAAAAAAACAATAAGTACTTAACATAGAAAGAATGTGAACTTTGGGGGTTAGAAGAAATGACATTTGATTTTTTCATGGACAGGTGCATTTGGATGGAAGACGCCTAAAGACCGGACAAATTCCCCAAACTCGATCACTCCATTTCGCTTCACGTCAAATACGTCAAATATCTGCGGATCGCATATTACAAAATAAAAACTTTATTTAGACATGTACATATATGTTTTCTATAGATGTGACTTGTTGTATGTAGTTAATATAAAAGTACCCGATCAGCAAAAAGGTTCTTCCTCTTCCTATTTCTGAATAAAGCCAGCTGAAATTCTTCCTACAACAGTATCACACTTTTTTCTTTCTTAAAAGCCATATGCGAGCATAAAAGATCTCCAAAAGAAAAGTAGGGACTCTGCTTCGATGATGATATGTGGGTAAAATGGATGAAAAGAAAGAAGCAAAGAAGAGAAACCTTATGGATAAGACCGTCGTCGATAATTGAGCAGCTTAGCTTCATGAACAGTTCATACAAAGCCCCCACTTCTGCTACCGTAACTAATGCCCCTCCCAATATCAAAAGTAGAATAAAATTAGAGTTTTGTCCAAAAGTCTAGAACATGTATATATTTTGTAACCTTTAAGAGTAGGACATTAGTAAGATTAAAAACTTAAAACTGACACGGCGTTACGGAGGCAAGAAGGTCAGGATCCTCATATCCCGGCGGTCGTATTGCATTCTTCTTCTTCTTCTTCGACAGAGAGCAGCCCATGCACACACACCTTCTCTCAACTGTTACTAGCCTTTGCTTTCACTCTACAACCAATGACATAAAAATCTCTTGGTTTAGAAATATTTCAAAAATATGGTGAATTAATATATAATATCCCCTCGGTCTCTAGTTTTACAAAATAGTCTAATAACAAACCAATTATAATCGAGCGCAAGTCAATAATATTCAATTAGAAGTCGACGGCTATATGAACGATTATTTCATTGGTTTATAAATAATAAATACATAAGATGTAGTTGGCCAAGTTACCCATTAAATTAAAGATAGTTGTAGCTTTCTTGACAGCTATATCTAGCTCTCCCCAAACATCATCAATTCACGTTTAGAGAATACTAATCGAATAGCCAAAACTAGAACAAAACGACCTTTTCGTATTTTAATCTATAAATTTAGTAACTATACCAATAAACAAAATGAAACCAGCACAAAAACAAAAACTATGTATGATTCATAATGACGCATGATCAGACGTATAGATAAGAGAGAACTTTTTTTCTCCTAATTATCTTATTCGTAATAACAGAGAGAACTTATCAAAGTCTCCTATATGCATAGATAATACTTTAAAAGAAAAATGTCGGATCAAATTTAATCGATGTTGGTCCACGTATATATATATACGCGTGAATCAGTCAACTGGGCCAAAAAAAAAGTTACACAGATGTTTTTTTTTATATAAATAAATAAATAATCTTGAACATATAATAAGTCCAACACAATCACAAGAACACTTTTAAGCGATTGAGTTTTATTCTTTCTTATTTTTTTCCGAGTAAAGGGATCTTAAACAAAAACCAAATTTAAAGCTCAAATCTGAACGGGACCCCGTTTATGCAAATAATACAAAGTAACGCTTTATTGAAAATCACGAGATTGAGACAACTTCTTGTTGCTTTATTCAATAATTGTAGGAAAGGAAATTGTATGTCTCTTATTAAAGAAATTAAAACGAAAGGGGCTTAGTTACACTTACACTGCTATCTAGAGTTTTCAATATTCCGTACAGATATTGTATCTTGAGTGAATACCGTGCAAGAAAAACAAACTTATATATAATACATATAATCAAACTCCATATATGTAAACCAAGTTACAGATATATAATCTAGATGCAGCGTTTCAATCACGTTGTTTACTTTTCTCGATCTCTTTGTGTAATAACAAAAAAGGTTCAATATTTTGTTGCTTATACTTTAGCCAAAAAAATAAAATAGTAATAATTGTTGTTTATTTTTTTTACCGGCCATGCATTGCAGAGCAAAGAAAGATGACGTTTTGTCTAAATTTTTAATTTCTATACAAGTCTTTAAATAGTGAATTAAATACAACTTGCAGGTGTTGACTTTTAATATATTTGTTATAAGTTTATTTTCTTGTTTTTTTTTTCGTTTGTCTCTTATACACATCTAGATGTGTATAAGAGACAGGGTTAAAACTCGATACCAAATCGAACCAGGAAATCGAATTTGATCCAGTTCGTTATCATCTTCTAATCCAAAACAATGTAATCTCGTCAGAACCGAACTAAAACTAAAGGAAAACCATATTCCATTAATTGGATTATAAAATGGAAATTAGATACTCAATTTGGACGGAAAAATAAAAAAATTCAAACGGTTCAGTTTAGCCTATCTCGCTATAGTATATAGCCGGATTGAAGAATGGTTTGGTTTGTGTTTTTTTCTTCTTACATTAAACCGAACTACACTAAATCGTATATACAACTAGATTCCTTGAGAACCGGACCTATTTTTACTCTTTCGTGAAGAAAAAATCCAAAAAGGAAACAAAACTTCAAATTGTGCGAAGCCTCCATTTTTGAATTATCATATATTTTGTGTCTGATTGGATCCCTTAAATGTGATCATGTGAGCTAAAAAAAAAAAAATTGGATGTGATGTGAACAAAAAAAGCCATTGGAAAGAGAAGAAAGATTTTCTCAGCAGCTTCCGTTTGAAAAAATCTGTTGAAATTTATAGTTTCTCGGGGGAAAAAAAAAAAGAGAAGAAAAACAAACAAAGGGAAGAAAGTTGCATTTTGCCATTTGGCAGGGTCAATCCAAGAAATAATAAATAAACTAACCGAGAGAGAGTGTGTGAATCTGTCTGTCGCCTCTTCACTTCTTTGGATCCTGAAAAGAAGAATTTTGGTGTGGGAGAGAGGAAAAGGGCAAAATGCAAGTAATTAAAACAAGTGTGTTCAACACCGGTTCGGTTTTGTATCGCGATGTGATGTCGGTTTTCATATCTATTTTTTATTTTTTGTCAACCCTTCCTTTTATGACAAAATATAAAAAAGTGCACTATAGTTTTCAAGTCCCACGGGTCCAACCATCCTTACTCAGTCCTTTCCTTGTAACGGATTATTAAAACTTTTCGGCTCATACAAGAGAGCTTTTGGCTCAAAGATAGATTCCTACTACTCTTGACATGACAACACTGAAATTACACGTGCCTAACTTTTCTGACTTTAGTCATGATCAGTTTTTCTTTGCTTTCTTATATATATTTTTTTTGTTTGTTTATGTCTCTGTTTAATTTAAGATATTTCTTTCGCTTATAGTCGACCCATCTTTTTAAAGTTTGGTGTTTACCCATAGGCTTTCAATTTAACAAAAGATTAAGACAAAAAAATGTTACTTTATTATTTTATCAAAAGATTCAAAACTAGTTTATATAGTAGTCTTTATAATTCCGTAATAACTATATTATTTGTGTTTCCTCAAGTTTATATTAATAAATTTGAAACACGAAAAGAGAGAGAAAAATATATACGAAATACACACAAAAGGATATAAAACCCTGAAGTAGTTATATTAATCTGTGCGTTACAACAAATGACAGCTTTGCTAAATATATTATATTTTTTCCTTATAACCAAAATATCATTTTTAGATATTATTCTTTAGTTGAACTTTCGAAAGTGAACAGAGCACTATCCAGATTAAATTCACAACAATTTTACCCATAACCGAAAACAAGGAAAACAAAAACATTGAGAACCAAAAAACTACCCCAAACCAAAACACACAAAAACCCAAACCGATTACCCTAACTCGCCATACCAACTGGTAAACCAATATTTGAATCGTTGTGGATCCGGTTCAGCTCATTCTCTTGGGTTAGAGCTCTGTGAAGAGAGGTTTTGTTGCATTGTCATATCTGTCATTAGCCTTCTTCATTTTTTTCTCTAACTTACGCAACGAACACCTCTCCTCCGATATCTTCTTTTCCACCATTCTCACTTTGTCTCTTGCTGCTTCCCATTCTCTCAGCTTCTCTTCTTCATCTTCCCTTGCCGTTATCGGGAAATGAATTTCCGGTTTGCTGACACCCAAAAAACCAATAAACCAAATCATCAGCATGTCACATACTCAAACGCTAACTTGAACAACAAGAAACGAAGATAGGGATCAAGTTTCGAGCTTTGCTGTCAAAAGGCAAGAACTGAAATGGAAACGGATATAAGGATCAAGAAATAAGTCAAGTACCTGCACCCGGAATATATAAACCCGTTTCCTTTGGCGATGAAACCATCTAAAGATACTGCTCCACCACCATTGATGTGTGGAAGAGCTTCTTCAACATGTCTTTGGGTCTCATAAACCTGTAGATTCCCAAAGAGACCGTAGAACAGCGTCTCTCTGAGCCCGTGACCCGCGTTTGTTTTAATGAATAGCTCATCAGGAGCCAATTCAATCATATTCACTGCATAGCCTTTGAAACCCGGTATGGGATCTCCATCGGGCAGCTTCGGATCATCCATGGCTAATTTCCTCTGAGGATCGTTCTCCACAACTCCATCCATCCATGGTCTATGTGTTTGGCAAAGATCACCAGAATTATTTTTTATAACTCTATCAGAAGCAACATTACGGTTTAGCAATCAAAAACTACTTAAATGGTTACCTCGTTGCATCAAGACATAAAACATGAAACCGTTTGGTAATTGATCTTCCGAGCTTATCTGCTTCGGATTGAAGCCTGAGATACTCAGAACTATTCGGTCCAGGTCGTGACGATTTGCATACCAAAGCTAGCATTGTGTCTTCTCCCAAATACTCAGACAATACCCTGTCATATATACTCATACAAAATAACTCAAGTTACTAAAGTTTTTTCCCAAGTTTAGACAATATGATCATCAAAAAATGCGGCTAGAAATTGATGTCACCTGCTAAGGGAGGTGGAGGTAACTGAATCTAGAAGCGCTACGAGACCAAACTCTCCTTTCTTTGCCAGAAAAAAAGACTGCGGAGGAGGAGCATTTCTGTACATAGAACAGAAAACCGATGCAGCAGCTTCATGATGCTTCTCTTCGATGTGTTTCATCATTGATTCTTTGGTGGATAGGCATTCTGGGAAAGCCGCACCGAGATGTTCCAGAGAATCTGATATGGAGGCAACATGAATAAGACTACGTTCTAGTAACACATTTTGTGAAACTCTTAAACTAAGTTTAAAGAACAGCAAAAAATGTGAAAAAGGAGCATCGGTGAAGCTTCAAATTACCCCACTCGCAGTTATCAAACTTGTGCAAAGGAGTGTCAAATAAACAATATCTAATCTAAACCAATATATAATAGTTACCTTGTAAAGTACTCAACTCTTCCTCAGCCTGTTGTTGTTCAGCTTCCAAACATTTTAGACGCTCATCTATTTCCACTCTGCGTTCGCTGTAACTATCGAGCTTTGCTTTAAGTATCTGCCGGAACAGAGGAATTCAAGTTACATCATTCTAGATATATGCTTTCACTTATGTGTGGGGTTAAATGGTGATGATCATACGTCAGCGTACTGTGCCATATCCAGTGGGACAGTTTGGCTACTGAGAGCCGATGACGACAATTCCCTACTGGAAAAAACTCTAAACTCTGAACATGGTGTCTGTTGAGTTGGAGTCAGCCTTTGATTTGTGGTTGAACCCATCTTTGATTGAGGTGTTCGACATATCCTTGAATCAGGTGCATAACACCCAATCTCATCTCTTTCAGATGTTTGAGCAGAAGTTATCTGAATCTGAAAATTCAAGAAATGAATATCAAGAGGAGGTGTTATCAAAAACATGATGCATTTTCTTCTCACTGGTAGAAACATATCGCAAGATGACCCAACTCAGAGATTACTACCTTAAAGCTCATTTGAAGCTCGGGAAACCGAGAATGGAAAACCTTGAGAGACAAGTCACCCTCGGTCTCAGGTAGGGACAGAGAAGCAACTTTGCAGGAACCATAGACAAATGCATATCTGATTCCACTCTCGAAGGTGCTTGAATCAGATTCAATGCTCATGGTGTGGAATCTCTCGGATTTTTCGTCATGATGTATTTTTGTATCCATTGAACCATCTGGTTCCGTCACTTTGAATATGAGGTTTGTAAGTTTCGAACCAGCATCGCAGTACTTGGGCAGCTTATCGAAAAACACACAATTTCAGAATGATAAAGGATTACAAAACTTGATAAGTGTCTAGGCAGAGAAGATGAAAGATATAGCTGCAGACAAACATAGATTGCATTGAAAGAATTGACTTATGTTACAGATATTTACCTCTGTTAAGAGCACGAGCTCTCGTTTCTCAATGAGAGAGACTTTCTTGAAGATCTCTTCATTAGCATGCATCACAGAAAGTGATACTACAGAGAAACAAAGACATTAGAACATCAGCAGATATGTGTTGTTACTACAAAACTATGTCACCAGATGTTACCAGATTTCCCGTAGCCTGCTGTGACTTTGAGAGTTCCAGACAGATCAATGCAGCCATTACCATCAACCTATGAAATGATCAAAAGAGCTTAAAAGATAATATGAAACGATAATTAAGCCATTGTATCAATTGCATCACTTTGGTTACAGTGGCAAGAATATACAGAACACACTTACCAAATAGAGACATCAATTAACTAGCTAGAAACCTAAACTCATAACTATACATATGGTATCCTACAACTATTAACTAACTTGTTCATTAAATCAATCCAAAACATTGGTCAGAAAAAATCTATTTCGATTAAAATAATGAGGTAAGCTTCTCGTACGTACCTTTCGATTAGAGCCCATCGAGTCTTGGATACGATAGCCATCCATACATATAAGAACATCGGTACCTTCTGCAACATGGTTATTATATCCATCGAACATCTGCATGAAAATCATTGTACTTAGCTTGATTTGAAGAGAATATTATTCATTACTGAACAATTGAATGCATAGGCCTTTATGGTATATACTATATATACATACCTGCAAGATAAAATTTTCTACAATAGAATCTGGAAGCAAATCTTCGAAAGCCTGTAGATTATTCTCGACAGCAGACTTGAGAGGCCCAGGTTTAACTGAAAAATGGAAAGCTCATTAAGGAGAACATCACTCAACACAAAGCTACTCTTCTAAATCAGGTTACTTTGTCTCTCAAAACTGAAGACTGTTACTAAACAAAAAAAAAAATCAAAGCATTTTATGCTTACCTGTACAAGCAACTGAGACGGAAAATGGTTCATCCTTTGAGTATATCTCTAAGGTTGCTTTGTAATCTGGTCTGATGTGATCTAACCAACCAGCCTCAACGAGCATATTCTGCTTTAGTTTCAGAAATATGGGAATATTATAGACTTTGCCAGAAAATCAACAGCACTCAGTCAATAACCAAAAAATATAGGCATGACACTAGTAGTTACATACCTTGACTTGGAGAACTCCACGGTCTATCAGGCTGGCCTCAATCTCATCAATCCTGGCTTCGAACTCCGGGCTGGCTTTCACTTTAACTTCCAGACTTGGAACACAAGTGAATGGTATGTGGTTCTCAAACTCATCAAAGCAAGCGATAGAGCAAGTCGGAAGAAAAGATCCCACCCTATAGATACACCATTACATATCGATCAAAAATTCGATAAGAAAGATCAAGTGGAGTAACAAGAGAAAGGTCTTCGTTAACGAGTCTTACCGAGCATCAATGGACTCCAGATTAGAGGCAAGTTTCCAACTTCCCACCTTGGAAGATGGTTTAACAACAACCTTTCTTTCAAAAGTAATTGAACTTCCCTGAAAAGGAAGGTTTAGATTGATAGCTTGTAAGACTTAAATGGCAAGTAAGAGATTATAGGTTTAACTTACAACAGAGAAACAAAAAATGTAGGTCCCAGCTTTCTTGAACATGTTGGGGAACTTGGACTCAAGTGGAAAGATGTAAAGACCATGAAACCCTCCACGTGATGTAGGAAAAGATCGATGCGAATACGAAGCCTTTGCATTCTTATTTTTGCCTTGTAATTCAACTTCCATGAGCATGTCTCCATCCATCTTCACAATATGTTTCTGATCCAACTTTTTCGACTGTTTTGAAGATGCGACGAAGCTAGCAGGTCGAACAACTGCAACAATCTGTTGCGGTGGAGTTTGTCCAGCAAACACTGAATAACCAATTGTTGATTCCTAATAACATATGATCGAAACACGAGTGCTTAGTTAGTTTCATCATGGAAACATCAGTTTGAACAAGGCACTGGCATTTAAAACTAATCTGACTCCTTCTTACCCCATTAAGGTTCAATTCTCTGCAGTCTCTCTCATCCAGCAAATCAATTCTCGATGGATCCTTTTCTTTTAGCTTCTCAAGTTTTCTGTTCCATTCATTCTCATCTACAAGTATACACTGTGTAGAGAACATATCTCAGAGTTAATTTAACAAAAAAAAAAGTGTATGCAGAAGAAGGAAAAATTATGGTTTCAGCGTTTCAGGGTTCAGTGATTGACCTCTCCAGAGTCGATAATACTGATTGGGAAAGATGAAGAACTTCGAATTTCCAATCTCGAAATTCCATTATTGATTGAAAGCATGCATCCCTCATCCTCAGAGACATTGAATTGCCTAAATTACAAAATAAAAAAAAAAATCAGAATACAACTAACAATAATATTCAGAAGGAGTTTAAATGAAATAACAATCACCTGCATATAATCCGGGCATCACCTGCTTAGAAGACACATGAAAAAAGAGCTCAATCCATCCACAATGACTGACTACGAAACATATTTCTCCTTTGTAGCCTGAATGAGATGTTACTTACCGCCTGCTTCGTCCTCGAAATTTTCTATAAGGAAATAGTCAATAGTCGCGTAGACACGGTTCTTGTGAGCTAATTTATATGCTCCTTTCAGAATCTTGATCTTCTGTCCACGTTCCCATGTCATCCCTTTTCTCTTCATTACATTGTGCACCCTCACAGCTAGAGCTCAAAAGCATTTCAGTTATACAGATAAACCATTTTTCTTTTTTTAATACATTATCTAAATCAAGAAGTGTTTGGCAGCAAGCAACATATACCTTTACAATCAGGTGAAATGCAAAGAGCTTTGTTATCCAAAGATTCAAAAACAACGATCGCGTCATCTTCACCCGTTGCATCTTCTTCATCGTAAGACTTATGCATCTCAAGAACCCAGTCCTGATAACTCTGCTCCACTTGACCATAAGTCAAACGTTTTCCTTCTCTATGAATCTCGATACTGACATCTGATAAAGCCGAGAGTTAAGTCTCTTCTAGCCGCTAGAATATTAGCAAAACACATACCTTAAAAATGGATTTTAAACTGACCGTTATCCTTCTCCTTCGATCTACTACCAAAGTTTTTCAGAGCCACAGAGAATAGGTTTTGGCTTGCAAGATCAGTCTGCAAATAGCATGTTTCAGTAACCGAGCAAAGAAGGGTACTAATTACATTAAATAATCTAGGAAAGTGTTTAGCTCACTTTTGACGGCGTTGGGTTAAAACCAGCATCCAAATCTGTAACCACCAAGAGTGGACATAAAAAATACACTCATAAAACAATTTATACAATTGACTATGTAATTAAAGCTTCTTACCGACAAAGCATTTCACTCTTTGGCAACATTTCTGCAGAGTAGAGGCTCTGGCTCCTCTTTCCATAAACGGAATTGATGCCTATACATAGTTATTGGTAACATATAAAAAAGGCATTTCTCAAATTCTTTGTCTAACAACAGAAATGTGAAAACCTCCAAGGTGACTGAAAGAAGACTAACCCAAGGGACTTCTGGGAGTAGACGACCAAGCCTTCTTACGGAAACACGACCAAAAGTTTGGCAGCTTTCAGAAACTTTGCATCCTTCCTTCTCTAAGCTTTCCATAATTGTATCAATCCTCTCCTTTCCCTGCAACATGCAAAGCTCAGAGCTTCTAGAGTGTTCAGTTCAAGAAAGGTAACCAAAAGGTTGTCATACCTGGACGATTGGGAAATAAACACACTTGAGACGAGCGTTTGCCTCTTGTGATGACTCTGGATGACCAAAAATATATATAGTCAAACACAAAACAACGAGATAAATTTATCTACCAAATGGTGAAGCAGAAGCATCTTCAACTGTCAAAGGGTTAAATACCTTTTGTTTTTTCAGTGAATCGAATCTGAAACCAAAATTCTTCACCCATGGAGTTTAGGTTGGTGGTGGTAACCTCTCCACCTACTATCTCAGCTAAATCCTCTCCATTGACCTTGAAAAACGTTAGAAAAAAAGTTGAGCAAAAATATTAGCAGAGATTGCAACTAAGAGCACGAATAATAAATAAGAAAATGATAATATCAAACCTTAAACTCTACAGGCCCTAAAGTCCTCCCCGTCTTGGAGATCTCATCATACTACAGTTTGACAAAAGAAAAAAAATGAAAAACTCTGACCAATTAAGAAACAGAAGAATAAAGAGATTGTCACATATTTGTATTAATATCAGCTAAAGAATACCTGGATGTAAGGAAAATAGATATCCTTGAGTTTGCACTGAAGTTGATATATTCCTGGGAACTTACATTTGGGTTCAAAGATCTCAACCTGGAAATGAATCAGAATAGCAGTTGCAGATACACATCATTACTCGCAGAAGATGAGGATCACACAAGAGAGAAACAAATTTCAGGATTCAGAATCTCTAGTCCAAAAAGAATCCATTGAAGGAGATGAATAAACAAACTCACAAAATAGATTTTGGTTAAGAGTTAGCAACATAGAAAATGGTATGTACCTTTGTGAAGCTGCCATGAGGAGATAGCTTAATTTCCTCATCCGAAGGATCCCTCATTCCACCATCGACCTTTAAAAAAAAAAAATCAAATCCAACTAGTTAAGGACATAGACTATGTGCATGACAATCAATAAAGAAACTGAACTTATAGTTGAATGTATATTTTAGTTACCTTCCAGTTTTTTCCCGAGGTAGAACGATTGTCAATCAAATCTTCTTTATTGAGTTGCAAGGTGAATACCTTCTTCGACTGTTTCGTCTTTGAAGACACCAAAGTACGCCTAATCATGTGAGTGTCAAGTGAGTTAAACGCACCCCAAAGAAGAAGAAAAAAAAGGCAAAATCATTGAAGAGCAAGAAATGAAAGTATCACCTTCCCAAATGCATACAAGCATAGGCACCTCCATATCCAAACATCCCAAAGAAGGGCTACATAGCAAAAGAGTAAATCTTCATGAGATCAATAAAATACTCGGTTTTGAAACAATGTATTATACTTGTCAATCTCTTTACTATTGTGTATAAAAGACTCATGCAAGAAGAAAACATTATGAGAATCTTTAAGCATAGTTAAGTACCATAAGGTACGGTGGTATGCCTCCAATAGCTTTGGATTTGTGAGACCTATGTATTGAAGCCCCTATTTTCCCCCTTCACAGATTAAGGAAAATGAAGAATGCTCAAGTATTGTCTTGAGTAAAAAAACATTTGATTGTAAGAATGTGTAAAGTTATACCATTTAGCAATAGAATTTTCATCGCTACTGTCCATTCCAGGACCAGAATCAAAGACTAAAATCCGATCGATGAGAACATCCACACTGCAAAAACAATCACATGATGAAATCAAAAGATTAAACAAAAAAAAAAGAAGCTCAGTTTTGATCATCTAACATTTCATGACAAGAACATACCTAATCAGTCTTCGGTCTTCGGGAGGACAAGACCACACAGCTTGCAAAGAATTATCCTGTGATATAAGCAGCATGAGAGAATAAACGAGAAAGCTAACACAGCCAAACCCTAAAACAAACAAAATTTCATTAGGCAATTCTATCTTTTTTCAGGTAATTTGTCACTGAAACGCTTACAATAAGATCCGCAAGAGCTGTGTCAAAGCTATAATTTTCAGGTAGTTCTCTAAGCATATCAGTATCAGGTGTCAAATCCCACATATTCTGCCAAAAAAAAAAACAAAATATATAATCATCATTAATAAACCAACTTAAGGAGACAGTTATAATACATATAGCAAATTTATATATTATACTGACCTCATACATAATGGAAACTTTACCAGAACCATCCTGATCCAGAGATTAAATTTGTAAGTAAACAAAAAATCAGATACTCAAAATTAGCTGAAAATTAACATGTAAAGACTGACAGAGCAAGTGAAAAAAAAAAAAAAGAAGAAGAAGAAAACAACTCACATCAAGACGTATTATATTACACAGATCAGGCTTAAACATATCAAGTCGAACGGTTCCTTTAATCTTTTCACCGTTAAACTCGATAAAAGATTTGGCAGCGAGATTCCAATCAACATGTTTCCTCTTCTTAAAGGACAACTCACAATTCGTCCGAGTTTTCTCATACTCATCTTTCACCAGATTAACAAAATTCCTCATTGGCATTTCGGGTTCTTTGCTAGTGAAAGCGAGTGTCACGCTTGTGCTGTTTGGTAAAAGAACCTTGAGCCTGTAAAACTTATCTTCTTCATCATCATCTACTGGAATCAATACTCTCTTGAACGATCTCTTGTTGTTACTCATCTGAAATGCAAAGGCACGGATCAGAAACCATAAATTTCAGTAGAGTAACGATTATAATTGTGACTTGTAAGAGAGTAGCGCCAGGATGAACAAGATAAACTATAAATAACCTTATAAAGAGAAAGAAACTGTAAACTCAACCAGATGAGAAGAAGAAGAAGAAGGAAGAGATGTGCGTGTGTTAGGATTGGAAACAGGAAGATGAAGAGACGAGGAGTGAGGGAGTAAGTGCAGAGCCTCCTCTAGTTTTTAGAGTTTATACAACACGCTTCCTCTCCCAAATTTATTTTTAAAAAATATATATAACTTTTACAAATAAGCAAACTATTTCATTTGTTTATTTTTTTTATTGACAGCTTTCATTTCTTTTCTTTTTGGATTATTATTATTTGGGAAACTAGGTCCTCTTGATGGGCTTAGGCTTCATTCATTTCTTTTTTGTGTATTTGGGCCTCACACGTGGGATTTTAATTATCCGATGTGTTGTGTTTTTTTTTGTAGTATGTGAATAGTATAGAAATACCCAATAAAATATCCTTAACCAAAAAACTACCCCAAACCAATTCAACACAAAAAAAAAACAAACCGTGAAAGTAGAGACGAAAAAACCAAACATTCCTAGAAAAGTCAAGAGATAAACAAGAGTCAAGAGATGATAATTTAGCTAAAGATGAGTATAAGTAGAGACGAAAAAACCAAACATTCCTAGAAAAGAAGATCAGCCACGAGCACCACGGCCTCCTCGGCCTCGTTTCCCTCGTCCTCTGACTTTAGTCAAGAGCATTTCTCGTACTTTTAGAGTTGGTTTTATAGGTCTCCCACCTCGGCTCCGTTGCGATAATGATGAATCTTCAGGCATCAGGCCACTTTGATCCAAACTAGCAGAGGGATTACCCATTTTTCTCACACCATCTTCTTCTGCATTGTTAAATCTTTCCTTATTCTTATTCATTTTTTTATCTAACTCACGCAACGAACACCTCTCCTCCGCTATCTTCTTTCCCACCATTCTCACTCTGTCTCTTGCTGCTTCCCATTCTCTCAGCTTCTCTTTTTCATTTCCCCTTTCCGTTATCGGGAAATGAATTTCCGGTTTTCTGACACCCAAAAAAAACAAACACCATATCGTCATCAGTCACATACTCAAACGCTAACTTGGACAACAAGAAACGAAGATCCGGGATCAAGTTTCGAGCTTTGCTTGTCAAAAATGCAATAACTGAGATGGAAACGGATATAAGGAACAAGAAAAAAAGACATGCACCTGCACCCGGGATATAGAAATCCGTTTCCTTTGGCAATAAAGCCATCTAAAGATACAGCATCACAACCATTGATGTGTGGAAGAGCTTCTTCAGCATGTCTTTCGGTCTCATAAACCTGTAGGTTCCCAAAGAGACCATAGAAGAGCGTCTCTCTAATCCCGTGACCCGAGTCTGTTTTTATGAACAGCTGATCACGATCCAATTCAACCATGTTGACAGCAAAGCCTTTGAAACCCGGTATGGGATCTCCACCGGGCAGCTTCGGATCCTCCATGGCTAATTTCCTCTGAGGATCGTTCTCCAAAACTCCATCCCTCCAGGGTCTTTGTGTTTGGAACAAAAAATCACCCGAATTACTTTTATAACTCTGTCTGAAGGAACATCAAGGTTTAGCAATCCAAAACTACTTAAATGGTTACCTCATTGCATCAATACATAAAACATGAAACCGTTTGGTAATTGTTCTTCGGAGCTTAGCTGCTTCGGATCGAAGCTTGAGATACTCAGAACTATTAGGTCCAGGTAGTGACGATTTGCGTACTAAAGCCAGCATTGTGTCTTCTCCCAAATACTCAGACAATACCCTGTCATACTCATACCCAAATAACTTTTAAGTTAGTAAAGTTTTGTCCCAACAATATGATCATCAAAAAAAGAAATGTGGCTAGAAATTGATGTCACCTGCTAAGGGAGGTGGAGGGTACCGAAGCTAAAAGCGCTACGAGTCCAAACACACCTTTCCTTGCCATAAAAACAGATTGCGGAGGAGGAGCATTTCTGTACAAATAGCAGAAAACCGATGCTGCAGTTTGATCATGCTTCTCTTCGATGTGTTTCATCATTGACTCTTTGGTGGATAGGCATTCTGGAAACGCCACGTCGAGAGGTTCCAGAGAAGCTGAGATGGAGGCAACTTGAATAAGACTACGTTCTACTAAACATTTTGTGAAACTAAGTTTAAAAGTGGGTTCCTATAATAGTTACCTTGCAAGATACTCAACTCTTTCTGAGCCGGTTGTTGTTCAGCTTCCAAACATTTTAGACGCTCAATTACTTCCTCTGTGCGTTCTCTGTAACTATTGAGCTTTCCTTTAAGAATCTGCAGGAAAAAAAAAGGAGCATTTTTAAACACGGAGCAGAGGCGAGAACTAAGGAATACAAGCTAAATCATTCTAGGTTTATTCTTTCACTTAGAAATAAATGAAATATAAAGATCAATATGTGTGGGGGCTTAAATGGTGATGATCATACCTCAGTGTACTGTGATACAGTTTGGCTACTGAGAGTCTGTTGAGTTGGAGTCAGCCGTTGATTTGTGGTTGAACCAATCTTTGATTGAGGTGTTTGACACATCCTTGGAAAAGGTACAGAACACCCAATCTCACATCTTTCAGATGTTTGAGCAGAAGTTACCTGAACCTGAAAATTCAAGAAGTCAATATTAAGAGGAGATGTTATCAACAACATGCATTTTCTTCTTTACTGGTAGAAACATATTGCAAGATGACCTAATTCAGAAATTACTATACCTTAAAGCTCATATGAATCTCGGGATACCGAGAATGGAAAGCCTTGAAAGAGAAGACACCATTGGTCTCAGGTAGGGAAAGTGAAGGCACTTTGCAGGAACCATAGACAAATGTATATCTGATTCCACTCTCGAAGGTGGAAGCTCCCGGATTTTTCGTCATGATGGATGGTTGTATCCATTGAACCATCTGGTTCCGTCACTTTGAATATGAGTTTTGTAAGATTTGAACCAGCCTCACAGTACTCGGGCAGCTGATCGAAACACACAATTTCAGAAGGAGAAAAAGATTAAAAAATAATCTTGATAAGTGCGTAGTACAGGCAGAGAAGATGAAAGACAGAACTGCAGAGCAAGAAACACAATCAACTTATGTTACAGAGATTTACCTCTGTTAAGAGCACGAGCTCTCGTTTCTCAATGAGAGACACTTTCTTGAAGATCTCTTCATTAGCATGCTTCACAGAAAGTGATACTACAGAGGAACAAAGACATTAGAACATCAGAAGATATTTATTGTTACATCTTACAAAACTATGGCACCAGATGTTACCAGATTCCCCGTAGCCTGCTGTGACTTTGAAAGTTCCAGACAGATCAATGCAGCCATTACCATCAACCTATGAAATGATCAAAAGAGCTTAAAAGAGAATATGAAACGAGAATTAAGTCACTGTATCAATTACATCACTTTAGGTTACAGTGGCAAGAATATACAGCACACACTTACTTAATAAACATCAATTAACTAGAAAACTAAACTCATAAATATATGGTATCCTACAACTATTAACTAACTTGTTCATTAAATCAAAAGCCCTAATTAAATCAATCCAAAACACATTGGTCTGAAAAAAGCCTTTTAGTTAAAATAATTATGAGGAAGAAAGCTTCTTGTACCTTTCGAAGAGATCCCATCGAGTCTTGGATACAACAGCCATCAATACATATCAGAGCATTGGTGCCTTCTGCAGCATGGTTATTATATCCATCGAACATCTGCATGAATAATTATTGTACTCAGCTTGAAATAAAGAAAATATTCATTACTGAAAAATTACATTAACATGTGCATATATAGACCTTTATGATATATATACCTCCAATATATAGTTTTCAAGAGTAGAATCCGGCATCAAATTTCCCAATGCCCGTGGGTTCTTCTCGACAACACGCTTAATAGGGCCAGGTTTAACTGAAACGTGAAAGAAATGCTCCTTATGGAAAATATCATTATACACAAAAAAGTGTCTCATAACAATGAACATCCCCTACTGTTGTCAAGATTCTAAGTTCCATAAACAGAACATTCTGATCGATACACTCTTCTTTTGATCTACGTACGTGTAAGCACGTCTTGATAAGTCCTTCGTGTATACCACATGCTTTTGCAGAAAAGACAAATGGAGACTGCTACTTTAAAAGTTGTAAGAATTAATTAGGCTTACCTGTACAAGCAACTGAGACGGAAAACGGTTCGTCCTTTGAGCATATCTCCAAGGTTGCTTTGTAATCTGGTCTGATGTGATCTAACCAACCAGCCTCAACGAGCATATTCTGCAATTGTTTCAGAAAGTTGGGAAAATTTATAGACTTTGCCAGAAATTCAACAGCCACGAAAGGCCGTCGTCTTTGGTATCTACACTCTCCTAATAACAAAAATACAAGCACAAGGCTAGTGCTTGAATAATGAAAGTAGTTAGATACCTTGACTCTGAGAACTCCAGGATCTGTCAGGTTGGCCTCAAACTTATCAATCCGGGCTTCGAATCCAGGGCTGGCTTTCAGTTTCACTTCAAGACTTGGAACCGAAGTGAATGACATCTGATTATCACACTCATCAAAGCAAGCGATACAGCAAGGCGCAAGAAAAGAAGATCCCACCCTATAGATAGATACACCATTATCTCAATCAAAAGCTTGATAAGAAGGATCAAGTGGAGTAACAAGAGAAATGTATGCATTCATGAGTCTTACCGAACATTAGTGGACTCCAGAAACGATCTCCCAAGTTTCCAACATCCCACCTTTGAAACGCATTGTGATTTTGGATCGAGACATGCTCTCTTGTTTTTTTTTTCTTGAACCTCATGACATGCTCTCTTGTTTCTCATCTGAAATGCAAAGACACGAATCAGAAGAATAAAGGATACCAAAAAAATTCAAGCACCAACTTCTTTCACATAGAGTAACGATTATAATTTGCAACTTGCAAGATAGTAGCCAGGAGGATGGACAAGATAAGATTATAAATTACCTTATAAGCGGAAATGGCAGAGATAGAAACTGTAAACTCAACCAGATGAAAAGAAGATGGAAGTGATGAAGAGAGGAGGAGTGAGGGACTAAGTGAAGAGCCTCCTAGTTTTTAGAGTTTACACAACACATATAACTTTTACAAATAAAATGATCGATTTCCCAACAAGTAAACTATTTGCAATTTAACTTAAAAAGAAAGTCCAGGTTTTTTTTCTTCTGTATATATATTTACTCAAAAACCTAGATTTTTTTCTACAAATGACATGTTTACTTAAAAATATAGGTTGACTGAAAAAAGGAGAAATTTTAAGAAATACCACTTTTCTTATATCAATTTTCAAAACTACCATTGCTTTTTTTTCATTTTCATCGGAGCAGACTTTTCTTCTCTTGTAGCTTAATAAGTCTACTTTAAAAAAAAAAAGATATTGGGAATAAATATACGAATAATAAACATGCATTGGAAGAAAAACCGCTTCTACAAACATGAGAATATGAGAGTGAACAAAACAATGCAGATCATATTCACAACAGAACTGCTCTAACTGAAACAGGACACAAGATGAGAGTTTCAGAACTAAAATTAACGACCCCTAAAACACCAAAATGAGATTATCTTAATGTCTCCATATGTACTTTCAACTGTCCTGAGAGACTGCCATAGCTGTAAAATGTTGGTATTTTTTCGTTGTCTTCTTCAGCTTTTTCTTTAGCTTCCGCAGCGAACCATTCTTTTCAACTATCATCTTCTCCGCTTTTCTCTTCCTGTCTCTTGTTATTTCCAATTTTACCAAAGCCTTTTCTTCTTTCTCTGTCACTGTTATCGGAAAATGAATTTCCGGTTTGCTGTCACAACCCAAAAAACACAATAAGCAAAGATCATTCAACAGTCACAATAACCAACGGCAGTTGCAAAGCGATATCTGGAAGGTTTGCAAGTCAAGTCTCGATCTTTAAACTCCAGATATGGTTTTGATGATAAAGAGAAAGCGCACGTACCAGCACCCGGAGTATATATATCCGTTTTCTTTGGAGATCCAACCATCTAGGGACACAGCATCTCCACCATTGATGTAAGGAAGGGCTGCTTCAAGATCCTTCCCGGTCTCGTATACTTGTAAATCCCCAAAAAGTCCATAAAAAAGCGTCTCTCGAAGCCCATGACCCCACTTTGTTCGTATGTCCAGATCCTCTTAAGCCAACTCGATCATGTTCACGGCGTAGCCTTTGAAACCCGGTATAGGATCTCCACTGGGTAGCTCAGGGTCAACCATGGCTAATTTCCTCTGAGGATCATTTCCCACAAGTCCACTGCTCCAAGGTCTGCATGTTTTTTTTTATCACAACACCAAAAAGCATTTGGCTGAGCAATATTAAGGATTCGCAGCAAATCCAAAAAAAAAAAAAGGAAGAGACTATATTACCTGGTTGCATCAAGACAAAGAATAAGCAAAGGATTGGTTATAGATCGTCCTAGCTTAGCTGCTTCAGATTGAAGTCTCAGATACTCAGCTCTCCTGGGTCCAAATTGTGATGATTTGCATACCAACGCAAGCATTGTGTCTTTCCCCAAATATACAGATAATGCCCTGTAATATTTGATAACTTGAGAAATTGAAGATTTTCCCCAACTGTAGATACTATGATCAGAAAAAAAAAAACTCTGGCTATAAATTGATGTCACCTGCTTAGTGAGGTGGACGCAACTGAACCGAGAAGCGCTACTATGCCAAACACTCCTTTATTTGACAGAAGCAGAGACTGCGGAGGTGGAGCCTTTCTGTACAAAGAACAGAAAACTGATGCCGCAGTGTCATGATGCTTCTCTTCGATTTGTTTCATCATTGACTCTCTGGTGGATAGGCATTCTGGCAACGCAGCACTGATAGGTTCCAGAGAGGCTGAGATGAAATTCACATAAACAGGTGACGATTGCCGGTTTATATTCACCATTCTTTTTTGTCAGAATTTTTTTGAAATAAGACTATGATGTAACAGACATTTTCTGAAACTCTTAGTTATGTTTAAAGTAGTTTTGAGAATTAAAGATGTAGGCAATGTTATAGACACCAATATGGGGTAGTGTTTCAGGAAAAGAGTGTCAAATAAACAAAATCTAATCTTAACCGAGATAATATTTACCTTGCAAAGTAATCAACTCTTGCTCAGCTTGTTCTTGTTCAGCCTCCAAACATTTTAGGCGCTCATCAATTTCCACTTCTTGTGTTTCGTATACATCGAGTTTGTGTTTTAAACTCTGCAGGTATCAAACACACCATTGAGATGAACTTGGAATATAAATGTTAGATCACTCTACATATCGTATTGCTTTCAGTACGGGTAGAAAGAAAAAAAAAAGATCAATATTTGTGGCTTAAATGGTGAATGGAGATGATCATACCTGAGTGTACTGCACTATATCAATCAGGTCATTTTGGCGATCCATTGAAGATGTCCTAATGGCCAAAACTCCAAACTGTGAACATGGAGTTGGAGTCACCCCTGGACTTGTGGTTGAAGCCATCCCTGATTGAGGTGTTGTAGTCGTCCTTGAATAAGGCGTTGAACACCCAGGCTCATCTCTTTCAAATGTTGGAGCAGACGTTAGCGGAATCTGAAAACCGAATACAAGAGAGTCAGTGAATTAACACGAGCACGAACTGAAAATCAGGAACAATTAGAAAAGCTCTAGCTCTGGTCGAAACATACTGCAATATATAACCCAATTCACAAATTACCACCTTTAAATCCACGTGAAGCTCAGGATATCGAGAATGGAACACCCTGAAAGAAAAGACACCCTCGTTCTCAGGTAGGGAAAGAGTAGGAACTTTGCAAGACCCGTGTACAAAGGCATATCTGATTCCACTCTGAATGTTTCTTGCATCGGATTCAATGCTCATGGTATGAAAACGCCCAAATTTTTCGTCATGATGAATACTATCATCCATAGAACCATCTGAATCCGTGACTTGGAAAATAAGGTTTGTAAGAGTTGAGCCAGCAGCACAGTACCCGGGCAGCTGATCAAAACATATAATTTCAGGATGAGAAGTCAAAGTGTGCAGGAAGAGAGACAAGTTCCTGACAGAAGCTTGAGCGCGCGCGGAAGAAAAACATAATAAAAATAAATAGAGCCTTTACCTCTGTTACAAGCCTTAGCTTTCGTTCCTCGATTTGAGACTCTTTCCTGAAGATCTCTTCATTACCAGACATAACAGAGAATGAGACTGTAGAGAGCAAACAAGACAATCAGAAAACAATCGTATAAAGGAATGCCACCAGATATATATAGAAACTGAAGAGATCATGTTACCAGATTTCCCATAGCTTTTTGTGACTTTGAGAATGCCAGAGAGATCAATGCAGCCACGATCATCGACCTATCATATTGATCAATGAACTTTTAAGAGTAATTGAAACCCATACCATCTAATACACTGCATCATCCACATAGTGTTACAATTGCAAGTAGAGTGTATACTATATATAAGATTCACTCAACAAGTCAGGCAGAGAATTCTATACTTTACTAAAATAAGCTTTTCACACCTTACGGTTGACGTCCATCCAGTCTTCGATACGATAGCCATCGACATGTAGCAGAACATCGGTCCCTTCTGCAACATGGTTATTGTAGCCATCGAACATCTGCATGAAAATTATGCTCAGCTTGATTTGAATGAAAAACTGATTACTGTATTATAACGTGCATAGACCTATAATATATACCTCCAGGATAAAATCTTCAACAGTAGAACCTGGAAGCAAATTTTCCAAAGCCTGAGGATTATTCACTTCAACACGTTTCAGAGGCCCGGGATTCACTGAAATGTCAAATAAGAAAAGTTATTACTTCATTTTGTATGTCCATACGATGTCAATAATTATGAATAGATACAAAGCACAGACCAACTCTCAAATTTCATAACTATCAGAAATCTTCACAATTTTCTCAATTCCATAAAAAGTGCAGTAATTACAGAAAGCTCCGTAAGTTGAGTAACATAAATGAACGATACATTCCGGCTTTTATATTGTATCAGGTGTACGGATGTCTTTAATGAGTCTTCTGTGAATTTTAATACAAGCTTTTGCAGAAAGACTTAAGAAGACCAATACTATAGAATTAAAGCTTACCTTTACAAGCAACCGAGACAGAAAAAGGTTTGTCCAGTGCGCGTATCTCCAAGGTTGCTTCATAATTTGGTCTAATCTGGTCTAACCCGTCAGTCTCAACGAGCATACTCTGCATTAGATTCATAAAATCACAAAATTATGCAGACTTTTCCAAAAAAAAATAACCACCGTGAATAGTAATGTTTAACAGCCTACACTACGCACTGTATCTATCTGTACTCACTTAACATTAACCATGGAAATAGCAATATACCTCGATTTTAAGAATTGATTTTTTATTTATCAGGTTGGCCTCAATGTTATCAATCTTGAGTTGAAATCCAGGGTTGGCTTTCAGTTCAGCTTCCAGCCTTGGAACAGAACTGAACAGTATCTGATTCTCATATTTATCAAAGCACCCGATACTGAAGGGTGGAAGCGAAGAACCAACCCTGTAGAAACACAATTATATTGATCAAGTTCGACAATCTAAAATAAAAGGTGAAGGAAAGTGAGAAAGGTTTTATGCATATATGTATATGCCATTTCTGAAGAGTTTATGAGTCTTACCGAACATTGCACAGCAGGGACTCCAGATTGTCGTGAAGTTTCCACTTTGCTGCCATTGAAGAAGGTCGAACAACCACCGTTTTTTTGCACTTAATCGAGTCGCCCTGAGTGTTTGTGTAATTACAATATATGATTACTCGAAAAAATTAACTGGCAGATAAACTGCGAGGTAGAATGCTGTTAGTTTAAAAATTCATCAAACAATCGTTTAAAATATACTTTCAGATATAAAAAGAGAAGTGCTTTGAAAGTTACTTACGATGGAGAACGAAAAGTTGTAAGTGCCAGCTTTCTTGAAAAGGTCCGGAAACTTGGACCCAAGAGAAAAGATGTAAAGACCACTAATCCCTTTACAGGACGTAGGAAACATGCGCTGCGAACACACGGCTTTGACATTCTTATCACTTGATTTCATATTTGTTGTGTCTAGCAATTTTACTACCATGACCATTTCTTCCCCCTCCATCTTAACAATATGTTTCTGGTCCAACTTCTTCGACGGTGTTAGAGATGTGAAGCATGCAGGCCGAACAACTGCAACAATCTGTTGCGGGGGAGCTCGCCCAACACACACAGATTCACCAACTGGTAATTCCTGTAACATATTGATACAGAAACGTTACTATCTGTGTGAATCTTCAACGAAAGACAGAGGTGCTTAGTTTTGCGGCAACAGTTTGGGAAAATCCGTTTGAAAGACAAAGGTGCTTACGGCTCATTTTATAAGTTTACACGCTAAGGCAGTTGACATCAAACTCTACTACTCAATCTGACTTTATAGTTTATACTAGATAATGACACGTCCATACCCCATCAATGTTCAATTCTCTGCAATCTCTCTCATCCAGCAAATCAATTTTTGATGGTGCCTTTTCCTGTTGCTTCTCAAGTTTTCTATTCCATTCGTCCTCGTCTGCGGGTACGCACTGTACAAAAACATTTCTCAGATTGATACCATTAGCTGTATGCAGAGGAGGATAAAAAAAAGAAGATGGTAATAGTTAATTGATTTACCTTTCCAGAGTCGATTATAGTGATCGGTAACGATAAAGACCTCTGAAGTTCCAGTCTCGAAATTCCATCAATGATCGAAAGCGTGCATCCCTCGTTCTCGGGGCAATCGATAGGCCTAAAATTAAAGCTATAAGATACAGAACTCGCAATGAGTATTCAGAACTAGTCAGATGAAAAATAATCACCTGCATAAAATTCGAGTATCGCCTGCTCAGAAACACACATAAAAAAGAAAGCTTTAGCCACAGCGAGTACAAAAACATGGTTCTATTTGTAGTTTAAATGACGGTGGATATGGTACTAACCGCCTGCTTCGTCCTCGAACCCTTCTATTAGGAAATAGTCAATGGTAGCATAGACATTATTATTGTGAACCCCAGCATAAGCTCCTCTCAGAATCTTTATATTCTGACCACGTTTCCACGACATTCCTTTTCTCGTAACTACCTTGTGCACCCTCACAGCTATAGCCCAAGAGCATTGAAAGTATGAGTACCCAATTAAGACAAGGGCATAAACTTGAAAATATGGGAAAAAAAAAATCATTAAACAAATCCTCAAGTATGTTTCTACTGCAGCATCAATGTTAGTAAGAAATTCTGGTTATAATAAAATGCTTAGTAAACATGCATTTTAAGGCGACAGCTTTCCAAACAAACTTTCTTAATCTTCCATTAAAATCTAATACATACCATCACGCAAAATGCCAAGAGCCTTTTTATCCAAGGATCCAACAATGAGAGTAGCGTCATCTTCACCCGATGTAGCTTCTTCATCATGGGTGTCATGCATCTTCATAACCCAATCCTGATAAGTCTGCTCCACTTGTGTGTTGCCAAGTGGTTTTCCTTCTCTGTGAATCACAATTTTGACATCTGTAAAAAAAAACAAGGGTTCGTTATAATCTACGTACCAAAATAAGAGGAAAATTGCAAAAGGATTTTATACTGACCAGTATCCTTCTCCTTCTCCGTCAATTTACTACCAAAGTTTCTTAGAGCCACTGAGAAAGGATTTTGGCTTGCAAGGTCGGTCTGTAAAAAGCATGTACAATGATCAGAAAAAGCATGTACAGTGATCAGATGATAATGCACTAAATACTTTAAATAATCTAGGATAGTGTTTAGCTCACTTTGGAAGGTGTTGGGCTAAATCCAGCATCCAAATCTGCAACCACGGAGAGAGTGTACATTCATAAAAAGAAATAATCAAGCAGAGGTACATGTACAACTGACTATACATGAGCACTTCGTACCGATAAAGCATTTTACTCTTTGGCAACATTTCTGCAAAGTAGACGCTCTTGCTCCTCTTTGCATAAACGGTATTGAACCCTACACATATTTATTGGTAACAAAAACAGCGCAAATTTTATATTCCTTTTTTTCAAGCACATTCAAGAACTTTTCATGTTCTCCACACCATAATTAGCATGATAATGGTGACAAGAGAAGACTAACCCAACGGACTTCTGGAAGTAGACGACCAAGCCTTCTTATTGAAACACGGCCAAAAGTCTGGAAGCTTTCGGAAACTTTGCATCCTTCCTCTTCTAATCCCTCCAAAATTTTCTCAATGCTTTCTTTTCCCTGTAGAGCTTCTAAAGTGTTTAGTTCAAGAAGGTAACCAAAGGCAATGTTTGCTTCTTCAGAAAGGATTGTCATACCTGGATGATTGGAAAATAAACAAATTTGAGGCGAGCATTTGCCTCTTGAGGTGTCCCTGGAAAACAATTATATAGTCAAGACTCCAAACAAAGAGATAAACTTTTGGGATCGTGATTTCTGTGCTTCTCTTAGGAGCGCATTTCAGCGTTCCTCTGTACACAGTACACATGATATGGGTTCTAAAAATTCCAGTGTAAGAAAACAGCGTATGTGTTTGCCTCCCAATTATGACTGTGTTTCATTAGAATGGGCATGAGCAATTTCTCCAATTCACAGCAAACAAAAAATCTCTTTATTTGGTGATACCAACCATAATTTTAATAAAGACGCTGCTAACAAATACTAGCAAAAGCAGCCGGGAGCGTAACTGATAGGAGACATCTTGATCTGAAGAAGGGTTTTTACCTTTTCGTTTTTCACTGGTAAGAGTGAATCGAATCTGAAACGAAAATTCTTGACCCTTGGAGTTTAGGTTGGTAATGGCAACCTCTCCACCTGTTATCTCAGCTAAATCTTCTCCATTGACCTAGAAGGTGAAAGAGGACCAGACAAAGAGTAACACCAAGAACACTTAAAGTAAGTTATATGGGAATGATGATTCAAACCTGAAACATAATATCTAGCAACAAATGATACTCTTAGAAATATCAAACGAGGATCACAACTATTAAGATGACAAACCTGAAACTCTACAGGCCTTTCAGTCCTCCCAGTTTTGGAGAGTTCATCACACTACAGGTTGATAAAGCAAATTAAAAGAACGGTGTGGCATTAATTAGAAACAAGAAAATGGTAAAAAGCAGTTTCAAGCAGCAATGGACCCAAGTAGACAATAATGTGCACTGGTGAAGGTTAGCATGCTACAGAAACCTAAAATTCCATCAACAGACCTCTGAGCAATAAACATGTATTATGACATATTGTATTATTGATAGCCCACGAATACCTGAATGTAAGGAAAGTATATATCCTTAAGCCTGCACTGGAGTTGATATATTTTTGAGACGTCAAATTCTGATTCAAATATCTCCACCTAAAAAGAATATAGAGCAGGAGTTTCAGATAAGCAATTGATAACATATCATAGCCTGCAATTTCATGAGAATAATTGTGCAAAGCTGAAAATCAAATGGTGACATGAGAACAACACCAAATGGTTCCTGCACAATCTGATCATTAGAGTAACATTCAGTTGTGCAGACTCTCTCTCTCTCTCTCTCTCTAGAGCACACATAATAATCCAAGATGAACAATATTGGTAACAAACTATCAACATAACCTTGATTTAAAGCGATAAAATTCAAGAATTTACAAAAATCTGTCTTAAGGAAAGTGAACTACTCACAACAAAAAAATGAATCCAAAGGTTACGTATCAATGGGTAAATCCTATTTCAGTAGAAATAATTTCGATTGTATTTGTTTCTGCATCTCTGATAGTATATAGAAGTTTATGTTTATCATGTCATATGGGAACAAGGACAGAAATATTGAAAAAGGGTGAACCTTTGTAAAACTTCCATGAGGCGATAACTTAATTTCCTCCTCCGACGGGTCCCTCATGCCACCACCAGTCTATACAAGAAATTCAGAATTTAGCGTTTAGGAAACATTGACAACAACAAGCAAATAATAAGCCAATTTTAACAAATGACGAATCATTTTACCTTCCAGTGTTTTCCCGAGATTGACCGGTTGTCAATCAAGGCTTCTTTCTTGTATTGCAAAGTGAATACTTTCTTGGACTCTTTTGTCTTAGAAGACACCAAAGTACGCCTAACCAGGGAAGAGGGTTAAACGCAGCAAGATAATGCAGAAAATCATAGGTTGGGTGAACAGAAGCTGAAGTCGCACCTTCCCAAGAACATACAAGCATAAGGACCTCCATATCCAAACATTCCAAAGAATGGCTACATAGAATACGAGTGAATCTTCAACAGATCAGTAAAATAGTAGTGATACAGAAAGAACAGTACAAGCTGACATATTTTGACCGAGGTGCTCAATTATACATCAAATATCTTTAAAACAAAATTTATAAATTGCAAGAAGAAAATGAACCTAAGCTATTTGCGACTAACGAAGTACCTTAAGGTATGGTGGTTTGCCTCCAATAGCAAAGGTTTTTTGAGATCTATGTATCGATCCCCCTATTTTTCCCCTGCACAATTTAAAACAAGGGTGAAGGAAGTTCAAGTTGATACCAACAAGTCAAACGGAAGTATCAAAATGAGCAAACAACACTTGATTGGAATATCAATTTTAATTTATAAGATATGTGAAGCTCTATGTTCTATATAATAATTTTCTCAGTTCATAATCATAAACTATTAGCCGTCCCGAGTAATTGTATGGATTCCCGTATCTTCCATGTTTTTCAGCATTCGAATGAAATTGAGGAAAAAATATTACCATTTATCAATAGCATTTTCCTCACTACTGTCCATTCCTCTCCCAGTATCAAAGACTGAAATTCGATCACCAGAAACCTCCACACTGCAGAAAGAGTAACATGAATTGAAGCATCACACTCTATTTTGGTCATCTGACATCTTATAACAAGTACAAACCTAATCAGTCTTCGATCTCCATTTCCATACTCTTGAGAACAAGGCCACACAGCTTGCAAGGAATTGTCCTGTGAATTACGCAACAGAAACTTTGGGATTCAATATCCTAAATTTTGGATAAACGAGAAAACTAAACAGATGCAAAACCTAATTTCATCAACAGATCCAGAGAAATAATGTAAAAATCATGTTAGTATTCGGGACTAAGTTATGCTATTTACGAAAAATTGTCAATGTTTAATGGGAAACACGATGTGTTTAATTACAGAAATCAAACAAGCAGATACGACAATTTGAATCCCTGGATAACCATAACTTTTAGTTGCAAACAAAATGCAGAGCTAGCCAAATCCATAAGAACAATCCTAGAAGTAAAATTTTCATGTAAAACTTTCAGAAAACCAAAGTCAAATAATTTGCGTCAGACTACACAAGGATAAGATATTGTGCATCAGTTTATATCAAGGCACAATGTCCACTTTGAACCAACATAAAACACATATTTTCCATAAGGCGTTCTACTTTAAAGTTATATACTGAGACACTTACTATTAGATCCGCAAGAGCTGTCTCAAAGCTATAGTTTTCAGGAAGTTCTTTTAGAAGATCAGTGTCAGGAGTCAAATCCCACAAGTTCTGCAAAACCAAGAGTGAATCATCACAGACCAACCTAAGGAAACAAAGATATGGCAAGTTATATGTTTCAGAATAGTAATGCTCACCTCGTACATGGTGGATGTTTTACCAGAACCGTCCTGATCCAGAGGTAGAGAAGTTGAGACAGAGATCAGAAGAGAGAAATAGTTCATTGGTTATTCTCATCAAAACAAAGATATTATGAACGAAGAGAAAACTCACATCAAGACGTATTATATGGCACAAGTTGGGCTTAAACGCAGCAAAGCGAACCATCCCCTTCATTTTTCCACCATTTGACTCAAGATGAAACTTGCGGCCCAAGTTCCAGTCAACCCTTGTCCTCTTAGACATCAACACACAATCTTTTCGTGCTTTATCGTACTCCTCCTTCACCAGGTTGACAAAACTCTCCATTGGCATCTCCTGTCCTGGGTTAGTAACTGTGAGGGGCACACTAGTGCTGTTAGGTAAAAGGACCTTGAAGCTGTAAACCGTATCCTCATCTTCATCATCATCTAGAATCAAAGATCTCTTGACCAACCTCCGGCAGCTCATCTGAAATGTGAAGACGGAAACTTTCATCATGAAACTGAATAGTCTTGAATAATAGTACAGTCACAAGCAGGATTACAGTGGAAGCTAAACAGTGGAAATCATTGATTTCTGAGAACAGTAGGCACACAGCAATCCAATGGTCTTGTATGAAATGGCTAAAAGGCCAAATTCTGAAGAAGCGCAGTTGGAAATAACGCCGGAAAAAGACTAAAACTTTACCAATAACCCAATCAGAGATGCATTTAGCTTCTTCTAAAAAAAGCAAAAATTTAGTAAGAGAGGTGCGAAAGCGAGGAAGGAAAAAAACAATTTAGTAAGTACTCGCACTTGAATACAATAATGTGTACACATTGTCACTACCATTCAGGGATATAGAAGAAGACAGAAATATAGTTGGGGTATTTGCAATTATACCTCGGATTAATTTATGATCTATCCTCCAACCTAAGACGAACCAAAAGCAATATCTTAGGGTTTGGCTTTCTCAATCAATAGGTTCGCCGATTGATATCTCACCCAGCAAAAAGCTCGCGAAGCAAAGACTGACAGAGAAAACAAAAATTGAAGAAGATAGAGCGAATCAGAACGAAGAAGAGAAAAAACCCAAAATCAGACATTTTTTTGTGCCAAAAAATTGTAGTTATAGTGCCGATCAAGTGTGAATACTCAACGATTTCGATAACTCGGTAGTGATTTGTTTTCCCTGCTTAACCAAAAAAGTTCACTTTTTTGTTGGGAAGGGTAAAAGACAAAAGTTTGAGCTTTTTTTCAGTATTGCGATGAAGATGAAAAAGACACATTTCTACAGATTCATCTAAAATCGTGGTTTCCCGAGCAGTTTAGAGCATGAAAGCATAAAAACCCCAGAAAGAAAAAATATCAGAATCACCGAGTTAAAATAGAAATCAAAAACTTAGAAAGAAAAACAAAAAAAAAAAACCAAGTTTTCCCCTTGACTTTGAAAGCCTTCTTCAGAAGAAACGATGGAAAGATGATGAGATATTTACCTTTTGAGTTGGCTCTGTTTCTCAAAACCCAGAAAGAAATGTGAGGATTTCTTTTTGTTCCTAATTAATTTACAGAGAAACGTTATGAGAGAGGAAGAGTCTGAGTGAGAGAGAGAGGGTAAAAGCTTCGGCCACACGCAGTTCCTTTTGCACACTCCTGCACACGTCATCACAGTTCTTTGCTTTGTATTTGTCGTCACATCAATTTCCCAAAACATACTATTTCCATTTACATCTAGGCTCTAGCATTTAATTTAAATTTGTTTTTTAAGTAAAAAGCGACTTTACATTGGTATAATCTAGGTCTGGGCATTCGGGTATTCGGTTCGGTTTCGGATAGGAACCGTTCGGTTCCGGGTCTTTCGGGTATAGAAAATTTATACCCATATAGGTACCGAAAGGATTTCGATTCGGTTTCGGTTCGGTTCCTACCGGTTCCGGGTCGGTTCGGTTCTCAAATCTCTGAACTGTTTAAAACCCGAAAAAATCGGTTCTCCTATAATTTCGGTTCGGTTCGGGTATTTTTTACCCGATTAGACCCGAAATAGTAAAAAAAGTATCCGTATACCCGAAATGTAACCAAATACCCGGAAAAAAAAACTGAAATTTTCAGAAAAGTGAATTTTCGTCAACTTGCAAACTGATTTCCGGATCGAATATACCTCGGAATCGGTAACGGAAAGAAGATCTGAATAGCTGACTGCGAGATCTTCGAAACCATAGGTAGATCGACTTCTGGATCCTTCTGGTTCGTCGGGAAATCTCCCCACAAAACCCTCACTCGATCACAAGGTAACTAGGAAAAAAAAAAATTCGGGTAACCGATCGGTTCCGGATAAGAACCGGAACCGAACCGATACCCACGGTTCTGAAATTCAGGACCCGTCGGGTAAAAAGGCTCATAACCGAACCCGATCCGAACCGGTTATTTCGGGTCGGTTCCGGTTCGGGTTTTCGGATCCGGGTTTTTTGCCCAGGCCTAGTATAATCTACATATATAAAGTTAAATTTTCTCTCTTCTAATGAAGACACCTTATCTTCCACATCATTGCCACATCATATTTTTTAATCTAATTTTTTTAATTCCAAATTTAATACACATACTAATTATACATTTTATTTTAACATAAAAAGAATTCCAAAAGATACCATTCATATTCTAAATTAAACCAAAAACTAATATGAATATAATTGAAATAAATAATAAAAAAGTTTTTAAAAATGGTTATACTAATATTTTTCAACTTTTATAAATATTTAATTAGGTTAAGTTGTATCGCTAATATTATAAAAAAACTACGATATCAAAAAATTCCTAACAATTAAAAATATAAGTTATCCTAGAACTAAATTTATAAAGAATTAGGTTAAGTTGTATCGGTAGTATTATAAAAAACTACGATATCAAAAAATTCCTAACAATTAAAAATATAAGTTATCCTAGAACTAAATTTATAAAGAAAAATATAAGTTTATAAATCTTAACATCTAATAAAAAGATAAATAAGTAAAATTAAGCTGTTAAAAATTTCATACTTTAATAAAAATATGTATAGAATGAAACGTAAAATTAGTATAATTTATGTATGATTGGTTAATTTTTAACAAAATAATTTTAAAAAATAAAATTGAGAAATCATGCTTATTATTCCTCACTTCTCCTTCCACCTCATCCTCTTACATTTGACAACACATAATTGTGACAAATTTCAATACCAACCTCACTCAGTCCAATTTAAAATCTCTCTGATTTCTTCTTCCGTCGTAATCTCCGCTTCCTTCTTCAGCCATGGAAGGCCTTCTCAATAGCATCACGGTGCCGCCATGTAATATTTATAGAAATTATCATCTCAAATCTTTTTTCTCAAATTCATAGACTATTAATTACTTTGAATTTTCAGGCCTTGCAAATATGCAGAAGAAAAAGAAAATTAGACTACAACTGTAGTTGAACACAAAATTAACTGCATAAGATAGCACAACATGATATGGGTTCCTTCTTCAAGTGATTAAATACAGTTCAAGTACAGTTATATAAGGATAGGGCAATTGAGAGTTTGTTGGGGATAAGAAAGTTGATTTAGATCCAGAGTATCGTTTGGATTGTTGACGGTTGATAAGTTGTATCCATTGATTATCATCACGGCGTGAAGCGGAGGACCTTCTTGGTGGTCTTCATTTGCTTCTTGCTCGGTAACTAGGAATTGAATCAAACTCATTGGGTCGAAATTCATGTTTTTTTCAGGTAATTACGAGCCCAAACAAAACCGGGTTAAAATAATGATCAATTGTTGAGTTTCTTGCGCTATTGGGCTACATAAGGGGATGTGACCATAAAACAAGAAACGTGACCAGTTATTAATTTTAAAAATTATTCATGCATTACAATGATTATCCTTTAGAATAAAGGGAAAACAAAATTAATACAAACACTCTTCAATTGTCCGCTTCGATATTAACTCGAACTCTACCTGAAAAATATGCAAATTCATTTCCATATAATTTAATTAATACAACACAATGAGTAAGAAAATAAATCAAAACATGGCCATAACATCAAACACATAAGAATATTCGAGAATTATCAAGTATTAAATAACATTAAAAATACAAAACATAAATAATATATATATATATAAAATCCTGCTGTAAAATGAAAGTAAGAGAGCATAGATCAAGATTTGACGTGAGCGAATATTATATGAACTAAAAGATATATCTAAAGAATAGAGAATGTATAATGAATCAACACAATAGTAGAATAATTATATTATAGAAAAAATACAACTAAAAATTAATGATAAAAAACTTCTGCGCGAAGCGCGTACCAACCACTAGTCGTTATTATAAAGCTGACATGATTTATGTGTAATTGTGTATTGATCGAAATATCTTCAATTTTCCAAAAAGTAGTACTCCAGCTGTTAACCAAAGTTTTTTTTTTCCTGACCAAGAGCTGTTAACCGGAGTTTAAATGGAACCAATTGTTTATATAGCTGGTTGGAAAAAAAATGCTATTATGATTCTATGAAGTATGAACCATCTAAAATATATAGAGAGAGAGTTTACAAGGAACAACAAATGAAAATGAACCTTTTCAAAAAAAAAAAATGAAAATGAAAAAATCGTTAAAAGGAAGTAAACCGGTATTCCTCTGGTTTAGTTCCGTCAAATGGTGAAGTGATTCCGACCCGGTCTAAACTAAACCAACCGAGCTTCCCAATATACTCTCCCATAATATCTCCGACAACGTATGAAATTCCGGAAGAGGCAACAACAACAGACGTATAATAAGCCGCAGATCTGAGATAAGATTTAGGCGATTCACGTACGTTGGGAGGTTTTCGTACATAGACCTTGATCATACCGAGCAGAATTACGCAAACCATTGAAACCGAGAAAACCGAGACGAGCTTGTAAGTCTTGGTTCCGGTTTCGTAGAAGGAAAATGCGTAAACCAATGGAGGAATTAGGCCGAAGAGAATGTAAGACAATACCGCAACTAAGATATGCATCCGGATATTAGCACGCCTCCCCAACAATTCCTCGTACCGATCTTTTTCTTGCTCTGGATTGTTTCTTAGATCGTGAAGCTGCAAAAATAAACCGGAACCGGTTAGATCAAGGAACCGCTGAAGCAATTTGTTGCACGAGAAAACGTTTTTGAGAGCTTAGAATCGTTAATTACGTTTTGAGCGAGGACGATGAGTCCACCGGTCAAATTTGCGACCGCAAGAGCCAAGATATTCTCTGAAACAGTCAAAAATTTTGATAGATCAAGTCATTTATATACAAGTTATCAATTATTATTTAGATTAAGGACCAATCAGACGATTAGCTGATAAACTAATCTTGCATCTTTTTGCTAACTAATAAAAGAAAGAAAGAAAACGTTGACTGGTGACATACCGGTTGAGGATCCGGAGGCAGAGGCAGAAGATACAACGCCGAGGCTGGTGATGGTCTCCGTGAGACCGCCGTAGACGGTGCTCTTCAATAATTCAACGGCGAATCTTTCTCGGTCCTGTTTGTTTTGAGGCGGTAATTCTGTGGTGTTACTACTCTTCCTCGCCTCTAAATGTGCTTCAACTGTATATAATTGTAGATAGTGTGATTCTTCTACAATTTTATTTCTTTGTGTTTTTTAAAACAGAATTGGATGTAACTTATACCAAAATATATGCCCTTTTCAACAAACAAAAAAACTTGTGCCAAAATTCGGTAAAAAACAAAAATAATAAGAAAAAAACTTATACCAAAATAACTATTTTTTAATTTGATATATCAAAAAGTTTATTTCAATAAAATACTATGAATAAAAAAATATTTAAAACTCAACAATTACATAATCTGCATAAAGGCATAATTATCTATAAATTTTATAACCAAAATCTCTATAAAATCTGCATATCATAATCAATTTTGCATCTAAATTGCAATTGGTTATGCATCCGGACGCAAATAGGAAGTTGGTCAAACGAACATCTTACTATCTTAGTGAATCTACATCTAAATGTTGCTAAGCCTATAAACGTTATTAAGTTCTAGTATGTTTTAATAGACCGTCGTTGGGTTTTCAAGAATTGGAATCAGTTAGTCTAGTCCGGTTTAGGTTATAGGACGAACTTTAACATTTTTTCAATTCACGATAACGCACCTGGCTCCTCAACCGGTTTACCCCTGACATAATCAAGTTGTAAGAACCTGGCTCCTGAAATTTAGAATTAAGAACCGGGCCGGGGTCAAATTCGAAAACCAAACAAAAACTAGAGAGATTAATTTGAGATGAAACCAGTTTAGAAACAGTTTGATTCACCTAACCGGAGGAAGTACTTTAGACAGGCCAAGCAAGTGAAGATATAACCCTCCTCTTTATCTTCTCGATCATCATTCCCAAAACGAGACTCAGGGACATGAACCTTAACCGGTGATTCGATCTCCTCGACGTCGCTTGATCCATAAACAACCGATACATTGGGTTTCAGATCCGCAGACAAATCAACGAGCTTATCATGTTTCCTTTTCTTGAGGATCACTTTTCTGGTGATACATGAGCTACAGCTTGGACAGTAAAGCTCGTATTTGTCTTGCATCGCAAGCAACTCCTCTAGGTTTGGCTTCTCTTCCGACTCTGTTGATGATCTCTCGCTGTTTTCTTCTTTTTCTTCTTCTATCTCACCTTCTTCTTCTACTTCTATCTCATCTTCTTCTGCGTTCTGTTGCATTTCGTTCTCTACATTCGGTAAGTTTGTGGAGTTCGACTCTAACCAATTATAACCGGTTTCTTCGTTTGAACCGGTTTCGCTCATGGTATCCAGTATTATTGGATCTGAATTGGAAGATACCGATGCTGCACTTTCACGAACAGACGTGTTTCCTACGAGACCTATTCAGACCAGAAATAAACGAGAGATTGGTCTATGCAGGATTGTGTCCTTTAAAGAAATTGGGGGTAATTTGAAAATTGCTAAAAGTAGTAGACGCAATTGAAAATTGAAGAAATTTAAAGGTGCCATCCTAGTAAAAACAAAAAAAACATCATAAATGACAAGTTGACTATACCTTGAGATCCATCATCGTCGTCGTCTTCATCTTGCAACTTGGTGGTGTTGTCCGACGGCGCCGGCGCCTTGAATCGGATTTTTCCGGCGGGAACATTATCTTTACCAAATCTATAGGTCTCGAGAAGATCCACCAATAAATCTGCATCTACAATTTCACCCTCACCAAACCAGCTTCCCTTAACTGGCCGGTCCAATTTTTCCATATAGGCCCCGAAGTAATGAAGCCGATAACAATGTTCTGTATTTCGTTAAAAATTGAGAGATGAAAGAGATTTCAGATTTGCGACTTCTTTTTGGTTGAATTAATCACATTTCTGCCTTTTTATTTCTCCTCTCGAATCATCTTATCTTATATATATACATAAATAATTCCCACGAGGGAAAGCACGAGGCGTTAACTATTTGTTACTTTTTTTTGTTTTTTGTGCGAAAACTATTTGTTACTTATTATTGTCCTATAACGAAAAACTTCGAATTACTTCTTTTGGATTTTGGTATTAGGGAGACTGTCAAAGTTAACTACGCTCCTCTCCATATGTCGGGATGATTTTGTTTATTTAATTTAGGGTTAATATTCGTCCATTTCAAAAATACATTGTGCTATATGAGTTGATTCATATCATTTATAATTGATTTAAAAATAATGAAAAAAATTAATACGAATCACATAAAGCGTACGTAGTTTTTAATTTCATGAAAATTATGTACATTATGTAATAAGTTGATATTGTTATTACATTAAAAAGTTCCACATAATAGATTAGAACTCACCCACGAGGCCATGACCCACCTAACATAATCATTACATGAGCCACAGAATAAAAAATCTTAGGATGTGTGGTCAACTCGCTAACAACCGATAATGACAGGGTTGTGTACCCAACGTTACAGTTAGTTGGAAAAATTAACTAATAAGTATGAACCATAATCAAAACGTGTAGAAACGACTGTTATACGGCCCATTAAACCATGTTTCTTATGAGGCCTATATGTTGTAATTTTACAAAATAAGCCCATATTGAAAATGAAATTAAAATCTTTGAGCCCCATCCCATTAATCACATCTGAAGAATCTGGAACAGTTTCCATCACTTCAAACTGGAGCCCACTAATTCCCACGTGGCAGAACGTGAGCCTTCAATTACACATTAACGCGGGTTGTGATCTTTTTACTCGTCCTTAATTTTCGCGCTTTTCTGATAGATATCCTTGGGAAAACAAAAAATATTAGTAAAATATTGGGAGTAAAAACTTAAGCAGACGAAATTGTTTTTTGCAGAATAAAGCTCAAGGATTCAAATATTTTTTTGGTTTGAGAAAGAAATTGTTGTAAGGAATAAAATTAAATTTGATTTTGTTTCAGTTTGAGAAGGGATACCCAAGTTTTGTCCTAAAAAGATCTAAAATTTGAGAAAAAAAGTTTATTTTTGGACAAGAATAAAGGTTAGTGTACTACTCTGCGGTTACATTAAAGTTTTGGAAGCATGTCGGCGAAGTTGGAAGGATTCTTTCCGTAGTAGATAGGCCACAGGTGGTTTCAATCCTCCACAGGGAACGAGCCGAATTCCAAAAACTCAGCATTGCCAAATTATTGGGGTTTTGTTTTTTGCTCTAAACCGACAAAACTTCCCCTCTTTCAATCGATCAATGGCGTCGATTCAGATCAGCGGCTCGGTTAGGTTCGAGCCGCTCGTCGGGTTCAACCGGACCGGCTATTTCCGTCCGATCGGTAACCTCGGTTTTCCTCATTTCCGCCGGAGATTCAGTATCGGACGCCCGTTGTTGCTCCGCCGTTCTTCCTTCTCCGGCGACAAAATCGATGGCCCTGGAGAGTCTGCAGGTGGTGATGGCAAAGGTTTCATCACAGACGCAGAGAGAGATGGTTCTGGCTCTGTTCTTGGGTTTCAGCTCATTCCTCCTGGTAAGCTCGTGTTTCGAATTCTTCATAGCGTTTCTTTGAATTAGCAATCATTCATTTATTCACTCTTGTCTATAGTTTTAGGGATTTTGGATTTTCGTTGTGGTTTTCTCAGTGAAAGTCACTGGATTTTCTTTTCAAATGTGTTTATTTATATATATTATGATTGCAATTGTCAAAAGTGAATGATTCTCTTGAGTTTTGCATTTGGTCCTCAGATTCAATGCTTCCCTTCTCACTAAACTTAACGTTTCAAATCAAGAGTCTGTGATTTTCAAAATTATCTGAATCAATACTTTGAAGATAAACTCCATTTTTCTCCTACAGGTGATCAAGAAATCTTCAGCACTGGCACAGGAGAAACCACACATCAAGAAGAGAAGAAAGAGGCCACTGATGAAGCAGAGATGGCTGATTTTGGTGTACCTGGAAACAGAGCTGTTGAAGAAGAAGCTGCGAAAGTGGGATATACGAGAGAAATGGCCGAAGTGATCAACAACCTCGTATTCGTTACATCGGAGGCGGCTCCTTACTCGAAGACAGGAGGACTAGGAGATGTTTGTGGCTCTTTGCCGATAGCTCTAGCCGGACGTGGGCACCGTGTAATGGTCGTCTCTCCTCGGTACCAGAATGGAACCTCTGCAGACAAAAACTACGCCAGGGCCAAGGATTTGGGGGTCCGTATCACCGTTCATTGCTTTGGAGCCTCTCAAGAAGTTTCCTTCTATCATGAATATAGAGACGGTGTTGATTGGGTAACCGCTAATCTCTTCTTGCATAAATCTTTGTGAATGTTATTAAAACCACCGTTGCTTTATTTTTTTTTATTTTTTGTAACTGTTTTCAGGTTTTTGTTGATCACCAATCATACCATAGACCTGGTAATCCCTACGGAGACAGTAAAGGAGCATTTGGTGATAATCAGGTACTGTTTCTGTTCTCCAACTTTTGGAGCTCTTTCTTTTTTAATGTGTAAATGTTGTGTTGCTCACTTTCTTCTGTGATTACAGTTTCGGTTCACGCTGCTTTGCCACGCAGCGTGTGAAGCCCCTCTCCTGCTGCCTCTTGGAGGGTTCACTTACGGAGAGAAATCTCTCTTCCTTGTCAATGACTGGCATGCCGGACTTGTTCCCATGTAACCATTTCTTCTTCTCTTTACCTTTATACTTTAAGATAAAATTTGAAAAGAATCGTGCTTTGATTTGTGGATTTTAATCTTGTACATATTGTGGATTCCTTTGATTCCAGACTTTTGGCTGCAAAGTATCGCCCATACGGAGTTTATAAGGATGCAAGAAGCATTCTCATCATACATAACCTCGCCCATCAGGTAAAAAAGCATAAATCAATTCCTTGGATCTCGAACATCTCTCTTCTTGTAGTCTTTATCAGTCGCAAGTTCAGTGCAATGGCCCTTTGTTAGTTTACCGTAATTAGTTAATCGTTTGTGGTGTTGTGTTTGATTAAGTTGAAAGATTATTTTGCATTTCATAATTTTGGTGCTTTGACTAAAAGGGAGTGGAGCCAGCAGCTACTTACAGCAACTTGGGACTGCCTTCGGAATGGTATGGAGCGGTCGGGTGGGTGTTTCCAACATGGGCAAGAACACATGCTCTTGACACCGGTGAAGCAGTTAATGTCCTCAAGGGTGCTATTGTCACCTCTGACCGTATCATTACTGTGAGCCAGGTGATGAATCTTTTGTAAACATAATCAGTAATTGTTAGTGACCACATTTACTAACGGTAATGATTTAATATAAGTTGGGTAAGTTGGTGTTCTAATTGTGGTTTTTTCTGCAATTTCAGGGCTATGCGTGGGAAATCACTACCGTTGAAGGTGGATATGGTCTTCAAGATTTGCTTTCGAGTCGGAAGAGTGTTATAAACGGTACTGTTCCTAGAAACCTTGTCTTTTATCACATAAAACATTATTCCGAGCTGATATTCCGGCGATGCTTATCAGGGATCACGAATGGAATCAACGTTGATGAGTGGGATCCGTCCACGGATGAACACATTCCTTTCCATTACTCTCTTGATGATTTCTCCGACAAGGTGATGTGAAGTTCTGTGGAGTAAAGGTGCCAAGATCTACAAAATTCAATGCTTTTGACATTTTGTGTGTTGCTTTCAGGTCAAGTGCAAGATGGCGCTACAGAAGGAACTGGGTCTTCCCATTAGGCCTGAATGTCCTATGGTCTTATTTCAAAAGCCAGACTTTTTTTGGTTTTCTTTTAAATTGTCTCCAGTTATGTCTTATAATCAGGCAGGCTCATGTATGTCTTAAAACTTTATACAGATTGGGTTTATCGGAAGACTTGATTACCAGAAGGGCATCGATCTGATCCAAACCGCCGGTCCTGATCTCATGGTGGATGACATTCAATTCGTAAGTGAGTCTTTTCAACGGATTAAACTGAAACGCACACAGTGACTGGTGTCACACATCATTTTCATTGTCACCTATCAATCTCCTGTCTTTAGCAGCTCAAACATTATTTAAGCCCGAGGCAGAAAAATTGGAATAATGTTTTGGCTTCTGTAGTGTGGTTTTCCGCATTCTGACATTCCTTTCTTCAGTGAAAGACTTGGACAAGAGACGATCTGTTTAATGTGGTTTGGTGTCTTGCAGGTCATGCTTGGTTCAGGTGACCCAAAATATGAAAGCTGGATGAGAAGTATGGAGGAAACATACAGAGACAAATTCCGTGGTTGGGTTGGGTTCAATGTTCCCATCTCTCATCGCATCACTGCCGGGTAATTAAAAAAAAAAAAAAAAAAAAAATTCGCTATAGCTTAGACATATGATTGAAAAAAACGTTAGCGAAACTTAACTTTATTTACGGAAAATCAATTCTTTGGATTATCACATGATTCAAATTGCCGCAAACATCTGACTGGAATTTTTTCTATAAACAGCTGTGACATTCTTCTGATGCCATCAAGATTCGAGCCCTGCGGTTTAAATCAGTTATACGCAATGAGATACGGAACCATTCCAGTCGTTCATGCCACGGGAGGACTCAGAGTGAGTTTCTTTAAAATCTTCAAGAGCCAAACTGTCTTCTTAATCAGAGAGAATGGTTTGCAAGCTATGATTTATGATTGGATTGTTATTGCTTTCAGGATACGGTTGAGAATTTCAATCCTTATGCAGAAGGTGGAGCTGGTGCTGGTACAGGGTAATAATATTAATTCTGTTTTGAGATTAAAAAAAATATTGTGACAGATCAAACTCAAATGATCTTATGAATCTTCTTGTATTGTGTGGTTTCAGATGGGTTTTCTCTCCCTTGTCAAAAGATAGCATGGTGTCGGTAAGTTTATCATCTAACTTTCCTCCCCATTTCTCTCTTTTAAGATGTGTGAAATGACGAAACTGACCCTGTTGTGTGTCTTGTTTTGCTTCAGGCCTTGAGGTTGGCTGCAGCAACGTACAGAGAGTATAAACAGTCGTGGGAAGGATTGATGAGAAGAGGAATGAGCCGAAACTATTCTTGGCAAAACGCTGCCGTTCAGTATGAGCAAGTCTTCCAGTGGGTTTTCATGGACCCTCCCTACATCAAATAGATCCAACACACTACCGGTTTGATCGGAACCAAACCGAGTTAGACTGTGGATCAGGCCAAGCCGCACCTGGCCTGACGTGACCAAGCAGAGGAAGATCAAAATGGCTCTTGTGACTTGTGGAACCTCTTCTTCCGGTTATCGAAAATATCCACAATAAACCGTGTATTTATGTTATATTTATCTTATAACTCTTATGATTTTTTGTTTTCGGGAGGTATAGAATTTTAGTTATGAGGCTCTATAGTTGTACTTTGTTTATTTTGTCGGTTATGGGATCTGCTTTTCTCAATCATCTGAATTTGATATCTATTATTAGTCGAGAAATTAGATAACACCGATCGCCATGGATGGATGATAAATTGATAATTAATTAATGATGATTATTCATAACAAAACTGGTGGGCTCAGTTCTTTAAAACAATCAAGCTTGATGATAGATGGGACTGAGTAGGAGAGCAGTAAGTAACACACAAATGAAAAGAAGAAACGTAAAATATAATCAAGTCCCATTAGACGTGCTTACCTTACCCATTCAAAACCTTTTCTGTCATTGACAACATGTAATCGCATAATACGTTTAGGAATTAGTCCATTGAAGAAAGGTCTCTTAATTATGCTTTTGTTTATTTAGCTGTTATAAGTTATCGTTGAAAACGTTATAGTTCGAGGACGCACGATCCTAATCTTCTATTATTATTATTATTATTATTATTACTATCTTATAAAAGTATATTATTAGGGTAAGTATTACTATATTTGTAGTTCACATTCAAAAAAGCTTTCCTTTAGCTGACCAACCAGTTCACGTTGAAAAGTGTATATGACATTTGACTGTTTTGTTTTTACACTGTTTTTTTCTTACAAGAAAAAGTAATGAAGATATTTCTGATAAAAAAATATTAACTTTTAATTGAAAACAATACCGAATGGTTAATAATTCGTTCACTTTAAAAACAGTTTACAAACAAAAAAAATGTAGGAGTGGTGTTTGAAATTTGTTTTTTTTTTTTTCCTGTAAATTAATTACATCAACAACCATTTGAAATTTGGACATCTTGAATACTGATATTTTTTTGTTTATCTCCATAGACAAAAATAAGTTTAATTTCAATAAAAGAAATGATGAACATAATAGACCGAGGGTTGCTCCGGAATTGATGGGGACAAAAGTGGGCAAGTCAGTGGAATTGAGGTTTCTGATACCAAACACAAACCCCTTTTTTCTTCACTTTCTCCCTCTAATTACTCTCTTCGTCGCTTCGCATTCTCACTTTCCTCTTTGGTCGTACGTGTAAACCTGCAACAACAAAACAAAAAAAAGTCCTTTTGGTGTTAAAATCCCCCATTGTTTCAGTTTTGTTTTCCGAGCAAAACAGCGGGAGGAAACAAAGGCGGAGAGGCTTGGAGTGAAAATCTCTGGTTAGTTTTCATGTACTCTTCTTATGCCAGTCCCATTATCTGTTCGTTTCGTTCGTTTTAGCTGAAAAATCAGTTGAATATGTTGAAAGGTTGAGACTTTGGACGACTGTCTTCTCTTTTATTGGTTATAAAAAAACATATCCTGGACACAATCGGTAAATTGGAATTGGGGTTTTGGGAGCTCCGTTCATATGGTAGAACAAGTTGAAGCTTCTCAATCTTCTTGATTAAGGGTTTTAGGTAATCTGGGTTTGATTTTTGTTGACAACTTGAACTGGTTTGTTGATATGCTAAGGTAAAAGAGGTTTGCGGTTCTTGATTGTAAATGAGACCAAACACTCTTAAGTTAATATCATCTGGGTAGGTTGAAAAGTCGAATTCTTTGGTTTTCACTTGTTCATTTATAAACAATTTCTGCTTTTTTTTTTTTTTTTTAAATGATTTTTCCCCGATCTGTTGTAGTCTTCTTTCTGGAGTTTTTGTTAATTTCTTATAGACTTTTTAAGAGTATTGTTGAAGATTGAGACAAAATATGTTTGTTTCTGATCAAATTGTTTGGTTTGCTTTAGAGCTGTGGATTCTACTTCTTGTCTGTTTGTTACTCTTTATTAGATTAGTTAGCGTGTTGTTGTTACCTTAAAACATCCACAGAATCAGAAAAATCTTTGGTTTAAATTCCTTAAAAAAAACTTTAAAATGTTAGATTCGCTGAGATCTATGATCCAACAACTCTCAAGAACTTCGATGTTCATATGTTATAAAAAATGTCAAGTATTCTTACAAGCACCACCACTGAAGATTGATCATTTTCATCTCCACAGTGAAAGAGGGAACAAGATTTCAGATTCCATTGTTAACCTTTGAATCAAAATGAGTGCAGCGGCTACAATGCCCATGCCCCGAGAAGCATCTAATTACGATGAGATCTCTATGCAACAGAGTATGCTCTTCTCTGATAGTCTTAAGGTAGATTCTAAATCTTGAAGTTGAATAATCTTAGTGGGTCTTTGTTAAAGAATTTCAAATTTTTCTTTCCATGTTGTACGAGAAATTAGCAAGATAAGGATGTCTAGTAAGAATAAATTGTGGTATTTGTTTCACAGGATCTGAAGAATCTGAGAACACAGTTGTATTCAGCAGCTGAGTATTTCGAACTATCCTACACAAACGATGAACAAAAACAGATGTGAGTGAGTTTATTACTCTCGCTACTCCTTGTTCTATTTTCTCAGTGATCCTACTAGTTTACAGCTCAGATTAATCCGTCGTTATACTTTTTTCTTAGGTTTCTTATAAGTTTTGACGTGTCTATGCAGAGTTGTGGAGACACTGAAAGATTATGCGATAAAGGCTCTGGTGAATACAGTTGACCATTTGGGCTCTGTTACGTATAAAGTCAACGACTTTGTTGATGAAAAAGTCGATGAAGTAGCAGGAACCGAACTACGAGTATCTTGCATCGAACAGGTATCAGTTATTTCCTCATAAACTTGTCTTCAAAAAGGTGTTTTCAAAGAGATCGATTAAGTAGACCATTGCTCTTACTTTAGTTTGTTTTATGATCAATTTTCTTGTTTGGGGTGACTGAGTTTTCTTATATATGTGTATAGAGGCTACGGATGTGCCAAGAGTATATGGATCATGAAGGTCGTTCCCAGCAATCTCTCGTGATCGACACTCCAAAGTTCCACAAGCGATACATCTTGCCTTGTAAGTTTCTCCCTCTTTTCTTTGGTCCGTTTTGGGACTCACAACCAAAAAAACTAAATCCTCTGCATCAGCGGGCGATATCAAGAGGGGTGGCAACCTCGCAAAGCTCAAGAATGTTGAAAGTAGTTTCGGTGAAGAAGATGACTTGAACCAATTCCGAAACGGTATAAAATTGCCTTTTCATCTATTTCTCCAAGAATTTTAAGATTTCTGCCAAACCTGATTCTTGAGTTGATCTGTTTCTTGCTTCCTAAAGCTGTTCGTTCTACAATTCGTGAAACGCCTCCACCACCATCCCTTAGGTAAACTCCTCCGGTATTTATAGCAAGTTCCATTGTTAACTGACCGGAAAGTTTTAAACTTTTATGTGCTTTGCTTATTGCTTCTTTCTTTTTTTTTGCAGAAAACCGATACTTCAGTCTCCGCCTCCACGGAAACCTCAACGTTCAGCAACCTTTTCGTTCTCTTCTATCTCCACGGCACCAAAGAAAGAACAAGGTAAAAAGAAAACAGCTTTAGCTTGAAACGCCGTTTTGGGCTTAATGTGAATATACAACAAAACCTTTTTAATTGTGCGTTTGGGTAAACCAGATAAGCGAGCAGTATCACCGCATCGGTTTCCGCTGCTAAGATCTGGTTCGGTTGCTATCCGTCCGTCATCAATCAGCCGGCCAACAACCCCGAGCAAGAGCAGAGCAATAACTCCTAAACGGGTAAGCAAGCTTCGCTTACATTTCAACCACTCTCTTACCAGTTTTTTGGAACTTTTTTTTTTTTTTGCTTAACCGGTTTTGATTCTTGATTTTGTTTTACGGTTCAGTATCCGTCAGAACCGAGAAGATCGGCTTCGGTTCGGGTTGCGTTTGAGAAAGAAGCCCAGAAAGAACCAGAGCAGCAACAGCAACCAAGCAAAAGCAAACGGCTGCTTAAGGCGTTGCTTAGCAGACGCAAAACCAAGAAGGACGATACGCTCTACACTTACTTGGACGAATATTGAATAGAGGCGCTGGTTTTGTATTGTCTATTGTTAAACCGGAAATTATATTCCAATTTTAATTGCATTTTTCTGTTACATACATCATCAACATATGTATGCTCCTGTGAATTTTTGTATACCGTACGAGTGTCAAAATGTGAATGCAATGTTTTCTTACAAATTTACCGCTGAACAAAAACGCTTGATTAATTAATTAACCAAACTGATATAATTACGAAACATTTGTGTCACACACAGACGAAAAAGGAATGTGATGATATTGTTTACAAATGCTTTTAACCTTCAATCGAAATTGTGTTGATAAAGATTATTAAGTTTATATTTTTCTTTAATTAATGATCAAGTTATAAATATGTTTTTCAAACTTGGGGGTTTATTCGGTTTTTGAGATTGATTAATAAAATTGAGATTATTCTACTTGTGTGTTTTTTTTTAAAAAAAAATGTTATCTACGGTATCTGTTCAAACCAATCAAGCTATTCGAGTCGTCAATGGAAAGATGGTACAATATTTCTGCTGTATTAGTTACAAATTACAAATCCTACGTTAATTTGAAACAGTTAACTTTATTGTCTCACCAAGAATGAAGGCAGTGCAAGCGATAATCAAAGAAAACCACAGACATTACTTTGGAAAACATAAAAAGAAAACGAAAAAAGGACAAAATCGAATCAAGCCTTAAAACATTGCACATCTTTTAACAACATAAAAGCAACATCAGGACATGCCATTTCCCAAACAGGACACTAACTTACGAATCTTCTCCTCATCACTTAATGGTTTCAGATTCGTCTTTTCTAGCTTTTAATTTTTTGGTGGTGGAGGAGGCGGCGATCTCTCGTAAAATTCTGCACCAAGTGATCGGTGAGAAGAAGGAAGAGAAGCTTGACGAGAATCCATCGATGGAGGATCGAAATAAGAGGATATTGGTGTGTTGTTACCGGCCTGAGCGTCGAGAAGTTTCCGGCTGGTTTGAGCCTGCACGATCATGATTAAAGCTAGGAAAATGCAACATTTCAAGAGATGATTCCGAGAAGCCATTTTTTTATTTCCCGGTGATCAATAGAGTTTTCTTTGCGCACCAATGTTGTGATGTCTATATGTATAGCTCATAATAGAGGGTTCCCACTAACTTACTAGATTGTTTTTTTTAAGATTGTTTGTCAATAATTAATATCAACCTGTTGTCAAGAATTAGTCAAGAAAATGGATCTGAAGATTGTATAATAAAAAAAATCTAATGCCAAATAATTATTTCATAATAATTATTATACAATTAGGTCTAAGAACCGCACGGATTAGGGTTTTTTGGATATACTGTATTTACAAGTACATTCACGGAAGAAACGTTTCATGCAACAACAAACGCATGGAGACTCCTGATTCCGGCCGCTGGTCGGAGCTTCCAATGGACATTTTGAGATCTGTGTTCAAACGTTTGAGTTTTGTGGATTTCCACCGTGCGAAGATCGTGTCTCTGAATTGGTACTTGTGCTCGAAACAAACGGCGCGGCCAAAAATCAGATCTCCGTTGCTGATGCTGTCTCCTGAAGAGGGTGGTTGTCGTCTGTACATCCCACAGGAAGATAGGGTTTACGAGACCAAGAGTAGTGACTTTTCAGGGTATCGATTCCTTGGAAGCTCTGGTAAGTGGTTCCTGGTGGTAGATCCTGGATCGAATCTCTATATAATAGATGTGTTTAGTGAGGATAGGATCCATCTTCCACCTATAGAGTCAATTCAGGGTGGCCGTTTTAAGATTAAGCGATTAGGAGACAACAGATTCTGCGCTTTATATGGTGGTGAGACGAAAATCTCTAATGGGATTCAAACAACTGCCGATGATCTGAGAGGTCTCTTGTGGGTAGACGACGACAAGAGTAGTGGAGGAGACTACGTTGTCGTGTGGCAATTTGACAACAACGCATATTTAGGGTATTGCAAGAAAGGGGATCATCATTACCGCGAGATTCAAACACAGGCCTGGGAAGTCCGCAGGGAGTTACGAGGCATGAAAGATATGGTACTCAAAGGTTGTATTCTTTACATCTTCGCGGTCCGTGAGTTCATTCGACGCCTGGATTTGTCTGGAGAAGATGGCATCATCAAGGATGTGTCCGAGAACCACATGCATCCAATGTGGAAGCCTATGGATGAAATCGAAAGAATGAGAGCAATTAACGTCCTCTCACTTACGGGCAACATCAAGGATGTGTCCGTGAACCACATGCATCCAATTTGGAAGCCAAATCAGACTTAGGATGAAATCGAAAGAATGAGAGCAATTAACGTCATCTCACATACGGGCAACATTGCTGTTTCAACATCGGGAGAGGTTTTGTTTGTCGATTGCAAATCTTTCGAGTCAAATTCTGCAAGGCATATGATGTTCCGCTTGTACAAGAGGGATGCTAAAGACCTAGACCCGAATACGTACGACACAAGGCTTGTTGAGGTTGATTCTCTAGGTGATGAGGCCCTGTTTCTGGATTTGGGTATCACCGTTCCTGCTGACCGTACCCTTGGTATTGAGCCAAACTCCATCTATTACACCCGTGGTGGTCGTATTGAGTCAAACTCCATCTATTACACCCTTGGTCGTAACCGTCAGAAGAAACGATCATGCCTCGACATCTGTGTGTACAATCTTGCAACAAAGAAGACCAACAAAGACTTCCCGGGTCTCTCCAGCTTAAACCTCAAGGATGCTTACTGGTTCCTCCCGTCTTGATTTGATTTGTTTCCTTTCTCGCATATGTTATCTTAAGAGAATCTCTTGCTTTATTTTCGTTTCACCCTCGGTGACTCCTTGCTTTGTTTCCTTCTGCTGCATTCCATACTCTGCTTTGTTATCGTCTTTTCATTTTGATATATAAATCTATGACAAAAATCAACCAGTGTTTAATTGGCTTATAGGCTTATGTTTTTTTTTTTTAACCTTAGCTTAGAATTATGTTCCAAATTCCAAACAATCACACACACTCGTTGAAAGCTTTAGTAAAGAGCTTAAAAAATAGGCTTTGTGAACGTAAGATAGACTGATGTATATATGAAAAAAAAAACGAGACTTGCACAAATTGCGACAATCATATCATTAAGTCGAACAGAGCAAAGGAAGAGACGGAAGGAGAAGGAACGGTTTAGTGGGATTTAATCTCCGGTTAAGTAAGGGGTGATTTATTTCTCCAAATACAGAACCGGGAAAAATTAAACCGAACCGGAAACAGTAGATATATATATATAGATTCCGGTTCTATCTAATTACCGAATACTGTAGGCTGTAGCCATGGCTTCCTTCACCTGCTGCTCTTCGATTTTGCCTGTAAATCTCTACTCTTTCTCTCATATTCCCGAGAAGTTTTTTTTTCTGGAAATTATGTGGCTTTCTAGCATCGTTCGATTTCCATGTGATTGGTCACTTTCATATCGTATTTTAGTACAACGGTTAAACGGAAATTCGATTTTTGCGTATTCAGATTGGTGATGCGAGAAGCGGGAACTCGCGAGCTTCAAGCTGCACATTCCAGTCTCAGGTCTGTGCGGTTGATTTTTGTCGTTATATCTCTATAACGAATTCGCGGGGAAGGTTTTGATTGATTCTTGGTTGGTTTTTCAGGTTTCTTGCGGGATTCAAAGGGATGATAATGAACGCCGTATTTGGCGGAGGAGAACATTGGTAAAAACAATATGTTCTACTTTCTGAATTTGTGAATCAAAATCTGGGCTTAGCTTTGCCTTTTCTCTTTCGCCGCTTTGAGACACTGCTAAAAATCTAAGCTTTTAGGAACACCCAATTGAAGCAATGTTCTAGTTTTACTCTTCTTGTGTTTTTCTTCATAATTAGCTTTAGAGGATCTCTCCCGTTTCAAGAGTTGTACTCTTTTGCTCATGAAAGAAACTACCTTACGATGATGGGTTCTGAGACCTAGTGTTTACCTCCATAGCTTGCGCACTATTTGTCTATCAAAGTCATCAGGAACCTGGACTGCATATTATTATATCAAACTCTTATCAGTTACTCTAGTCTGGATTTTAAGTTTCTCAAACGTTTTCTTTTGCATTGACCAAATAAACCAAAGTTTTCTTCCAACTACATTTTCGAATCCTATAAACTCAAGTCAGAGAGATCAAACAAGTGTGTAGGTTTGCAATCCAAGTCAATCAGCAAGTAATTTGCTTTCTATGTCTTGCCCTGTTTTTTTTTTTTGTGTGCAGACAAAGAAGGACGATATGTTGCGTTACAAATTGCAAAGGGTTCCATTTGTGGAAGAACAAGTGAGGAAGATAAGGGAAGTTGGGAAGGTGATGACAATGGATATAGAGCGGTTGCTTTTGAGCGAAGACAATCGCTTTGAGTTTGTCAACAGTGTTGCATCTGAAGCAACAGAGTACGTGGAAAGAAACAGAGACGATTATGGAGGTACCAAAAAAGCCATCTTTCATGTTCTGAGCAACCGTGTGAACGATCTCGGGTTTGATCGCCCTGAGGCTTATGTCGAATCAGATCCTTACAAACCCGGTCCTGGCTTTTTGCAGGAGTATTACACATAAGAGATATTTAATGTAACAAGAGTTTGAATGTAATTCACTCGCAGTTTCCTTGTTGTATTAGTAGCATTACGGAATTACCAAATCAAGTCAATGCGTTCACAACAATGTCCATCTTCCAGATTGATCCTTACTCCATTCGTATATTTTTAGTTTCGATGCCTACTTTACTTGTAGTCGCAATCAAAGACGTACATAATCATAATCCATAATCCTTTTGTATTTTCTTGGAAATTTTGTGATACGTGATTTTATTTAAGCATATCTGAAGTATTACATGATTTTTAGTTAATGAGTAATCCTACTACTTTGATTTTTATTAGGTCTTCAGTTTTCTTGGTGCTCTTGGTGGTGGTGGTGGTTGGTCAGAAGATTTGGGGGGCCTTGGATGCGGCTTATCATAGTCCAACTCCAGATCGATCCTTCCTCCATTCGTCACCACTTCTTTAACCTTTTTCAAAAACAACAACTTTTCATTATTATTATTAAATTATGTATAGATATGCTTATGAGTTATCAAAATATATAGCACTTTTGAAGTTTTGGTGGCTTATTATACCTCGTAGTGGGCGTTGTCAAGATGCGAATTCTCAATGAGCCCTAACAAAATATGAACCATATTATTAACATTTGCATCATAAAAAGATTCTGAGAATTTGAAGTATATATATTTTGACACAAAATTGTCGTATTAAATGGATATGAGTAACATACAATACGAGCAAAAATCAGTACTAAAGTTAAAGTATTGTATATTGTTTTTGTCAACTCAATAAGATACCTTTAAATCTATATGTTACACTCTGATCTATACATGCTACAAGAAAATCATAGTCGAGGGAGAAAGCTCTAATGTAGAATATATATAAAAAAAAAATTAAAACACAGAACACACAAGTAGAGCTACTTCATTTTGGAGATAATGCATTAGGTAGAACACTGTGATTTGTACCTGAAGAAAACATTGGGAGAAAGAGCAAGAAGGATACTAGGATTACCAGCTTCATCTTTGAGTAAGATTCTGTAATGTCTCTTGCCTTTTAAATACATGTACATATATGCTTATGTATATATAGGATTTAACATTCAATAAGCTTAGATTTGATAATTAATATAAGAGTATCTGCAATCCTATTCTAAAATTTGGTGTCAAATTAGTTTTGGAATAAAATCTGCTTCAACCCTATCTCATTTTCAATTGCAAAATAGTATAATGACATTTTTGATTCCAAATATAGAACCATCTCATTTCATATTCTATTTTGAAATTGATTTTTTTTTATTTATAAAATAGTCTTTCAAATTTTAAACTTTTATTTTTAGAATTATATATATTTATTTTGTTGACTATTTCTTTTTAATGATGATTATAACTATTAAAACACTCTAATGTCTAAAATTAAAATACAAATAACATATATATTTGATAGAAAATATAATGACATAATAAAAAATTAAAATATTTAAAAAGTACTGATTAAAAAACATAGTTTATGGAAGAAGTTTTGAAAGAAATTAATTTAATGGACCAATTTATAAATTTTGAAAAAATGTGTATAGTTAGCAATTAATAATAAAATAGAAAAAATACAGTATATTTAAAATATTCTTTTTGAAATAGTAAATAGAATAATGTATTGGCGAGAAATCTAATTGCATTTTGTAATGAAAAATACAATTATACATTGAAAATGCTCTTCAAATGAATCGATGATAAATTTCTATTAAACTAATAGAAAAAGCTACAACATACGAGATTTGCCATACTTAAATAGCATTTAATACAAAAAAAACCAGATTTTATTTAGATTTTGAATGGTGAACAAAAAAAAGAAGAAAATTGCATTCATTCCTAAAAAGTTATATCCTAGAGAAGTAAGTAATATCAATGTTTTGAAACCCGATCCAGATCGCAATGTTCGCTTGGTTAATCTGCGACCCGATTGATATCCCGGACCGGTTCTAACGTTAAAATCCATCACTTAATTTTGAAAAATCTAAAAAAAACCGTAAGCAAACCGTTGACCCGCTCATCCTGTTGAACCGATATTTTAATTTTTAAATCCATATAATACAATTATTCTAATGGTACTTTTTTTTTTTGTTGAACAGGCCTTATTCTAATGGTACTTGATGTTATTGATTCGAACCAGAACCAGAACCAGAACCTAATATTAGTACATTACTAAAAATTACAATGGACGAGTTTAAACTGAGTTAATAAGTGTTTAACAAACAAAAAAAAGTTGAGTTAATTAGCCACCAATTTCGTGGGATACAAGTAAACACTTGTGTGTTTTCATACGAAAGTACCAGCCAGATATTCACAATTTCCATAGCCTGCAAAAATTAAGTAAAAAAACCATGAAAATGTAAAAAATTGTTAAGTTGCCAAATATATTTAAATTTAGAAAACATACTGGGATCCATCGCAGTTATCTCTCCAGTGTTGTCGAAATCGCAGTCGAACTCGTGTTTCCCCATGGTCTGGTAAAACAAGTTCATGGCGTACGCTGAATGGGCTTCCACTGTATTGGGTAAGAAACAAGATCCACCTTTTATAATGGGCCTACAGTCGAACCCCAGCCCACATACGTAGTCTATGTTCCTTTGTAAAGCCACCGTCTCTGCACCGGACTTTGTGACGCACCAACGCTTCTCCGAAGCTCCTCTAACCGGCGATCGCGGATTGTCCTCTGGATTCGATGTTCTAACCTGTTTATTTCCTATACCAAATTCGTAAAAATCATACAGTTCCGAAAACAGAGCAATGTGGCGGCGATTACCGTTGGCCGGAGGATTCCGATTTCGTAGATCGGTGTCAAATCGGATCGGAAGAGACCGAAATTACGCTCGGACGTCGGTCCTGGTTTGAGATTTTCGTTGAAGAGCGCGAATATGTACGTCTCGAAAGTCCGGTTGGGCATCAATGGCGTTCCGGTACCGGAGTTTACCCGCGCCACCAGTTTCTTGTTAAACTCGGCTGCGGTGGCGACGTCAACACCGATCTGACCTCTGTCCCCGTTCGACGGCCATCCGATTTCGCCTACCACGATCTCGACGTCTGAAAACCCTAGCCGATCCATAGCTGAATAGACGGAATCAAGCTGAGCATCGAACATGTTGGTGTACATAAGCTTCGAATGTTGGTCGAATAAGCCTGGATTAGGTCTAAACAGAGCGAAATCGAGCGTTTCGGCTGAGTAGCCGAAGAACGGGTAAGGATTCACAACGAACGGCGAAGCAATAGTCCGGAGGAAGCTGAGGAGAGGCTTGAGCACATGCGTGTTGTAGCCTTGCCGGAACTTAGCAGAAGACGGAGGGGTGGAATCAGATAGAATTCCTAAGGAATGCGGTGTCGAGATCTGGATGCGACGGTGGAGAGAGGCGGAGACGAGGGCGGTGTGAAGGGACTGCATCGCCGGGACTAGATTTCTGATGAGGAGGTGATTGGCGGTGGAGATAACTTCGTTTCCGACGAGGATGCGGATGATGTTGGTTGATGGGAAGTGAGGTTGGATGTGATCGGATATCCATTGTTGGGCGAAGGAGAGATTGGTGAGGTGTGGGATTTTGTCGTTGGGGACGGTGACGGTGACGGCAACTCCGGTGTGAGCAAAGGCTCGGAGAATTTGAGGATCGGCGTCGAAGAGGCGGATTCAGTTAATGACGGTGGAATGGAGGAGGAACTCAGCCACTTGACGCGGCGGAGGGTGATTGTTCGCCTGTGTGCCGTAGTTCACACCAATGCTCGCATTAGCTCCTGATCCTGACCCTAACCGTTGATCAACATATGATACGAAACTATCTTAAATTTTTGAAAATCAATTCAGTGTAACAAAAGCTACATATCTTTCCCTTTCAAATTTTGATTTTTTTTTGGAACGCTATTTGGTTCTTTTATACTAGAAACGGAGAAGGTGCGAAGAAAAAAAAACTTATTGGCAAATTTTGAAATAAAATATTTAAATTGATAATGGAAACTACCTGTGGAAAAGATGATAAGAGCTCCAACCATAGTAAACATACTAATACGAGATATAAATGAGGAACAGGAGAAACATATTAGCATATAATTCATGGTTAAGGTTTTAAGAGTCAACAATCAGAATGGAGAAAAATGGATTGTGTTCCAAGAGTTTGGTATTTATCAATGTTCACTAAAATATGCTTTGCTTTGTCTTTAGGAGATTGTCAGAGGTCGAATCGAGTCAGTCATAGGCAGCAAATATAATTTACCTTTTCTTTGTCGAGAGAGTTTTACAGTTATTTTTCTTTAAAAACTTGAAAAAGAAAAAACATTTCTAGACTACTCACTACATGCACACAAATTCTATTACAAACAAAACTAACATAGATGAAATCTAAATATTGTTAAAATAGTGAAACAAATATTTTTCTCAGCAAACTTAAATACAATGATTATATTTTTGTTTCTTAAGCCATTGCATTGACAAGAGAATCAAACCTTTTTTCAAGTTTTTCTATGACCAGTGTAGTCTATTCTGTACCAAAAAAATATTGTAACGAAGAGAAAACCATGGTATTTACACGAAAAAACGGGCCTCAGATACATTCCCCTATATATTATTACTTACAAAAAAAGGCAAGTATAATTTACTAAATAACATTTTTTACTAAAAAAGGCAAAAATCTGAGTTTCCCTTCTGTTTTTTTCTCGTTGCCCTACCTCTGAAGTAATTCCAAACCTTCAGCTCCGGCTAGGTCCGAACCTGGTGAGACCCAGCTACAAACCACCGGGTCAAAAAGCGGGCCAACGTGTTAGGCCCAACCTTAGGGCCCGTACAAAACTCCTAAACTTCAGCACGTGTAAAATCAGATTGGTTCACCATACCACACGTGGATGCGGAGTATATACGGCGACGTTTGACAAGGAGCGTTTCGTAGCCGTTGGATTTCAAACGGGAACCGGCAAACCGTAGTTGTGAAACAATCTGATCCGTCCATCCCACCCGCCGGTGACTATAACCAGCCCCCAGAGATGAGACGACTCCGACGTTCTCCGGCACGAGGATCGGAGGAATCTATAGTGCGATCTACGGATCGCCTTCACCGGAGAAAACGAGCTTGCTAGCTTCTCCTCCGGCCAAGTTGCAGATCCCTTGGGAGAATCGAGAACGTACTCTCGCCCCAACGAGAAGAGCGACGGCGATAGCTCGGATCCGCCGGAGATCACAGGGGCGAACCCGCACCACGGGATAGCGACTGAGACATCTGCAGAGAATTTCTCAAATGATCGAATCTTAAGTCGTTTCGTGTGGGAGAAAAAACCAGGAGACGGTGGTTCGGGATCAGTTTCGACGCAGTTCCAAACGTAGACGGAGGAATCGTCACACGCCGATATTATATGCTTCCCGTCTGCTGTAAAAGATGCCGATATTTGATTCCCGGCATTTCGAGATCCTAGAAGATACATTTCACACATTTCAGAATTTGCATAATTTTTTTTTTTTTTTTTATTTATGTCTCTGCTTTAGAAGCATTACCTTTGTATTTATGGACAACGTTGCGACCGCTAATGATCCTGACCTGTGAATCTGCGGATGCCACCATGACTCTGCTTGGGTCGGTTGAATCAAACTGCGGAAGAAACTAGTTTAGTATCATGAACAAGAATATATTCGATCGTGCGGTGACAAACTCTTATGATTTGAGATGAAAAATGCACCTGAAAGCCGATTATTCGTTTATTTGACGACTTCTTTTTGTTATGCAGACATATATGACCATCGAGTTGAAGGCAGTGGCCTGAAGAAAGAATGCAAGAGTTCAGGTTTCTAGGCCAATGTCACGTGTGCGTGTGTAATCTATGAGCATTACCTGATAAATTGTAGAAGCGACAATCGCTCGTCAAAGTTCCAACAATCCCTGCCTGCCCGTCTGGGCGATAACAAACTGCGGTTACAATGCCTCTAGCATCGGCCCAATCCACAACTTGGCACTTAGAAGTTGACCAGATACGAACTTTTCCATCTATCGAACCGCTGATGAAGTGATCATCATCGACCGGGTTGAACTGAACCGATGTAACTGCAAAATTGCAAAACAATTAGAATGGCTTTCTGATTGAATGATCGCAATTCTGTTGTACAGACAGAGAAGAGCTTTTTACCATAGTTACTGTGAGAGAAGATTCCAAGACAATCCTCATGGCCAATCTGCCAAAGCCGAACGCTATTGTCTACTGAAGCTGACAACAGACGCTGCCACCAATATCACAGAATGAGCAACTCGGTCTAGTTTTTCTGTTCAAGATTACACATACAGGGGCTGAATCTACGTTCTTGTGTTTTAAAGATCTCAAAACATAACCAAACATGCATAAAAAAAGAGGTGTCTAGCTAGTTTAAGAATGGGACTCTCTAAGATTCCTGAAGCTATTTAAGACGAGAAGCCTTTTAGCAGGTCAACCTAGAGTTCGGTTCAGAGCATTAATGTAGAAACAAAGGGATGTTCAGCAAAGCAAACTCACATTGTTCTTGGACCATGAGATGTCAAGGATATCACCACTGTGACCGAGGAACTCATGAACGGGTTTCTCAAGAACCCGGAAAATCTTTGGGGGAATAATAACACAAGCGGACTCTGTTGTCTTTCTCGGACTCATCAATGAGCCAGTAATGCCCTCCTTATCTACCGCAACAGGTCTCAACTCAGAGAGTTTGCTCACTTCAAAGTATATACAAGAGGGGTCGATCTTGGGCACGTCATGTTCTTCGCATCTTTCATCTTCAGCGATGCTCCATACCCGCAAAACCCCGTCTTCGCCACCACTTGCAAGGTACCTGCCATCAGGACTAAATTTCATAGCGAGAATCGCCCCCTCGTGAGCTTTTATTTCTTGACCCTTAAAGAGAGCAGAAAGCTCCTTAGCCTCTTTCTTATACTCTTTCACTTTGACTCTCTCGATCCTACCCCTGATATCCGCGGCTTCATCAGCAGGATCTCCTGATTTCTCCTTATTACGCACTCTGTGCAGCCGACTCAGCCACTTGTCCTTAACCCTCTTCATGATTCCGCCTACATCCCGTTGCTCTGCAGTGGAAACCATCGAGTTTGGCGACTTAGGTTCAATGGCTTCACCGTTTTCCTTCACAAGCCTATCTGTTGAACCCGATGCAGATGACCCAGAACAAAGGCTAGAGCTAATATCATCATCAAAACCCAAATTCCTCAAAACCATTCCACTACTTAAATTCCCATCATCTACTTCTTCCTCTTTACACAAACTCTCCTTCGCGATCCTATCTACATTCTCCCTTGGGCTAATAACAGAAGAATCACAACGACAGGAGCTAAACTCATCGTCGGATTTCGAACTCAGCAAAACCGCTGCTTCATCACTAACCGAGCTTGAGAAACGATCCACATTGCCTGATTTAAGTGGCTCCTCGTGATGAGTTTGGCTCACACTTACCCCCATCCAGCTCAAGAACTTCTCTCGGCGCTCATCGGCGTTTCCTGGGCTTTTGATCCAAACATCGTACTGTAAATCGCCAGAGATGGACGATGGAGTTGCATCGTACTCGACTGCACTGGAACAGGATGTGATTTCTTCGTGTGCATCGAAAAACCGAGATTCTTCGTCTTCGATACAGGATTCCATTTCTCCTCTCAATTGGATTCTTAAAGCTGCCTGGAGAGAAAGCAACCGAGAAAGTTTTTTTTATCTGCGAAAGTAAATGAAGACCAAGTTGCAGAAGAAGAAGAGAAATTAGTAAAATAATCAGAGGAAGAAGAAAGCATTGATAAATGGAAAACATATGCAGTTTTTTATATATATATAAAAAAAAAAAAAAAATACATAAATACCTAGAATCAATCGAACAACATAGATCCCGATCAAATGTAAAGAATCGAGAAGTAAAATCAAAAAACAAAAATAAAGGAAATCTGGATCGAAAATCGAGTTCCAATTCCAAGCCATTAAAGCATAAACCTAACACTTTGGAAGAATCGAATCATAAGAAATCAAAAACCAAAAAAATCATATGAATCCAGAACGAAAGGACACGACATGCAGATCTCGTCAAGGAGGATAATTTTAAAATCGACGAAAAAGGTTTTTTTGTATTGTCTTACATGTGGGGGATTTTATTTGCTCCGTTCTACGAGGTTTATTCGATGCTGGGAAGCTCAAGAAACGAAGACAGCGAAGAAGAAGAAGAAGAGCCCATGAGACATCTAGAAGTTCTTTTCACTCTCTCTTTCTCTGGTTTTTCGGATTTTGGAATAAACAAAACAAGTTTGATTTTGGTTTTTGGTTTTTTCTTATTGTCAGACAAAAAGGAAAAAATAAAAAGAAGCGTAAGATTGATGAAGGAAATGAGAGAGAATCTGTGGCACAGACGAAGAAGGAAATTAATTTTAAGTTTGGAAGATTGTCCGAATCTGATTTGGAAGGACATTAATTTCACATATTAATATGTGCGGTCACATTAACAATATTATCGCTTTCTAATTTTATCCACCCTACCGTCATTTTAATTCCTTATTTTATTTGATTTTTTTTTTCTACTCTACCCTTCTTCTTCTTTTTTTCAGGCAAAATCATCGTCCATCTGTTTTATTATTTTTTCCAATACAAAGCATTGTTTTTGTCACCTCCCAATATACAGATAGACGAAAATGTGGAATAATATAAGAATATTACCATAACAGGGTATTAATCTAGTCAAACCATAAACAAAAATCATCCAAATTAATATAACCTTTATACCAAGAGAGACAATGATGATGAGATTATTTTATGGTAAGTGGCATAATTTAAGAATACTATAACAGTCAATATCTAATTAAGTTTATTTACATAAACTGAAATGATGAGATTATTTTATGGGTCTAATTAAAAAAAAAAAATCACTTTCCTGTAGACGTGTCTTTATCTTGACTTTTGCAAAATTCACAGAAGGAATGTAGATTTTGGATATTAAAAGTTTTTAAATTTTGAATTATTTTGTTTCCTTATTTTTATATCATTAAAAAATTACACGAATTAATAATATAAACAGCATCTTTTACTGAATCTAAATTCAATACTATATTACATGTTTTTGGAAGCGATATTCACTCATAAATCCTAGATTCTTAACAATTTGTAGAAAGTGCCTAAAATGTTTTATAAACCACACTGCACTAGCTTGAAAAAATAAATTAAATTAAATTACTAAACTGTAAAAAGATTAAAAAAAAAAAACCTATATAATTCATCATATGTTATTTATTTCCGTGTGACAAACGCGCTCGCCTTCACCCAGCAGGCAGCAGCCCAGCACTTGTCTGGATCGCACAAGAACTTCCCCACCTCAACACTTTCATTGGACCTTTTTCGCATCTTCTTAGGCTTCCCATCCCATCCATCTCTATCTTGAGCTATCATTCATTTTCATCAGTGTAGTTGCCAGCAGATTTCATCATTAAAACTATATATTAGTTGTTTTTATTATTTCAAAAACGTAAAAAACATCAGTTTTTGTTAATGATTATGATAACAACTATAATTAAGAGTATCCTGACAACTTAGAGTTGCGGTATTTTTCATACGATCGACATGTTTTAATATATACCACTATATGTTTTATAGATAATTTTATGATAGTATGATAACATCATACAAAATAGATTATTATACCAATATATAGTACCACTAATATATGCTTTCCTTTTGTCTATGATTAGTGAAAACTATAACTAATCATTTAGATATTACAGAGTTACAAGGTGAATAATTTTTTTTTATACATTAACATCTAAGGATTAAAATTGGATATTTGAAACTATTTACGAGTATTTAGTTTTCAAAAAAAAAAAATAAGAAAAATTGTGTTTTTAGTGACTAAATAGGTACGGTCAGCATAACATCGTAGGTTTTATATGAAAAGTAAACATGGTGGGGTTAGGGGCTTCGTGCTTGCATATACTCTCTATTTATTATGCGTTTTTTCCTTAGTTAATTATCATGGACTAATTACGGACAAACTATGCCAAACAGAAACTATTAAACAAGCTACATGTATATGTTACTCCTATAAAAGAGTTTATTTACGTCTATCTTTCATGGGTTGTTTAACTATTAAGTAACGTTTGAAACTATTTTAAACTTCAAAATATAGTTTTTTTAAACGGACAATATTTTGTTTTTAAGAAAAAACTGACAATATTTTGATTAGTTTTTAGTTAATTATATAAATAACATCTTTTGAGGTTAATAATCTACAAAATGTTACGGTAAAAAAATCGTTGTGTTAATTACATGCGTATTTTTTTTTAACAAATCACAACTTCAAAATATAGTCTTCGAAGGGATTTTTAATCTTTCATATTTAACGCAAATGCAAAAAAGTACCGTACTGGCTCTACAGTACTACAGCTCACTGGAACATTGGAAATACTACTTGAACTGAATTTTTTTTAGTATATAATTTATTTAAAAAGAAGCTTTTATATTTATTAATTTATATGGTTGGGCGTGTGTGTGGCTATTTTACATATAAGGTAAGAGACAAATATGGAGCGAAACAGAACAAATTATGTGCTCATAAGATTAGTCCATTTTTACCTACTATTTTAGTAAAATTAGTTTTTGTCTCCGTTTGAGCCCGACATAACTGCTCCTGGTTTTTTCTTTTTTCTTAAAAAATTCGTTCGTTTTGTTTCTTCCGGTAACTGAGGTAATTAAAACGACAAAATTATTATTACTAGCAATTTATAGACTCATAGGTAACAAATGATCGTGGATCGTTACTTCGTTAGCAATGACATCTTAAAAATGCATTTTCATCGAGCTTCTGGTTCTATTGGAACAAGGAAAAACCACAAACTTTGCAAGTTAATTTTGCTACCAACTGAATAATATATATATATAAGTAAAAGGTAATACAGGATTTTATACTTAAATTTGAAATATAATCAGTAATACAATTATACAAATGCCTGACCAAGAAAAAAAATTAGAATACAAATGCTTGAAAATGTTGATATAGGAAAATACAATGTTTTGAATTAATTTGCAAAAACAAATCACATGATATCATATAATATACCTTTTTTGACAGCAATCATATTAGTCAGATAAAATGTTAATTATTTAAGATAAGCATTAGAATAATGCTATCAAAAAAAAAAAATCAACGATTTATTTTATTGTTTCTTACAATTTTACCACCAAACCGTTTCTACAAATAAACCTCTAGAGTTTGAATATTAGTAAATCTGTCCTTATCTATCTTTATTAATACATATTCAAACGCTGACTATAAAACAATAAATTTCTAAACGAATTCAGAAGTTCGTTATCTATTGTACGTACGTATATACCGCAAAACATAAAATTTTAAACATATCAAAACTTAGCTGTAACCTTAGATTTTAAGAAAAAGGTATTTAAAATTAGATATGTATAGGACCACAATAATGTTATGATACTTTATGAAAAGAGGTTCCCTATGAAAATCATCTGGCTAACTCAAGTTTTTGTTTCTAGTCTTAAAAGTCAAAACCACTGTCAATTGTGTAAAGTATTAGTGACAAATATGTTAAAACTTATTCTAAGATTCCTATCTATTTGGCCGAAACGCATTAAGGAATGTCTACATTTCAAACACAATCATACAGCTTTTTGGAATATGATTACACAACCGACGTTGGCGATTAAATTCAAAGACCAATCCGTTTAAGTATGTTTGATCAACGGTTTACAAATTTGTTTAAAGAAGAGAATAGTAAACGTCGGTAAACAAATGGGACCAGCTCCCAACCGTGGACACATTATTGTCATCATTTAAACTTAATCAACGACAATTACACACCTACTAAAAAAAAAAGAGATGAGAGATGTAAAAGCAAAATGAAATTTGAAAAAAAAAACAGTCAGTTTAATTATTCAGTAATGCGAGAACCATTCTACAAGAACAACTAAAAAATAATGCGGATTAATCGAATTAGTAGTTAGTTGATCATCCATCGATCGATCAATAGCAACTAACGATTTTTAAATAAAAATTAGAACACTAACTATTTCTGTCGTTTTACTGAGTATATATATCGACTCGTATATACGTTTAAGGTTTTGTCCAATATTTTGGATCGGTGAGACCTACAAAAAAGTGGTGTAGTATGATGTAATTAGAGCTTTTTCTTTTCTAAAGAATTGGAAATGATGATTCCAATTAGATACCTAAAACGTAGGGACAAGAGGGGAGACACTGATTAGCGATTATAACCCTAATTAAAAGACATCCCGACATTAATTATTTAATACTCCCTCTGTTTCACAAAGAATATCATTCTGACATTTTTCACACAAATTAAGAAAAACTTATAAATTTCTTTTCTGCCATTTATTAATACACTAAATCAGTTTCTCTTTCTAATTAATAGATTAAAATAATAGGGATAAAACTGAGATTTAGTTTAAAAAATTGCATTGAAAACATAAAATGACACTCTTTGTGAAACAAAAATCAAGAGTCAAAATAACACTGTTTGTGAAACGGAGAGAGTAGTAAAAGTCGCACGGATAGACATTGTTTTCAAAGCGATAATGATATTTGTCTTTCTAATAAGGAAACAAGAGAAATAATGATGTCGGTAATAGTTGGTTAATTCTGATCACCAAAGCCCTAACAACAATTTATGTTTACTTTATTTACTTTAGAATTTAAAACTAACAATTGTTGGCTTGTCTTAACTTCTGTGGTTGAACAGTTGACTCGAGATAAAGAACAAAATGTTCAACTTTTGTATTGATTATTATCGTTAAATTAATTGAATTCATCCATTGCAAAAGGAAAGGAATGTGTAAAAAAGAGGGAAACACTAGAAATGAAGAATAAATTATTCAGGGACCAAAACTGAAATAGTATAATTTTATTAGAATGTTATCGCACTTAGTGTTCTGATAACTAAGCAAAAATAAAATAGTATCAGTTTATCATATCACTAAAACAGAAATTCAATGTGTGTGTGTGTGTTTTTTTTTTTTTTTGTTGCTTTTATCAAAAGACATGTATTTACTCATGCCATCAGGTCGATTAGAGAAAGAGTGGCGTCAATCACGTGAGGACAATATCAACTGAAACTCGGCAAATAGCCTTTAGATATTATTTGAACAAAAAAAAAAAAAAAGTCTTTTGATAACAAGCCTTTAATTGTTTACCATCAATTGCGTTGAGAAGAAAACTTGAAAGATTGTTTCTGGTTGAATAATGAAAATTTGGAATAGTCTCTAAAGCCACCTCTTCTTGGTTTTACAAAGAAAGTGAGAGAGCAAAAATTAAGACAGAACGCGAAGTTATTAGTTTAGTTTGAAAATTTCTGAAAAAAAAATGAGTTTTTTTTCCTAGTTGTCTGTCTCTTAAATATGTGTACGATCCATCAAAAAATGAATAAATTTGTTGGAGAATGAAAAAATGAAAAATATAAACGTGGGGCCCAAAAAGGAGGTTTGGATACCTTAGCGATCTGCAGAAATCAGAAAGGAAAGGGTTTTGATGCTAACTCTCAAAGTCTTTGAAGGTACACACTGTCAGACTCTTTAGTCTATATATAGCTCTTAGGTGTTTGGACCATTCTACTTCTCTCCTTTCATTGTTTCTTCTCTGTTTTCTTGTGGTCCTTTCTCTTCCTTCCTACCAACAATCTTCTTCATTCCCCTCCATCTTTTTTCATATTTCCATTTATTTTATCTTCTTACAAATACAACAAAACCCTTCACATTTATTACTAAAACTATATTGCTTCTTTTCTATCTATACTTTCAAGTTTCTATATATTAACTCCAGGTGACGAGTTTCGTGTCGTGCCTATAGACTTATAGAGGCTTAAGACAATTTTACAAAAAATGTGGCCTTTGTTACTACTCCAAATATATTCTAGACTCATGAGTAGTTCTAATTTTGAAATAATTGCGGCCCTTCAATTTCTCATTTTTGGGGTAGCCCAATGCAATTGTCTAATTTTCCAACACATAGTCACGACTATTTGTATTCTGTTTTGTACTGGCTGCTTTGTTGAGAACAGAAACGAGAGAACGATATATGTTTTTGAAGCGACTGTTTAGCTTTTTTTTTTATCAGCTTATACGAATGAAGACATCAAATATTTTATTCACTAATATTGGACAGGTTTGTATTAAGTTTTACATTCATGATTTAATTAATTTGTGAGCAGTATTTTAGTTGACCAGCTGATGTATGAATCCATGGTTCCTTCATGTCTTCATCTGGAAAAGAAGAAATTCCTATTGAGTCAAACCACTTTAACTCATGTACAAAAACGAGATGTAATAATAGAAACTCTTTTAGCAAAATAAAAATAAAAATGAGATATAAACTTTTTTTAAATGAGATATATTCTTATATTCTTATAAACTACCCGCTTGCATTTAAGTTGAGTTATATATGTGATTACTTAATAGGTAATACCATAATAATTTGTTCATATAGTACATTAAAATGGTAAAAATGCAAGGCATGAAGCATTTTCTAATATGGCTTGGAGCCTTGGATCAAGCAAGTGGTTTAGACAGTACGTCACAAAGAAGATGAGATGTTGATGTCTACAAATATGGTTGATGTCCACAAATATGGTTGAAAGTGGAATAGATTATGGTTTCGGCTACCTGAACTTTATTATATTCAGTAAAAATCATCCTACTAACATGAAGAACTATGCTTTTTTTTATGTCTTTCATTAACTTACACCTCTTTCTAGGTAAGCACTCTTAACTATGATGGTTGTTTTCAAACAATATCTGGTGTAGAATTTGTTTCTTAAACTTTTTTTGGGTGTATAAGAGTGAAGATATCGTAATTAGAATATAAAAAAAAAGTAGAAAAAATAGGAAAAAACTAGATTTTTACTATTGAATCGTGAAACTACTACACTTTTAAATCTTTTGTCTATATTTTGACTAAATCAACCTTAACCAATTAAGTAATATATTATATATACTATTAAAAATATTATAAGAACAAAAAATATAAAAAAAATTAAAAACATCATAATAAAAGCATATATGGTTTCGAAAAGAAAAAAAGACACTTTAGGCTAGAGCTAAGAAACTTCTTTTCAACAGCAATAACGAAGAAAAATTTAGGTTAGAGCTAAGGAACTTCTTTTCAGTAACATAATGGAAATAGGCACACATCTAAGCTACATCTTGAGACATGTATGGACATCGCATTGTCCATCTCCGTGGAATTTAGAAGATAACGGTGATACACCTATACTAAAAGTCTAAAACATAAATGCGTGTACACAGTTATAAGAATGTAACATGCCAACTTCTGAAGAAACGCTTTTAGAGAGGTTTCTGAGAGAGGGATATTTGCCACCCAAGATTTTCACAAAATTAATATAATAAAGATTTTTCATGATGCTCCTCTTGGTTTATTATTTTGAACTTGCATTATTTACTAGTTTTTGTTTATGTCTTGGGTGAAAATAATTTATATACCGTCGTCATTGTCTAGGACTTGATATTAGTGTACACGTAGTAAATACTAAATACACTCAAAGAGATACTCGATTATCAAATAAAAACCTCAGAGATTAAGAATAGAGTTAGTTTTAACTTTTAACATTTAAAAAGTCCACTTTGCATATACCAAAAGAAAGAAAAATAGATTTATGTTAAAGTTAATGAACGTGCCATTTTCCTGTTATTGATTTTAATTCTATTGTAAAACTAAAAGACAAATCAAATGACATCATATTGATTTGATAATACCTTTTCTATTGATTTCAATTTTATTATAAAATCAAGTAATATCCTGAATCATTTTAAATGAAATAAAAAACTTAAAATCTGGTCTATTTTAAATCTAAAGGAGTTGACTTAAACTTATACATCGAATAATACCCCTTAGTGATTAAACAGAAATATACAACGCTGGTCAGACCGGTTCAAGTGATATCGGTGATGATATTACCGAGCAGAATTACGCAAACCAGAGAAACCGAGAAAATCGAGACGAGCTTGTAGTTCTTGGTTCCGGTTTGGTAGAAGGAAAATGCGTAAACCAATGGAGGAATTAGGCCGAAGAAAATGTAAGCAAGGACCGTTACTAAGATATTAGCACGTCTCCCTAACCACTGAAGCTATTTGTGGCATGAGAAAACGTTTGTAAGGGCTTCAAGTCGTTAACTACTACGTTTTGAGCGAGGACGATGAGCCCACCAGCCAAATTAGCGACCGCAAGAGCCAAGATATTCTCTGAAACAACAAAATTTTCATATATCAAGTCTCATGTATACAAGTTATCAACTATCATTTAGATTAAGGACCAATTTGTGATGACAAGTTATCAATTATCATTTCTCAAAATGTTCAGCATATCTTCCCAATGCTATCTGCAGACATATTACTCTTTTGGATTCAGATTTCTAAACACAACACAGAGATACTGGATTTTGACTCCCAATTACAAAGACGTAGTTTATTTACCTGAAGAACTTGAGATGTGAGATGAGTCTGGAGACCGCTTGATCCGGAAGAAGTCTACTATTTTAGTCTGAACAAGAGGGAAAGCTGCAAATTTTACAAACTTTGGTTAGATGATTGGTCTGGAATTTCATTTCATAAATTTTACAAACTTTTTCAATTTCACCGATTCGACCCAAAACAGTTTCAAGTATTCAAACAACGGTATAGTTCAAACCCAAATCACTAAACATCATTTTTTTTTTTTTGCTATTAATAGTATATATTATACATTATTGAATCAGGTAATACTAATACATCAAAGAAGCCTTTAGATATTAGTATTACTAGATTTTCCATCCTCGCGTAATGTTAGTAATTTAGTTTTTTTTAGTAGCTTTTAAATTACCGAACGCATAACGGATTTGCAAATTTTTTTTTATATAAATTTTATTTAAAATAGTGTATCATTTTTTGCTACTTGTATTTTTTTTTATAATATTACAAATTTTGTTAAGTAAAATAATAATAAACCAATTAATTTTTACCTAATTAAATAAATAATTTATCTAAAATACTAGTTTAGTTTTTTAACACGTTTGAGTTATATGTCACGTGTATAGAAATTACTGTGCATGAAAAAACACTGAAGCAACCATTGTTTTAGTAAGTGCTTTGTATTTTTTGAAAAATATGTTTGATTTATATATTCATATAATGGTTTAGAAATAATAAATTTTCCTAAACTAAATTTCAAATGAATTTCCTTTTAACTTGTTAGTTAATTTAGATCATTTGGTATTAATCTTTATTATTCTTTTTAGATATAATTTTTTTCTTTTTTGTTAATTAAGCTATTTGATTGTTGATTTTTTCAAAGAGTTAGCGTATATATGATGTTCATTTTGTTTTTAGATAATTTTTTCTTGTGTTAGTTTAGTTTTGTTAATATTGATTTCTATTTTATTTTGACATATATTGATATTTTTTTATATTTGTAATACTTATTTCTATTTTCTTTTGACATATTTTGGAAATATTGACTTTTTTTTAAGACATAGTTTCCTTTTTTATTTTTTTTGTTTAGTTAGTTTTTTATGTTAATTTTTTTTTGTTAATAGCATTTGGTGTTAATTTTCCAAACCATTAGTTTAGATATTAAGTTAAATTCTATTTTTTGGTTTTATTGTGTGTTTTAATTTAATTAAATTGTTAATCATATTTAAATTTGTGTTTAATAAGAAATATGATGTGGACCAATTAGATTTTTTTTATATTGGACGCCTTTAATAGTATAATATATTAACTTTTATATAATACTCACTCTGTTCCTTAAAGAAGGTATTTATAGAAAAAAAAATTGTTTCAAAAAGAAAGCAGTTATCATTTTTCAATGAATTTTTGGTTCAATTTTACCTGTTTTGTCCTCACTTATTTTTTTCTTTATTTTTATAGGAATTAAAAAAAAGGTTAAAACTGTCATTTTAACAAATTTCTTAAAATAAAATCTTATAAATATCTTTTTTAAGAAATAGAAGGAGTATAGATTTAATTGACTTGAATTGTGTTAAAAAAAAGCTTTAATTGTTTATCCTTATACTTTCCCCTTTTCTATGGGATACAGAATTATAACAACTAAACGAATTAACAACTAAACTGAAATCAATTGCGTTGAGGAAAACCACTATCCCAAAATAAATGAATTCATTGCCTTAGAATCCGTAATAGTTTTATACATAAATTGATGAAAATCCACTATTCAAATTGCGAGATTTATGGAGGCAATGCTAATGGAAATAGTTAATGGGAGTTACTTATAACGTTTTGACTTCTAAAATTATAAGTTTGATAACCTTTTCCAGTAATAAATTAATATTTTAGAAAACATAATTGCTTACTATATCAAATCATGGTACAGTTGAACCTCTATAAATTAATACTCGATTCATTAATACCTCGCTAAATTAATATTTTTTGTCAGTCCCAAAATTAGTTTTTCAACCAAATAATATATCTATAAATTAATAATCACTATAAATTAATATTTTTTTATAAAACCTCACGGTCCCAACGTTATTAATTTATAGAGGTTTTACTGTATCTTGCCTTAAATCCGCAAATCATTGGCCAAAATAAATCCGAGAATGTTGGGTTGATTTTTTTTTTTTTTGAAGTAATCGTTTAAAAAAAGAAGTTGCACAAAATATGAGATTAAACTTTATCAAAAAAGAAAAAAAAATATGAGATTAAAACCATAAAGAATACTATGATATAAAATATGTCCAATTTTTTTTAGTATCTTGGTTATATTATGATAATGATGGTTTGATATCGGATTGGAATCTTATAAATTTATGGTGTTTTTAGTGGAATGGTAAATGATTATTAAAATTTAATCAGAATTTTATTTAAAGATATTTGGATTGATCCCAATGAATATATACATATCATAAAAAAGGATCACGAATGAATATATACATATCATAAAAAAGGATCACTATTTTCTACCAAAACAAAAAAAAGATCACGATTAAGTAATAAGTCGAACAATTTAAAAAAGAGTAAACCACTAGATGCTGATTTGTAGCAAATAAATTAATACGGTAATAAATGCGAATTATTAAAAAAGATTTGACAAAGTCTCGTGCATCTCTCTTTCTTCTCTAAAAAAAACCTCTATTTCTCTGTTTCTTCCTCTCTTTCTCTGTTTCTTTCTCTCACGCTTCTTCAACACCACCTTTTCTCTGATTCTCACATCACATATTCTCTGAGACGCTCCTCTATGCGATTTTCCACATTTTCAAGGAAATCCGCATCCCTCTCAACACCGTCCACAATAGCTTGCAAAGCAAAGCTCATATCATCACACTTGTAGGATGCAATCAAACACATATGCAGAGATGTCAGTCCTTGTGAAACGTGTAACGATCCGGGCCCGACCCATTTGAATAAGTTTAAATGGATTGATTTGGCTACCTATGTCATCAAAGTGCACTTACCTTTTCCGGTCACTTACCCTAAGAGAACTCCAGAGTTAAGCGTTCTTATGCTGGAGTAGGACTAGGATGGGTGACCTTCCGGGAAGTGCTCTGCGGAACCGTGTGAGTGAGGCCAAAACACGGGATAAGGTCACGTGGTGATTGCAGGGACAAGTAAATCGGTCGGTCGGGCCACCGAGAAAAATAACGCACCGACCGTCGGATAGGAGCAAGGCCCACGAGCCCGACGGAGGGATGAGTGACTTGCCGGTAGGGGCGGTCGGGGTGTTACACAAAATCTGACAGGAAAAGAAAAAGAATAAGAGGAGAGACAATCATAACAACGAAGAGGATGCAACCCAAAATCAGAACCGCTTTTGTGCCAAAAATTTGCAGTTATAGTGCTATAAGCAAAACCAGAAGAGGAATGTAATAAGCAAAAAGAAATCAAAATCAAAAGAAATCGACCTTTTTCTCTTTATGAAAGCCAATGGAGTGAAAATTTCCAAGTTTTTCTTTTTAAGTTTAGCTAAAAATAAAAAATGTGAAAACGAATGCAACAAGTAAAAAAGAAAACTGATATTTCTTTCTTTAAAGGCCTTACTCAGAAGAAAACGTTGGAGTGATGATAAAACATTTACCTTTGAGCGATTCTGTCTCTCAAAGGTAAAAAGAAAATGGCGAGGGTTTATATTGCTAAACGACAAAGAGAAACGTTGAAAGTGACAGGAAACAGTGAGTCAATAGAAAGAGACGATTCGGCCCCACACAGTTTTTTCCTACACACAGTCATCACATCACAGTTTGTCGTTTACATTCAACCCGGCGCATTCAACAGATAACATTTCCATTTACATCTCACGTTCAATTTGAATTTGTTCATTTTAAGACTATTTACAATGCACCTTGTACAAAAAAAATTCTAACATGGCTTTAATGATGTGTTGAATTCCACATAAACTTTAACTGTAACCATATTTGTTTGGTATTTCTGTTGAGTTTTAATTACTACTCTTTTTTTTTTTTTTTTAAATTAACTGTGGAAGTTCTGGGCCTTAGACCCGTAATCTCTTCCAGTACCCGAAGTTAGCCCTTTCTATATTCCAATTTAATTACTACTCTTCCTCGAATAGAAATGTATATAGTGTGAATGGGCGTGATGCTTCTACAATTTCACTCCTTTGTGTTTTTGTATAAAGAATAAAATTCAACTTATACCAAAATAAGTAAAAAATAATTTTATTAATAACCTCCATGATATCAAATTAATTTATATTGATATATCTAAAAATTGTAAAATTTGTGAATAACTTAATAACCAATTGGATAAAGGCATAATTTTCTATAATTTTATAACAAAAACTCTATAGAAATATCTGCATATTAGATTGCTACTAGTTTTGCATTCGGACGCAAAGCACAAATTTTCTCAAAGAAACATCTATAAATATTGAGTTCTATGTTTTTCAATAGAGACCGTTGTTGGGTTTTCTAAAATTGGAATCAGTTTAGTCCGGTTTAGGTTATGGGACGAACTATAACATTTTTCTATAAATTCAGATCAGCGATGGCTCGGTTAGGTTCGAGCTGCTCGTTGAATTTAACCGGACCAGCTATTCCGTGTCCGTCCGATCGGTTGTCTTGCTTTCCCTCGTTTCCGCCGGTGTTCCAGTATCGAATCCGTTTGTTGCTCCGCTCTTCTTACTCTGCTGCTTTTACAAGTAACTTTAACGCTGGTGAAACTGCAGGACATTATTATGAAAGTTCTTCTGCGGATCAACTACTCAACTTATACCACATGTGTTCTTTAATACTTCAAAATTCTCATCTTTTTCTTCCTTTCTTTACAGTTATAACACTCGTAACCAAATCTTTCAAAGAACTTGAATTTATATTTTTTGGCTTTCTTCATTCTACCATCTTGGATTGAGATTCTTCCGGAACCCGCCTCTCTAGCCTGCATCATATAAGTCTCCCAGAATGAAAATTCATTTTCAACTTATATTATTTAGATTCTCAGAGTACTCTCATGCTTTCTTCTTCATCAGTTGCGTCTCTTTCTCTCCTCCTTTGCTCTGTTCGACTTGAGGATTTGATTGTCGCAATTTGTGCAAGTCTATCTTACGTAGGCATATTTTTTTTTAACTCTTTCCATTTTAAGTCTGACAATGTCATAAATTATATATGTATCGAAATAAAAAGACGATAACAAAGCAGATTCTGGAATGTCATAGATTATATATATATATATATATATATATATATATATCAAAAAGAGACGATAACAAAGTAGAGTCTGGAATGTAGCAGAAAGAAACAAAGCAAGGAGAGTCAGCGAAGGAGAAACCATGGGGCAACGAAAGTAACATCGAAGATCATATATTCATATGCAACAAGGAAACAAATCAAGATGGGAGAAACCAGTGAGCATCCTTGAGGTTTAAGCTGGAGAGACTGGGGAAGTCTTTGATGGTCTTTGTTGCAAGATTGTAGACACAGATGTGGAGGCATGATCGTTTCTTCTGACGGATACGATCACCACGCGTGAAATAGATGGAGTTTGGCTCAATACCAAGGGTTTGGTCAGCAGGCACGGTGATACCCAAATCCAGAAACAGGGCCTCATCACCAAGAGAATCAAGCTCAACGAGCCTTGTATTGTAGGTATTCGGGTCTAGGTCTTTAGCATCCCTCCTGTACACGCGGAACATCATATGCCTCGTAGAATCTACCTCAATGTAATAATCTGTGCAACAGACAAACAAAACCTCTCCCGATGTTGTAACAGCAATGTTATCGGTAGATGAGATGACCTTAGTTGCTCTCATTCTTTCGATTTCATCGTCACTCTCATCTGGCGTCCACATTGGATGCCTATGGTTCTCGGATACATCCTTGATACAACCATCTTCTCCAGACAAATCCAGGCGTCGAACGAAGCTACGGGTCGTAAATAAGTAAAGACTGTAACCTTTGAGTACCATATCTGATAGGCCTTGTAACTCCCTGCGAACACCGACCCGTGTAAGAATCTCGCGGTAATGATGATCCCCTTTCTTGCAATACCCTATATATCCGTTCTGGTCAAATTGCCACACGACAACGTAGTCTCCTCCACTACTCTTGTCGTCGTCTACCCACAAGAGACCTCTCAGATCATCGGCAGTTGTGTGAATCCCATTAGAGAAATCCATACCATCAGTGTATATAGCGCTGAATCTATTGTCTCCTGATCGCTTAACCTTGAAAAGACCACCCTTGATTGACTCTATAGGTGGAAGATGGATCCTCTCCTCACTGAACACATCTATAATATAGAGATTCGATCCAGGATCTACCACAAGGAACCACTTACCCGAGTTTCCAAGGAATCGATACCCTGAAAAGTCTCTCTTCGTCTCGTAGACCCTATCTTCCTCTGGGCTGTACACACGAAAACCACCCTCTTCTCGAGACAGCATCAGCAATGGAGCTCCGATTTTTGGCTGCAGAATCAAAGACGAACGCAGGACGGCGATTTTTGGCTCCGGAGAACTCCCGGGTCGTTTGAGTGTGGAACTATGCATTATCAGGACGGCGATTTTCTCGTCGGTTGCTTGAGATTGAGGGAGGCGAGATGTTTGCTCATCTGTTCTCTCTCTCTCTCACACTATATATATATATATATATGTATATATGCGGGTAGGGCTTTTGTAGGGCTACCAAGCCCATGAGCCATCATGGTTTCGCATTTTTGTTTTTATTTTGTTGACAAATTCATTAATAATAGGATATCTCTACAAAATTATTTGAGTTAAGTATATTTTTTTGAGATACTCAAAAAATGCCTTTAATTATAATTTAAGCCACTGAGTTAATTAATAAAAAATGTTTGCCAACATGTATACTGTAGTTAGGTAAACTTTATGTAGGCATTGTTATTATGCGAAAATTGAAGAAAGTTACCGACCAAGTATGAGAGTTTACACAAGCTTCTTCTGCGAATGATTTTGCCTTTTTCTACACATATTCTCTATTTGTTTTTTAAACCAATATTTTGTCCGAAAGTTCGATCCATTGTTGTAATAAATTTATCATTTTGGTTATTTGTTTGGTTTGTTACCATTCAAATTTCGAATTAATCATAAATTATTTATTTAATTTAATAAATGTTTGGTGTCCTTATTCAAAAAATAACAATTAGTTATTTGAGATTTAAAACATAATCATGATATAACTTAAACAATAATAAAATAAAATTGTGTTTTTATAAACAAAACGTTACAAGGAAAAATATGTTATTTTTTAAAAATATCTATAAAATATTTTTATGCATATAAAAAAGCATACAAAACAGTTAGATGGTATTTTATAAAATGATTTTTAAAGGTCATGGTAGGATAATGTAATTTTACAAACCACAACTTCGGTAATAGTTGGTTATGCTCTGATAACCCATAAGTCCTACAGCAATTTATGTTTACTTTTTCTTTTACTTTAAAATTTGAAACCAACATAAGTCGGCATTTTGTATTCACTTCTGTGGTTGAATAGATGAACAAAATGTTCAACTTTTTTTATCAATTTGTTGTCTTTAACAGAATTGAATTCATTCTTTGCAAAAGAAAGGAAGATGTAAGTGAAACACCAGAAATGAAGAATAAAGGGACCAGAACTGAAATAGAGTTTTATAAGAATGTCATCACAAGTATTCTTTAAATTAAGCAAGGCTTCATGTTTTGATCCAAATTGAAGTAAGGGTTGCTTCGTGGTCCGAGCCCAGATAGAGAATATGGGAAGACAAAAACACCAGGCACCATTTTGGTTTTCTTGTTGAACAAGCTTATATATACACTTTTTGGGTTATACAAAATGTTCAGTAGGATATTCATGTTCATATCCGTTGTAATCATAATACAATCGCTCCCCTTTCGATATGTCTCTGTTAGCTACAAGAAGAACCCTAGCTTCCCCGTTGATGTTGAACCTCACACATTTGAGGTTCTGCTTCTTCCTCCCTTCTCTGCAATTCACAATATGTCAAACAAACACAAATGAGAACAAGCAAATACTACAATGTTTCCAGCTCAGATGTCCGGTTTTAGTGTTCATCCTGTACGGTTCTCGTTAGAGATTTCGATCGGACTTTTGTTTGGTCGTGGTTTGCAAGGTACAAAATAGAAGGGGAAGAGAAGAAAACTTACGGGGTGTGATTGTTGATGCCGCTGATGAAACGGGCGATGTTACTGCGTTTGTCAGGGCAAATAACGAGGCATTGCAAAGGATCAGAGGCATGGAGTAGAGTCATCATGCTGTCTCCATCATAGTCATCTTCTCTGTTTCTCAGATAATCAACATCTCCAACGTACTCTGTGATTATGGTCAAGTCTTTTATGAACCTGTCTGCCTCTACCGTGAACCTGTTATCAGATTTATAAACATCCAATTCAATAAATCTTTCTCATGTCCTACTCTCATTTGGGTTTTTAAAAGGTTAAAAAGAAGAAGCTAATAACAAGGTTAAGTACCCTTCATAAGGATCGAAGACGACCATAAGAGGCGGGCATTCACCGCGATCCATCATGTTCTTGCACAAGGCTAAGGTCTCTGCGTCTTGTTTAGATAGAACCTGTATGAGATTGAATACAAAAACAATCTTTGTTCAGTTAACCCAAACGAGGAAGCAAATAATTTCAACAAGAACAATAACCAATGATTTGGCGATGGAATATCATCACCGAATCTATCAAATGATCAAAGAATGTTATTGAAGAACAAGAGCAATTCGATACCTGCATGCCTCCTTTCTCAAAAACAGCTTGGTTTGCAGATCTTGGAGCCTTGCCAGATACATAAGTGAGATTGTTGCTGAACTCGGTGTTTGAGGCTCTCAACGCAGTGGCAAGGGACGCCATTTGCTCGAGTCTCCTCTGTGGATCATCGGTAGGGTTGAATGGAAGAAGCTTCCTCTTCTTCTTTGACATCACCAAGCTGGTCCTTTTCCGTTTCTTCCCAATGCTATCTGCTGACATATTACTCCTTGGATTCAGATTTCTAAACACAACACAGAGATATTGGATTTTGACTCCCAATTACAAAGATGTAGTTTACCTGGAGAACTTGAGATGTAAGATGAGTCTGGAGACCGCTTAATCCGGAAGAAGTCTACTATTTTAGTCTGAACCAGAGGGAAAGCTGCAATTTTACAAACTTTGGTTAGATTTCAGATATAGACTCAGCAAAAATAAGACATCATTTCATCAAATAGGTATCACATAACTTTTTCGGTTTTTCCTCTCTAATTTCACCGATTTGGCCCAAAACAGTTTCAAGTATTTAGACGCATTAAAAAACAGTATAATCCAAACCTGGCCTACTAATCTAATTAAACTCTTTCACAACAACAAATACTGAAATCTGATTCAAATTCGCAATATCACCCTAAAGTCAATCATCAAATCAAAGACAGAGATCACGAAATCCAGAATAATAAGATATACAGCTCAACAAGGATTTTAGATTGAAGAAATTGGGGTTTTTTGTTGTTGAAAAAAGCTTACATTTGGGGATCTGATGTTTGGAACACGAAGGGCAGAACCAAGAGCCTTTGGGAACTGAAACGAGGATAGGTCTGAGACAGAAAAGATGGAACCCTTTATCGCATTTGTCGCAAAGTAGCAGCTTCGCCGGCTGTTTACCCGAGCTGCATTCTTCACAGACCGTGTCCCAATCCGAATCGGAACCATCCGCCATGGATCGCGGAAGATCGGGTCTAGGGTTTGTCGCCTGGGTTCTTCTTCGCCGCAAAGCCACCATTTTCAGACTATTCGTTAACCCAGAAACTCCGATTTGAGAGGGAAAGAGAGAGTGAGAGAATATAAATGTGTGATTTGACCGGGGTAACTAGAAGAGTTCGCGCTCTGAATTCAGCGAATTTTCGCGGGTAAATGTTTAATTTGGCGCTATTGTTACGGTTTCCGATTTACAAACCGGTTTATATTGCTTTGATCAAAGCGGGTTTGAGAATGGTTCAGAAATAGTTACATTGTAAATCGTAAATGGTTTAATTTGGCGCCACTGTTACGGTCCAGAAATTGTTTAATTTGGCGCCACTGTTACGGACCGGACCCGAAATGGTTTAATTTGGCGCCACTGTTACGGTTTTCCGATTTATAAACAGGTTTATATTGGTTGATCAAACCGGTTTTGAGGATGTTTCAGAAATCAAGACGAACCAAAACCAACATAACCTAAAAGGCCTAAAAACCAACCGGAGACTTTCAATTGAATTTTGTGTGTTTCTTTGTACGATGGAAACCATTCCGAAGAAGATCTATCTGGTTTCGTCCACCGACTCGCCCGAGTTCACTCGCCTGAAATGGTCCCTCACTCGTTCTACGGTCATTGGCCTGGACGCAGAATGGAAGCCTCAACGCTCTAATTCGTCGTCGTTTCCGACCGTCACTCTCCTCCAAGTCGCGTGCCGACTCGGCCATGCCACGGATGATGTCTCACATGTTTTCCTTATTGACCTGACCTCGATTCATCTTCCGTCGGCGTGGGAGCTGTTGAATGATGTGTTCGTGTCGCCGGATGTTCTGAAACTGGGGTTTCGCTTCAAGCAGGATTTGGTTTACTTGTCCTCGACATTCACTCAACATGGGTGTGAGGGTGGATTCCACGAGGTGAGTGCTTGGTGCTTTTCTCTCTCTTTTCCCGTTTTTCTTTATGTCACTGCATAACTAGAAATGCATCAAGGCAGTGAAATTCTTGGGCTTTTCATCTTAGTTTTAGTTTGAGCTGTGCAAAGTTTTAGATAGGTGTAATCCAAAATCTTACCTTTAGCTCTGTTATTTCATCTAGGACGTAGATTTATTGTGTTTTCATGCCTGCCTTTTAGACTTGTTTTGAAATTGGACTCTTGACTTGTGTTTTTCTGATTTGCATTTTAGGCTTTACTTCTTAATACTTTTGGATTTGGTTGTTAATGTAAATAGGTGAAACAATACTTGGATATCACAAGCATATACAATCATCTGCAACATAAGCGGTTCGGGAGAAAGCCGCCAAAGGATATCAAGAGCTTGTCAGCTATATGCAAGGAAATGCTTGACATTTCTCTGTCAAAGGTTTGTCATTGATAACTTGCCTTTTTGTAAAATCTCAACTCCGTAGAAATCATAATTGCTTTATCTTTCCAAGGGATTACATCTAAGGCAATCTTTATTTTTTTTTTTTATTTATTTATTTTATTAATTTTTTTTGTTTTTTTTTTTTTTTTTTTTTTTTGTTTTTTTTTTTTAACTACTCACGCTAAATCTGAATACTCTGGAAATGTTAATAGACTGAGGATTCTATCCGTCCCTTTAAGTTAATTTTTTGACTGAATGTATTACATATCTTTTGACATTTAGACACACTTCTCTTGTGGTGATTCAGACTTGAATGCTTTTCTGAAATTGGTGGTAGGTATAGAAACGTACGGACCGGTTCATAAAGCTTTTTAACAAGGTTTTATTCTTTAGGAACTTCAATGTAGTGACTGGTCACATCGTCCTCTTACAGAAGAACAGAAACTATACGCTGCCACAGATGCTCACTGCTTGCTCCAAATATTCGATGTATTCAAGGCAAATCTTGTTGAAGGATTCACAGTGCTAGATCCTACAGAGATAAATGTTGGCTTAAAAGAAATTCTTACTGGATCGGATTGTACCAGTAAGATTGTCGCGGTCAAACTGTGCAAGGCTACAGATGTAATCAGAGCAATGACGGAAAATGGTCAAAACATTGCCAATGGGGTGGTTTCTAGAAAAACAACGCTAAACACAATGCCGATGGATGAGAATCTGTTGAGGATCGTGAGGAAGTATGGAGAAAGGATCCTGTTGAAGGAGTCTGATCTTCTACCGAAGATTTCCAAGAAGAAAACAAGAAGACGTGCCTCCTTGAGGACTGTTAACACAGATAAACATTTGGTCGGTTCTGTGGACTGGCAAGGTCCACCACCATGGGATTCATCTTTAGGCGGTGATGGCTGCCCTAAATTTCTCTTGGACGTGATGGTAATTGGATGATTTCTGCCGACCTTGTGTTTATTAAATAACTGATCTTAGATTTTTTTTCTCAAAATGGGAGGGAAAACAGTTTTCATGATTCAGTATTTTAAGTTTCCGATCTTGAAACAGATTTTGGTTAAACTTTTTTCCCCAAGCATTTACCACAAAATTCTCTGCTTTCAGGTTTATTGATTTAGTCTAAGTTTTTGAAATATGTTAAGGGTGGGATATATGTAACTGAAACAATCAATAACTTGACTTCACATGTGAAATATAGTTTGTTTCTTGAATGTAACCATTTTAAGTATTATCCATGTGGTATATCATCAGATGCTTATAAAACTACTCTCTAGGTTGAAGGTTTGGCGAAACATCTACGTTGTGTGGGGATCGATGCTGCAATTCCACACTCAAAGAAGCCTGATTCAAGGTATTGTTTTCTAAAGCTGCTATAATAAGTATATTCGTGACATGGGGTTTGACCACAATACCTTTTTTAGGTTTCCCTAATTTTTCTACTGATTTCTTTTCACAAATGCCAGAGAGTTGCTTGATCAAGCGTACAAAGAGAACAGGGTTCTCTTGACAAGAGATACAAAATTGTTGAGACATCAGGATTTGGCGAAGCATCAAATATATCGAGTCAAGAGTCTTCTAAAAAATGAGCAGCTACTTGAGGTACAAAAAAAAACTTAATTCTTAGTATATGATGAGCTGTCTTATGTAAGACCTGTGATTTGGTTGACAGGATTTGTTAATCTCTGCAAATTTCGCCTTAAATAGTAGGATGTCTTTAGTGGAATAGGAATAGTTATGGATTTGTTCTGAGTTGCGACTGAAACAAAGAAGCTGTACAGGTGATAGAGACTTTCCAGCTAAAGATCAGCGGAAATCAGCTGATGTCAAGATGTACGAAATGCAATGGGAGATTTATTCAGAAACCGCTGACCATTGAAGAAGCTATTGAAGCAGCAAAGGGTTTTCAAAGAATACCAAACTGCTTATTTAACAAAAATTTGGAATTCTGGCAGTGCATGAACTGCCATCAGCTCTACTGGGAGGTAACTCACTTGCCCATCTTTTGCCGTTTTGTACCATCTCAGGATCTGTCTCTAAATCCACCGTTGTGTCAGAAAAGATGGCGAGATGCTGAATGTTTGTTCTTTGTTGTGTGGTTGCAGGGAACTCAGTATCATAACGCAGTCCAAAAGTTCATGGAAGTATGCAAGTTGAGTGAGTGATTCATTTTTTTTCTTTGGCTGAAGTGTTTCAGGTCACTTTCTTGTGACTCGGTTCCCTCAAATGTTTTGGTCATATGTCTCTGAGCAAAAATGATTTGTTTTTGCAACTTAGTTTGCACACACCATGAGTATAATAACTTATTCAAACAGCAAAACATGTACTAATGCCGGAGCATCTCCGAAAAATTAACAGCCAAAACATACTTTGCTTGGCACAATTGAAAAGGAATCTAAACCGGGTTTGGAAGAAAAAACGTAATCGGTTAGTTGTGCCTTTTCGGATAAAACGCGATTCCAATATCCGGTTCTTCCTCCTTTTTTTATACGGTTTTCAAATCTGGACCTACAAAGAAGACGGAACAATTAAGAAAAACCTACGAACCGGACGTTTCGGTTGAACCGGACCGGGTTTTTAAGCTAAAGTGAACACTGCCAAATTTCAATTGATTTTAGAATGTTTACTTTTGTGGAGAAAATACCAAACCGTTTTAATTTTTAACCGAGTCGTCGCGCTTTCTCTGCTCGTCGGCGAAGCTCACAAATCTACCAGTCGCCATTGTTCCCGAAATCTGAGCCCAATTACCAAATCGTGCTCAGGTATGCTATCGACTCTTGTGTCTCATACGTTCGATTGCAATCTCTCTTGTATTTCAGTTTGGCCATTCATTGTCCTCCAATTCATCTTCAAGCTCCTAAGTAATTTGTCAAGGGTTTTCTTGAGTCATTTAAAACTTTGTGGTTAAAACGATGAGAATGCTGATGTTTTGGGGGTTAGGCTGGAAAATCGATTTTTTTTTTCTTTTTTTTTTACTCAGCGATTCAGAGAGAAAAAAACGGTAGTCGGAAGTCTCGTCTTATACTTCGATCTCTTTATCATCTCCGATCAGTTAAACCTCGAAAGTTGTTCAATTAAAATTTCAGATTCGATCGATTCAGTGCATAGAGAACCTTACAATTGATTGCTCAACTCCTAGAGATTTGGCTAGATAAGCGCTGCGCATCCTGGTCCGCCGGAGACCTCTGTTGATCTCTCACTCTCCTTCGGCGATTGATCATGGAAAGTCCCGGACAAAAAGTTTTGTATGAGATACGTCATCATGCTTCATTGCCCTATGTTCCCAGATATCCTCCTCTTCCTCAGGTACAAGATTCATGCTCACAGAGTTAACTAATCGCTGCGCAATAGTGTTTATATCTTACATTGTGCTTTGATTTTGATCTGCTGTCCAAGTTCAGGCAGATGGAACCGATTCCAAAAGAGGGCTTCGGTCCCTTGTCTCCATTAGAGGTCAGTTGCATTTGGTTGATTCTCTCTAGTTGTTCTACCTGCTTTAATTTTGTTCTGTATCTTTAAAAATTGCCTGTCAAAATCTGGGATATGTAGTGAACTGTAGAGGTGAATTTCACTGCTAGAAGTTTTTTTACACAAACTCAGAGATCTTGTGAATTGGAATATTTTGTTTTCTGAGCTCGTAGGGTTCATATCGGTGTACATCTCTTTGCTTTTAAATAGCCCATTGGCTGATACATGCTTCTTCGTCTCTATCTTCTTATGGTATTAAGGTGTTAGTCAACTCAAGGAAAAGTGGAGTGGATATTGGCATCCGAGAAAAAATAACAAACCGGTTTCATTATTTATTTCGCCAAGAGGAGAATTTTTGGCCGTCACTTCGGGGAATCACGTCACAATCTTGCGGAAGGATGATGATTACAGGAAACCTTGTGGCACTTTTACAGGTAAGTTATTCATGGGTCATCTTCCTTTGCTTTCACAAAATTTCTCCTGATAAGATTTTTCGGGGATCATTGCCATAGCTCACTCCAATAAACGAAGTTGTAGAATGCTGCACTTATCCTGTCAAACTATCTGCTTGATTTATTGTGATAACAAACTTGTGTAATCACTATGGCATTTTTCTTTCTTTCTGTTTTCTTAATCGTGGTCCTTTCCATGTTCTCACTATGGTCTTCTAACTTCTGTTCTCTGTATCAGCCAGCATATCAGGATCATTTACTTCTGGAATATGGTCCGAAAATCATGATGTTCTTGGTCTTGTGGATGATAGCGAGACCCTCTTTTTCATCAAAGCTAATGGTGAAGAAATAAGTCAAGTCACAAAAAGAAATTTGAAGGTTTCTTCATCTGTATTAGGACTGATGGAGGATGACGATGGTTTGCAAACATCATGCTTGTACGTTTCCTTTCGTCCCTATGTGTTATCGATTAAGACTATATTGGGATCCTCATGTGACATCCAGCACCACAGTATGCTTGTTTGCTTAAGTCCCGCCGGTGATATGAAATTGTGACTGGTGGTCTATCCTAATGACATTTTCCTTGCAGGTGTTCATTCAGTGTTCTTACATCAGATGGACTTATTCATAATGTCGAGATCAGTAGGGAGCCAAGTGCCTCTGTCTCCTCCAAGCATGCTTCAAATAGCGTCCCAGCTTTGAAAAAGCAGTTCCCCAACCATGTTTTTTGCTTTGATTACCTTCCGAATCTCTCTTTTCTTCTCATTATTGGTAGTGCTGCAGGCATATCATCGACAGGGAGTTCTGGTAGGTTTTATAAACCTATTTTAGTTAAAGAAGTTTAGAATTAATTGTACTTGCTGTTAAGACTTGTATATAAAGACTTAAAAGCTACACACATGCTCGAAATCAATCAATTTGGCAAGCTATTACTGTGTTATGCTATATATGGACGTTATTCATACTTTATCAGTTTTTGTGATCGTTGAATGAAAAAGTGTGGTTGTTGAAATATTTCCTGTGGTCAGAGATGTTGGATTTATAATTCTGCGAGAATTAATTTGTTATTTATGCACTGTCAGGTTCATCGTGTATTTCACTTTGGCGCAAGTGTCAGAATTCAGGTCTGGAACTGTTGTCCACCATGAAGTTTGAAGGCGTGTATTGTGAGACAAAAGATTCTCAGTTGGCATATCCAAAGGTTTTGATCTCACCTCAAGGGTCACATGCTGCGAGTCTTGATAGCATTGGGTGCCTGCATCTGTTCCACGTGGACAAAGCAAAATTGACACTTTCGTGTTGTCCTTCTGAAGACAGTTCTGATTCACTTAAGCCAGATGATTCTCTAGAAATTTTAAGAAATGTTGTAGACTTTACATGGTGGTCTGATCATGCCCTTACAATTTTGAAAAGGACTGGTAGTATTAGTATATTTGACATCCGTAGATGTGTTATAGTTCAAGAGGATGCCACCATTTATTCTATGCCTGTGGTGGAAAGAGTTGGGAGGTTTGAAGGACACATTTTTCTGTTAGAAAGTTCAACGAAGGAAGCAAATTCATCTCTGGCCAAGGTTGACAGGGACCTAAGTGAATCACACTATACTAGTGATCGTGGTATGTTGTGGAGGCTAATATCTTTTACTGAGAAAACAATTCCTGAAATGTATAAAATCTTAGTTGATAACTGCCAGTATCAGGATGCCTTGGATTTTGCTGATAGTCATGGCTTGGACAGAGATGAAGTTTTCAAGTCAAGATGGTCGAACTCAGAAAAAGGGTTAAGTGATGTGAGCATGATTCTATCTAAGATAAAAGATAAAGCTTTTGTGCTCTCCGAGTGCTTAGATAGAATTGGGCCAACAGAAGATTCCATGAAGGCCTTACTTGGGCATGGACTTCACCTTACTATCCGCTATGTATTTTCTGAATCTGAAGATCAAGAATCCAAACAATTTTGGGAATCTCGAATGGCTAGGCTTCGTCTATTACAGTTTAGTGAAAGACTCGACACATATTTGGGGATAAGCATGGGCAGGTATATGTCTTTACACATGCTATCTTCTTTTATTTTCTGTAGATAGGCCAAGTTGGTATGCCATATAGTACTATCTAGGTCTTCCATATCCAATACAGAATGAGAGTCGTTAACCTTGTAGCGTCGATTCTAGAGTTTTTAGTGTTTTCTGGATTCAGTTGCAACTCGAAAAACTTGCTACGCTCTTTGCCACCCTTATATATACCAACTCAGGCAGTTGTTAGTCTAGTATCTCCAAGCTTGCATATGGGTACTGCATTTCAAAATTTTCAGTTCTTTTTAATATATTGTTAAACTACATCTGAAATGGTTAATGACTGTCTCCCACAGATATTCAGTGCAGGATTACAGAAAATTTCGGAGCAGTCCTATAAATCAGGCTGCAATTGCACTTGCTGAGAGCGGGAGGATAGGGGCTTTAAACCTGCTCTTTAAGCGACATCCTTATTCACTTGCTTCTTTCACGCTGGAAATTTTAGCAGCCATTCCTGAAACAGTTCCTGTTGAAACGTATGCCCATCTTCTTCCTGGAAAATCTCCTCCGACCAGTATGGCAGTGAGAGAAGAAGACTGGGTTGAATGTGACAAGATGGTTAAATTTATTAATAAATTGCCTGAGAGTGGCAAGAATGATTCTCAGATTCAAACTGAGCCAATTGTCAGGAGGTGTTTGGGGTATAACTGGCCATCATCAGAAGAACTTGCGTCATGGTACAAGAATAGAGCAAGAGATATTGATTCTTCCACTGGGCTGCTAGACAACTGCATTTGCTTGATTGATGTTGCATGTCGAAAAGGCATATCTGAGTTGGAGAGGTTCCGTGAGGACCTATCATACTTGCACCAGATAATTTATTCTGACGAATTTGGGGGGGAAATCTGCTTCAGCTTGAGCCTTGTTGGGTGGGAGCAATTATCTGATTATGAGAAATTTAAAATAATGCTTGAAGGGGTTAAAGCGGAAACTGTGGTTAGTAGATTGCATGACAAGGCAATTCCATTTATGCAGAGAAGGTATTCGGGGGCAAACAACCATAATGACGAGTCCTTTCTAGTTAAATGGCTGAAGGAGATGGCAGCAAAAAGTGATATGGATTTATGCTCAAAAGTTATAGAGGAAGGGTGTATGGATTTATATGCTGTTTGTTTTTTCAAGGATGAGGTTGAAGTTGTTGATTGTGCTCTGCAATGTCTGTATTTGTGCAAAGTTACGGATAAGTGGAATGTCATGGCAACAATGCTGTCAAAGCTACCAAAGATACATGGTAAGTTGTGTCCAGATCCATTATATTCCCAACTCTAAATCTACATAACTAAATAATCAGTAAGTTATGCTAAACAAAATTCCATGAAAAATACAGATATCCATGGTGAAAACATTCAGAGAAGACTCAAACTGGCGGAAGGTCATATAGAATCAGGAAGGCTTTTGGAACTATATCAGGTTCAAAAATGCGTCTGCATCTTAAATTAAATATTTGGTGTCTTTTAGCAAAAAAAATATGTAGTCTTGTTCCATGTGATTTGAAATGAACTAACGTAAGCATAGACATGTGTGCACTTACAAATGGATTTATATTTAAATTTTTATGGAAGTTATAATGCTGCATCTTTTTGCTCCACAGGTCCCAAAACCAATTAATTATTTTCTTGAGGTTCATTTGGATGAAAAAGGTGTAAAGCAGACTCTTCGGCTCATGCTTTCGAAATTTGTTCGTCGTCAGCCTGGAAGATCTGATAATGACTGGGCGTGCATGTGGCGTGATCTTCGACAGTTGCAAGAGAAAGCCTTTCCTTTCCTTGATCTTGAGTTCGTGCTGACGGAGTTCTGTAGAGGACTTCTGAAGGCTGGGAAGTTTTCCCTTGCTAGAAATTATCTCAAGGGTACGGGCTCAGTTGCTCTGCCATCAGAGAAGGCAGAGAGTCTTGTTATTAATGCGGCAAAGGAATACTTCTTCTCTGCTCCGAGCCTTGCTTCTGAAGAGGTAAGTCGTGTTTCTTCATTTGTGTATAAAGCTTTTTTCCCTGCTAAATATATTTATGCAACTTGTTATCCTGTTAAATTCTTGCTTCTGCTGCTCTAGAGTTTTTTTTTTTCCTCACAAAGTTTAGTGTCAACAATTCTCTTTGTGCTTAGATATTTTTTTCATTCGCATTTTTGCAAATTATTTTTTTAGATATGGAGAGCAAGGGAGTGCCTGAATATATTTTCTAGTAGCCGGACTGTTAAAGCTGAAGCCGATATCATCGATGCAGTTACTGTTAGGCTTCCAGATCTTGGAGTTACTCTCTTACCAGTTCAGTTCAAACAAGTAAAAGACCCAATGGAGATTATTAAAATGGCCATCACAGGGCATCCCGGGGCTTATTTACATGTTGAAGAACTTATTGAGGTTGCTAAACTTCTTGGGTTGAATTCTTCAGAAGATATATCATCTGTTGAGGAAGCTATTGCTAGAGAAGCAGCAGTTGCAGGCGATCTGCAGCTGGCTTTTGATCTATGCCTTGTTCTAACCAAAAAGGGGCATGGTCCTATTTGGGATTTAGGTGCTGCAATAGCAAGAGGTCCTGCACTTGAGCACATGGATGTAAGTTCTCGAAAGCAGTTGCTTGGCTTTGCTTTGGGTCACTGTGATGATGAATCGATCAGTGAATTATTGCACGCATGGAAAGATCTTGACCTGCAAGGCCAATGCGAGACTCTGGGAATGTTATCAGAGTCGGATTCTCCAGAGTTTCACAAGATGGACGGTGTTTCTAGTCTGAGAGATTGCCCTCAGATGCTTGATGGGGTAAGCTTTGATCAACAGCTAGATTTGGATAGAGTCAAAGATACACTTTCTGTTGTGGCGAAGGACTTGCCGGTTGATAATAGTGTGGACTTGGAATCTCTTCTTAAGGAAAATGGGAAGCTTCTCTCATTTGCTGCTTCACACCTTCCTTGGTTGCTTAAGCTGGGTAGAAATAGTAGATTGGATAAAAGTCTAGTGCTTGATTCAATTCCTGGAAAGCAGTTTGTCAGCACAAAAGCAACTGCTCTTGTTACCATTCTTTCTTGGCTGGCAAGGAATGGTTTTGCACCAAAAGATGAACTGATAGCCATGATAACAGACTCGATCATTGAACAACCGGTAACAAAAGAGGAAGACATTATAGGATGCTCCTTTCTGTTGAATCTAGTAGATGCATCTAATGCAGTAGAAGTTATAGAAAAGCAGTTGAGAATAAGGGGGAACTACCAAGAAATTCGAAGTATCATGAGTCTAGGGATGATTTATAGTTTGCTACATGACTCTGGAGTAGAATGTACGGCTCCCAACCGGAGGAGAGAACTGCTTCAGAAGAACTTTGAGAGAAAGCAGATAGAAAGTCTCTCTGGTAAGGGTTATCTCAAAATACCTGTTTTCTTCAACCTTTTTGTACCTCTTGGTGCCGATTAATATATCATTAATCTTTTCTGCTTCTGAAATTTTTTTTCTTCCTGCTCTATTTTTGTTCAGATGATATGAGCAGGATCGACAAACTTCAATCAACTTTTTGGAAGGAATGGAAACATAAATTAGAGGAAAAAATGCATGTAGCTGACCGTTCTAGAATGCTGGAGAGAATCATTCCCGGGGTTGAAACTGAAAGGTTTTTGTCCCATGATATTGACTACATTAAGATTGCTGTTTTTTCACTCATTGAATCTGTGAAATTGGAGAAGAAGCTGATTTTGAAGGATGTACTAAAATTAGCTGATACATATGGCTTAGAGCAGTCAGAGGTAGGAAACATACATATAACTCTTTAAAGCTTATCTTTATTTCCACTACATCTACTATACACCTGTCTTTGTCTTCTCTCCAGGTGATATTAAGGTATTTAAGCTCTATCCTCTGCTCCGAGGTTTGGACAAATGAGGACATCACGGCTGAAATTTTACAAGTCAAGGAAGAAATACTTGCCTTTGCTTCGGACATCATACAAACCATAAGCACAATCGTATACCCAGCTGTTAGCGGTCTTAACAAAAAGCGCCTTGCTTACATATACAGCCTCCTTTCTGAATGCTATTGCCGTTTGGAAGAAAGCAAGGAAGAATCATTGTTGGTGCAACAGGTTCAACCGCATAGTTCCTTCGTTTGGTTATCAAATTTGTATAACATCCTTAAGCAAGAATGCAGTAGAGTGTCGTTTATCACAGATTTGGATTTCAAAAATATCGCGGAATTGGGAGGTTTGAACTTAGTCAGCTTCAACAATGAAGTACATGCCCACATCAATGAGATGAATTTGGAAGCTTTAGCCAAAATGGTAGAAACTCTCTCTGGCTTCTTCATGGAGAATCCGCCCAAGGGTCTCATTTCCTGGCAAGATGTCTACAAACAATATATTATGAATTTGTTAGATACATTGGAAAGTAGAAGAGATCTTGATTTTGGAAGTGCAGAGAGTTTCCAGGGATTCCTCAGTCAACTCGAGCAGACCTATGACCACTCTAGAGTATATATCAGGATCTTGGAACCTTTGCAGGCTCTGGAAATCCTGAAACGGCATTTCACGTTAGTTCTACCGCCAAATAGTTCCTACGTGCACATCCCTGATAGTTCGACATGGCAAGAATGCCTTATCTTACTGATTAACTTTTGGATAAGATTAGCGGATGAGATGCAGGAAGTAAAATCATCTAGTCCAAGTTTTGTGGAGAATCTTACCTTAAGCCCTGAATGCATTAACAGCTGTCTTACTGTTCTCATAAGACTAGTAATGGACGACAGTCTCTCCCCAAGTCAGGCTTGGGCTGCAATACTTGTCTACCTTAGGTCTGGCTTGGTTGGTGACTGCGCCACTGAAATCTTCAATTTCTGCAGAGCCGTGGTCTTCTCTGGTTGCGGATTTGGGCCAATTTCTGATGTCTTCTCAGATTTATCCTCTAGGTATCCAACAGCTTTGCAGGATCTTCCGCAACTTTATTTGAGCGTACTTGAACCTGTTCTGCAGGATTTGGTATCTGGGGCTCATGAAACACAAAATCTTTACCGATTGCTATCTTCTCTCAGTAACTTGGAAGGTAATTTGGAAGAACTGAAACGTGTTAGGCTTGTAGTGTGGAAAAAACTGGTAATATTTTCTGAGAACCTGGAGTTGCCAAGTCAGGTTCGCGTGTACTCTTTAGAGCTTATGCAGTTCATCTCGGGTAAGACTATCAAAGGCTCGTCGTCTGAGCTACAATCAAACGTGATGCCATGGGACGGTTCAGCTGAGTTACTATCATCTATGCAGAAGTCTGAAGCCACACTTAACCAAGCATTGCCTGACCAGACTGATGGCTCTAGTAGGCTCACAAACACTCTGGTCGCACTTAGATCATCTCAGATCGCTGTCGCATCCATCTCTCCAGGCTTAGAGATATCCCCTGAGGATTTATCGAGTGTTGAGACATCTGTTTCCTGCTTTTCCAAACTCTCTGCTGCTGTTACTACAGAATCACAAGCTGAAGCTCTTCTGGCGATTTTAGAAGGATGGGAAGAGCTATTTGAAGCTAAGAAAGCCGAACTATCGCCATCTAACGAGGCAACTGACCAAGGAAATGACTGGGGCAATGATGATTGGAATGATGGATGGGAAACACTTCAGGAATCAGAACCTGTGGAGAAAGAAAAAAAGGAATACGTAGTCTCATCTCATCCCTTACATTCGTGCTGGCTGGATATTTTCAGAAAGTACATTGCATTGTGCATGCCTGAAAATGTTCTACGACTTGTAGATGGATCGCTTCAGAAACCCGAAGAGGTCCTGCTTGAAGAAACTGAAGCAGAAAGCCTGACCGTGATCTTGGCCAGGACCGACCCATTTCTCGCACTAAAGATTTCTCTTTTGTTGCCCTACGAAAATATCAGATCTCAGTGTCTCAACGTTGTTGAAGAACAACTGAAGCAAGAAGGCATTCCGGAATTATGGAGTCAGAGCCAGCATGAAGTTCTACTTCTGGTTCTATATTCTGGGACACTCTCAACGATCAATTCCAATTCTTGCTACGGCTCAGTCTTCTCCTTCCTCTGTTATCTAATTGGAAAGCTATCTCGGGAGTTCCAAGAGAAGCGGATAACACAAGCCGACAAGAGAGAATCGAATACAAGTTCTGAGAGACGGTTTCTGTCATGTTTTGGGGAACTCATGTTCCCGTGTTTTGTCTCAGAGCTTGTGAAGGCCGATCAGCAGATATTAGCTGGTTTTCTGGTGACCAAGTTCATGCACAGTAACCCATCTCTGAGTCTGATTAATGTTGCAGAGGCAAGTCTGAGGAGATACCTGGAGAAGCAGCTTGAGTCTTTGGAGAATTTGAAGGATTCGTTTGGTGAGACCACGGAACTTGAAACGCTGAAGAATACGGTGTCAAGCCTTAGGGGCAATTCAAAGGAAGTTGTACGATCTGCCTTAGCATCTCTTTCTAGCTGTACAAACAACAGATGACATGAAAGGAGGATGCTTCTTGCGAGGTGAAATGGTTAAAAAAAAAAAAAAAAAAGTAATTTAGGAGAGGGTAAATCTATTTACATACAGGAAAACTGTTAAAATCTAAGGGTGATCAGTGATTACGTTGCGTTCGGCATCTCATCTTTCATGTTTGATCAGTTTTTGTCCCAAACAAAAGTGTGTTTTTACAGTTATACTGTCTACTGATCATCACTCACTCAAATGTAACTAAAGCCAACAGTTTTTGCATTCAGTTGTTATTTGATAAGTTGCTATTAGTGAAAAACTTAAAACTTCATGCGAAGCTCCTTATATAAATCCCTTGTTGATTCAACGCGAATAAATTCTAGTAAATATCGATATAACTTTTCTTTGAACTTTATATATTGATTAGAATTTAGAAACATATAACTTGATAATCGAAAATATATTCTAAAAATATTTTATCTACAAGAGTGGGGTGATTACCAGTAAATTTTTTGTTTTTGGTAGGAGGGTGATTACCAGTAGATTATCTACTAGTAACACGTATACTCTTTTGTTTGCGACAAGAATTATTTAAAAAAAATAATAATAATGAATGTATGGTTAGAGATTGAGTGGCTCAGTTTCTGAGTTTCGATCCTTCATGGGAATCCAATCCTCTGCTTCTGTAACAAAAAAAAAAAAAGGAAGATAACACTGAGTTCATGTCTTTTGGCAAAATGAAACGAGAAAATGAAAAGAAAAGAGTTGGAGATTATCAGAGTAGCTACGTACTGGGCTTGTCAGAGATGACCATAAGCCTCCGTTGTAATATAGAAGCTACAAATAGGAAGATAGAGCACATCCCAAACATAATTGTGATCGGGAAAGCGTTAACCTGTAGAAACCACAGCGAAACGGTTAGTGAATCTCGCAGATGTGTTGTTTAGCTTTTTAATTAAAGTGAGGACATCAAAATCTTTTTCTTTACGTTATACAAGACGACGCAGACGAAAATGTTGAGTGGGATACGGAAGAAATTCATGATGGTGCTTCTTGCTTCTTCAGGAATGTATTGTGATCTCATCTTCATGATTGAAGGCCAGAATATTCCAACGCATGCCTCGAAAACACAGAATCCCAGAAGCTGAATGCAACCAGTGAGGGACATGCCTTGGCTTTTCACCTTTGACGGCGTTACTAAGACCTGTCTTTTTGTTTTTTTATAAAGAAGCGGTCATGTTCATGAGAAAAGACTTAAACCCTGAAGAAGCTTAAAGGAGGAAACTGAATCAATACGTACGCTTGTGATGATTGGAAACAGAAGAGAAGCTGCTGAGACTAGAAAGACCGATTTGCATGTAGCTTTCGACTCTAGGAGATGAGCGAGCCATGAGACGAGCAGCTAAGGAGCTTCCTAACATGGAAGCCAACATGAAGGTTGCGAAGATGAAGCCATGTGGGATTTCTTCGTCGTTCGGGCTAAGAGCTGGTGTCCAGAGGAAAACAAATGTGTACATTGACCCTTCAAATAGAGATTGGGTAGCTCCAAGCAACGCGATTTTTTCATCTGACAAATCAAAAAGTGACTCTGTCTATGGTCCCGTGTATAGCGAGGAGATGGAAAATCAACAGCCACAGTGATAAGTTTGAACTTGCCTGAAGCAATTGCTATGGAAGCAACCTTGAACTGTGTGAGCAAATCTTTACTGTCAGATGCATCACCGTAATTCTCAGACCATGTCGCCAATATGATGGCCATTCCAATCGCAAGAAAGCACGCAGCCGCATCAAAGGGCGCAACAGGACCAAGTGAAAAAGTGAAAAAGTGTAGCGGAGAGGCCTAAACCGATTGGTCTAAACCGAGCACCAAAACAAATCTTAAACCGACCCGGTTATTGCTTGTTATTATCCATATTCGAGCTTGCAGAGGGGATCTATATAGATTCTCTCTATAGCCGTCGACATTTCATTTCCGACAGCAATTTTGCAAACACAAATCGCGTAATCCCAAAATAGAGCACTTCTTCTCCGTTTTTCGAAATTTTAATAATTCTCCGTTCCGTAGAATGAAATCGCGATAAACCCTATCCCCTCAAACGAATCGGGCAGCTGAAATCGATTGTGTTTATACCCAGAGGAGAGATTTCATGGTTTTCCAGCGATGAGAGGATCCGCACTACTTGATTTGATTGTGTTCCTGCTCGTATCTCCATTAGCGCACGGTCTCAAGGGATCTGAGATCTCCAAGTTCTCTGAGAAATCTGTCTCGAATCAAATCTCGCAACCCGCTCGGTTAGTGTCCTTTGATTTTTCCCACCGATTCGGTTTCATTGATCCATCATGTGCTTGTGTTTGACTTCATTCTCTTCTCTCTAATTTGAAATTCTATCGGAAGTAATTAGAAACGATGGCGCAAAAAGGGTTTCGTTGATTGAATCTAATAATATATTTGGGCATGTATTTGATTTGGCTTATGTTTATACTGATATATGATGTAAAAAAAGTTCAGTAATTTTAGCTAAAAGTTGACGTCTTGCTCAAGTCTAGTGTTTTGGGTTTCTGGATTATGTGCTCTGTTTCTTTTGAATTTTGCAAACCCTTTTCTAACAAGCTAATAATGATTGTGATTTCTTCAGAGAATCTGGTTATGCATTGCTTTCTACGGTTGATGGAGCAATATCATTGGTAGATACGGCTTCTAAAAAGGTTGATTGGACATTTCATACCAATGAGCCGATATATTCATCCTACAAGGCTCCTCATTATCATTATAGCAACGATGAGGAACGTGCCACGTTGCTTGGTGATGACTTTTACATGGACTGTGATATGGAGTGGAATCTTTACAATTCCTCCATGCGAGGAGGGAAACGCATCAATGAGGTATATTGACGGGTTTTTTTTTTAATGTTAAGGCTCTCTCTCATATGATCTTCATTTAGATCCTTTATATGCCTTTTGTTTCTCACCAGAGTCTTGCTAAACGGAACTGTGTATCTTCTTGTCTTTCAGATAGTGGATGCTTCGGATTTCATTGGAAGTTTGCCGTACTCATTGACGGATAGGATTGTTTTGGGTAAAAAAGACACAACTGTGTTTCTCTTGGATGGTAAGACTGGGAATTTGGTTAAGAGGTACAGAGTGGACGACCTTTACGTTAATTCAGTCGTTCAAGATGATAAAGAAAAGGCTATTGTTGTGTCTAAAGAAGCTCCGATACTACTTGGATCCGGGCTTGAGGAGTCGGAACATCTTCCAGAGCTGGTTTACATTGAGAGAAAAGACTTCAAACTCCAATGTGTATCAAAGTTTGGAGATGTTCTGTGGAGTGTTTCTTATGCTGAGATGGAAGCTAAACTACAACATCATGAGGGCGTACAACTCATGGGTGGGTTATCATCATCAGCTGGTATTCCAATTAGAACTACAAATGCTCCTGTGCACCGGTTCCGTATTAAATTTGAACAATTGTTTCCGAGACTAGGTTTTGTAGATGGAGCATTGTATCTTCCATTTCAAGATAGAAAGCCAAATCAGTTGGCTCCTGGAAATGGGAATCCTTTGGCACTTCCGAGCAACAATGAGGCTGAAGGAGTACTCTCCCTTCCTCTGCCCGAGACTGTAATGTCTCAGATCACATATATTATTGAGGGAAGCTCTACACAGACGGGCTTCGCTAGCAAGTTTTCTGAGTTGATTGTACTACTTATCGGCTTTTGCGTTACTGTCCTTTCTGTTTGTGGCCTTGTCTTTCGTCGAATAATACAAAGCAAGTGGCTCAAGGAGCCTTACGTATCTGAAGTGCCAATAGTGATACCTAAGAAGAAAAAGCCCAAGAAAAATGGGACAACAAAGGCGGTTCAGAAGAAGGAGAACGGGAATATATCTGGAGGGAACAAAGATCTCTCATTTGAAGAGAACGATAAAAAATTACTTACGACCTTCCATGGCCTTGATAATAGTCCACTGGAAGGATATAGGGTTGGCAAACTGTTTGTCTCCAACAAGGAGATTGCTAAAGGGAGCAATGGAACTGTTGTGCTTGAGGGGTCCTATGAAGGTCGTCTTGTAGCGGTTAAGCGTCTGGTACAAACACATCATGATGTGGCTCAGAAGGAGATTTTGAATCTCATGGCTTCAGACAAACATCCAAATATTGTCCGTTGGTACGCGGTTGACCAGGACGAACATTTTATCTATATTTCATTGGAACGGTGTGCTTGTAGCTTAAACGATCTCATCTATGCATCCTCTGGACTGCTTGAGAATCCAGTGGCTTCAAGTAGTATACATTCGATTCAGATAAACCCAATCCTTGATAATGGCAAGAGAGTTGAACTATGGAAGGAGAACGGGCATCCTTCTCCGGTTTTGTTGAAGCTAATGAGGTTTGTTTAGTTTCTCATCTTCGACACGTAAATCAAAGATGTTGCATACATCTTTCTGATCTTTGTACGTTTGTGTTACAGGGACATAGTTGCCGGTCTAGTTCATTTGCATGATATTGGAATCGTACATCGAGACCTAAAGCCTCAAAATGTGTTGATTGTTAAGAACTCATCTCTATGTGCGAAGCTATCAGATATGGGTATTAGCAAGCGCTTGCCAGCAGACACAAGTGCCTTGACTAGAAACTCAACTGGTAAGAATCTTGACAAGTTTGATGCTACAAAGTAATAATGGAAACAGAATATTAATATTTTTTCTTCTCCTGTATAATTTTTCATAGGTTCTGGAAGTTCTGGGTGGCAAGCTCCTGAGCAACTCCGCAATGAGCGACAAACAAGAGCCGTTGATCTCTTCAGTTTAGGGTGTGTACTCTTTTTCTGTATGACTGCCGGAAAACACCCTTACGGAGACAATTTCGAGAGGGACATAAACATTTTGAATGATAGAAAAGATCTTTTCTTGATCGAGAGTCTTCCAGAAGCTGTTCATCTCCTCTCTGGTCTCCTCCACCCGGATCCAGATTCGAGGTAAAGAAATACGGTTGGCACGTTTGGTTAAATATCATTGTTATTGTCGCTTGAACAGAAGTTTTTTTTTTAAAAAAACATTTGAAAATGCAGACCGAGAGCACAAGAAGTTCTGCATCACCCATTGTTCTGGAACTCGGACATGAGACTGTCTTTTCTCCGGGATGCAAGCGACAGGGTCGAATTGGAAAACAGAGAAGAAGGGTCGCAGCTATTGGCTGCACTTGAAAGCACAGCAGCGGTTACTTTAAACGGGAGGTGGGATGAGAAATTGGATAGCATATTCCTAGACAACATCGGGCGTTACAGGCGGTACAAGTTCGACAGCATCCGTGATTTGCTACGGGTCATAAGGAACAAGCTGAATCATTATAGAGAGCTTCCTAGAGAATTACAGGAACTTCTTGGGAGTGTACCTGAAGGGTTTGATAGCTACTTCTCGAGCAGGTTCCCAAAACTTTTGATTCAGGTCTATACAGTTTTATTTAAATACTGTTACAATGAAGAGTTCTTTTCCAAGTATTCTAAGACCACTGTTTTCTAGGTTTCTTTTCTTCTCTTCATTCTGCTGTATAATGAATTTACTAATAAAGTTATAACTACTGATCTGATTTAAAAAAAAAAAAAAAAGCATTTGTTGCTGATATGTTATTGTAACTCTTCTTATATAAAATTTGTTTTAATTTAATATCATGTTTAAGCTATCTATCTATTTATGAATAGCACATGTTTACGATTTTTGTTTAGCTTAGTTTGAGGAAAAGAATTCATGTAGTTTTTCTTTTTCTTTTTTTTTTATCTAACAAATCAGTATTTTTAAAGATTAAATATTGTTACTAAAAGCTAAATTTTTTTACAAATCTAACAACATTAAGAATATATCAACTGTATATAGTAGACATGCCATCTTTCTAAAATTACTTCTATTTGACTCTGACTTTCAAATTTATGGAAACGTTTTCATATACAGAAATAGAATTTAAATTATATTTGAACAATGACCATTATGATAATATCCATCAATATCAGCAAGCAAACCAAAGAACATATACACAAATGTAAAGCAATCATCTGAGTATAAATCAATATGCTTGTGGATGCATCGTAAGCATTTATCATCGAAGACATGAATATGATGACCACTACACTTGTGATGATCTTGATTTCACATTTTCTTGCTTCTTCGATCGCAGTGGACCCGGACTCACCAACAAAGTCTATGATCGATAGAATCTGCAGCCAAACAGTCGACTTCAATGGCTGTAACCTGATCGTCACGTCTCAGCTCGACTGGCCTAACGCAGACATCGCGACCATAACGAAAGTCACGACAAAAAGAGCTCTGACCTTTGCTGTCGAAACGCTCGGTCAAATTCGAGATTATCTTCTTCCAAACGCAACAGATTTTCGTGACAAAGCCTCTTTATCCGCTTGCGAGATCGCGTACAAAGCCGTGGTTTCTCGGCTTGAGCTAGCCGATCAATCTATGTCGAGAGGTGATTACGTGGCGTTGAAGGCACAGCAGAATCAAGCACTTGCTTATATTGAGGTGTGTGTTAAGAAGACTAACTTGTTTCACCCGACTCCGATTGTCGGAGTCAACTATTGGGCAAGGTTGATGACCAAGATTGCCTCCATTGCAGCTCATATCCTTGCTCCTTCCTAATTAAGAAAACAATTTCTTTTGTAATGGACGTTTTAACTCAGCAATATAACACACTCTTTTTTTTTTCCCTAAACTTTTCATCATTTTCGGTATTTTTTGTTTCAAGGAAACAACAAACTTAGAAAACTTAATTAGAAAATTATGTCATTTGTTTTTAAAAACGTACCCCTTAAAATTATCGAATCTATACAATTAATAGGAAATCAACTCTTCAATGTAATGGAAATCACATCCCTGATATATTGGGATTCAGCGTGATTGCCAAGATATTCTAATACACCATCTTTCTAAAATTTACTCTTGATTTTCAAATTTATGGAAACATTTTCACAAATAGATCATTTAAATTATAATTTGAACCATAAACCTTTCCAAGACAAATAACATTTACACAAATATGAAATGGTATCTCCTTTAATGACACACAACAATGTAAAGCAATCTGAGTATAAATCAATATGCTTGTGTATGTATCGTAAGCATATATCATCGAAAATATGATGACCACCACCACACTTGTGATGATCTTGATTTCACATTATCTTGCTTCTTCTATCGCAGTGGACCCGGACCCACCAACAAAGTCTATTATCGATAGAATCTGCAGCCAAACAGTCGACTTCAAAGACTGTAACATGATCGTCACGTCTCAGCTCGACTGGCCTCACGCAGACATCGCGACCATAACGAAAGTCACGACAAAAAAGAGCTTTGACCTTTGGTAACGAAACGGTCGGTCAAATTCGAGACTATCTTCTTCCAAACGCAACAGATTCTCGTGACAAGGCCTCTTTATCCGCTTGCGAGATCGCGTACAAAGCCGTGGTTTCTCGGCTTGAGCTGGCCGATCAATCTATGTCGAGGGGTGATTACGTGGCGTTGAAGGCACAGCAGAATCAAGCGCTTACTTATATTCAGGTGTGTGTTAAGAGGACTAACTTCTTTCGCCGGACTATTGGGCAAGGTTGATGACCAAGATTGCCTCCATCGCAGCTCAGATCCTTTCTCCTTCCTAATTAAGAAACCAAATTCTTTTGTAATTGAAAACCTCGTTTTGACTCGGCAATAAGAACACCTAATTTTTTTGTTTCTCTAAACTTTTCATCATTTTCCGGTATTTTTTGTTTCAAGGAAATAACAAACTTAGAAAACTTAGAAAATGATGTTATTTGTTTAAAAACGTACGAAATCAATACATGCCCCTTTAGTAATCATCACATTTTACGTTTTTGAGTTGAGTATACATTGTTTGTTTTGTTAAAATTCACTTCATTATACGTACAAGTAATAAAGAATTATCTATTTCGGCGAAGTGTAGTAGTATACGCAATTATTATAGATTGCAACATGATAAAAGAATACCAGTTCTAGAAATGTGGAATGTACGTACGTATATGTTGGTGCTTAAAGTAAAGTTTTAATTTATGCCATCGTTTGTTAGAATATTACTTTTGGATGATGATATATTAGTTGTCAGTATTAAGTTAATTTGAAGGTAAAGTGTGTGAATCATAATTTGGTGTCGCTATACGTACGAACTTATATACATCCCAAAAAAATTATATAGATCAAGAGTTTAATACAAAAAATCATTATCTCCGTTTCACAAATAGATAACATACTAAATTTATTTTGTTTGTTGAATGTTGACATTTTCTTAAATCTTACTACTGTTTAGTATACTACTAATTCTACACTGTAACGAATTGAATGCAACAATTATTGTTTGAAAAATATAGGGAAAAAATTGTTGTGAAAGTCACTTTGGAATATTTTTAAATAAAAAACTGAAAATGGATGAGAATATTGATAGAAAACTAATATTATGGGAAAAAGAAGAAGCTGACAACACATAAAAAATGGGACAAATCAGCAGGTAGTAGTAACTGAAGTCATAGATGCACCCACCACTTTCAAAAGTCAGTGCTCTTTCCCTTTTGTGGGGTTACTGTCGACACTTTGAAGGGACTCCATTTTTTTCCTATTTTTTTTATTCTGAAAAATCAAAAACTACTTTGGAATTTGGAATTGTGTACGATCTTTCTTTTTTTTCTTTTTTTTTTCATACTGTAATAAAAAAATGGAAAAGGAATCGAATTATATTACAATATAAGGTTTGGTAATCGGACCAACAACCATACATCTCCCGCTCTGGCTTTTTAACTGCAAAACGCGTGTACCTTCCTTTTTTCTAGATTACGAACTTTGAATCCCATTTTTCTGTACTGTCAAATGTAAATGCAAACCCTAATTTGTACTTCTATGCAGTACACTTTCTCCCTCTTCATTCAATTCCCTTCTTCTATAAAACTTTTATTCAATTATTCATTGGCCAATTTGTGATTCTCTCTGCTTCTTCTTCTTCTTCGATCTTACGCGAAAAGCCGTCTCTGAGAAATCCTTCTTCTTCATTCTCTTTTATATCTCCTTTTAATCTCCCGGATCTGAAAATTTACTTAACGTGTGTAAGAAGCAAATCAATCGATTTGGAGAGAGGAATATCGGAATTTTCCCAAAGTATTGTCCCCCGATTCGAGTTTTTTTTCTTCTTTCTTTCTTTCATTTCGATCAAATCTCCAATGGAAAACGAGAGGAGTGTTGAGAGAGAAGGCAATCGATTCCACGAAGACGAGTCTACCGATTCGAGAAAACCACCGCCATGGAGGAAACAGATCACGGTTCGTTCGATCGTCGCCAGTTTAGTGATCGGTATCGTGTACAGTGTCATCTGTCTGAAGCTGAACCTTACGACAGGACTTGTCCCGAATCTCAACATCTCATCTGCTCTTCTCGCCTTTGTCTTCCTCAAATCTTGGACCAAAGTCCTCCAGAAAGCTGGAATCGTCACCACTCCTTTCACCCGCCAAGAGAACACCATCGCTCAGACTTGTGCTGTTGCCTGTTACAGCATCTCTCTTGCAGGTAAATCCACAAAACAACATCTTCACTTACTATATACAATAAATAACGAAATCTATTTTTTATGTAATCGATCAAGTTTCATATATCACACACAGGTGGGTTCGCGTCCTACTTGTTGGGTTTAAATAGACGAACTTACGAGCTTACGGGAGTGAACACGCAAGGAAACAACCCTCGTGGTATCAAAGAGCCTGGTGTTGGATGGATGACGTCATTCCTCTTTGTTACTAGCTTCATTGGACTTGTTGTATTGGTGCCTCTTCGAAAGGTGATTTTGAGGAATTATGAGAATACAAATAAAAATTCAATGGCGTGGTTTCTGAATGATGAATGATGTAAAAAACAGGTGATGATCGTAGACTACAAGCTCACGTATCCTAGTGGAACTGCAACTGCTGTTCTCATTAATGGATTTCACACTAGCAAAGGAGACAAGACAGCCAAGTACGTTATATGTTTCTTGAATCTTGTTTTCTCTCTTCTTGTTCATGGATTGAATGGGATAATAATAAATCAACGGACTTTTTTTTGTTTTTTTTTTATCTGACAGGAAACAGATTCGTGGGTTTATAAAATCGTTTGGATTGAGTTTCTGTTGGGCATTCTTTGGATGGTTCTATTCAGGTGGTGACGCATGCGGCTTCTCTCAGTTCCCTACATTTGGATTACAAGCTTGGAAAAAATCGTGAGTTTTTGCTCTGTTTGCTCTGTTTTTTTATTTCTTCTCGTTTGATTTCAACAAGTTTGATTGAAGAAACTTTTCATCTCTTTTTGGGGATACAGATTCTTCTTCGACTTTAGTATGACATATGTTGGAGCTGGGATGATCTGTTCACATTTGGTGAATCTATCGTTGCTCTTCGGTGCGATTCTTTCGTGGGGAATAATGTGGCCTCTGATAGCCAGGTTTAAAGGCGAATGGTTCCCTGCTACATTGCCAGAGAGCAGCATGAAGAGCTTAAATGGCTACAAGGTCTGATTTTATACTATTGTTTTATATTTCTCTCTCACAAGTTGTGGGCTGTGGAAGCAAGAAAAGATGCGATAAGTTCCCCCTTTGTGTTGTTGTTATCAGGTGTTTATATGCATTGCATTGATCCTAGGAGATGGGCTTTATAACTTCCTCAAGATACTCTTTTTCACCGGAAGAAGCTTCCACTCTAGACTCTCCAAAACCAGCAGCGTCAACACACGTAAGTTATCTGTCGATTCTATCTGCGAAACCAAAACCATTCTATATTCGATGTGAACATTTTTACATAACCGATTGATTTCAGTGGTTGAAGTTCCAGAAGATGGCTCAAAGGTTTCCGAAAGCCTGAAACGAGAGAACGAAGTATTCGTTCGAGAGAGCATTCCGCTATGGATGGCTTGTGCGGGATACTTGTTCTTCTCCCTTGTCTCCATCATTGCAATCCCTCTGATGTTCCCTCAGCTCAAATGGTACTTCGTCCTCGTAGCTTACCTCCTTGCGCCGTCTCTCAGCTTCTGTAACGCCTACGGGGCAGGCTTAACCGACATGAACATGGCTTACAACTACGGCAAAGCGGCGCTCTTTGTGATGGCGGCATTGGCTGGGGAAAGCGACGGAGTGGTGGCGGGAATGGTCGCTTGTGGTCTCATAAAATCGATCGTCTCTGTCTCGGCTGACTTGATGCACGATTTCAAGACGGGGCATCTGACGCTAACCTCGCCCCGCTCGATGCTTGTAGCACAAGCCATCGGGACAGCGATAGGCTGCGTGGTTGCGCCGCTCACCTTCTTCCTCTTCTACAAGGCATTTGATGTTGGGAACCCAGACGGTGAGTACAAGGCTCCTTATGCTATCATCTACAGAAACATGGCCATTATCGGTGTTCAAGGTCTCTCTGCTCTCCCCGAGCATTGTCTCGAGCTCTGCTACGGGTTCTTTGCGTTTGCGGTTGCAGCCAACCTGTCGAGAGACCTCTTACCGGAGAGGCTAGGGAAGTGGATCCCACTCCCGATGGCAATGGCTGTGCCGTTCTTGGTGGGCGGGTCGTTTGCAATCGATATGTGTGTTGGGAGCTTTGTGGTGTTCGTTTGGCAGAAGGTGAACCGTAAGAAGGCAGAGTTTATGGTTCCAGCCGTTGCATCAGGTTTGATATGTGGAGATGGTCTCTGGATTCTACCTTCTTCGCTGCTGGCTCTGGCTAAGGTTCGACCGCCTATATGTATGAACTTCACGGCGGCTCACTAGGGTGCAGAGATTTTTCAAGACAGAACCCAAACTTATCGCCGGAGAAATGTATACTAGTTGTGGTTAGGATAGGAGTAGACAGTTAAATGGGGGTTAATGTTAATCACATATAAGTAATGATAATTTTGAATAAGAATGATGAAGAGAAAGTTGGTTATTCTGTTACCGGCGGAAGATTCTCTTTCCCGGCACAAAAAAAATTGTTTGTATACATACAAAAATGAAAATGGAGGCAGCAAATCAATTTAATCTCCAAGAGAATATACTCAGGCAGAGAAACCCACCTCTCAAAAGTTTCAAAACACACCACACCAAAATCATGCCTGTATTTGATTCTGGCCTTGATATGTTAAACCGGGATTCAGATAGCTGTAAATCGAATCCCCGGATTTCGATTCTGTTCCAAACCCGGCTACTATCCCCTGACGGCTTTCTAGGAACCCACATTGCAGAGTTACATGCAAACGCAAGCACCATGCAATAACACAAGAGAGGATTATGGGATCATATGTTCAATCTTGGTGTGGAGGGTAACAATAAGGTCGTGTGCATCGTCTAAGAGCTTCCACACGTCTAGCTTCCCTACCATACTGTGGCACTCCCCCAAGATTTCCTCCATGCTATTGTACTTGTCTATTATGAGCTTCCTCCTCTGCAACACTGAAGCCGCTATCGCATACAGCAACAAATCGTCAGTGGGAGGGGCTCGCTGCTTTATCCGGCGGCTCCACGAAGGTTTCCCAACCCCAGCTCTTATCGCAGCTTGGTCTGCCCAAATCACTTCCCAGAGATACAGCGTCTGCTCCAGCGTCAGCTCCCTTCTAAACATCACAAGAACCATTCTGTAAACAAAGAAACAGTCCTCCGCCTTGACTTTCTCAAGATGCTTGTAGAGCTGCGAGTCTTTGGCTTTGATGATCTTTGAGACTACGTTCAGTTGCCTTGTGATCCCTACCTCATCGAGTCTGAAATTCTGACGAGCCTTCTTCATGAACCCAACGAAACACCAGAACGCCTCGTAGTCATCAGGTATGACTGAGAGTATAGGGGAGAGAAGATCGCTCATCCCTTGGCAATACCCAATCTCAGGGTCGTGTAAGGCGTAGGCTTCAAGAACAGCAACAAGCCGTGCAGCGTGAAAGATCTTCGGAGGCTCCAAATGAGCGTAATCCTTTAGAACATCTGCTTCGGCAGCACGATGTGCCCTGTCCTCTGATACCATAGCTTGGGATGGGGAATATGGGGTCCATTCTGTATCGGCACGGACAGCGTCTAGACGGATAATACGTTGCCAGGTCACAAAATCCTCTTTGGTACGGGAGATATATGCGGTGGATGAAGAAGTACTATTTTCATCATCCCTCCCTTGAGAGGAAGGAAAGACCTGAACAGACACATTCTCATCTGAAGAATCCGAGTCTGAGGACTCAGAATTCAGGCGTCTTGAACCAGTGTAGTCTCTGTCAAGCGTACATGAGACGTGGCTCATGTACTCAATACCTTCTGTGTTTTCTTTGTCGCTGGAGAGACACTCGTGAGTGCTGATAGCATTATCAGAGCACGAACTGTCAGTGTCTTGCGCAAGAGACCAACTATTATGCCCATCTTGACTAGCTTTAATGATCTTGTTTAACTTAAAAGTCCCACTGTTTCGTCTTTGAAGCCTTTGGCACTGCCTGCGTAGTCTCTCGTACGCTTTTCTGCATTTGTAAGGTCGTTAAGTGAAATCAAGTCACAGATGAGCACACACAGGATAAAACAAAAAGATAGTCGAGCAATGAGTCATCTGTTTCTCACCTTCTCCGACTTCTTGTAGCACCTCTCTCTTCTGTGGAACTATTGAAATCGTACCTGTTTGCAGGGAAGAAAATAAACAAATGTGAGGGAAACGAAGCAAGAACACTATGGAGTTGTGTGATGATGCTTCTTAGCAACCAATCAAAATATGTAACACTTTCAACCCAAATTTCACCATACACATCCTATAGGAACCATGAACCCTATAACCAGACAAGTGTCCTTGCTTTCAATACATCACAACAAACACGATATTATAACAAATCTAACAGGTGCAACAAAAAGAGTTTGAATGGATACTTACACTCCAAGAAGGAATGGCCACACCTCCGAACGAATGCTAGGATCAACTCCCTACAAGGAAATATCAGAAAATGAACATTCCAAAACATCTGTAAGAGAAAAAACAAACAACTTGACAAGGCTGTGAAGCTTTTAGACTCACTCTAGTCCGGACTTTCTTCAACAAATCAACAACTCCCCCATTCCGAAGTCTACCCTCAGGGCTCAAAAATCTTTTCCACCGCCCAAGTGTGAGGGGCTTTTTCCGTCTTCTTCGTGACCACGGCGATTTGAGTCGATGCCTGAAAACAGAAAACAAGTTTTTGAATAAGAAAAGTTGCTTCCTTTTCTCTGATACAAAATCAACCATGGAGGAGCCTATACAAGACATGTCGATAGAGCAACACTGCGTTTTTGGAACCTTAACGGGCAAACACATGGAGGAGCAGAAGGAAGAATAGAAAATTTCCTATTGATCCTATGATGGAAGTTAAGTGGGTCCATTATGATGACAAAAGTAAGTAAAAACAAAATCCAAATCATTCGTCCATCCAGTAATAAAAGTGCAATCTACTTTTGACAGAACAATCCAACCGCAAAGAGGAATTGATTCAAGGATTAACAAAGAGACTCACGGATCGGAAGAAGAACAAGAAGCTGGAGACGAAGAAGTGACAAGGACGAGAGCAGAACGCAAGTGAGTCCAAGGAGAGGACGACGGAGAAGAGAACAATGGCGACGACGGATTTGGAAACGAAGACCTCGTTTGAATCCGTCGAAGAGCTTTCATCTAATCTAACCCAGGTCTCTCTCTCTCTCTCTCTCTTCCTTCCCAAATTTAATGCTAATTAAGTCCAAACTTGTGCAATCTCAATCGCCAACCGGTTTTACCCACATCTCCGGCGAAAACCATACGGCCTCCTCCGTCTTTGCCGCGTCTTTCAACTAGCTTCCGCTTCTCTGTACAAAAGTTGGGATTTTCTTCTCTCTCTCTCTAGAATCTAGGAATGGCAAGTCAATTCCGAGTAAGAAGAAGGAGTCTTTAAAGGCCTATTTATTTGGCTTCATAAAAAGTTCGCTTTATTCATATGACCCACCACGTAGAGACAAACCTTAGATTTTACATTTAACTTTTTAAGCCTTTTTTTTTTATTTTATCTACTATTTAACTATTTTCATTGCCAAGTCAACATAATACTACATGTTAATTTTTTTTTTCCTACAAAACATATTGACCATCAAAATTAAAAAAAAAAATCATTAATTGGTTTGCAAAATACATTAAAAAAATATTTTTAAATAAGGTGAAGCTTAAAAAACAATGATGTGGATTCTATCTCTCATAATGAGTGAGATCTAGTACCATATATGTTTCCAACTATAAGTCTTTTCATTAATATTTGCATATATGTTTTTTGCTCATTCATATCTCATTTCAACAACTATTCCATTTGTACAACTTATTACCAGTTATGTGATCATTTAAGAACATGTTTAAAATTTAGAAAAATATCTCCTTAGTACTCACTACAACCTTATCTTTTGCATTGTCCAACACAAACTACACCGAGTTTTCAAACATTTTGACCGACAACCATACGGTTGCAGAATCAAAAACAAATCAGAGAAACCGTTGGCTTAGATTGCCGTAAACCCAAATTATTACTCTCTCATTCTCGGCTTTTATTACAACAGTCTCTCCCGGAACATAAATGGAGAGAACCGACGAGTTAACCACTCGACATAACAACCAAAGAGCAAAACCGGACTGGTCACATTGTGTTGAAAATGGAAGCATAACACCGGTTTAGAGCTTGGAAGAGGCTGGTTTATCAAGAAACCAAACCAGCTCGTCTTCAGCACTAACGGAACCCGCAGGTACATCATTCCCAGTCTTCTTCAGTGCTGCCTGCACGGCTTCGGCTTTACCAGAACCGCAAACGACTAGAGCTATATGCGCAGAGGAGTTGATCACCGGGAACGTGAAGGTGATCCTCTCAGACGGCGGTTTTGGAGAGTCGGCGATGGAAGTTACCCATTTCTTGCTCTCGTTGCAGAGACCATGTCCTGGGAACAGTGACGCCACGTGGCCATCAGGGCCCATGCCGAGAAGCATGAGATCGAATTTGGGGAAGCCGGTTGATTCAGATACGCGGAGGACACTGGTCTTGACCAAATGTTTGAGGCATGTCTCGTAATCATCCGCTGCTGCCTCGGCGGAGAGGGATTCGTTGATTGCATTTACGTTTCCAGGAGGAATCGGAACCTGGAGAGAAACGATTACATTGCGGAGATGTTTATCTGACTCTGATCAATTCATTTTTTTTGTAGCAATTCGATAGAAAAAAAAGAATTGAAGGAAACAAAGACGGAGACACGAGTTACAAAGCCCTGCATTTGACAAAGCTGATGATCATATGAGCCTGACAATGGACGGAAAGAATGTTGAATATACCTTGGATAGGAAACTATCGTATGCCAGTTTGTAGTTGCTGTCGTCGTGGTGCTTGGGAACAACCCTCTCGTCGACCCAGAAAAAATGCCACCTTGACCAATCGATTGAATCAACATAAGGGGACTCTACTAATTTCCTGCAAATTTGAAGAAACAAAGCATTTGCAACAGAAGAAACATTATTAGGAGAGTATGTCAAAGTGAAAGCTATGTTCTTGATTTAGCCATAACTGCGAGAGTCTCCATCCCATACTTTCTTGAACTGAAATGAACCACAAAACTCAATAGAAAATTCCTTTCGATACAAACAGAGAAAGAAAAAAAAAAGGGATTTTTAGAGAACCACAGATTGCAAAACCAACCAAGAACAGTCATGCATTGAAACACCAGGTCCTTGGTATCATTTAGGCTTATCAATCGGACATCCAAAGTAGTATCCATGAGATCAAAATCAAACCCACAAAGAGTATGCAAAACCTAACTAATTCGACAGAGAAAAAAAGTTCGAATCCATCCAACAAGAAGTCAATCCAAAATTTTCAGATGCTATTGTGGAACAATGATATTCGAAAAAAAAAACACTAAATCGGGACTTTGCATTTTGCAACCCCCAAATCCAAATCGTAGTTCTAATAATTTTTCGCATGCCAAATCTGAAATCCGAAATCTCGTGGCTTCGAATCGAAAATCAAAGAAAGTTAACACACACACACACGCACCGGAGCGATTTGATCAATGAGCCGCCAGAGACAACGACGGTGAAAGCGCCTCTCTCCTTGCAAAACTTGTCGGAGAGATCGGCTGTGAATTTGGCCAAATCAATCGCCAAATTCTCCTCGAGGTCGAAAATCTCCACTCTCTTCTTCTCATCCTTCTCTAATCCCGCCGCCGTCGTAGCCATGCTCCTCACCGCCGACACCTTTCTCCGACTATCAGCTAATCTCCTGAAAGATCCACTTCCGATAGACGAAACCGAGAACGAATCGAAACGAGACGCAGTAGAAGGAGAATAACAAGCGAGATTCTTCGGGAAGAAAGCGGAGAGAGAGTGTGATCGAGATGGTAGGTTAGTGGGTAGCGAAGGGAAGAGAATCGAACCAAGGAAACAAGAAGAAGCCATGAAAAAAAAAGGTATGAGCTTCTTTATAAGAGAAAGTGAGTAACTTTGACTTTGTGGAGTAGAGGACAAGTGGATTAATTAGCCCGACCAAAAACATATGTACATACATCTTCTTTTGAATGCTTCCGTTCTCAAACTTGGACTGTACCGGTCGGTTATATAAATAGATCAGATTCTGCTATATCTTAAAATCTGAATTTTTTTTTTTTTTTAATTCGTGAAAAACTTAGCAACAAACCACAACTCTAAACTTTTTACTCAAAACTCTGACAAAAACAAAAAATCAACCAGAATGTCTCTCTTTATTGAATTTCGTGGTTGATTTATTTACGCTGTTACCGATTCAAGTATTCATACATTAGTTAAATAAATAATTTATACATTTCAATTAAACTAATTTATATTAATACGGTTAAGTTGATAAAACAAAAAAAAAGGTTTCATTCTTAGGGCTTGATTGGTTCTCCCGTTAATATCTGCAAACATAGCTTTTGCGGGTGGTAGCGGTTGTTAGCGTTTGACAACAATCATGCAAAACGCTTTCTACCGCTTCATACCGCTTTTAAACCCTCAAAATCAAAAGCTCCTTCCAGCTAGCGTTTGCGGTTGCGGGCGATTGCGGGTGGATAACTAATTTTTTTATTTTTTTTAAACATAAAATTTATTTAAAATCAAGATATATATAATATTTTTTAAAAAATAAGATTAGAATATTATAATTACAAATAAATAAATAAATTTGTCACTTTTTAACTAATATTTATTAACAATTTTCATAATTTTATATGTATAAGATCTTTAAACTCTAATTATTTTGATAAATTTTCTCTTCATCACTAATGTATATATATATATATATATATATATATATATATATAATAACTAAANTCGAATTTGGGGAAGCCGGTTGATTCAGATACGCGGAGGACACTGGTCTTGACCAAATGTTTGAGGCACGTCTCGTAGTCGTCCGCCGCTGCCTCGGCGGGGAGGGATTCGTTGATCGCATATACGTTTCCAGGAGGAATCGGAACCTGGAGATAAACGATTACATTGCGAAGATGTTTAGCTGACTCTGATCAATTCATTTTTTTTTTTTGTAGCAATTCGATAGAAAAAAAGAATTGAAGGAAACAAAGACGAAGACACGAGTTACAAAAGCCGTGCATCTGACAAAGCTGATGATCATATGAGCCTGACAATGGACGGAAAGAATGTTGAATATACCTTGGATAGGAAACTATCGTATGCCAGTTTGTAGTTGCTGTCATCGTGGTGCTTGGGAACAACCCTCTCGTCGACCCAGAAAAAATGCCACCTTGACCAATCGATTGAATCAACGTAAGGGGACTCTACTAATTTCCTGCAAATTTGAAAGAACAAAGCATTTGCATTAGAAGAAGCATTATTAGGAGAGTATGTCAAAGTGAAAGCTATGTTCTTGATTTAGCCATAACTGCGAGAGTCTCCATTCCATACTTTCTTGAACTGAAATGAACCACAAAACTCGATAGAAAATTCCTTTCGATACAAACAGAGAAAGAAAAAAAAAAAAGGGTATTTTTAGAGAACCACAGATTGCAAAACCAACAAAGAACAGTCATGCATTGAATCACCTTTACCAATAATGAGAAACACCAGGTCCTTGGTATCATTTAGGCTTATCAATCGGACATCCAAAGTAGTATCCATGAGATCCAAAATCAAAACCCACAAAGAGTATGCAAAACCTAACTAATTCGACAGAGGAAAAAAAATTCGAATCTATCCAATAAGAAGTCAATCCAAAATTTTCAGATGCTATTGTGGAACAATGATATTCGAAAAAAAAAAGACACAAAATCGGGACTTTGCAACCCCCAAATCCAAATCCTAGTTCTAATAATTTTTCGCCTGCCAAATCTGAAATCCGCAATCTCGAGGCTTCGAATCGAAAATCAAAGAAAGTTAACACACACACACACACACACGCACCGGAGCGATTTGATCAAGGAGCCGCCAGAGACAACGACGGTGAAAGCGCCTCTCTCCTTGCAAAACTTGTCGGAGAGATCGGCTGTGAATTTGGCCAAATCAATCGCCAAATTCTCCTCGAGGTCGAAAATCTCCACTCTCTTCTTCTCATCCTTCTCTATTCCCGCCGCCGTCGTAGCCATGCTCCTCACCGCCGACACCTTTCTCCGACTATCGGCTAATCTCCTGAAAGATCCACTTCCGATCGACGAAACCGAGAACGACTCGAAACGAGACGCAGTAGAAGGAGAACAACAAGCGAGATTATTCGGGAAGAAAGCGGAGAGAGAGTGTGATCGAGATGGTAGGTAAGTGGGTAGCGAAGGGAAGAGAATCGAACCAAGGAAACAAGAAGAAGCCATGAAAAAAAAAAGTGGGAGCTTCTTTATAAGGGAAAGTGAGAGTAACTTTGACTTTGTGGAGTAGAGGACAAGTGGATTAATTAGCCCGACCAAAAACATATGTACATACATCTTCTTTTGTATGCTTCTGTTCTCAAACTTGGACTGTACCGGTCGGTTATATAAATAGATCCGATTCTACTATATCTTAAAATCTGGTTTTTTATATAAAAAAAAATTCGTGAAAAACTTAGCAACAAACCACAACTTTAAACTTTTTACTCAATACTCTGACAAAAACAAAAAATCAATCAGAATGTCTCTCTTTATTGAATTTCGTGGTTGATTTATTTACGTTGTTACGATTCAAGTATTCATTCATACATTAGTAAAATAAATAAATTTATACATTTCAATTAAACTAATTTATATTAATACGGTAAAGTTGATTAAAAAAAAAAGGTTCCATTCTCAATCACCTAAACAAACTATACAAAATCTGATAATAATATTAATTCTACCGAGCCGGGATCAAACCAATTATTATTAGAACACTGAACACATACAAGAGAAACACAAATGTACAGAGTAGGAAATGTAATGGTTTGGAAGGTCAAACCGAACCAACTCGATCTTACATTCGTAACACACGTACAGCTTTTATTATTAAACAGTAACCATAGATATAAGATACAAATAGAAGAGATAACCGAAGTGAACCAAACCTCAATAAGACGGATCAAAGAAGAGTGGGGAATCTCTCGCTGGTTTATGTCCTTTTGGGATCTTAGATGCAGCGGCTTGGTCGAGAAACCAGATGGCTTCTTCGTCGGCTGTGAGCCAAGCTGCAGGCAAGTTGAAGTTATCGTTGAAAACCTCAGCGACCGCATCGGCCTGAGCCTCATCACACACGGCCATGAGGTTGTAGGAGGCGCAGTTAATGACCGGTAAAGTGAAGGTGATTCTCTTTGGTGGCATTTTTGGGGAGTTGGTGATATAAGTTACCAAACTTGCCTTCTCCTTGATCTGATAATGTCCCGGGAACAAAGATGCCATGTGACCGTCTGGACCCATCCCTAGGAGCTGGAGATCGAATTGAGGGAATCCTGATGATTTGTATGTGCGGATGATGTTTCGGTTCACTAGTCTTTTGATGCACTCCTCGTAGAGTAATGCGGCCCCCTTGGCATCACCAATCCCCGCACAGGATTGATCGATGGCATAGATGTTTCCACTTGGAATTGGAACCTACATATTGTTAGTTCTATATGTATTAATGTATATCATGATCATCTTATAAAAAGGTTTATGAAAAATTTCATACTGAAAATGAGAAGAAACCTACACTGGTATATATAAATGATGACATCAACATTTTTGTTCAATATCAACTGATTTTGCTCATTCACCTTACGTAATTAATTAGGGCATTTGCCGAAAGTCTCTAATTCTAAAATAGTTCTTCTGTAAACGAAATTTTGTATATGTATATAAATAGAGTTTCTTAATTTAAAAAGAAATATACTTAATTACAACATATTTATATGTTTGATATAAAATTTGTTCAAATTAAACACCTAAATAGTTTGAAACGGCCTGATAACACAACTTGACTTTTTATGAGGTTACAAGAAAAATACGATGATGGCGATCATGATATGTTACAATGTTATATATGTTAGAAATTCTATTGCCAATTGATTTTAAATTGAAAACTTCGTAAAACCTAACATCTTTCTTTTTTTTTTGTTGCTGAAATTATGAAAACTTAACATCTTACCTTGGAGAGAAAACCATCTATGGCAAGTTTGTAATTGCTATCCTTATGGTCCCATGGAACAACCCTCTCGTCGACCCAAAAAACGTGCCACTTTGACCATTCGATGCTTTCGTGGCACTTTAGTTCCAACAATTTACTGCAAAATTAATTACATTGGATTTTAATCCTTTTACACTCTCTGACTAAATAAATGAATAAGATTCAAAATTTAGTGACAACAAAATAAAGATTCAATTTTTTTTTTCATACATACTTGAGCCAAGAGATGAGGTCACCACCGGAGAGAACGGCGGTGAAATAGCCTCTCTCCTTGCAGAACTTGGCGGAGAGAGTGGCCGTGTACTCGGCCATAGCCTCCACCAATTCTTTCTTGGTCGGAAACACAATCTTCTTCCTTTCTTTTTTTGCCAAAATATGGTTTCTCTTTTCTTTTTTCTTTTTGTGATGACAAGATGCCATCATAGGAGAGAACATGATGAGATTAGATATTTAGAGCAGAAGAAGGTGTTGAATGTGGATGATGAGGGAATTGTGGATGATGAGGGAATGGTACGAGTCTCGATTCTTATATAGGCCACACAAGTGAAGGCTTCTTCACACTTTATGTAGTAGTACTCTACTCTACCATGGTTCCCTTTTTATATAATTATGCTCAAACTGTTAGTTAAGAAACGCATCAAAACGTCATTTTTGAGATTTTTGTACAACTTCAATTTGGTACCAGATGTTAAAACTGTAGGTTAAGAAAAGCATGGAAGTATCATTTTTTAGATGTTTTTATAACTTCAATTTGATCGCAAATGTTATATAACACCGTAATTATCCATACAACAATATGAAAATGAATTCTATACCTTATTAAAAAGAGAAGTTAGAAAGAGAAAATAAAAACAATTCTACGAACAAACTAAACAGATTCTGCTTACGTGTTATTCCGAGAATTATTTAAGGGAGTAATTTTTGTTCATATGTTTCAAGTTTGTCCATTAATTATAAATGTTACAAACTTGTGATTGACGTATTTATAAATTTTGGGAAAAAAGTTATTTATACATTTAAAACAAAAATTGATTGGTATTATAATACTCTAAAATGGTATTAGGTTAAGGCTAAACCACCTAACTCAACTATAAAAAGTCTGGTTAGCAATATTAATAACAATAAAAAAAATATACTAATTATTAAAAACTCTAAGCTGGGATCAAACCAATTATTATTAGAACACAGACAAGAAAAATACAAACGTAGCTAGTTTGCAAGATTCAACCGATAAACCAACTCGATCTTTCATCCGAAACATAGCTTTTATTATTAGAAAACACAAAAGGAAAACCAGACATATAAGATACAAACAGAAGAGAACACAACCCAACCCAACCCAACCGAACCGAACCTCAAAGACATTTTGGGATCTTGGACGCAGCGTCTTCGTCGAGATACCAGATGGCTTGTGTATCAGCTGTGAGCCTAGCTGCAGGCAAGTCGAAATCATCTTTGAAAACCTTTGCAACCGCATCGGCCTGTTCCTTGCCACAGACGGCCATGAGGTTGTAGGAAGCACAATTGATGACCGGTAAAGTGAATGTGATTCTCTTTAGTGGCAGTTTTGTGGTGGAGTCGGTGATTTAAGTTACCAAACTTGCCTTCTCCGTGATCTGAAAACGTCCAGGGAACAGGGACGCCATGTGACCATCTGGACCCATTCCTAGAAGCTGGAGATCGAACTGTGGGAATCCAGAGGATTTGTATGTGCGGATGATGTTTCGGTTCACCAGCCTTTTGATGCACTCCTCGTAGAGTAATGCGGCGCCCTTGGCATCACCAACGCCCGCACAGGATTGGTCGATGGTATAGATGTTTCCAATTGGAATCGGAACCTACGTTGTATTAAGTATATATATTATAATAGAGCTGTCTAATAAATAAAGTGATGTTAGAATCCTATTGAAAAACCGTAAAATCATATATACAAAATATATATATATGGACTTCTCAAATAAAAATAAATAAAAAACCTTGATAATTAGGGATGATCCGGTCCAAAGCCTGACTAGTATTTTTGAGTGAATATAACCGTTGAATAACATTCATCAGGTTTTAAATTTTAGTTCAAAAAAAAAACATTCATCAGGTTTTCTAATGAATTTAAAACATAGTCATCAGGTTTTCTAATGGGTTTAAAATATGGTACTGTTTTTTACTGGTTAAATAAGTATGACAGAGTTCATGGTGGAAATTAAACCTAGCTAGGGCTTTGTCCCCAGATCTTTTACCACTAGATCACCACTGCTTAACTTTTCTATTTATTGTCCATTAATTTTTGAGTTACAAACTAGAAGCCAATGAATCTCACACGGTTATCTGGTTAATTCCCAAAATTAATTTTCTAATGAAAGTTTGAATATGTATTGCATATATATACATTGGGAACTCAAAAACTATAGATAAACAATATTGTAAATATCATACAGCTTGACTTGTTATGTAATTAAGGTGAGTAAATAAGACATTGAGATGGTGATGATCATCATAATGTTACCTTGGAGAGAAAATCCAGGGTCTGTTTGTAATTGCTGTCCTTATCGTCCAATGGAACAACCCTCTCGTCGACCCAGAAAACGTGCCACTTTGACCATTCGATTTTATCGTACTTGGAATCCAACAATTCACTGTAAAACCAAAGTTACATTATATTTTAATCTTTTCAAAATATCAGACTAAACAAATGAATAAGATTTCAAGTATTTTCTCATACATACTTGAGCCAAGAGACGAGGTCACCACCGGAGAGAACGACGGTGAAACAGCCTCTCTCCTTGCAGAACTTGGCGGAGAGAGTGGACGTGTACTCGGCCATCGCTTTGGCTACTTTTATCTCATTGGGAAAAACAATCTTCTCCCTCTTCATGTTGGCTAGAGCAGATGCCATGTGATTTGTGATAAGATTAGAAAGGAGAGAATATGGTGAGATTTAATATTTAAAGAAGGAGAAGGATTGATGATGAGAGAATGCTACGAGTCTTGATTCTTATATAGGCAACATGAATTTGTTTTGTCCTCTTTCTTGCTCACATGTTAAACGAGTGTAAGTAACTGACTTATGCAGAATTTATCATGTCTGCCAAAAAAAGCGGTGTCACAACATGAATTTACATTTTTGATTTTTCAAATTATTTGAATAACTGATGAACCGTATATCTTGAATATGTAAACTAGATCTCCTCGAATAGACTGATTCATATGTAAACGCTTGTTCTAAACACCAACTTCAGTTTTCTCTACCAAACTCCGTATTGTAGGTTACACTCAGTTCACATCTGAGGGGATAAAGTAAATGTGAGAAATATGTGTGTTACATAGTAAAATGGATAAATCAAATGTGTCTCTAATATAGCAACGATTTAATAATCGTAGTTGGTTGCTATATACACGTTTTGTTGGGTGAAAGAAGTTCACTAACCGGTTAATTACTAACCCTAACAACTCAACTGTATATATATATATATATATACATATATTCAGTAGCACTATTACTCTCTCTACCATGCACTCTTTATTCTGCACAAACTTTAATTAATAAGAAACGCATCAAAACATCATTTTGTTTATCAAAAACTTGGCTGGATTTAACGTGTGCTGGTCGAGAGTTGTTTTGTTGTCATTGGAACGTGCTTGCAAGTTGCAATTTGGCCTAATTATTATTAGGGTCTCTTATTATTATAAGAAGATTATCCAATTGTTTAAGAAGTACAACGATAAACTCTTGTATTTTGATTTAGTCAATCAAATTGTTTAAAATTAATATCCACGAGGGGAATCAATTTGGCCAAGTCCTTTTGATGGATAATTTAATAATATGCTCGAGGGAAACCAAATGATAAAAACTAAATAATATAACAGGTGCTGTTATATAGTTATATATGTTGGAAAAAAAAAGTTTCAAAAAAAATCTGAAGTTCGATTTTTGTTTAGTCAGTTTGGTTCATATTTGGAGTTGGTTAAGTTTAAATGTTGGTCCGCAAAGATTAGCCAGTCAATGTGAGTTGTATTGAATCGTCGTTGGAACGTGTTCGCGATTTTATTTAATTACTTTAAGAAAATAATTAAATAGTTTACGAGTACGACGATATATATATTATTTTTGTTAAACGAGTATCACGCGATATGGTCTTCTATATTAATTTAGTCATGAATTATTTAGTACCTATACAAGGAAATCAACTGAAAAAAAAAAAACTAAATAAAGTTTACAACTAGAATATTGTTTTGTCTCCATTCCACGGTTAGCGTGCTTGCACATGATTCGACATTGTCGACAGAAACGAGAGATTAATTAATCATTAGTATATACATCCTAGGTATTTTTCTTATAAGTAAACCGTTAAGGTTTAGAATTTTGGTCCATATTTTAGCCAGAGGTAATTAAGAGTAAATTTGCTGCCAATAAATCTGTTTATCCCTCCAAATATGGCGTAACTTGTTATACAAAAATTTCAAAAGAAAACATGTCCCACACAATTGCACAAATACACACATTTGTGTAGGAAATTAACTAGTTTTGTCTCTTACCAACGACCTAGTTTTATTACGTAAAACAAAATGTTGGGTAGTCCTACTGCATGATATTCTCTAAAACCTTCGAAAACTTTACATCATCCTCTAGTGAACACAAAAGCGTTCCTAATGAACTTCAGGGGACACTTCATATGCAACACACAAGACCACAATCCACAATGAACAACTCTATTTGCATCATTTCCTTAAACCTTTGTAAACTTACATCCACAACCGGTTAGCAATTTGAGTATTCAGTTATATTATAAAATTAAAGAAATTGTTAAAAGTATTGATAGCATCTCGACTGAAAACACTTTATAGAAACTACTATTCTCTTGAAAATTAGGTCCCTTTGCTTAATGGTTCAACAACCATATTTAAATCTCAATCTACTTTGTTTCTCTTTTTGCTCAGATACATATAGTTCAATTACATTGAGCAATTCCGTCTGACTTGAAAACAGAAATTAAAACGCAAGCCCTATAGCTAATGGCCAATCTGCATTTATCATTGACATCTAGCTAGTTTGCTTGTTCACAAACCTAAATCTTATACCTAGAGGTCCTGCAGCTAAAGGTCCTGCACCTAAAGGTCCTACAGCTAAAGGTCCTGCAGCTAAAGGTCCTATATCTAAAGGTCCTGCAGCTTCTCAAATACTTTCTTCCCTTTTCTTTTGTTTTGGTCTCTAGCTAGTTTTCTTGTTCTTTTTTTTTTGATAAAGGGTTTCTAGTTTGCTTGTTCACAAACCTAAATCTTATATAGTTAGGTTAATTGGTCATCGATCTTTAAACCTAGCTAGACACACCATATAAGTTTTTATATGTATAAATAAAATGAGTGACGATGGGGAATAAATACTTTCATCCGTTCTTTAGTTCTCGATCCATTTTTCTCTACATTTGCATGGAGAAGCATACATTAAATAACTTTTTATTTTATTTCTCAAGCCATGTATATACTATACCAAGGTGGTATATTTTTCATAGCAACAAAAAAAAAGGTGGTATAATTTTTTTGGTATTTAAAACCAAAAGAATGTTTTTATATAGATGATTTTCTTTTTTCAAGAGCCAACTTTGAGAACAAGGATATTTTACTCAGATTACAAAATCGAAATTTAAGGAGGATGGTTGTCTAAGTTCATCCTGAACCACACTTCACACAACCAGATGGGAGTCGATAGAGATTGCATTGCAATCGCGTGTAAATACCAAAAGTAATTAACTAAACTGATAACACCATGCATTAATTCATGAATGACGGTTTCCGAGAAAACCGATTATTTATTATTGTAATAACCCAAAGTCAATACATTTGGTACTACGCAAATGCATTAGCCGGTTAATTATTTAACACACATGCAAGCAAACCGCACCAACTCGGTATTATTAAAGAAAAACACCATTATTAATGTGCTTGGCTCTCTAGAGCAAGTTGGCAGCTGCGTGGTCAAGGTACCAAATAGCTTCGACTTGGGCACTTAGATGAGCAGCAGGTAAGGCGAGATTGTTGTGCTTAAAGATTTCAGCGATGGAGCGTGTACATTCCTCTGTGTTGTCGTCGCAAACGGCCATGAGGTTGTACAAAGCCGTGTTGATGACCGGTAAAGTGAATGTGATTCTCTTTGGTGGCGGTTTTTGAGAGTCGGTGATGTGAGTGACCCATTTGACCTTCTCATCGATCTGATCATGTCCCGGGAAGAGAGACGCCATGTGGCCATCAGGACCCATCCCTAGAAGCTGGAGGTCGAACTGAGGAAATCCGCCCTCTGCGCATTTTGAAATTATGTTTTGGTTCACCAGGTTCGTCAGGCACTCCTGGTACAGCGCCGCACAGTGCTCCGCGTCACCATCAACCGCATAGTGTTTGTCGATTGCGTAGATGTTCTTATCCGGAATCGGAACCTGAGTACATGTGATTCAATTTTCACCCAAAAAAAAAACTAATACATTGTTCAAATACATAACAAACAAAAAAAATCGAGTTTTTTTTTTTCTTTTCACACGGTCATTATTGATTATGAAAAATGAAAAATAAAGGAGCACTATGTTTGCTCTTATATCACTTGTTATGTGTTAATTATTAATCCAAAATATAATAACAATAATAATAATACCTTGGAGAGAAAACCATCCATGGCGAGTTTGTAGTTGCTGTTTGGATCGTCCCATGAACAAACCCTCTCGTCGACCCAAAAGACGTGCCACTTTGACCATTCGATTGAATCAATGTAAGGAGGTAGCAACAACTTGCTGCAAAATTTGATTAACTAGAGCATTATTATTGGATTTTTCTTTAGAAAAAAGGAAGAACCCTCAGAGATGGGGAATAAGATTTGTATACCAGAGCCAGTCGATGAGGCCACCGCCGGAGAGAACAACCGTGAAAATACCTTTCTCCTTACAGAACTTGGCCGAGAGATTCGCAGTGTACTCAGCTATTGCCTCAGTTAATTCATCCTTGGTCAACACCTTCCTTTTCCTACTCGGCTTAGTATCTGCCATATTTAAAGAAGAGTACTGTGTATGTTGTTAAGGGTTGGGGTTTCTTGCTTTTATAGAGGTCGAGTGAGTGTGTAAAAGGAGCTTGTGACCTTTTGTGTTAGTAATAAGGAGGAAAAACGTGATTTATTGCATGGACTATGGTTGGACGTATTGTCGTATTCACTCTTGTTGTTTTATTTTCATACGCTTCTGCAATAGAATATGCCCCCCCCCCCCCCCCNCCCCCCAAAAAAATTTATTCTGAAATCAAATATTGAATTATATGTTTTGTTCCATGCATGATTTTGGAAAGGTCATCATCATTCCATTAATTGTATTCCCCCCATCCGTAAGAATGTGTCTATTAATTATAAATGTTACAAACTTGCGATTGACGTATTTATAAATTTTGGGAAAAAATTATTTATACATTTTAAATAAAACTGATTGGTATTATAATACCCTAAAATGGTATTAGGTTTAAGGGTAGACCACCTAATTCAACTATAAAAAGTATGGTTAGCAATATTATAATAACAGTAATTAACAAAAAGATACTATTAAAAACTCTAAGCTGGGATCAAATCTTATTAATATTTGCTAACCAGACTTTTTTATAGGTTAGTTAGGTGGTTTAGCCTTAACCTAATACCATTTTAGAGTATTATAATACCAATCAAATTTATTTAAAATAACTTTTTTCCCAAAATTTATAAATACGTCAATCGCAAGTGTGTAACATTTATAATTTATGGACAAACGCAAGTTTGTAACATTTATAATAAAAGTAACAAAAAGAACACAGACAACACTTTTTGTGATGACAAGATGCCATATCATAGGAGAGAACATGATGAGATTAGATATTTAGAGCAGAAGAAAGTAAATTAAGTAATTGATTCGGGGCCAAATATGATATTTACTGGATTCAGTTAACCAGTGGAGCAGAAGAAGGTAAGTGATTCTGTGTATTGCTTTCATGTGGCAAGAACATGGACAAGAATACCTCTAGGGAAAGAAAAAACTAGGTTTGTTTTTCTCATGATTCTTCGACGCTCAAATCATAAAACATTGGCGTGGCTGGTCGAAAGGAGAAGGTGGTGGCTGTGGACATGGACGATAATTGATTCGGGGCAAAATATGATATTTACTGGATTCAGTTAACCAGTGGATAACCATTGATCATATTATGCCATTTTGTTCTGTCCTCTTACTTGCTCACATGTTAAACGAGTGTAAACTCTGCAGAGTTTATTATGTCTTGCCAAAAAAAAAGTGGTCACAGCATGAATTTACATTTTTTATTTTTCAAATTATGCCATTTTGTTTTGTCCTCTTTCTTTCTCACATGTTAAACGAGTGTAACTAATTCTGCAAGAATTTACTATGTCTGCCAAAACAAAAGTGGTCACAACATGAATTTACATTTTTTTTATTTTTCAAATTATTTGAATAACTGATGAACCGTAGTTCTTGAATATGTAAACTAGATCTCCTCGAATAGACTGATTCATATGTAGACGCTTGTTCTAAACACCAACTTCAGTTTTCTCTACCAAACTCCGTATTGTTGGTTACGTTCAGTTCACAATCACATCTGAGGGGATAAAGTAAATGTGAGAAATATGTGTGTTACATACACTACATCATGTCATGGATACAATCAAATGTGTCTCTAATATAGCAACGATCTGATAATCGTAGTTGGTTGCTATATACGTTTTGTTGGGTGAAAGAAATTCACTAACCAGTTCATTACTAACCCTAATTAACAACTCAATGTGTGAGCTTCTAACTTTCTAAGTGGATGGAGTTTTGAAGGTTGACCGCTTTGCTATTGTTTCCTCGCACTTCGGGAAGCACCAAACAACTTTGAGAAGCTCCTTACCGGCTTCAGTAAGCTCCATACAGCTTTAGAAAGCTCTTTATTAATGTCTCTAATAGTAATAGTATCGTTCTCTCTTAACGCTATAAAAATCATTACCGCCTAATTAATGTTTACCAATCGGACTCAGCATAATCGATAAAGCCAACCAAACTGAAATCCGAAAATAAAATCAGAACCGAACCAGAACAACACCTCTCCAATTCCTTCTATAATAATATATATAATAAATATGTTTTCCGTTTTTTGTTTTTTGTTTTTGGGTTTAATTGGTTCCTCTACAAACAAAATGCTCAAAGAATCATTTACAAAGGAAGTACCTGGCTTCCACTTCCACTATATGTTGCATCTTTGAATCCAAGGTCTCTGTTGACGACGTCGTTTTCGCATGTTTCTTAAGACTTGATTCACACGTTAGAAGATTTTTATGTCATGACGATGTGTCACCTAGGTCTTGAGCTCGAGCTTCGTACGGTCACACCATGCAAGAACTTTGCGTAGCCCAAGAAACTCAGCTTTCCATCCGAACTCCGGATCCAATCCTTGAGCAGAGGATATGCATTTGGTCCCAGGCTCATCTCCTGCTTTATATCAAAAATTAAAAAAAAAAAAATGTTTTTAATCTTAAGAAGGAGATGGTGATTACGTGAACTCATAGAGGCTTCTTAAATTATGACCATACCCCGGCAAGTTCTTGGACGGATATGATTCGGTTTCCTTCGTGTTCAAAGTGTTCAAATGCTGAAGTTGCAATCTGTTCCCATTCTTCAAGAGCCTCTAATTGGTAAACACTCACCGCAGCCGCACAGAACTCTTCAAAGTCGAGTTTCTTTTGCGCCAGCGGTTGCATCTTCATAGAAAGAAAAGGTCAGAAAAATGGCGGAATTCAATGCACAGTAACAACATTCACAAGACAAAAAAAAAAAACATCAATCTCAATCTCGGGAGAAAACTCTGGCAGTATTTTGATGACTCCTACATGCTGAATCTAAAACCGATGATAATGGTCATGAAGACATGTTAAGAAAGAGTTGCATTTTTTAGATCTTAATGACAACCATTTATTCATGTTAACTACACACAGGTTAATTAACTGAATCTACAATCATTTTCGACTATCAACCACTATGAAACCATATCTTCCATTCATAATTGGTCCAACCCTAAACTTCAAAAGCAAAGATAAAATATATAACAAGAGACTTGTTACCGTGTTTAAGATGTCAGGAAGCCTTGATTCCATCATAGCATCCGTAGCATATCTTGTTAAAGCCTGTAGTTAAACTCAAGGATTTATATCTTCTTAAAAACAATATTTCTCTTTCGTTCTTTAGGAAACTATTTAGTATTTCTATTTCTTCATTTCCTTTTTCCCAGAGAGAGCTTTGGAGAGTAGGGAAAAGCTTTGAGCTTTGTTTATTGGCAAGTGCTGAAGGAAACCTTTTTAGTGCTTTAGTTCTGTTTTGTTTCTTTTCCAATAAAAAAAAGAGTTTCTTTTTGGATTTTTAGCTCGAATTATGGATCAATTAGGGATCAGCATAATGAATACAGAATCACGAATCAAAGACCAAGTCAAACTGCTGTAGCTAAATCAAGAAAGACACACTGACCGTGGTGAAACAATTAAGAGATAGGCCTCCATCTTTAGGGTCCAGGAGCATGAACTGTGCCTTAAGGAACACAAGTTCCTCATCCGGTATAGCTTTGGAGAGAGCCTATTGAAAGATTAATAAGTACACAAAAAAAAGCAAGATAAACATGTGTATCAGGATATTATCCACCGAGTGCCAAAAGACAATAACACTCTGTTTATAGCATGAAGAGGGTGACTATTCACATGAGTATATCAATGCACTTGATAAAATTAGGAGGGAATCAAGAAATTACCTTAAGTGCAGATCGTCTGAAAGGCGAGGCACGGATATATGACTTGACCAACTTGTAGACCGAGAAATCAAGAAGCAAACCAGGGTTTTCATCACGTAACCACGGATGAGCTGAAAACACGGATCATATAATATTACCGCTAATGGAAAGCAAAGAAACCCCCGGGTAACTTGTAATTGTACTTAAAAGCCATATTCTTGTTTCCATTTCAAGATCAGTCAATCTTTAAACCACGGAACAAAAAAATAAAAAGGAACATACAGTACCTAGAGCTTGAGCAGCCGTCATTCGTTTCCTATGGTCCTTGTTCAGAAGCCTTTTCACGAAGTCTTTGGCAGTAGGAGATATTGAAGGCCAGGGCATATCCTCAAAATTAGGGTTTGCTCTAAGCACACATCGGAATATTGCAGATTCAGTTCTTCCATAGTAAGGTCTGCTTCCACAGAGTAGTATGTAACTTATGACACCGATGCTCCACATATCTGCTTCAGTGCTGTAAGACCTATGGAGTACTTCAGGTGCAACATAGTATGCACTTCCTACAACATCATTGAGACGCTGATCTGCAAATTGAAAAGATTTAACTCATCAGAAAACTTTGATGTCAAAGTAAGACTTCGATAATCTTGTAATAATAAGAAAGGGGAACAAAGAAATAGATCACTACCGTATCTAATGAAATCAGACAAGCCAAAATCTATGACCTTGAGAATTGCATCCTCATTCCTGCTGGTAAAGAGAAAATTCTGTATACACAAGTGCACCATTTGTTAAAGCAAAGCAAACAAGAGAGAACAGGTGGCATTAGCTGAAATATCAGCAACGTATAGAGGCAGACTGTGTACCTCCGGCTTCAGATCACGGTGCACCACACCTTGAAGGTGAAAAAATGCTGTTGCAGACAAAATCTGCACGAGAATACGTTTGGCGTCGACTTCAGGGTATCGACCACCTCTGCATTAAGGCAATAATACAAGATTAAACCCATACCCAATGCAAGTACTAATAAGAGGTGTACTTTGGGATTTACCTCGCCAAAATCCTGTCCAATAGCTCTCCACCTTCACATAACCTGAAAAGCATATTGGAGGGGGAAGATTGAATATCTGAAGTCGACTCATTTAATAAACTAGTTGCTATATAAAACTCCATGAATCTTCCAAATCAATATACACAATGAGATAAGAAAGAAGCATTATAGATAGATTTGACTACTTACTCCATAACAACAAAGACATTATCAGCATCCTCGTATACATCGTAGAACTTAACCATATGCCTATGCCCAGATAAAGCTTTCAGCAATTTCACTTCTCGACGAACATCTTCAATGGATAGAGCCGATGTCATCTGAGAAAAAAGAAAAAGAAAAAAACGCAATTCGTCACCTATTCAATATCCAAACCAATGATCTCAAGCGCCTAGCTATATCATTCCATCAATTGGGCAATCTTTTACTGAAGCGAGATCTTTAAAGATTCAGAAATAGTGATTCTGTGGTGAACAGTAGCGAACAAGAGTCCCTACCACAGTAGTAAATTCCAGAAATGTTGGTAGGCAATCACATTGTCTCGTAATTACAGCTGAAACCTAACGAGAGAGACACACCTTAGCTTTAGAGATGATTTTGACAGCCACAGTTTGGCCCTTCATCTTCCCTTTCTTCGCCTTCGCCCAACAAGTATGACCGAAATGCCCTCGCCCCACCTCCTTCCCTAGCTCGTACTTTCCTTCCAAGTTCTTCCCGAACCCGAAATTCTTGTCCAGCCTCTCTCCGCCGCCGCTTTCGCCTCCGGCGTCCACGTCTTCGCTGTCCTCCGGGATCGGCTCATCGCGAGGCTGCGGCGCGGTGCCTCTTCGCCGTCTCAGAGCAGCCATAATCGGTTTCGCAGGTGACGGTGGCGGAAACGGCCACTTGAACTTCCTTCCCGGAGTTCTCGCCGGTGATGGAGCTACTCCCGCCGGCAACGGGCTCTGAAATGGGCTAATGGTATAGGAGTTGACTTCGGGAGCACCAGACGCAAGCGGGGACTGAGGAATCGAAGCATGCCGGTGGTTTTCCGTCGGTCGATTCGGAAGCTCGCCGGTTCCGGCGGGGATCTCGTCATCCTCGACGGCGGAGATGTTCCGGCTGTAACAATGACCCATGGCCGTCGGATGTAGAGCTCAATTTGACTGATCGGTCAGAGTCAAAGCATCGGACGGTGAGGAGCCGAAGTTGAATAGTAAAGCTCGATATCAAAAAATTGTTTTTTAATCAAAGAAAGAAAGAAAAAGAAAAAACAAAAGGAAGATCGATTTTTTTTTCAAAAAAACTAAAAAAAGAAAGAGCTCAGAGATTTAAAAGAAGCAAGGAGAAGGCGTTTCTTGTGGTTTGCTAAAACGACACCAAGGTGAAAACATGACCACTACAACAACCAAGAGCGCGTAGTGGTGGCATTAATCACTTTTAATTGTCTGTTAATTTTCATTTAATGTCTTTTTTCTTTTTGGTCTAAATGTTAAGAGAATTACTATAAAAAATTCATTTTACTGTATTTATTATGGGACATGGGCTTGACTATACACATCTAAACACATTTCTATAAAAAAAATTCTGAAACTATATACATATATATAAATAAAATTAGTAAATATAGTCATATAAATAATTGTACTTGATAATTTAGTCATTCTGATATTAATTGAAAAATTTATTACCAATTCAATTGTTTGGTGCCAAGTGCCAACCAATGACACATTTCACAAAAGTGAGTGGCGCTATGTGTTAGACACTTAGACTTAGTTGAATTAATTTTTAATTATCAATTTTTCAATTATTTTTATAATTATCCCCCATTTTTATAGAATATGTTTATTTTTTGAAATATTTACAGTAGTGCTAGTAGTGCTATTTTGCTGATGTGTCACCACCACATTTATTCTCCTATTATTTTAATACAAATTTCTTTTTTTGATTAGATTAATTACATTATATGCTTTTATCCATTTATTATTTTTAATATAACAAAAAAATTATGTTTTAATTTTTGGATTATTTAAAATCGAATTTTAGGTTATGTGATAATTTATGATATACATCATATTACACAATACATTTCTTAAAAATGAATAACAAATAGTTTTAAAAAATATTATTTAATAAAATATAATTTATACACAATTTATGATATACACAATATTTTTTTTGATTAGGCAGAAAATATGTTTACAATAAAAAAAATTTTATATGTGTGATTTTAATAATAAAAAAAATTATAACAAATTAAAACTATAATTTATGTCACAATAAAAAATACATCGATATGTGTGATTTTAATAGATATCCATATTTATCAATATTTTTTTTGTTTATATGATTTGTTAATAGAACCATATAAATTAACCAAATAATATAAATATTTAAACTTGAAAACAAGTTAAAAATATTATGTCAAAAAGTTGAAATATTAAATTATATTATTCACATATGTATAAAACTGATTAAATTATTTTTACTTTAAATTTTCAAAATATTTTTAATAAAATTATTTATATATTTTTTATCATGCGCATGGCGCAGGTTATCACCTAGTATATTAATATAGATTGTCCATCGACTACAAATTCTCTAAAAGTTTAATTAATAAATCCTAAAATTAATAAGTCTCTATAATCTTTTTAAAAACAATAAGTGTTCGAAATAGATTTGAGGCATGATGGTGAATGTCGTGTGTTGCTGGTTTTGGTGATTTAAGGAAAAGCGATTCCTTTACTAAAGAATGAACAAAACATCAATCTTTCGGTTGCAAACCAAACTTAGTCCTCTTTCAAAAGAAGGAAAGAAAATAGCAATGTCAAGCTTATACAAAACCAAACCAGTGAATCTCTTATTGACAATTATACGGGCATCTGCAATGCAGAGCTTTATAAAAGCTCTAATCTTAAAAAAAAAAAAAAATGACGTGGCGAGCTGAGAGAGTGAGAAACGGTTCTTCGCATAGAGGCGGAAGAAATCGTTATTCTCTTTTTTCTGCCATGTGTCGTATAGTCATTGGTCAAAGTTTTTTTTTTAAATAAAAAAAAAAAAATTTTAAACCCGAAAAAGGACTCTCCAATAATGATGCTCTAATATTTTTTCTACCTGATAAAGTTTTTCTCCAGAGCATGCATCCACCTGCAACATGAGAAATGAGGAACCCGATCAGGTAATGATGAATTGAACAAAGAGTAATAACCAATTTACCTTAGTTTCAGCGGCAAGAGGTTTATTGTCGTCGGTTCCATTGGTTAGTGGCTAACTCATTATTCATAATTAACCAGAAATGTTCATACAGGGTTTGCTGTCTTCATAGAACGACATTCCTCTCTTAACCGTACGGTCCTGTTTGATATTTGACTTGGGTATGGTCGAGGGCCGTGATCCGGTCGTGAATGAACCTGCCTTATGCCGCAAGAAATATCCCACTTGGCGCCTGGCTCTGTGACTCGTCTCGTATACGTATATTGACCGGTTAGCCGACAATTGACATTTGTCATTCCTGTTCCTTCTTAAACTTTTCAACGTTGAATACGTTTTTTCTATATAACAGGTTAATGTCCCAATCTTAAACAAATAAGTCTTACAGTTACACAGGACTTTGCCAAATAGATAATCTATGCTTATGAAAGTATGATTTATATTTTATAATTGCAAACAGGAATTTATTATAATGTCAACTAAACTTCCATATGTACTGCGTGCCTAATTTTTGTTGTGGTTTCTTTCACACCTGCGTGTGTAGTTTTCTGCCAAGTTGCTCAATTCAAAATTTCAAACAAACCAAACCGATTCAGTCAATTCAAATTTAAAGTTTGATCTATATTTTAATTTGATCAAACGATTTTATCCTTTAAAATGATCTATATATTATACTACCAAGAACTACCTAAACAAAGAATATAGATCCAACAACTTTTCACTTTCATCATCGAATCAAATACTTAGTAATCATACCCTGAAAAAAATGCATAATCATACCCCAAAAAAATGCATGGAGATTCAGACAGAGAAAAAAAGAAAGAATTTATCCAAAAGTGTCTTAAAATATCCATGAAGATAACCAAAAAGAGGTTTTCAAATTAAAAAAAAAAAACTGATCAATTTGGTTCCAATTCTACAGAAGAAGGATAAAATTCAACCAAGTTACTGAGGGTCCAAAAATACCGGAGAACCTGCGAAGCAAAGAAACACAAGGATCACCATATCAACAGAAAACGCCTTCAAGTATCTTAAGATTTTGATATCTCTTTCTCTTCTTCAATTGATCTCTTTGACAGGATTGCGATTAACTTTAGTTTAAATCATAACGATGTGGCCTCACCGGCGTCTTTGACGGACTTATCCTTCACACACATAGAAATAAAATAAAAAAAAAGCAAAATATGAATCTAACAGTGATGAGTTTTATTATGTCGACCGTCTAACCTAAGCACATCAAAGTTGTTACAATTTCTACCAAGACATGAAAATAGCTCAAAACCCAAATAACCAATGCATTCCCTAAAAAAGGTATACAAACATATTAAAAACCATGCATTCCCAAATTGAATCAAGAGAAATTTGTTTAATCTCAATTTTAAAAATAAACTGAAACGTGTAGCGTTTACAGAGAAAAAAAAGTTAAATTATAAAATGAAATCATTTCATCAAATATCTACAACTAGCATGCAACAGCTTGCATCCAAAACTGAACGATGCTCGCAGTAAACAAATCAAATAGACCGATCGAGATACTAAACACGAGAAGGAGCACACACACAAAAAGATCACAGTAAAAGAATAGAAGTAAAAAAAAGTCGTAAATTTACCTTACTGGGAGCTCCCCCAAGATAACACCGCTGCAATTAAGAGCAGAAATTGCACTTTCCGCCTGAAACACGCCAAAAATAATCATTTCCTACTTTATTGTTTGTACGTAATAAAGTTGATTAGGGTCAAACTTGCCTCATCAGGCCAAACAAATATTCAATGTATAGTATAGTAGTGGACCATGCACATTATTGCAGTGTGTATATATATATCACATATCTGACTTATCATATCATGCATATATATTAATTAATACTATAATGAAAAATCATGTAGTGTATGGGAAAACAGGCAAGAGAGAAAAAAATCACCAGCGTAAATTCAACAAAAGCAATGCGGGTTTGGTGATGATAGTCTCCAAGAAGCCTCAGATGTTGAATCTAAAAGGAAACAAAGATGATGTAAAATGGAGAAACACAACATCTTTTTTAAAGTATGTATATATAAACAATTGACCAATATAGTCAAAACCCAAATACTGTATGTACCTCCCCACAAGCTGTTTTAAAGAACTCTTCCAATTCCACTTGAGTGACCTTCATTTATAAAAAAAAACGAAAAAATATAAGATGAATAGAAAAAGTTCAATTTCTCCACTGTTTTGATTGGTCTGATGCAAACAGATACTGAGCGTAATTAACAGATGTTTACGCCATATATATGACATCGTAAGTGATTAGGGAAATGAAAAATCAAGTTACCTTCTTGTCAATATTAGTACAGTAAACAGTCTTTACACATTTCTCGCGCTCGTCCTCAGACTGGAAGAAAGAAAGCAGGCAGCATTACGCAAAACTCAGTAATAGATAAGAATAATACTGGTTCATAATTATCTATAGATTTCAAAACTAGTCAAGCTTAAGATTGGTTTAGACTTTAGACATGATGATATCAACTTACCCTTGGGAGGAAAGTCGGGTTAACAGGCGCAATAGCTGTTCTCGAAAGAAGAACCTTAATAGGATGAGAACCAAACAGAGTACCCGACATTCTTAAAGCAGACCTAGCCCCCTCTGAGACATATATTGCTTCGATGATTAATAAACACAACAAGAACATTTTAACTCATAAGACTGCTGGAGCATAAGTACCTTCATCAGTGAACTCAATGAAGGCGAAACGGAGAATTGATTTATTGTCACCGCATATACGACAATCAACAACCTTTAGACCCCAAAAATATATATATATATATATGGACAAGAAAACGTATATGAGAAATTGAGAATTGAGTTGGAAGATATCAAAACAAAGTGGTTAAAGATCATTAAGTACCTGGCCACAAGAAAGAAAGAGACCAGCAAGTTGCTCCTCAGTAACCTACAAAAACATAAAAGAAGGGCTTTGGTTGTATATATTAGATGCCTTATGAGAAAATTGCGAGTTCTTGAGACAATATTTTTCTATTTTTAGACCTGTTGATCGATGTCTGAGACATATACAGTTCTCCTGATTACATCTCCATTCTGAGACACGCTTGTTTTTTTGTTCATCCATCGCTTCCTTTGGACAAAGTTCCTTCCCTGTGTTTAAAGGACAAGACTTAGAGAGCAAGCGATCGATAAACAAAGAAACTAAGACCACATTTTTAAAACATCCGAATTGAGAAGCTGATCCTAACAACAAGATGTTTACACTTCAAATGCAACTATTCTACTCAAACATAGAAGTGTGACAAAAACAAATTCCGGATAATCGTAGAGCTTAACCAAAACTTGCATAATTAACCATTTTCTTAAACTAACAGAGAAAATTGGAGAGAATATAAGGGACACAAAAAAAATGAAGACAGTCAAGATTTGCGGATACAATATATAAAACCAATAAGTTTTGCAATTTCGGAAAATAACTCGCCAAATACAAACAAAGATCGTGTCTTTCGTATTACATTTTTATCATCAACAACAACTGTTATATAATTCACACAAAAAAACATGCAAAAGGAGCATTTCATCACCTAAAATGGAGAAAATATCAAACAGATTAAATTCCTCAGCAGCGAGACATACAAAATGAAAAATATATGCAAAAAAGAGTCATTAGCATTTTGATCAAACATTTAGAAGACAATGAAACATAACAAATCCAACACACATATAGACCATAATTCAGAGAATAATGTAAATTAAAGATGATATATATATATATATATATATACCCTTCTAGCAAAATAGTTATTCTCCTCGGCAGAAATGGCTTGCGTTGCAAAATTGTTAGTAAACCATAATCTATCTCCCACAAACCCAGAGTGGGTTCGAGCAAGTGATTGCGGAAAAAATTCCTTGGCCATCGGATTTAACTTTGAAAAATTGTCATCCAGATGACTTATCTTGATAGCCCCTTGATCACTGCTTTGGCCCTTTGTGGGGTTTGGTGTCTCAACAGAGGAATTGGGTTTAGAGCAGTGATCATCAGAAGCAGTGTTTTTGTCTAAATTCTGACCACAAGAGTCCACTTTCACATCAGCATTTTCCACGACAGCCATGATCAAACCAATTTATGAATCACCTGATAGTAAATAAATATCAGAAACAGCTCATAAGCCTCGCCGATTTCTGCATCGGAACAATCAGACTGAGAAAATACAAAAAAAAAAGAGAGAGAGACAATTTGAGAAAAAAAATTAAAAAATTCCAAACAAAAAGATAGAACATAATACAAACCCGTTCTTCAATCAATCAATGGAACATCACGAAGTATAGAATGTCTGGAACAAATAAAAAATTGTTTTTGAAGAATTATTTAGAGGGAACTGGAGAAAATTTTGAAGATCTAATTAAGGAGATGATTAGAATAGAGGGAACATCAAGCTCTTTTGATTATAAATAAACAATAATTTTTTTGGTCTAAATGGTTAAGAAAATAAACTATATTTTCCAGTCAAGCAAATAAATCCAATAAATTATTATTAATTACCTTTGTCATTTGTCAACACCATTTCTTCATTTCTATTGGTACCGTATCTATCACATTTCCTTACTAGTAAAAGTTAATGTCGTTTCCTTAACAAGATTCTGATAATTCTTCTCTTTCTCTCTTTTTTTTTTAATAATAATAATTCCCTTTTTTTGGCAACATATTTTATTATTCTTCTTTCATTTGGCAACATATTTCAACTTTTTTTTTTTTTTTTTAACATTCAACGTTCTTTTTTTTTTATGTCCACAAAGGTGGTACTGGTACTATGTGATGAATGCATGGTATAGGCGTTTAGTGTAAGCATAAATGTAAAAATACATATTGAAAATTTTAATCAAATATATAAAAGTAAATTAATACAAATAACGAAAATAGTAAAACAAATACTGCTATACTAGTTTTGGCAAGAATTATTAAATCGCATAATGTTTTTAGATTTCCATATTTTTTTTTAGTTTTTAGTCAAAACTTTAATTCTTAGTCAAAATATTTAATCCAACGTAAAAAGTATGATATTTTGTCCAGAAAACAACAGAGGCATTAATTTTGTTTTTCTTTCTTTTCCTTTTTCGGTATTCGATTTATAGAAAAAAATCGAACCGGTCAAATGTCTCTCATGAGATCAGATATCGACCGATCCACATATGAATCTTGAAACGGCACCGTTTAGCCTTTCGCCATAAAGGCATTAAACAAAATTACACATCAATCAATCTACCACTAAATTCCCAAATCTGTTCTACACGACATCGAAACACTCGATTCTCATAAGCTTCGATTCTCATAAGCTTCGTAACATATTCTGGGTTTTGGGCCAACAGTGTGCGGGGTTTATGATAGCTCTTACTCATGTTGAATTTGAGATCAAGGTTTTTATCTTCTCGTGAATACTTATATGAATTGCTTCTACTTTGGTGTATCGAGCGAATTTCTGGCTTTGCGTATACGTGATGATCAACTGATTTGAGACATTAGGTCTGATATGTTTTTGAACTTGAGTAATCTGGAACGGTGAGGAAATGGGGATCTTTGCTTCACATTATGATTTTTGTGTAACAAGTTCTTGCTTTTTGCAGGTGAAGATGGAAGATTAAAGCTTCAGAATGGACAAGCTTGTAATGTTATTGTAGACTACAAAGGAAAGGTATTGTATTCTTCAAGTGGTTTATTGTCTAGGAACTTTCTTTCTTTCTTCTTAATTCTTCAATCAATTGCTTCTTTTATGGTTTCTGTTTTCTGTTTTCTGTTTTCAACAACTGCTTTACATATCGTTCTTGGTATGTGTTTTCTTGCCTGCTGTTAAAGAAGTGCTAAAAATGTAGCTCAAGCTTGTGCATAAGGGTCTCCAGATACCCAAACGAACAGCACCTAGTTACACTTTAGCTAATAGCTCATCTCATGTATCTCTCCTTGTTGCTTGTGTCACAGCAAGGTGAAATCTGGAAAGAAACAATGGGAATCATAGAAAACGGAACAATATCCGGTAACTTGCCAAGCAAGGAGACATTTGTTGTGCACTACCCTGGGTATCCATCATCTATTTCCCGAGCCATGGAGACTCTTAGGGGAATCCAAGGGATCACAACCGTAAACTTCGCCTTTGCCTAACTCTTGTTTTTACTGAGTTGTTTCTTTGCATGCTAGTTTTTACCAGCCATCCTGCTTTGTATGCTCCGTAAAGCTATTTTGTAGCGTTCCTGAGTTTTTTTTGTTGCTTGGTGCATTCCAAGATTTAGCAAAATTGGTCACCAAGGTGGTTTTTTAGTTGCACATCTCAAAAATGTCCCACAAGGAAAACATAAAGTTGTTAAGTTGATTCGTTGCAAAATTGTACACAAGTGCTTGACGGTTTATTCCCTTTGAAATTTTTTTTGCAGGCAAGAGAATCAGCATCAAACAAGCTTGAGCTACATTTCCGCCCTGAAGACCCTTATGCACATCCTGCCTGGGGAGAACAACGTCCTTGTAATGGTTTTCTGTTAAAAAATTCTAAGGAGGATGTTAAGAAAGATTCACTGCCTGAAAGTCAACCCGTTCGTGCCACTAGCAATGCATCAGAAGCTTGCCCAGCTCTATGTGCTGACATTGTAGCTCGTGTGTCTGAATCGTATTGCTTTGATGGTAAGAACCTAGCTCTTCAATTTCCTGGGTTTTGTGCTTTTAAATGTGTCTTATATTGTGAGCATTTGCTTTAAATTTCCCATTGTATTGATTTTTTTTCACTCTTGTTCATGTGGGTATTGCTAAGGCATGGCCGACTACCAGCATGTTATTCCTATTCACGCGGATATTGCACAGCATAAGAAGAGAAAATGGATGGATGTGAAGTCGCTTGCAGGTGATTCGTCTCCGCTTGTTTGGTGTTTTCATTAATCTTAAGGTGTGGTAAGTGGTAACATAATTTAAAATAAATATTCTCTAATATCTTGCAGGAAACAATGATCTAATGGGCATGGCTGATGAAGATGTAATGATGTTATTGCCACAGTTCTTTGCACCGAAAGATATACCAGACAACTTGGTGTAAGATTACACTGTCTTAGTTATTCCCGAAAATTTTATCATTCTTACCTGGTAACACAGATTTTGTCCACGTGAAAGTTATCTGTTTTCATCTGAATCTTAGTTAGGAGAACAGGATGTTTAGTCTGGAGTATAGTTATAGGATGTCTAGTCTGGAATATTTCAGTTATAGGCGAACGATGAAGGAATACGTAGTTGATTAAAGTGTTTGAAATTTTGTTGTTTATTTCACTTACGTTGTTTGATTTACAGGCTGAGACTTCCAGGAACATCGGGCCCAAAAAAGAAAGATGAGGCAGCAACTCAGAATCTGTATGAGGTAAGAGAAGAAATGAAACCATTCGACAGTTTCTGGATAAACTGAAAACAGACTGTTGGGAAAAAGTGACTCAAGACATATAATCTACTGATATGACAAGCCATATTCTGTTTTTAATTAGTGTCAAAGAAGCCATGGCAGTTTACTTGTGGTTGTTATTCTCCATTTGCTAATTGATTTACTGATGATGCAGATCGATGTTGGCCCAGTATTTGCAATTGATTTCAGTGTCAAAGATATCCTTTTCTCTGTTTTACTAATCTTCCAGATCTTATTATTGCTGAGTATGAAGCCATGTTTGTTTGATGATTCTTTTCATTTTTGGAGATCTTTGATCGATTCATACAGATCCCAAATGTATTAAATTGGGAAGACTTTATTGCTCCCAGCTCCAACCAATGGCAATGGCAAGTAGCAGTGTCTGCATTGTTTGACGAGCGACCTGTGTGGACAAGAGATTCTATAGTCCAACGACTACTTGATAAAGGTCTTAAATGCACACATCATATGCTAACCAGGTGAACATATTTTATGCGTTTCTTATTTGCATTAGTTTTCTTAGTACTGCAATAACCAACTTTCAGGAGATTTCTCTGCAGGTTTCTTTTTAGGGCTGCATATTATTTCTCGGGTGGTCCATTTCTTAGGTTCTGGATTAAAAGAGGCTATGATCCACGGAAAGATCCTGAGTCTCGTGTGTGAGTTCTATCTCTATAAATTCATTCACATTACTAATGCATGGTAATGTAGAATTCTCGTTTCTATTTTCTTCAGGAGTTCACATGTATTTTTGCATCTAGTCTGCAGATGTATGTCAAAGCTCTTCATCTCTATCTCCTTTGTGTATATTTTATTTTCAGATTCCAGAGAATGGAATTCAGGGTTCCACCTGAATTAAGGGGTTATTGTGATGCCAATGCAACTAACAAGTAAGTTTTTCCTCGTAAACTCAAGATTCTTAATTTGCTAATATGTATGGGACAGAAAACATTATAACATTTCTTTGCAAGTATTGATCCTTGGTGAACTGTAGAAGAGCATGATTTTTGAAAAGAATTTGGAAGTGTGTCCAAACTCTCTAGAAATCAACAATTCACATTTGTGTCCAAGAACTTGTAGGGTTTTTTTTATTCAAAGCCTGTGTGTCTAGATTTTACCGCTTTCAGCCATTTTCATGGGATATCAACTTAGAACTCACTTTTAACAATCTTAAGATAGTTTCTCAGGGAACATATCATGAATTTAGCATGGATATTGAAAAATGCAACTGAACCATTGCATAAGACCCTTTTAAACTTATAATCCCCATTTGGACTTACTGATGAGTAGAGTTTTGATTTCCTCAACGGAATGAATAACAAGTAATAGAAGCCCATGTTTGGAGAAAAGGTCCAATTATAAGGTGATTTTTTCTTTCCTTCTTATTTGTGACAGATTAAAGCCGAGCTGGGATGACATTTGTGCGTTTAAAGTATTTCCTTTCAAATGCCAAACATTTCTACAGCTATTTGAACTTGACGACGAGTACATTCAGCGAGAGATAAGAAAGCCTCCCACGCAGACTACTTGTAATGTGAGTTATCAGTTAAGTTTTTGTTCATGAAGTGGATACCAAAAAATTAGCTTCTCGCTTGTTGTATTAACAATGACGGGTAGATATGACATGTTGTTCCATTATGAAAAAGTTACAGATCAAATATTTATATGCACTTGCAAAAATGCCACTACCAAAACACGCCTCACCAATCACACACAAAATCATGTATAAAATTAACTGACATGCCCTTTGTTCCATATGAAGGTCTTGGTTATCTGATCTGATGTGTTTTCTTGCCAGTATAAAACGGGATGGTTCTCAGAAGCGCTGCTTGATAATTTGAGACTCCGCGTAGCTGTGAGGTTTGTATCTGTGTTTCCTGAGCCAGGTTTTGAAGATGTTTTTAAATCTATTCAAGAAGAGTTTGAGAGGTCAGAGAAGACACGAATACAGAAAGATACACTGAAATCATGTCAACCAGATCACCAGGAAAAAAATAAAGGTAAGATCAACAGCAGAATTTTCAACTTTAATCTTTACGTTTTAGGCAGGCTAGTTAGTGAATCGTTGACATGTGTTGAGCGCAGTTCTTCTATCTCCATGGCTTAACTGAGTTAAAGCATGGTGAAATTGACTGGAATACATTTGTTGGAAACATTGCTCTACGAGTAAATATATAAGTGGGACTAGATTACATCTGCCAAAATCGAATCTACAAAGAGGCAGCCATTATCTTTTTTGTCATTAATATCAAACACATTCTTCTCCTTGAAAAATATTGGAAGTAACAAGTACTGATGTAAAATAATCCGCAGATAAGAAAGATATGAAAAAGTATAAAAATACAAACAAAGAGAAAGAGGATGATGTTGATGCAGATGAAGATGCCGAAGAAATGGATGATGAATACGAGGAACTCGATGCGGTAACCATTCTTACAAACCTTTTTCTTATTTACTTGACCCACTAGTTCCACGAAATTCCATTTCTTTGTTCCTCTGATGTGTTCTTTTGCAGGGTGCAAATGATGATGATGAGATATCGTTAAGTTCGCATGGATGTATCCTTCAAATCATAAACTTGCATAACACAAGCATCGATTGATCAATTTTAGTAATGCAGACTCTAGAGTATTAGAAGGAGATCAGAGAAGTGCATAAGACTATTAAGAGCTTGATCTGGTTTGTATTTAGTTTTTCTTTAAACGATGATTAGATGGTGACATGGAGAACAACTCCAGAACGTATCTCCAAGGTTTGTTCGATAGATTTCCAAGCAGCAAACCAGCTTTGGATGGTGCTGGTGACGGTAGCGATGGAGAGTATCAGATTTACGAGCAAGAATCCAACGCTTTGGATGATGATGATGATGATGATGAGTGAAGAAGAAGTTTGAATATATTGTGAATTTTCATTGTAATTACGAAACGTAAGTGTGTGTACTGTAAAGATAAAACATAAGTGTAAATTTGCGAATATTGTAAAAAGTCGACGATGACTCATTTAGATATGCGAATATATCGTATTTGACCCCTTTACAATCTCTCCCTCATATATTTATTTCTCTGGTCTTAAAAAATCTTAAATCGACCAAAAAATTGGTACAGTATTATTATGCTCTCTCTGAGGTGTGAGTATGAGCCACGATTGAGAGTTCCGGGGGCATTTTGGTCATTGACATGTTTCTTGGCCCATCTCCGCCGCATACACCTCTCGTGAACCGCCGTAACAACCACCGACCTCGCAACCCAACTGTCTCCTCCGCCCTTCCTGATCTGTTTCTCGCGGCGGTCTCTCTCCTCTTCCTCTGGTCCTCTCCTAAACCTCTACTCTCCCTCCCTCCTAACAGACTCTATTTCCCTCTAAATCCTCGCCGCCGATCCGCCGTCATGTCCCGTCGATCTCCTCCTCCCCCGCAGCCTCTCTCCCAACGCTTCGCCAATCCTCAATCGCTCTCTGATTGGCTCGAATCGCGATTGCCTTCCGACTCGTTCGCCGCCTGGGGAGTCAAACCGGGGACCAAAAACGTGCACAACCTCTGGCTTGAGCTCTCCGACGGCGAGACTTCTCTCGCCGATTCCACACCGCCGGTCCGGACCGTCAACGTCGTCACCGTCCGCGTTATCGGAAGAGACGGCAGAATCCTCGTGGAATCTCACCAGGAATTATCCGACGGGAGTATCCGGGAGAGATTTCGTCCGTTATCGGAGAAGATGAAGCCTGGCGAAACCCCCGACGAAGCGGTCATTCGCGCCATAAAAGAAGAGCTCGGATCCATCTTCAATGGCGACGACGGCGGACAGAGAATTAAGGTTCTTCCCGGAACCTACAGCAGAAGAGTGGAGGAAAGGAACTCGCTGTCATACCCGGGATTACCCGCGCGTTACGCACTGCATTCGGTGGATGCGACGGTGCAGGGACTACCGGAGGAGGATTTCTGCACGGAAGAGAAAGAGTACGACGGAGACTCAACGGAAGACTCGGAGGAAACACGAGCTGCCGGAAAAGCAGTAACCGTGAAGCGGCATCACTGGAAATGGGTTAGTCCCAGTTCGATTCGACCCTAAACAACTCAACTGGTTTCACAATTCTATCAGTCTATATTTTTTTTTTTTTTTTTTGATTCTTTTTTTTCTTTTTCATTGTTTTTTTTTTTTATTTTTATTTTTTAGTTTTGTTTATAGAGAGAGATATATATATATACATATTTTTTGTTTTTATATATAGCACATTAATTCTCAGTTTAATCTTCTTCCCTTGGCTTCGTTTGTACTATAATGAACTTGGTCACTGTTTCGGTTGTTTTCAGAAGTTTTGATCTCAATCGAAGAATCACATGAATAATTATTATTTTTCTGTAATTTCAAACTCATCGAACTCGGGAACTGTAAAAAGTCGGGGTAGTTGATGCGAAGCCTTAAAATACACAAGTAGTTTATCATTGTGCTAGAGAATTCTTCAACAGAGAGCTATGTCAATCTTATAACACTCTTCTCGCAAGTTACAGAAACACAACCTATCGTGTTTAATTACATATCTAAAGTAGATCCTAGCTAAACTCAACAACGAGCTCCAAAGCTACACGCACGCACACACACACACAAGTGTCACCGAATCTTACACCCACTACGTATGTGGAGTTAGCACAAGAACAGCTGCTGCTTGGGAGAAAACAAAATCCCCCAAGTTGACACAAAATTGAACTTGAAAATTATATCAATTTGTTGAATCATTGTGGAGCTTGTGTTGACGTCTCGGTGGATTGGACTTGACGAACGAATTGCCCTTTGATTCGCGGCCGTTGCTCTGCCAATTTCTTCCGGCTCTCGTAACGGACCTGCAAGCCATTCAAATGTTTTTAATGCCGTTAGTATTATATCATTCTTCTTACAAGCCATTATGTGCTCATGAGTATGTGATGAAACATCAATTTCTACCTTTTTCTCAAAGCACCGGTCCTTGCGCTTCATCCGGAATTTGTTCAAAGCGGCTTCCCTTTTGAGAGATTGCTGCATTTTCCCGACAGACGATGAATACCCGTCTTCCTTCTTCTCAAGCTGCTGCTGTTCAGTGTGGTTGCCTATTGCTCTCTGTTCGGTTGCAGAAGAGACGTGTCTTCTCTCCTCTTGATCTTCGGGTTTACCATTGAATGGGTGAAACATGGAACTGTACTCATGCGGGCTAACGGAACTAGGGCTTGGAGAGAGTGAAGCAGGAGCCATTGCAGATGCATAAGCGGTGTTAGGACCCGTGAACTGTATGCTTTTGATGGGAATCTTCGTTGGGTAAGGACTCTGTCCAGGCCAAGAGTTCATCTGATTGCTAAAAGGTGGACCCGGTGAGTCAGCTCCAGTGTAAAAGCCGGCCTCGTTTCTTCTTTGTAGTGGTTCAGATGAATTGTATTGGTTTATTAGCACAATGTTATCGCCTTGACCTGCCGCAACATTCTTTCTTTGATCAGAAACCGGAGAAACCGAACATTGTGTCTGCAACGGCCTGTGAACGTACCTGGCAACGAGAACATATTACACACAGTCAGTAGAAAGAACGACAACTGTTGAATGATTGATGTAACGAGGGGAGTCAGGAATTAGACAACTAACCGTGTGAAAGCTGAGGCACTAGAAGGATGAAGAGAGGGACGGTCTCCGGAAGATTGGTTCTCGGAAGTGTTAGGTCTTCTCAGAGAGAGATCGAGCTCTATCCGCGATTCGTATTTGGCAATACTTTCTTCTCTGTTACGTTGTCCATTTCTTCTAAGTGATGCTCCCATGAAGTCAATGGCTTCTTTTGATGAGTCTGTAGAGTTTACAGAAACATGTAGGTAATCAATGATTCTGATGGAACTTTTCAAGAGTTTGCTAGCTTGGAAAAGGAAAAATCTCGCTTACTCTGAATCTCATTCCCTAGAAACCGTGTCTCATCGAACAGAGACTTTGCGCTCTCCATCTGTAATGAGCCTCTCGGATTATCCTCCACGTCGGCGCTTTCGCCTTCCATCTCTGGTCTTGTACATGAGCTCTACAATAACATAATTCAACTCAAAGTTTAGAAACACACACGGAGAAACAGAACCCAAGTTCACATGTAGAGAATCTTGAAAATAAGACAGTCCAGAACCAGATCTAACCTGGGCATCACCACCATTCCCAACTACAGGATGTTCGTTACTGGTCGAATTGTTTGCAGACGCACCCTCGGGTTTCTTCTGTCCGACGCTCTCATCCAGTGGAAAGCTACCAGGAGCAAGTGACTGCCAAAATCATCAAGAAAAAAAACAAAAATCTGAGAACTCAATTATCTTTTAATAGACAACGAAATTTCCCAGAACTTAAATAAGGATGGTTAAGTTGTAGATTGCACGGGACACAAGAGGTTAAAAGATTGCATGGGACATACAGTTTGTCTTCTCCAGACATGTTGCCAGAGATTTCTCAGCTCATTCCTCCTCAACGGCTTAACAAGATAGTCAGCCGCACCTTTCAACATGCACTTATACACAGTATTCACCGAGTCCTGTGAGGACATCACTGGAAAAAGAAAAAAACAATACAAGAACAAAGATAATGAGCTGGAAATCTTTCAAAGTGATGTAAAAAAAAAACAAAAGAAGCAGGAGTTGTAAATGTCACATACTTATGACGGGAATGTTCTTGCAGAGATCATGCTCCATGATAAGAGTAAGAAGAGCGTATCCAGATATTGAAGGAAGATCAACCTCTGTTAATATTAGGTCAACGCTTTCGGGATTCCCTTTTAGCATCTCCCAGGCCTTTAAGCCATCAGGTACAGCAGCAACTGAGAAGACACATAGCACACAAAAGGCGAACCACGTTAAACCTTTTGACCTCGTTGTGGAAATTAAGTGTCGATATTAAAGACTCGAAACAGTATATAGATAATCCCTCATTGTGTTCTAATTTCTCAGATGCAAACCCCGAGAAATCGTTGACTTGCTAATTTGAATTGAACTGTAGCATTTCGAGCCATAAATTAAGCGAGAATCAGATTCACATCATTAGTAGCTCAATCGAATTCTCACGGGTTTACAGTTCCAGATTATCTGATTCGGCCAAGATTTTCCCAAAACAATCGAGGAATCCAGATCAAGAATTCCAAAGCACAAATCCTCAAACATCATCAACAAAAAAAGAAAAAACCCAGGAAAATCACGATGCTCGAGCGAAACCTCATCAGAACTGACCTCTGTAACTGCATTTCCTGAGGAGTGCAGAGATTATCTGTCTGGTAGAATCGTCAGCTTCGACTAGCAAAACTCTTAACGCGATTTTGGGGAGAAACCTCTCCCACTTCACCAAGCCATCGCCGCCGCCCTCTGCGGCGTCCTTTCTACGCATCCTCCGCCGCGATGACTTTCCTCCGCCAGCCTCAGCCGCTTTCTCCACCACCGTTACCTCAACTACTTCGTCGCTAACTTCTCGCATCTCACAGCACTCGCTTTAAACCAAATTCGATTGAAGAAGCTCCGGAAAGAGAAAAGGGGAAGAAGCAACAGTTTGAAAACAAACCAAAAATATTTGCGAGTGGAAAGATAAAGAGGGAAAAAAATCTTGTTCTCTCTCTATACTGCGGAGAAAAAGAAGACAAAAAAAAAAAAAATATCTTGAAATCCGGCGAATGTTTCAACGGCTGAGATTAAAATCGCGCGGGCAACCGACCGTGATCTAACGGTCACAAAACTAGTAAAAGGATACGAAAAATATCTAGTAGAGGTACCTGACGTGGCCCACGTTTGCCACATCAACAAATACGGTACGCGACAAAGAGATCCAATACGCCAAATAACCTTTTTTCTTTTTAATTGGTGTGGTGGCTGGGCGTTGATTACTCTGTGGTTCATATTTAAAGTTAGATTTTCATTTTATGCTTATACCAAAATATTTATTGCACATATCGATTCGTATATATTTGTAATGTAGAATTATTAGTGAATTGCTTACTTTGTCAGCATAGCAGATCATAAAACGTTGAAGCTATTACCTAATACCTATGCCTATAATTAGCTTAACAAACAATGCTTATAATTGCCAAACATTTAATGGTTGTTTTTATTTTATTCAACATATCACCTTTTTAATGAACAAATAGGCCTAGCCGGAAAACAAACATTTGAACAAATAGGCCTATAAATATCCCACTCGTGACTTTTGGGATAAAATCAAGATAATATCTAATGCAAGTGGCGAGCAAGTATCTTTATAGTACAAAATTTATCCAAAAAAAAGAATTGCTTGGTACATCGGTGTAAATTTAAAATTTGATTTGCTGAAATAAAAATACTACTCCCTCCGTTTCACAAAGAGTGTTGTTTTAGGATTTAATTTTTGTTTCACAAAGAGTGTCGTTTTATATTTTCAATGCAAAATTTTAAAGAAAATCAAGTTTTAACCCTATTGTTTTAATGTATTAATTAGAAAGAGAAAGCTGTTTAATGAATTTATTAGGGATAGAAGAGACTTTTTATCAAATTTTTTAATTTGTGTGAAAAGTGTCAAGATGACACTCTTTGTGAAACAGAGGGAGTATCATTCGTTTTTTTTTTTTGTTAAAAGACAAATAGTACGGATATTTCAGTTTCTTCTCTCTCTAAAAAAAAATCAATTTATTAAACCAGAATTTGCTAAGAATTAACAACCGATCATCACTGGTACAAATTTAAAAAGTCTTACAATTGTTTTTTTTAGTCACGGAATCATTTATTTCAATCTGGAAACAAGGAAAAAAACAAATGATTATCGATCATGATTTACCGAAATTTATCAGCATTTTGGTTTTTTTGTTGTTGCTATTGTCTCTGATTATTTAAAAAGAACACGTGTCAAGGTAGGGACCACGTGAAGAGTTTTAAAGTAATTTCCGCGGCAAGATATTTTGGAGGGATAAGGAGGCATTGACAGGAAATGAGACACTTGTTTAAACCTCGTGGTCTTCTTGGTGGACAGTAATAAGACACGTGTATGGTGGTAATCTGACAGAGCCTTTCACCTTCGATGGTAGCTGTCAGAACAAAAATATCTACTTTTCCGTCTCTTCACGCGCCGCGCGTTTGAGTAGATAAACCCTACTCGCTCTCTCATTCCACTCGCCTTTTATATCACCAATTCGGTTTTGACTTTTGATTTTTGACTTTTGATTTTTGACTTTCTTTTCTTTTCTTATTGACTCAATGCTTTGCTTTTCTTTTCTTTTCTTTCTTAATCAAACTTATGTTTCCTGAAATTTTTGTACTTCAAAACTTCATATAAATGTTAAATATACTAGATCACTCAACGGTGGCATCGGTCCTTGCTACGCATAGAAGGCGAAGACATCGAAGAGAGCAGTTAAACCAAATAGAGGATGAGATCGAAAAATTGCGGGGGCGACTAAATTCACAAACAAAAGACCGTATTCTATGGAGATATGAGAATAAATTTAAATCGTGCTTCAGCTCATTAGAAACATGGAAGATTACTCGGGAGACTTGGCCCCTATGTAGTTGGTATGAAGGAGTATGGTTTAAACACTCTACACCTAAGTATTCATTTATAACTTGGCTAGCTACTCGGAATCGACTTTCTACCGGAGATCGAATGGTGTCTTGGAATGTGGGAGTAAATGTCGGATGTTTTTTTGTCAATCTTTGGTGGAAACACAAAACCACCTTTTCTTCAACTGCAGCTACTTTGCAGCAATATGGAGAAACTTAACTCAGAAGATGCTAAATACAGATTATACGATTCCTTGAGATGCAATTATGGAGCTTTTGTTGGATGGATCGAGAGAACACTTGACACAGTATTTACTACGATATTTGTTTCACACTACGATTCATTCAATCTGGCAGAAACGGAATAATAGAAGGCATGGCGAACCCTCTACTCCGTATACTCAAATTGCCTACCAGATTGATAAACAGACTCGCAATTGGATTACAACCATTTGAAGACAGAGGATTCTCGGTTTGAAGAGGGAATAGAGCTATGGTTCTCTTTTCGGTAACTAAAATTTTGTATAGAAAAATAATTTAGTTTAAATATTTCAGTTTGAGCTAAAGAAGCATTTATCGTAAAAAACGATTTTTTGATTGGATTAATTTAACATTTCCATTAAAAAAAATATATACTAGAACCAACAATTGCTGGAAGATGGCAAAACAATGTTTTTTTTTGTTGCTAAAGAGACGGGCAAAACAATGTTACACGTACATTGACACAAATTAATGTAATATAATTTTGGTTATGTTTGTTCTTATGTTGTTAATATATGCAATTAACGACTGTAATCAGCGGTGTTTTTTTATTATTTGTTTTGAGCGATCAGAAATAATGAGTAGATTATATTGATTTTTTTTTTGCTAAAATATATTTGTTTTTGTTGTTGATGGTTTAGCAAAGAATAACGAGCAAACAAGTTCAATCAGCGACAATGATCAAATTACATATTTTTTTTTTCCATAATTGTTGGTTTAGCAATGTAAAATTTGAACTCTCAAATTTGTAGTGTTTCAAATTTCGAATTAACAATTTATTGCTAATTATTAAACGATCGATTATCAAACGGACAAAATTTGGTCGCCAAAAATCTGTTGATTGTCGCTGGAAATTGGTTACTGAAATATTGAACCATCGATATAATGCATGAGATTTTGTTCAAAAAAAAAAAAAAAGATATAATGCATGAGACGATTTGTTTTTGTGTAATGAAATCGACGGCATAAAATTATCACTTTATAAAGTGGTGTGGCTTTGGTTGGATGATACCGCACGCACGCACGCGCGTGTGGACTGGTGGTGGAGCGATGACTTTTGCTTCAAGGAATAAAAATCTAAAGATATTTTGGCCTAACTTACACCAACATGCCCCCATCCTTTTTCAAACAGATATTTTTTTGTCTGTGCGATATTTACATCCTCTCTTTTTTGTGTGGCCAACTCTTTTGACACAAATAATTTATAGTTTTCTTTACAGTCTGTTAGGATATTTTTTTTCTTTTTCTTTTAGGCTACTTGAGATATTTTTCAAGTCGTATACGTACGTATCATATGGCTATTGGCTTGTCCATTTATGAAAAAGAAGTTAAATATTAACTAATGTGCTTTATATATGTAGATGAAAGGATAGCGATATTACGGCGATAAAAGTTCTGCAACTCAATCTAGCTGACCTATGTAAGAATAATATAAGACCAATTGGGTTATGGATTTTCCCATTTAGGGTCAAAAATCCATAAAAGATCAACAAATTAATATAGCCGGCTTTCGGCAAAACAATGTCAGACCGATTTTATTAGGTTTTTCTTCTTTTAAAACAGAGCCAATCTTACTAGATTAATATTGGACTCAATTTACTAGAGTCGAACAAAACCAAAACCGTTTTTGTCGTCGTCTTTTTATGGTCAACCTGAAGGTTGAACCACCAAAACCAGATCAATATGTTAGGAAACAACTGGATTTGAATTATAGAGAAAAATATGGCCGAGCCGCATGACTGCACTACATAGTCTACATGTCATTATTTGATAATGCCGATTTACACCATCCCACCATCTTTAACTACAGGTGGTTAGTAAAGATGTTGAGTCTTTAGGTTTGATACATCGTTGGATTCGAGCTTGCCCGAGGATAGTATACACACGTCTAAGGTTTTTTTTTTTTCTTTCTATCATGAAATTTAAGCAGATATGTCTGCAATATATTAGAGCTTTGTCGGAACACTGAGTATATAACATGTTTCCAATAACAGTGAAGGTGCCAGATTCATATATCGAAACCCAAAAGTTCATGTAAATTTCTCCACATAGGTAAATAGTTAAAGATTTTTTTTTGAAAATAGTTCATTACTCAAATCTCTACAATTTTAATAAATTGCTTTAAATACAAATCATAAAAAAATTTAACACGTGATTTAAATATAAATAATAAGCGTAAAATTAATTAACAAAAAAAAAAAATCTAATTTGAATAAGTTTATGAAATATGCCCAAAGTTTTGATGGCCCATACGAGACTAGTGCGGTGATTGGAAACCGAACATGTCTAGATATGTGGATGAAAATCTAAAGGTTCACTAAAAGTGACAATTCGAGTAAAGATCGAGTGGCATCTTCGTTTTAAATCGTCTAAGCTCAGATTTAAGGTAGTTGCCGGAAGTTGTTGCATATCTGATTACCTATAAATTGGTTAGTTTTCGTTTGCAGTTATGGATTCTGTTTGTAACTCCATGAAGTTTGAGCTATTTAACAAATATCCACGAGCTTGAGTAGAGTGTTCGAGACTTGGGGGTTTCGGACAAAGATTCTTGTTTGATTTCTCTCTTTGGGTTTTCGAATTTCGTAATCGTTTTTACTCTCTCTCTCTCTCTCTAGTGGATTATTTTGAACTTGATTCCGTCGAGCTGTAAACTATATATAGTTAAAGTGACAAACATTTCTCAACGGATTTCAAAAACACTCTATTAAAATTAGTAGGCGGAAAATGAAATTTTATGTTTACATAATCTTAATATCGAGTTTTGAACTTATATATAAGGATTTAATTTGTATAATATATTCACAAACTTTAAAAAAAAAACAATTTGAGACATAATATATTTTCGCCCGATTTTTTTTTTATAATACAGAATGTTTTTAGTATGTGGAAAAACCACAGCATGTACTATAGGTTTCGCAACATAAATCTAGCTAGTTTTACCCACTAGAGTCGATTTCAATAGTTTTGCGTTGACTTAATAGCGGAGAACTACTGTCTTGAATAAGATTTCTACTATTGCATTATGCATTTGCTTCAGCTCCTCACCACGCTGCTAGTGTTAGCAACAATTTGGATCATAGTAACTTCTCGGAAAAAAACAAGTTCATAATCTGATCAAATATACTCGAGTTTGCGTTCAAGACTGTTAAAGCTCTTTCACGTACTTCTACCATCACATAACATTGTATCTAGCTATGCTATATCATCATCTAGTATTATTTTTCTTGCCCTCCAGGTTTTAAAACCACGACTAAACCCCAAACCGAGAAAAAAGAGGATCGTGGTTGCACATCTGAAAATAAGAGGAAATAATGTGCATATATGGAAAGAAAAGGGTTCACTCCGTAAATATAATCCAATCCCCATTTTGCATATGTCAGCGTCCTTATCCACTTTTCACCTTATCCAAATATTTCCTTTCAAAACAATTTTCCACTTCCACTGTCCTCACTCTTTCACTTCACAAAACAAAGAATCTGTAAAATCTCTCCCAAATCAAATGGCGACGCTCCTAGGTTTTTCTCAGACGAAGTTTCACCACCCCTGCGTCTCGATCTCTTCGCCGCCGTCTTCATCTTCTTCCACGGTGGTCTCAATGGTGGGCTCGAGCCGTACTGAATCGAACACTCTCCGGTCAGGTTTTCTCGGCGGCCATATCGCTTATGATGATGATCGGAAACGAGTAGGATCCGGTTCCTGTAAATTGGGCCGGAGAAGCTCTTTAGCAGTTAAAATGTCGTGGGACGGTCCTCTCGCTTCCGTCAAGTTAATCATCCAAGGAAAAAACCTCGAGGTTTGGATTTCGCCACACGCTTGAAATCGAATTCTGAAGAAAAAATGTTAAATTTATTGTTCTGGGTTTCGATTATTGAGAATTGGCTATTAGAAAAGTTTTTTGTTGAAATTATGGTTTAGTGATCAGATACTAATGGTAGATTACTCTTAAATTCTTAGCCCGTGTCTTATGTACGGTGCGATCTTATGTAGAAATTTTGAAGTTCTCTTTTAGTCTGGATCGTTTCCGATACTGATTCTGTTTGCTATCTGTTAGATTTAAGATTGTAACTCTTTACTTCTCTACCAATGGAATTTATTGTGTTTCTTTGTGAAAGTAGAGTATTGTTTTTGACATTCTCAAGTTTGTTTTCTTCAATTATTTGGTTAACTATGACATTGTTGTGGCAGTTATCAGAGCCAATCAAGCAGCATGTTGAGGAGAAAGTAGGTAAATCCGTTCAGAAACACAGCCATCTCGTCAGAGAGGTTGATGTTAGACTCTCTGTTCGAGGAGGAGAGTTTGGTAAAGGACCTAGGATCCGTAGATGTGAGGTAAACATGTCATTCTTATCGATTTGTTGAGTCTTGATCTCTATATACAAACCCTTTCTTTCACGTCCAAATCCTACTAGGTATTTGATAATGAAGCAACTATGTATTATATGTCTGTCCGAATCCATTAACTGTTGCTTCAGGAGCTAACCTAGAGTTGCTATGGTACTTTAGGTAACATTGTTTACAAAGAAGCATGTTGTTGTGCGCGCTGAGGAAGATGCTGAGACGGTGTACGCTTGTATCGACTTGGTATCAACCATAATACAGCGGAAGCTGAGGAAGATCAAGGAGAAGGACTCTGACCATGGAAGGCACATGAAAGGTTTCAGCAGATCGAAGGTAAGAGAGCCAGTGATCGAGCCGGTCGTGGAGGATGTTGAAGACGTTACTGACTCCAGCCTGGGAGAAGAAGAAGAAGAAGAGGATGATTTGATCAAGGAGGTTGGTCCGAACATACCTTATCATTGGTATTTACTGATCTTTCAACAACCTTGACAATGTTGTTCTCATGGTATTTTCACAGATTGTCCGTACCAAATACTTTGAGATGCCACCATTGACCGTGTCTGAGGCAGTGGAGCAGCTGGAATTAGTCGCTCACGATTTCTATGGCTTCCAAAATGAAGAAACCGGTATGCATTTGTCATAGTTCTCTTTTCTGATTGCTTCAAATGCAAAGGAGAAACAAGCGGAAGAAAATCGAAAGGAAGACTTACATTTCGATATCGTTTTTGGTTGGCAGGTGAGATTAACATAGTGTACAAGAGAAGAGAAGGAGGGTACGGTCTGATAATCCCTAAGAAAGATGGGAAGGCCGAGAAAGTTGAGCCGCTTCCAACCGAGCAATTGAACGAACACTCTTTCGCCGACTAGACCGAGTCCGCTCGAACCAAAACTGATCTTCTCCTCTCCTACAGTTGCCTGTTTAGGAGTTTGGGTTTTTGAGGAAACAGTGAAAGAAATTGAATCCGTTAGGGTTCAGGAAACAGTGTACATAGAAAAGGCTAAACAAACTCTTTGTAGATGATTCTGTTTACTTTTGAAGTAAAAGAATTGAAACTGAAGTACGAACATGAATCTTTAAATCAGATGAAAGCAATACATTTTCATAAACAAGAATGTAACATAACAATCATACAACAGAATTATCATATACACGAATGCGAAACTTGGTTTGGTTTAGTGGCTCCATCAGGCCAAGGACCTATCGGCCACGAGCCTCTGGTTCGCTGTTCCTCTTGCTTGTGTGTACGCCGAAAGAGCCTTCTTTTCTTGGTTTAGAGGGCAATCTGGATAAGAGAAGGAAGAGAAGAGACTATTAATACAAAGCAGGAGCCACAATAGATTAAAGAACAACTTTTTGCAACGTGTTTTGTGATAGAAAGGCAGCTAATTAAACTTGCCTACTCAAGCGGATTCGGTTGGCATTACTGCTTTCTGGATCATCATGAGCCTCTTCGATTTCGTATGGTGGATTCTGCAATGAACATATAGATTTTAGTATCGAGGCATCATGACATATATTAGTAACTCAGTGTGAAGACAAAGATGTGTAATAAAATAAATTGGCATCTAACTAGTAACTAAAATCAGGTTCAGCTACTTGGCTTTTAAGGTCGATGAACACTTGAAAATACTCAGGAACTAGTTTTTAGTGCAACTTCAAAACCTAAACTTCGTAAGAGACTTAAACAAGAACAGAGAGCTAATCTAACTCTAGTGCTCTTAAGGTCGATCAAGCTCAATGTTGTGAGTAACTCAAAGCATCGTAAAAGTTAAGCTCAACTATCGAATTTGCAATATGCATCATCAGATTTAAGGAGATTGGGGAAAAAGGGTTTACTCACATTGTCTGGAACTGATCCTGAAATCTTAATCTTCTTGCATTTCCCAGAGATTTCACCATCGTCGACGTCGCATTTCCTCTTCTTCTTCTTCTTCTTCTTCTTCAACTTCTTCATCGTCTTCTTCTTCGAAGAGACAACCCGTGATTTACCCTTCTTGTCCCTCACTTTCCACACGTTTCTCCTACGGAAAACCAGTTTCTCAGATTTCCAGATCTTGAAGCTAGTGTCGATCACCGTCACTTCGCTCCTCGAAAACCCAACCAGATCCTTCTCTCCTTTCTCTTCCTCATCCACGCCGTCCGCTTCCGCTACGCTTCTTCTCCTCTCCCTCGTCTCCGGCGCCGGTTTCTTATTGTACGAATTGCGCGACGACGTGGCGAATTCGCGAACGCCGGGGAGACAATCCGAATCGCGTTTCTGATTTAGCAACGGGACGTCGACAGGAGTCTCAACGGAGCAATGCCTAGGGTTTGATTGTTTCCTTGGGAACTTCTTCCCGGGAATCGTAGAAGAGCGAGAGGAGCCGCCGAAATTGAATAGTTCGGAGAGAACGTCGCTCATCACGCCGTACCATTCGCCGGAATTTGGCTCCGATGGACTATCCGCTAACTCCGGATCCGAGGGAATCGGACCAGAGGGAGGAGAATCGGAGGCGGAACAAGTAGCGGGAGCTCCGGTAACACCGGTATGGTGGTTGCGGCGGAGGAAGTCGTCGAGGCTAAGAGGATTCCCATAAGCATCGTCATCGTCGTCGGTGGAGAGTCCTCTGCTTAAGCGGAGACGGTCAAGCCAAGTGGAGGCGACGGGCTTGTCGTCGATAATGGGAGAGCTGAGCATCGGAGAAACGACGAAGATACAAAATTGTTGGCTCTATTTTTTCTCTTCGCTGTAAACTTAAAACAGTGCGCCGTTCGGATTGCAGGAAAACTACACTTGCAATTATGAGTCCAACTACGCGTCGTCTTCGTATGCTTTTTCTCATACATACCATTTTTTTTTTTTTTTTTTGTTGACGTCTCTCACACACATTCCATATTTCAGGAGATTTACTGGAAGTTTGACACACACAAAAATGTAGGAAAAATTATTGGATTAGATATTTTAATTGATTTTAATATCTAAGTAAATTTTTGTAATATATTCTCTCTCAAAAGTGTTATTTTGACATTTTCACACATATTAAAAAAATAGGTTAAGTTCTTTTATATCCTTAAACTGTTTAGATAATTACACTTTTCTATTTTTATTTTTAATATCTGATCAATTTAAATTGAGGTTAAAAAAACGAATATTTTGTTAAAAATTGTATCGAAATCCGATAATGACACTTTTTGTAATAAGAAAAACGTGTCAAAATAACACTTATTTTGAAATGGAGGGAGTATCAAATTGATTTTGAAATGTGAAAGTCCCTTGGTTTAGAGCATCTACAACCCACCCTCAAATCCTCAAATTTTGAGTTTTTTGTTTTCCAACGCACCCTCAAATCTTCAAATTTTGAGGTTTTTTGTTTTCCAACGCACCCACAAATCTTCAAATTTTGAGGTTTTTAATAGTGAATCTTCAAATTTGAGGTTTCACTATTCAAAACCTCAAATCATTTTTTAATTTTCATTTTAGTCCTTCTAATTTTCTATATCTTACAAATAATCTTATAAATTTATTATATTATCATACATCTCATAAATATTTTTAATATATTTTTAGAAATTTAATTATCACGTATTAAATCAAATAAATACAATAATTTTTATAAATTAATAATATATAATTAATATTATACAGATAAAAAATTCACAAAATAATAATATTACATTTCTTAAATTAAAATTAAGATTACACTATAATAATAAATATTATACATTAAAATTAAATTACAAATATTATCTTGTAATATATATTTTTTAAGTATCTTATGTAATATTTTATTGAATGTATGTTTTATATTTATTTATGAAAGTTTTATCTTTATAATTAATTAATATTAGTATTGAAGACTATAATGTAAAATTTAAATTTTTTTAAAGATAGATTTGAGGTTTTACCATTGGAATAATGTCCTCAAATCCTTATTTTTAGGATATGCCACCCTCAAAATGAGGTTTGTGGTTGGAGATGCTCTTAGTAGTTAGTTGACCAAAAATTTATTGATTTTTTATAATTAAATCTAGGATTCAATGTGTATGTTGTAGGTAGAACTTTTTTCAGCCGATAATTTTTATAATAAATTATCCGTTATAAATCGTTTAAAATCTTAATAAGCAAAGTGTTACAGTTTACAAACCTAGGTAGAGAAGAGAGATAATAATCAAAGTGCAGCAAGTCATGAAAGTATGGATTTAATCTCTTGATAAAAAAAAAATATGGATTTAATATAAAGAAACATGGGATAAAACTCATGGGAGCGAGGAGGGATTTTGTTTTTCTTTCTAGATAGAAGTTATAGAACTGATATTCAAAGCTCATAACATTTGGAAGAGAAGAAAGCTTCTCAGAAGCAAGACAAGACAAAGATTTCTCTTACACCCAAAAGAAAAAGAAATACAATAGAAAGAAGAGGAAGAAGGCCTTCTAGTCAAACAATCCGAATACCATGTCATCTTCACTCTCTTCTTTCACCTCCTCCTGAGAATTATGAAACAATTTGATTATAAGCTTATTATATTATATAGTTCGATGATTTTTATTCAATAACTGTAACTGTGTTCTGAGAAAACACAATAGGTATACCTTCTTCTTCTTTGTCTCCTCAACTGCTGGGGCTGCTTGAGCAGCTGCAGGAACGTTGGCTGCAACTGGAGCCGCCGCAACACCACTGGCTCCAACATTCATGATGAGATCGTCAATATTCTTCTTCTCACATAGCTTAGCAAAGAGGCTAGGCCAGTATGATTCCACATTCACATTGGCTGCTTTCACCAGCTTTGATATCTTCTCAGCCTGATAAATCCACAGTAAACAGAAATTGATTGAGATGAAACAACTATGTAGATGCACGAAGAAGTAGATTATGATGAAGAGCAAAGAAAAAAGAGACGATCCAAGAGTAGAGACACTATATAAAGAAGATGATGCTACAAATTGAGAAAGAGAGAAGAAAACTAACGGTGATGTCAATTCCATCGTCGTGGAGGATTAGAGCGGCGTAAGTGCAGGCGAGCTCGCTGGTGGCCATTCTCTCTACTTTTTTTCTAATCTCTCTGCCTTTTAAGTTTCAAGGACGTCGCTATTTATATAATTTTTCTTCTTAAATATATTCAGAATTTCTTGTGAGCTATTTACATTTTAAATCATTCATATTTTCCAAAAAAAACAATTTTTCTTGTTCCATAAGCTAAATTTTCTATTTTTAGTCATTTAAAAAAAATGGAAATCTGAGTATCAATGTTTTCCAAAGTAAATTCTCAAAATTGTTTTGTTCATAGACAAAATTTAAATGTAAATATTACTTTCATATTTACTAATATTAAAAATTAAAAATGGTAAATAGAGAAGATTTTCTTTTTCTTTGCATAAACCGATCCATAATAATTAGCTTTTTTCAGCACAAGTGAATAAGGAAAAAAAACTCATTTTATATAAACAGGAAACGTGGATGCCAAGCATCTTTAACCGGAAGTATTTCACTTCCAAATTCATCTGTATCAAAAAATATAATTCTTAATTAATGATGACAAAGTGCAGTTTGTCTTGTTGACATTCACAAAAGTGGCTATTTTCCATTTCGACTTGATTTGAACAAGACCTACTCAAAATTATGTTTCCTGATCGTATTAGCCTATTAGGAGGACTGTGTTTGAGAAGTTGGGTCACCTTAACTTCTCATAGCATAAATTTACTTATTTGTAAAGAATGAGATAGACAAATATGTATATTCGAACTTTCAGAGGTTTTCAATCTCAATAAAAAAAAACTCATATAAAAACAGGTGTCGGAAGTTCGAACCTGTAACACATCTCTTTTATAATCGTTTTGTTTAGATGCTAACTAAACCGATGACAAGTAGAAGCCGTATAATCCGAAACTTGTCCAACAAAGTAGACTAAGCTCCACTTCAAATCTAAACACCAGAAACCGAAATATAATTCTGGTTGGGTTTATACACAAAAGCGATAGACAAAAGTAGCATTTGGTTCATCAAATGAAATCAGTTTTTAGTTACAATCAGATAGATACAGAGGCATTGCGGACCCAAGAAGCGAGAGTGCGCGTTCACCGAACCTACTATCTTACGCTCCTGACGATTATACGGGTCTATGCTAAATCCGATTTCGATCCACATCTGCATCTGACACCAAGTGAAATGTATAATAACTATTAAGGAAATGTTATTTGATTACATACATATGCAATGTTATTGTGCAATCTAAATTCTCTATATGAGTTACAAAAACCTGAAGCACAAGTACAAAGGTGTTTGTACCATCATTTCACCCGTTGTAGTTCCCCATAATCGTATATATATATGATTATGAGGACATACAGCAGAGTAATCCGGAAGCAATTCTCAGATCCTTATTCACCCTAAGCGGTATTTGTATTTGTTACATAACTCATTTACTTGTGTAAAATATGCACCAAAACACTTCCAAACTAAAAGCCCTTTCATACATACATCACATCAGTGAAGAATCATGAGTGGAGCATCACACCTAGAGCCCGAACAATGCACAACTAATTCAATCATACAAAACATGAATTTAGGTAAGAGCCAATTTATGATTACCAAACTATCAGCCATTACAACAACTGTGAGATCGATTGCTAACAAGTTCTCTTTGACATCATAATCTTACACCCCAAACTGTGATTTATAGTTTAGCTACAAGACTAACTGTAATAGCCATGAAAGCAAAGTAGAGATAGACCTAAACCAATAACCAATGCTTTCTCAAGTGAGTTCTCAGTTCAATTTTCTTTTAAGAAATTTAGGCCTAAGCAGGTGAAAAATCTAACCTCAAACTCTGAGGAGCTGCATTTTGTTAGAGTAAGCGATGCCAATCCAATCAGGCTGCGAAGAAGACCACTGCAACTGGTTTATCTCCGAGCCGGCTGAGTAAGCCGACATCGGATCAATGCCGTTGGGTCCAGCTACAGTCGGGAGCTCCCAAATGAGAGCCTGAGTGTCATCACCAGCCGAGCAGATGTGTTTGCAGCTCTGTGGAGCCCAAGCTATGGCGTTGACGCTAGCCTGGTGCCGTTCCAGCTCGGCGACAGGCATCGTCGGCGAGCGAATGTCGAGAATCACAACCTTGTTCGAATCCATCAGAATCGTGGCCATGTATCTTAGGTCTTGTTTGTTCCAGGCGAGCCTAAGGAGAGGCGTATCGGGCTGAGGGCTCTCGTAGATGATGGTGGAATGTTCCTTGTCGCGTAGATCGAAGATCCTGACGGATCCGTCGGCGGAGACCGATGCGAAAACCCTAGCTTCTCCCCAGGCGATGTCGTGGACCTCTTTATCGTGCGCTATGAGCTGCGTCTCCACTACGCACTTCTCGATGTCCCAAATCGTGCAGGTCGTGTCGATGCTGCAGGTTCCGAGGCGTTTCGGCTCAACATCGTTCCAGTCGAAGGAGGTCAACGGCGCGCAGAACTCGCTCGTCTTGCTGTTGTTGAGCACCGAGACAGGCTCGACAGTGGAAGAATCTTCGCTAATCTCCCATAGACGGAGGAAATCGCCGGAGGAGGCGAGGAGGTCGCCGGCGGAGGGACGACGGAGGGAGGGAGGGCTGAACATTAGCTTGGTGGGAGGATAAGGATGTTCGAAGGAGAGATTCGGGAGAGGCTTTACCGTCATGGAATCGGAATCGAAGGAGAGAATGTCGATGCGGTTGTTGTAATCCTCGAGGAAGCTTCCGACGGCGATTCGGTGGCCGGAGGGAGTACCGGCGCGGATAGAAGAGAAGGCCATGGCGTAGAGTGGATAAGGAGAATCGTAGGTGACGGCGGTTTCCGATCTGGACAAAGAATCCGGAGCTGAGTTATCCATTATCTCTCCCCGAAAATGTGAAATGTTTGATCTGATTTTTTGATTCGATTTTGGATTCTTCACGACGACATCTCCGTTTTTCAGAGGAAAATGACAGAAAGTTCTATGGTCAGTGTCACTGCGATTTTTTTAGCCGAAGGTGATAAACCCTCTGTGTTAGTCAGTATCTATAGATATTGGGCCTTTCTACGCTTTTTTGGGCCTTGTGTCTTTAGATATTAGGCCTTTTTAACGCTAAGCGAGCTTTCCACGTTTCAATCCCATTTGCAACTTTTATATGTATACTTTTTTTCCCAAACCACACAAATTAAATTATAATCGGGTAAACCGGGCAAGAAGGTGGTATACAATAGAGTCAATAAATTTTTCAACCATTTTGAAAGACAATTTTAGTTATGATTTTCTCCCTGCATTTTAAAAGTATATATTTTGTTTTGAATGTTCATTTATATTAATGAAATTATTTTGTAGTTCAACTTAACTGCACCTGAAATTAATGAAGTATAAACTAGCAATTTCTCCGTTTTTTGTTATTTGATGTTTTAGTATTGTACGTACAATTTTAAAAAGGTTGTATAATACATATTGTAACTTTTTCATTGTTGTTAAAATCACTATATATATGTGTATGTGTGTGTGTGTTTGATTTTCCATTATACAGTTTTAATTTTAGATTTGCTAGGTATATTTTTAGAATACATTATACGTTTATATGAAAATAAAATTATATATAAAAAAAACTCGGAAAAAGGACAATAAATGAAGACAACATGTTAACAATTTGTTTTACGCTTTTAGAACGTCCGGACCGGTGTTGCATAGGCTTGTTCATCGACTTTTGTCATGTAGACTTATTTATTTGTTTGTTTGTTTCTTTTGTTTTAACTGATTTATCATTTTTTGTATTTGTTTTGTAGCTTGATGAGAGTTGTTATTCGATTTCACAAATGTATATCCATCCAGTGGGCTTTGTTTACCCTTATTGTTTTGAGTTTTCTGTGCATACAATAACATCATTTTTGTATGACATTTGTTGAACTAACATTTTGTAAATGTGTTATGCAAACTAATATCTAATGGGATGTATAAAGTCCACAATGCCCCTGTTGACTTCCGCAATAGCCTTATTGACTTTATCAACGCAATGTTTGATTACTTACTCATTTAGCAGATGGTCTGTGGACCCGTGTGGTCTTTTCCTTTGCGTGAGTATGAACATGAATACTATGTGTGTAATAGACATGTAATAAGTTGATAAACATAGATATGCGTGAGGTTCGGGTAAAGAGTATTTGTGTCTTTTTCTATCTCAAAAATGTTAGATTGCATAACATTCCCGCAAAGAGCTATAATAATATCAAATTTTGTGTGAAAACAGTGTTATTTACATTTATTTTATTTTAAAGAGTATGAGACGACAACAAAATATAAGATGATAAGAAACAATGATAGGTCCAAATTTAGAGTGAAGGGACATGACGGTAGACGTTGACAACTTGACATGCCCTAATTTCTTCATCCCTAAACCCACGTTTACTCCAATTTCATATTTGATACGACCACAAGTTTATTTTATCAATCAGGTCCCACGTTCTTTTTTTAAAAAAAAATAGATAGATCGAATAATTCGAACTTACTCATGATATTAAGATAATATTCAATAGTTCATAGTTCTTAGCTTACAAAATTGAGATCGACCCATATACTAATGAACTCATTCGCAGCAAACTGATATATTATTTGATATGGCGTCGGTAGCCGAACTAATATACTAACTGACCACACAAGAATCAAAATCAAGAATTTGAATAGCCGATGGAAAACAGGCTAATTTAACATATCATTTTTTATGTGCCGAAAAGATTGGTTTAAATACGAAATTTCTCAGCTAAAATTTTTGTTCAAGAACCTAAGTTATATTTATTTATTTATATGATATAGAACACATAAATTCGAGACGGGCCCCCTTTTGCTTTGGATTATGTTAAGTTGCCCCCACTAAAATAAAAAAACTATATTGTAATTATCTGAATTTTCCTTTACCGCATATATATACATTTGGAGTATATATATAGATTAATTAATTTAATTTTAGCATTTACTTGCAAAAGTGACAGAGTGATAAAATCGTAAATAAATATAAAGTATATAATTCACCTAAACGATATTTTCTCTTTTTCACAAAATAGTGATGTTTTATAAATTTCCACATATATTAAAAAGGCTATTAAAAGTTTTACTATACTATCCTTTATCACCATACTAATTTTCTTATTGTTCTACTAAACTAATAAAATTATTGTAACGACCCGAATCCGTCCCATTTGAATAAGTTTAAAAGGATTGATTTGATTACCTATGTTATCAAAGTGCACTTACCTTTTCCGGTCACTTATCCTAAGAGAACTCCAGAGTTAAGCGTGCTTATGCTGGAGTAGCACTAGGATAGGTGACCTTCCGGGAAGTCCTCTGCGGAACCGTGTGAGTGAGGTCAAAACACGGAAAAAGATCACGTGGTGATTGCAGGGACAAGTAAATCAATCGGTCGGGCCACAGAAAAAAATAACGCACCGACCGTCGGACAGGGGCAGGGCCCACGAGCCCGACGGAGGGATGGGTGACTCGCCGGTAGGGGCGGTCGGGGTGTTACAAGTGGTATCAGAGCCATGGGAAGTCAAACTGGTTCTGTCCCAGGAGGCTGTCTTGGGGTCTAGGGGTTAAGGTTCACGCTGGCGGGCTGAGAATTCAGGGACGAATTCCCGTTAAGTGGGGGAGAATTGTAACGACCCGGGCCCGGCCCATTTGAATAAGTTTAAATGGATTGATTTGGCTACCTATGTCATCAAAGTGCACTTACCTTTTCCGGTCACTTACCCTAAGAGAACTCCAGAGTTAAGCGTGCTTATGCTGGAGTAGCACTAGGATGGGTGACCTTCCGGGAAGTCCTCTGCGGAACCGTGTGAGTGAGGCCAAAACACGGGAAAAGGTCACGTGGTGATTGCAGGGACAAGTAAATCAGTCGGTCGGGCCACCGAGAAAAATAACGCACCGACCGTCGGACAGGGGCGGGGCCCACGAGCCCGACGGAGGGATGGGTGACTCGCCGGTAGGGGCGGTCGGGGTGTTACAAGTGGTATCAGAGCCAAGGGAAGTCAAACTGGTTCTGTCCCAGGAGACTGTCTTGGGGTTTGGGGGTTAGGGTTCACACTAGCGGGATGAGAATTCGGGGACGAATTCCCGTTAAGTGGGGGAGAATTGTAACGACCCGGGCCCGGCCCATTTGAATAAGTTTAAATGGATTGATTTGGCTACCTATGTCATCAAAGTGCACTTACCTTTTCCGGTCACTTACCCTAAGAGAACTCCAGAGTTAAGCGTGCTTATGCTGGAGTAGCACTAGGATGGGTGACCTTCCGGGAAGTCCTCTGCGGAACCGTGTGAGTGAGGCCAAAACACGGGAAAAGGTCACGTGGTGATTGCAGGGACAAGTAAATCAGTCGGTCGGGCCACCGAGAAAAATAACGCACCGACCGTCGGACAGGGGCGGGGCCCACGAGCCCGACGGAGGGATGGGTGACTCGCCGGTAGGGGCGGTCGGGGTGTTACAAGTGGTATCAGAGCCAAGGGAAGTCAAACTGGTTCTGTCCCAGGAGACTGTCTTGGGGTTTGGGGGTTAGGGTTCACACTAGCGGGATGAGAATTCGGGGACGAATTCCCGTTAAGTGGGGGAGAATTGTAACGACCCGGGCCCGGCCCATTTGAATAAGTTTAAATGGATTGATTTGGCTACCTATGTCATCAAAGTGCACTTACCTTTTCCGGTCACTTACCCTAAGAGAACTCCAGAGTTAAGCGTGCTTATGCTGGAGTAGCACTAGGATGGGTGACCTTCCGGGAAGTCCTCTGCGGAACCGTGTGAGTGAGGCCAAAACACGGGAAAAGGTCACGTGGTGATTGCAGGGACAAGTAAATCAGTCGGTCGGGCCACCGAGAAAAATAACGCACCGACCGTCGGACAGGGGCGGGGCCCACGAGCCCGACGGAGGGATGGGTGACTCGCCGGTAGGGGCGGTCGGGGTGTTACAAGTGGTATCAGAGCCAAGGGAAGTCAAACTGGTTCTGTCCCAGGAGACTGTCTTGGGGTTTGGGGGTTAGGGTTCACACTAGCGGGATGAGAATTCGGGGACGAATTCCCGTTAAGTGGGGGAGAATTGTAACGACCCGGGCCCGGCCCATTTGAATAAGTTTAAATGGATTGATTTGGCTACCTATGTCATCAAAGTGCACTTACCTTTTCCGGTCACTTACCCTAAGAGAACTCCAGAGTTAAGCGTGCTTATGCTGGAGTAGCACTAGGATGGGTGACCTTCCGGGAAGTCCTCTGCGGAACCGTGTGAGTGAGGCCAAAACACGGGAAAAGGTCACGTGGTGATTGCAGGGACAAGTAAATCAGTCGGTCGGGCCACCGAGAAAAATAACGCACCGACCGTCGGACAGGGGCGGGGCCCACGAGCCCGACGGAGGGATGGGTGACTCGCCGGTAGGGGCGGTCGGGGTGTTACAAGTGGTATCAGAGCCAAGGGAAGTCAAACTGGTTCTGTCCCAGGAGGCTGTCTTGGGGTCTAGGGGTTAAGATTCACGCTGGCGGGCTGAGAATTCAGGGACGAATTCCCGTTAAGTGGGGGAGAATTGTAACGACCCGGGTCCGGCCCATTTGAATAAGTTTAAATGGATTGATTTGGCTACCTATGTCATCAAAGTGCACTTACCTTTTCCGGTCACTTACCCTAAGAGAACTCCAGAGTTAAGCGTGCTTATGCTCGAGTAAGACTAAGATAGGTGACCTTCCGGGAAGTCCTCTGCGGAACCGTGTGAGTGAGGCTAAAACACGGGATAAGGTCACGTGGTGATTGCAGGGACAAGTAAATCGGTCGGTCGGGCCACCGAGAAAAATAACGCACCGACCGTCGAACAGGGGCGGGGCCCACGAGCCCGACGGAGGGATGGGTGACTCGCCGGTAGGGGCGGTCGAGGCGTTACAAGTGGTATCAGAGCCAAGGGAAGTCAAACTGGTTCTGTCCCAGGAGACTGTCTTGGGGTTTGAGGGTTAGGTTTCACACTAGCGGGATCAGAATTCGGGGACGAATTCCCGTTAAGTGGGGGAGAATTGTAACGACCCGGGTCCGGCCCATTTGATTAAGTTTAAATGGATTGATTTGGCTACCTATGTCATCAAAGTGCACTTACCTTTTCCGGTCACTTATCCTAAGAGAACTTCAGAGTTAAGCGTGCTTATGCTGGAGTAGCACTAGGATGGGTGACCTTCTGGGAAGTCCTCTGTGGAACCGTGTGAGTGAGGCCAAAACACGGAAAAAGATCACGTGGTGATTGCAGGGACAAGTAAATCAATCGGTCGGGCCACAGAAAAAAATAACGCACCGACTGTCGGACAGGGGCGGGACCTACGAATCCGACGGAGGGATGGGTGACTCGCCGGTAAGGGCGGTCGGGGTGTTACAATTATAACTGGAAACTCATTCAAAATTATGTACCGGAAGTATAAAATGACATCATTTATAAAACAAACAAAAAAACTGAAAATGATATTTTTTATGAAATGGAAACAGTAACAAAATGTCAATTTATAAGAAGAAAAAAGGGTAAAACATCAAACGAAGTAGAGGGGAGTATATTTGGTAGTTTAACTGAAAAATAGTGTTTATTTAGTTAAAATGTCACCTGCCATTAATTGCATCCGAGATATCTATGACATATCTTTTTTTTGTCGTATCTATGACATATCTTTTATCGACATTCAAAATTAAAATAGCTTATACATTTTTTTGGAACAAAAAATTGCTTATAAGTTAGTATAAGACAGAGAATAATTATGTTATCTATGAAAACTTAGATAATTTTGGTAGACCATATAAAAGAAAAACAGTTTAACACGTAAGATAGTGGAGCACAATTTGTCATCTTTAGGTATGAATATGATTGTGCTATATACGGCTACACCAAAATATAATTATTAAAATCAATAAGATAAAATTTAACTAACACATGAGAAGACACCAAAACAGTTGAACACATGAATCACGTACGATATACAAAAAAACAAAGAACGAAATGATATATTAAAATTAAGATGTCTCGTTTACTCACCAAACATTCATGCATATTGATTCTTTTTTATTGGCAATGCATCTTGATTAGATATCGGTTAATGGTTATTGATTAATGATCATGGAAGACATATGTGTCGACGCTATAACCCATCCTTTCAACCATATTAGTTATTTTTAAAAAAAATTGTGTGAATTCTAGGCATTCGGCCCATAATTTTTTCTAACACTATAAATCAATTTTTAAATATTTGATTTAAATAATAATCACCCAAAAATGAGTTTTTAACCTATAACAAAAAAAAACCAAACACTTCTGCACTACTACTAGCACTTTTTTGGTATGTTTTACTAACATCGATAAATATATATATTATATAGTGTGTGTAATATTTAACACTTTAACCAAGTGGTGGTAGTGGGGTAGTTCCCTTCTGGGGTGAGAGTCGGTCCTGCTGGTCTAGGCCAGGGATCGATTCCCCACATAAGCGGAATTGCAACATTTAATCCACTTGGCCACCGGGGCATTCAAATGGTCTCTCCGGGCCTTCAGGATTCCCGCGGACCCGCCGTTAGGCTGGCGTTCCGCACTACACAGGATCCGCATGACCTTGTAAATTAGTGTCCGGTTGGTGTCCGGTGCTTAGTCGGATCCAAAGGATCCGGATACCTGGGTTATCAAAAAAAAAAAAAAATTAACACTTTAATATGTGTGTGTAATATTTAACACTTTAACAAAATGATTAAGTATAGAGTTCTAGTTTCAATGTGCATTCTGACCCAAGAAAAAAAAATCACAGGGTATAAATATAATATATCAAGTTATTCAATAAATCAGTTATTAGATCTAAATAGATGCATTTAGTGTCATAGGCTCATAGCGAGCCATTAGTTAGAGCAAGAACAATGGTAGTTCTTATAAGAACTCTTAATATATATTAAACAAATAAAAATTATTATAATAATGAATTGGTTTTTAAAAACTTAAGAAAATATCTTATTTAAGAACTTTTGAGTGTTTTTCTTAAGTTTTTAAGAACCTTATTCATTATTATAATAATTTTTATTAGTTTAATATATATTAAAAATTCTTATAAGAACTACCATTGTTCTTACTCTTAGAAGTGTTTGACACGGTACAAGATTAATTCATTAGTGTTCTTATCGAGATTGACTTGCAACAAGTCGCAACCATGACTCCACTTCCATATACGATCGTGGCCATTCTTTTGGATAGAATAAAAAGCAATGGTAACTTGTTCGGACACGTGTCCTTGCTTTCTCACAATCTCACTGTTTGTACTAAAATACATGAATATCTTTATCCACACGTATGTAACTTCCACACCCAAAAAAAAGAGATAAATAATCATTGGCTTGGATTCTCTTTTGGGTTCGATAAATCTTTGTCTAAAAAAACAATTAAGATTTTTTGGTAATTAAAAAAATACTTTTATTGAAAATAAATTTAAAACCCATGCATGCCATTATTATTAAGGGATAATTAATACTCCCTCTGTTTTTAATTAAGTGTCGTTTTAAGATATTTCACACAGATTAAGAAAACATTAAATTTTTCTGTTTTGTCCTTCATTAAAACATTATTTTGTTTGATAGGAATAATTAATAAGCTGAAAAAGTAGGGATAAAACAGGAAAATTTATCATAAATCTGCATTGAAATCCGAGAACAACAATTATTTGTAAACAAAAAAACAAGTCTAAAACGACACTTAAATCAAAACGGAGGGAGTAGTGTTTTTTGGAATAACTATGGAATAACTAATACTCTCTCGGTTTTATTATAAGTGATATTTTATCCCAAAATTATTTCTTTTATTTTAATTGATATTTTTATATTTTTATGCAAATTTAATTTTGTTTTTATATTTTTGACTATTTGTATTTTAGAGTTTTTTTAATCATTACCTAAATTGATTTTATTGGACAATAAATAACAATTTTTATATACAAAAAAAGTAAAAAAAAAATTATATAATTTCTTAATATGTGTGTAAAATCCATCAACATCATTTAAAATAAAACATAGAGACTAGAGAGTATTTACTGATGCCGGCATGCACTCGACAACGTATTTAATAAAAAAATCTCCATAAATTGGCTTTTTAATGTAGAAATTGAAATAGTTCAAAATTTTAACAATCACTAAACAGAAAATTTTGAACTTGATAGAAAATAATAATAAAAATTTGAGAACCGTATCGTTTAATGCTGGCTTTTGTTCTCTCTTGCCTTCGAAACTTTTTTCTTTCTAAAAATTATCTTAGAAGGGGGAAAAAACGTTTCGAGAAGCAAAGAAATAAAAATGAGTTAGTCAAAAATAAAATAAAAAATGAAGCCATTAGAAACACCGTTAGAAAGCCATCATCAGCCATTAGAAACACCGTTTGAAAGCCATCATCAGCCACATACATCTTTGAAATACAAATGAATTAGTCAAAAAAAATAAATCGTCGATCTGTTTCTTTAGTTTGAAAACAATCCTCCCCCAATGTCTTTCTTAAGAAGAAGTTACATTGGAAATTTTCTGGTGTTTGGACATGTGTATTGCACACTTTAAAATGGGTGTCTAAATTTTTTTTTTGATTAAATTTAATAACCATTTTAAAAATGGGTGTCTAAAGCGGTCCGTCGGACATGTCTAAAGCCCAAAAATAAATCATATATTAAACATTTATTATCGGTTTTAGATCTGTAATCTTAAGATTTATTATTTTAATAATGTTAAAACAAGCTAATTGCAATGCACTTGCCCGATTCTATTTATCCTCAGAATTTAAAGAGGCAAAAAAGGTGGTTAATTATGAGAACAACTATTTTAACAAATTCTTCTCTTTCAAAGTACTGCACAGACCTTCCCACAACAATCATTCATGACGTCACTGCTATAACGCTGGGATGACGTCATATCGATATATAATTAATTATACAATGGTACAGAGTTTTGGCTATTTTGTTCATATTTCTGGATCTGGATCTAGTATTAAAACATACTACTATCTCTTTAAAATTACAATACGCACATTCGTTGGATCCGCAAAAAAAAAGAGAAAAATTAATAGCTAATAATATGACATATTATGAGAGATAATAAGTCTCAATAGAAGAAACCCGGATGATATAATAGTAAGTGTAGTCTATTAATAATTACTGGACTATCGATTTTGGTCGAAGAAAACATTTTCTTTGGTTATTTTTTTTTTTGGTAAGTTTTTCTTTGGTTATTTTTGTCAGCGTCATTGGTCGAAAACAAGTAACTTTATTAGTTTTTTTTTTTTGTGCAAAAGTAACTTTATTAGTTATAAACAGTTTCTAATAAAATATTGAAGAAGGTGGCAGAAATGTAAATACAGTAGATGTTAAGCTACGCTGTTGAATATAATTTTAGTCTTGTAGATGTTACGACTAGTTTTAAAGGTTTTTTTTATTGAGCTATTTTTTAGATTAGTTTACAAGAAATCGAAAGAGACAGAAAATATTATATAAGAAACAATAAATTTAATAATATATTATTATATCTTATGATTAAAAAAATAACATTTGTAATTATTTATCCACTTTTATTTAGCCAATCAAAATAGTGTTTTGTTTAGATTTATCAACAAATTTGTCGAGTGAAAAATGGAATACTACTTTTTTTTTTTGGTTTGTAGGAATGCTACATTTATCTTTAAAAATTAGTAGAGTGGTAAAACCTGGATCAGCTCTTGTTATTAAAAAAAAAAAATCCTTAAACCCACTCCATCCCATTATTTATATTCGGTGGATTACGAATTTTAAAAAATCACTCGAATAATTGAAATTACAAAATATTCACTTTAAAAACATTATTTATATTCGGTGGGATATCTTTGTGATGCTACATAGTTTATATATATATGCACGATGGACATCGCATACATATTCATCAAAGTCAAGCCTTCCTTTATCTCTTTACTTCCCTTTATACCTCTTCTTTAATTTCTTCTGATATCCACTATATCAGATATGGCGGCAAAGCTAATATCCACCGGTTTTCGTCACACTACTTTGCCGGAAAACTATGTCCGGCCATTCTCCGACCGTCCACGTCTCTCCGAAGTCTCTCAACTCGAAGATTTCCCTCTCATCGATCTCTCTTCCACAGATCGATCTCGGGTCGTCCAACAAGTCCACCAAGCTTGCGCCCGGTTCGGGTTTTTTCAGGTACCTATATACACACTGACACACATATTATATACACGTTAAGTTTAAGGTATATGGACTTTTGCATCAGTTCAAGAAATTATGTTCATTTTCTTTTTATTATTGGTTATAGCGAAAATAAAATGGTGTACAAAGCGGAACGGACTGGACCAAAAAAAATCTTGTTTTTTTTTTTTGCATTACCATTTTTGGTATTGCTTTGTCCGCTCGTACGTAACAACCATTCAAAGCAAAAATCATATTTCACTATTTCAATGCGCGTTATTTTGGATTGGAACTTATGTAATTCACTAACCCTTGGAGAAAAGCACAACTATACAGCAAAGTATACTTTATAGTTAGTAACTTTTTAACGGCTAATTGTTTGATGGATCTAGGTCATAAATCACGGAGTTAGCAAAGAAACAATAGATGCGATGGTGAGTGTTGCGAATGAGTTCTTTAGCATGTCTATGGAGGAAAAAATGAAGCTATACTCGGACGATCCAAAGAAGACAACGAGATTATCGACGAGCTTTAATGTGAAGAAAGAAGAGGTCAACAATTGGAGAGACTATCTTAGACTCCATTGTTATCCTATTCACAAGTATGTCCACGAGTGGCCTTCAAACCCTCCTTCTTTCAAGTAAGCACATTTACTCTTTTTCTTCTTCTTTTTCTTCTAATTTTAGTTTGCATTTTCTTTCTCAAATATTTCTAGTAACTATTCTATTAATTTTGTATTGTTCTATAGGTAATAATAATATAAAGAATATTTTCATGTTAAAAATATGTCATCATGGTTTTATTTTATTTAATTGGTAATTTCTGATATGTCAGAAATGCCAAAAATAGAATTATAAAGCTATTTTTAGACTATAAATAGACATATATTTTAAAACTATATCATTTATATATATGATTAGATTCTATTTTCTTTTTCTCTGGTCCTTATATATATATAATCATATTATACTCAGTGGAGATCTACATGCAACAGCATGGAGGAAGTTGCCACCACTAGAGTTTTTACTTTCTCGGTTAAATTTGAAATAAATCGGTTGGCATTTTTTATTTTCCGATTCTAAGTTTAGACCCATTGTTATATATGTATATATACCCCATTAAACTACTACAATTCTAGATCCGCCCGTGATTATACTATAAATTATTAATAAAAACAAATGCTAGAAAGCACATAGGCTGCCTATCAAGAAAATAATATAAGATGAGCTTAGATCTTCTAACTATATTTTGATCGTCATGATTCCTAAAAACACACAACACAACAAAGCTGGAGCAAGCACACTGCCTCTCGTTAGATGATGCATTTCCAGCGGGAAAAAGTCTTAATGTGATGCATTTTTCCATATCATATTATTGTCTATTATATTATAAAATATACAAGCATATTTTAGCACCAAAACAAAAAAAAGATACAAAAGTCGATTCGGACTTGATAACTTAAGAAAATTTGACATTCATCTCAGTCAAGTCAACAGTTTTTGTTTTTCTTCAAACACAAAAATCAAATTAATTGATAATCAACTTGTGGTCCCTGTTTATTTATGTTTTCTGATTTGGTTCCCCATGTGATCACATGGATTTGCCAAGACTTCTAAAAATCATACATTGCACAATATACACTTGTATACCTATGCATGCATGTGGCTGTTGGGCTTATAATAATATTTTGGATATAAGAAGTGGTCACCATACGTTATAGTTTATACTCCTCAAAACCGTGTGAATCACTTCAACCGACTATTAAACATCAACGTGTTTGTACTATTCAAAGTATGTATTTAAATAGTTAAAAAAGAAAATTATATATATGAAAAAAAGATTCGATAAAGATACGTTGGTGAAATACGACAAGCGGAGATTTGAAGCAAAACCACATGATCTAAAAACTTCCAAACTCTTTAAAGTTTAAAGACTACTAAACTCAGTTATCCGACAAATTTATATCTACAAAATTAAGAGTCTGTTTAACACACAGACAAACCCCGGCTTCATAGACTCATTCATACTAGTAAATAGCTGAATATTATAGCTCGTAACCTTTTTAAGTTTTATCCTTAATTAAAATAAGTTTAGTCACTTTTTAACATTTTTCTTTTATGAAAATCCTTTAAAAAACAAAATATACAAAGTGAATGAACCGATTGTTTTCTTTAATACTTTCGTGTGGTGACGGGGAGAAACGTCACTAGTAAGGCGCGTTGACGTCAGCGTCGTATATCATGCGAATTTCTTTTTTAATTTTCATATTGACTTTTGTTATCGATTTACCTTTTTCTTTTAATCGGTTTTATTTTCATTTTCAGTGGACTCGGTCTTTTTGTTTTAAGTAACAGATCGATGCTCTTTTTTAATGTTTTTTTTGCCACAATTTCTTAGAGTTGGTTCGAAGCTGACAACGTGGCAACGTGCTCTTCATTTTATTTTTACGGGCTCCACCTCCTCTTTTTCAATTATCTTCAACCTTCGACGCCATTTTTTCACTTCATTTTAAAATAACTACATAATTCAATTGAGTATTACTCCAACACACCTCCATTTTTTACTATAAAAAAAATATTCCAAAAATATTTTCTTTCTATTTGATTATAAAAATTGTCATTATACCACTATATTTGTTAAAGTTTATATATATAAGTCACTAATTTTATTTTGTAGATTATCTTCACTAAAACTAAAATCTTATTTTAATTCAAAATTTTTAATATAAATAAAAAGTATATTGCACGACATAATAAAATCAAGTAATAATACACTTTATGTGTATAAAATAACAATTTTTTGTTTAAGTGTGCAATAATATATATAAGAGTTGAAAGATTATGTTATAAATAAAAAAAGTTTTACTCCAAAATAAAAAATGAACAGTGTCACGCCTAGTATTTTGTGGTACTATTCATTCTTATATTTTGGAATGAGAAATGAAGTTGGATTAGAGAAAATTTTACTGTAAAAAGGTGTTTAGTGTGAGAAATAGAGTAGGATTGAAATAATAATTATTTTTTTTTCTCAAAGTAATACTGCAGATCTGTCCAGATACTTTCGGACCCCTATAAATTTTATTATTGAAATCTTAAAATATAATAATACCATAACAAGTTCAACAAAAACAAAAGACTTGGTATATCCTTTTTTGGCATAGAAAATTCCTCTTCCCTTTTTTTGCAATATTTTAATTTTCCTTAAACTAACCGATATATGTTTTTTTTGTTTTTTAAACAATGTAACCGATATACGTATTTTAAAAGCATGGCCCCTTAAACTAGGGGTCCAATACGGTGGCCTCATAAAACTATGAGGACCGATTCAGAAGCAAGATGTTAAACTATGTTGAACTAAAGAATTATAAATAGATCTCCAGTCCCAGTTGATAAAAAATAAAATAAAAATCTCCAGTATTTTAAGAGCTAATGGGAATTGGATATTAGATAAAGCTGAGTGGTTTTAGATAAAACTACGAGCTAAACTCAACGCATACAAACATTGAAGACAATAGTTTACAGGTTAATTAGTTTGAGACATGAGATCAAATATTTTACTAGAAAGAAACATACAATTATTATAAGTTATAACAATGGTAAATTACAAAATCATCAGGAGTTTCAATGCATAAAAAATGCTTTTATCCAAACAAAAAAATTAGTTACTCAGAAGAATGTAGTAGTTTCATGGATTTAACTAAATCTATGTATCAATGAAAAAGTGAATATGTTGAGCATTTTAAACGATTTGAGTAGCTAACTGTGTGTGTGAGTGTGTCTTTTTTGCAGGGAAATTGTGAGTAAATACATTAGAGAAGTAAGAGAAGTGGGAATTAGAACGGAGGAATTGATATCAGAGAGCTTAGGTTTAGAAAAAGATTACATGAAGAAAGTGCTTGGTGAACAAGGTCAACACATGGCAGTCAACTATTATCCTCCATGTCCTGAGCCTGAGCTCACTTATGGTTTACCTGCTCATACCGACCCAAACGCCCTCACCATTCTTCTTCAAGACACTACCGTTTGTGGTCTCCAGATCTTGATCGACGGTCACTGGTTCGCCGTTAATCCTTGTCCTGATGCTTTTGTCATCAACATTGGTGACCAATTACAGGTAATTTAATCAGAGATTATATAATATCTATCAAAATATCCATGTGTTGGTCTAGAAATTAAGACCTTCAGTGTAGGTCTGGTCCATAGCAGAGGTAAAATACAGCAAGCCATTGTTTTTTCATATGTTCTGTTTTAATCTTGCACGTTGGACCGATCTTGCTCATATATGTATGTATTTTCAGGCACTGAGTAATGGGGTGTACAAAAGTGTTTGGCATCGAGCTGTAACAAACAGTGAAAAACCGAGACTATCGATCGCGTCGTTTCTGTGCCCAGCTGACTCTGCCGTCATGAGCCCGGCAAAGCCCTTGTGGGAAGCCGAGGACGACGAGACGAAGCCAGTCTACAGAGACTTCACTTACGCAGAGTACTACAAGAAGTTTTGGAGTAGGAATCTGGACCAAGAACATTGCCTCGAGAACTTTCTAAACCACTAGATACTACTATACATATATATATATATGTCTGTCTTTGTGTTTGTGTAGTAGCTGGCATAAATATATACGTATCTATGTAGCAGCATAGATGTAAACTTGTGTACTCCTACTCTCCTATGTACCCACCCGTATTTCCTTTAAGACAGTTATGATATCAATAATGTAGAGTTAGCATCGTTGATTCATATAACGCCATCAACTTTAAGAGTTATTTCTTATCTCTCACTTGTGACAAAACACTAAATCCTCAGATAGCATATAAGGATGGCGAAACTTCACATTTCCATGGTGTGTTTTTTTGTTGTCCTAGTTGTGACGAGTGCATATGTCCCTTCATTTGCTGTAGAAGAAACTGAGCCAAAGAAGTTATGGGATCAATGTGTGTGTTAAAATCAGCCCAAAGTGTCTGTCCATTGGATATCATTACAGAAAAAAGATGAATCGTGAGCTCAATGTGTTTCCGTGAGCTTTTACTAATGGCGTGTATACCTTGTTTCTGGTTTTATAGCAGATATGAGTAATTGCAACAAGAAAAGAGAAAGAAAATGAAGATGAAGAAGTGAAGAACTCGCCTATATATATATATACTCTGTTTTGATTCTATCTTGTTTCTTCATGGGCTTCGTCTCGTTTTATATTCGGCCCAACTCATCTCTTTTAACTCATAGGCCTATTCTTTTGAAACCCAATAATGGGATGCGTAAATCGGGGAGAAACGGGCCGAAGCAATTCAGTACGATACAGTCTTGAACTAATGAGCTGTGTAAATTCATTACAACTCTTTCTTTCTCAGTTCGTCACACAAATCAATTCTCTGGTCTCTACGTACGTCTGAATTATTTGTTTTCAATGAATTGTCATGTGATTCGGTCACCTTCCCCATCATGTCGGTTTTATTTTCCACAATATACAAAAGCCAATACTATCCTCTTTCGCAATACTATCCCTTTTCATAAAAAAACAAAATGGGGAAATCTTTATATTATTTTATTTTATTATCATGCCAAAAAATATATTATTTTATTATCAACAATATCCAAAACACGCAATTCTTTTTTTAAAAAAATAATTGGTCTCATTAGTTAATCTCTCAATATCAAAGTGACATGGTGAGTTTGCGGTGACGTTCATTGAACATCGTACACACCTTTTAAATTTTTAATTACATTTTTAATAAATATCAAAATGAAAGAATTTTTTTGAAAATATAAAAATTAAAAAATATTGACCTCACAATCTTTCTTTTATATGTATAATAACTAGAGTGATTTAGATGGGAACCCGACTAATCTCAAAATGTACAAACTTGTTAGATACAAACACAAAATATCAAACATCCGTCCGAAACCCATAACTAACGCCTTTTGACTATATCTTCATACTTATCCACAATGTTCTTTCGTTATCTATCGTCAATGTTCCGTGAATCTTTTAACTCTCTTATTAAGGAAAAAAAAACACTAACGCCATAAATAAATTTAAATTTAATGCTCTTCCTATTTCAATTTTAAAATGATTACTGTAGAAAAACGTCAACACGAAAATAAATAGAAAGTTCCAGTTTGATAACACAAGCATAATTCGAGATTACAGTCATGAAGAAGAAGAAAAAAACTCAGAAATTCAAGAGAAAAGCGGCGTAATTCGGAGCGCAAGATGATGAGATGTCGTTACGAGGCAAGGAAGAATCGGCTCGGCCGCCACTAGAGGGAGCTCGGACGCTTCGACGGCGAGTTGTCGGTGGTGGAGGGAGGAGTGTGGCGGTGATGCGAGCGAGCGCCAACGTGTATTCTTCAAGCAACTCGGCGGCGATGGCTACTGTTATCATGACGATATGATTTGCTTTGAATATGTCTGTCTTGTTAAGTATCTCTCTAATAACAACGTTTCTGTAATTCAGTTACAAAAAAAAACAACGTTTCTGTAATTTGCAAGACGAAGACAATGGGGGGGGGGATATATATCTTTTGTGAGACGGTGTCGTATTTATAGAGTAATGTGCTTTGAAACTATAATGGCCATAAATTGTGGTTGGTTCTGCTCATAAATTATTGTAGCCGTCAGATCTACCTACTTTACTGAATTTAATTTTGTTTCCACTCTTTTTTTTTTTTTTTTTGTATGTACTCTTTTGGGAGTTCGGTCGGATTCATTTCGCTGGAAAAATATCATAAACAAAGATTTTTTTGGGGGGCGTTAATGAAAGGGAAAGTCATACGTACAAAGTTTCTTGGGTAAAAAAAGCATGCAAAGTTAAATAGAATCTTAGCTAATTATGATGGTGCTCATAATAATAAGACCGATAGGTGACAAAGATGGTGGGATGGGCTGGATTTGCTCGAAGTATGAGTGGTGATGATGGAGCTGGAATGGGCAAGAAGCAGGGGCGATTAACTCCAGAATGTGACGCCTTGAGTTTGGGCAATATTGCAATCAACGTGGATACATGCATGCATGACGTTTTATAAAATTTGAATTTGATAGGGAGATTGTTGGAACATCATCCGGGTGCTACTACAGGGATCGATATACAACTACCAATAATATATTGAAGCTGCACATGCATGAATAAGGAGTTTGCAGTTTACATTTCATCAGATGATGACAATGTCAATGTGTCAATTCTACTCAAAGTACATTTGAAATGATGTTTTATTTAAAACCTTATTAACTTGTTAGCTTTAAAATATTCTAAATTAGGAAATAGTCAATTTGTTTTTGTTGTTATTTGAACCGGAGCTGTATACATATAACCTTAATTAGTTCTGTAACCTAACGAATAGTTTAGGAGCAACACAAATATAAAATATGTCTGAAATGGTAAGTAATCGTGATGCCCGGAGAATCATCATTTGCCGTAAGACAACTTTCAGGTAGATCATCAAAACATCAAATCGGGTGTACGTATGACCATTCTCCATGTGGCGTGATGATATGATTGTGAATGATTGGAGAGATGATTCAAATAAGCTAATCTGAAATATATAAAGTAAGCATTAGTGACATTATTTGGTGTGTTCCTCCACAATTGGTAATTCTTTGTTTGGAGAGAAGTTTGGATGAGGATGAAACCAAATGTTATAGAAGCGGCACGAGTATACGCTACGTATTCGCATTGCAACAGGAGCCAAACTGTGGCATGTCGTACAAAAGAAAATATGTCAAAATTCACTGAAATTCTGTTTGAAAACATTCACTATGAGTTGGTTGATTTATGTTTCTTACTGTATTAAATTAGATCACAGGATCGAGTGCGACGTTTGAGACAAAACTAATATTACATGCCGTGGTTTCAGGACTGGAAGATGTACGAGTTTTGATTCAGAATCTCCTGGTAATTTAAAAAAATAAAATAATAATAATTAGATCGCAATTTATCATCGATATAAAATCTGTGATAAAAACAATCGCTTAAGAGGATAACAATCTATATATATAAATTTAAGTTTTCTCTCTTCTCATGAAGACACCTCATCCTCCACATCATTGCCACATCATATTTTTTAATCTAATTTTTTAATTCCAAATTTAATTCCAAATTTCCATTCTAAATTAAACCAAAAATTAATATGAATATAATTGAAATAAATAATAAAAGGTTTTTAAAAATGGTTATACTAATATTTTTCAATTTTTATAAATATTTAATTAGGTTAAGTTGTATCGCTAATATTTTAAAAAAACTACGATATCAAAAAATTCCTAACAATTAAAAATATAAGTTATCTATCTATATATATAAAGTTAACTTTTCTCTCTTCTCATGAAGACACCTCATCCTCCACATCATTGCCACATCATATTTTTTAATCTAATTTTTTAATTCCAAATTTAATACACATACTAATTATACATTTTGTTTTAACATAAAAAGAATTCCAAAAGACACCATTCATATTCTAAATTAAACCAAAAATTAATATGAATATAATTTAAATAAATAATAAAATGTTTTTAAAAATGGTTATACTAATATTTTTCAACTTTTATATATATTTAATTAGGTTAAGTTGTATCGCTAATATTATAAAAAAACTACGATATCAAAAAATTCCTAGCAATTACAAATATAAGTTATCTATATATATAAAGTTAACTTTTCTCTCTTCTCATGAAGACACCTCATCCTCCACATCATTGCCACATCATATTTTTTAATCTAATTTTTTAATTCCAAATTTAATACACATACTAATTATACATTTTATTTTAACATAAAAAGAATTCCAAAAGACACCATTCATATTTTAAATTAAACCAAAAATTAATATGAATATAATTGAAATAAATAATAAAAAGTTTTTAAAAATGGTTATACTAATATTTTTCAACTTTTATAAATATTTAATTAGGTTAAGTTGTATCGCTAATATTATAAAAAAACTACGATATCAAAAAATTTCTAACAATTAAAAATATAAGTTATCTATATATATAAAGTTAACTTTTCTCTCTTCTCATGAAGACACTTCATCCTCCACATCATTTCCACATCGTATTTTTAAATCTAATTTTTTAATTCCAAATTTAATACACATACTAATTATACTTTTTGTTTTAACATAAAAAAGAATTCCAAAAGACACCATTCATATTCTAAATTAAACCAAAATTAATATGAATATAATTGAAATAAATAATAAAAGTTTTTAAAAAATGGTTATACTAATATTTTTCAACTTTTATAAATATTTAATTAGGTTAAGTTGTATCGCTAATATTATAAAAAACTACGATATCAAAAAATTCCTAACAATTAAAAATATAAGTTATCCTAGAACTAAATTTATAAAGAATTAGGTTAAGTTGTATCGGTAATATTATAAAAAAACTACGATATCAAAAAATTCCTAACAATTAAAAATATAAGTTATCCTAAAACTAAATTTATAAAGAAAAATATAAGTTTATAAATCTTAACATCTAATAAAAAGATAAATAAGTAAAATTAAGGTATAAATAAGTAAAATTAAGCTCTTAAAAATCTCATACTTGAATAAAAATATGTATAGAATGAAACGTAAAATTAGTATAATTTATGTATGATTGGTTAATTTTTAACAAAATAATTTTAAAAAATAAAATTGAGAAATCATGCTTATTATTCCTCACTTTTCCTTCCACCTCATCCTCTTACATTTGACAACACATAATTGGGACAAATTTCAATATCAACCTCACTCAGTCCAATTTAAAATCACTCTGATTTATTCTTCCGTCGTAATCTGCGCTTCCTTCTTCAGCCATGGAAGGCTTTCTCAATAGCATCACGGTGCCGCCATGTAATATTTATAGAAATTGTCATCTCAAATTTTTTTTCTCAAATTCATAGACTATTAATTACTTTGAATTTTCAGGCCTTGCAAATATGCAGGAGAAAAGGAAAATTAGACTACAATTGTATTTGAACACAAAATTAACTGCATAAGATAGCACAACATGATCTGGGTTCCTTCTTCAAGTGATTAAATACAGTTTAAGTACAGTTATATAAGGATAGGGCAATTGAGAGTTTGTTGGGGATAAGAAAGTTGATTTAGATCCAGAGTATCGTCTGGATTGTTGACGGTTGAGAAGTTGTATCCATTGATTATCATCGCAGCGTGAAGCGGAGGACCTTCTTGGTGGTCTTCATTTGCTTCTCGTTCGGTATCTAGGAATTGAATCAAACTCATTGGGTCGAAATTCATGTTATTTTCAGGTAATTACGAGCCCAAACAAAACCGGGTTAAAATAATGATCAATTGTTGGGTTTCTTGCGCTATTGGGCTACATAAGGGGCTGTGACTATAAAACAAGAAACTTGACCGTTTATTAATTTTAAAAATTATTCATGCATTACAATGATTAACCTTTAGAATTAAGGGAAAACAAAATTAATACAAACACTTTTCAATTGTCCGCTTCGAAATTAACTTGAACTCTACATGAAAAAATATGCAAATTCATTTCCATATAATTTAAATAACACAACACAATGAGTAAGAAAATAAATCAAAACATGGCCATAACATCAAACACATAAGAATATTCGAGAATTACCAAGTATTAAATAACATTAAAAACACAAAACATAAATAATATATATATAAAAAATCCTGCTGCAAAATGAAAGTAAGAGAGCGTAAATCAAGATTTGACGTGAGCAAATATTATAAGAACTAAAAGATATATCTAAAGAATATAGAATGTATAATGAATCAAAACAATAGTAGAATAATTATATTATGGAAAAAATACAATTAAAAATTAATGACAAAAAACTTTCGCGCGAAGCGCGGACCAACCACTAATTTAGAATATATATATATATTTCAAGTGACCACAAGATAATCGATCACATGATGTACAACATTAAATTGTGCACTCCGTGAAAAGAAAAAAACAAAGTAATTGCGTCTACTGTAAGAAAACATAACATGTATATTATCTTGTACTGTTAAACAGATGAATCCTAACATTTAAATACTTATATTTTCATTCAATCTAAAGTTCCAGTCATCTCCTTTAAAATAAAATGATGTGGTCTTAGTACCCGATATAATTTCGAACCAGTAATCTATTGTGACGTAACTGTTAATAATTAATTGAATAGTATTTCTATTCTGATATATATTTTAAAGTATTCTCTCATATATATATATATATGAAAGGAAAGAAACAAAGAAGACAAGACGAAGAACAATCTCAACTTCAACGTCTCATCTAGGCATGGACATTTTAACCGGATCCGAAGAACCGAACCAATCTGAACCGAATTAAAAAGTACCGAACCGAACCGAAACTAGCATAATAATCCAAATGGGTCCTATACTTCTATATCCGAAGAACCGGATCCGAACCTTGACCGAACCGAGAACCGAATGGGTATCCGAAATACCCGAAATACAATTATATACTTAAAAATATAATTTATAGTTAAACTCGAATAATTAAAATATTTAAAATTATAATTATAAATCAAATATATTAGATAATTTTAGATTAAAATAATCAAAATATCGAAAAAAATTTAGTTATATTTGTTAAAATAATTTTTTTTGGCAAAATTCAACAAAATAACTGAAATATATAAAATATTTGAGTTTTTGTAAAAAAATATTTAAATAAATTTTGAGTGATTCGGATATCCGGAACCGACCCGAACCCGTTTAGAACCGACCCGTACCCGACCCAAAAATTATAAATATCCGAATGGATCCCATCCCTCTATACCCGAAAACCCGATACCCGAAAGACCCGACCCGATTGTATCCGAATAATCCGAACGCCCACCCCTACTCATCAAATTCATCAACAAAACAGTACGAAATAGAATTAGCTCAGTTAGCTCAGTTCGCTCAAGTGATGCTCACTATGAAAATGGCTTAATCACTTGGTTTGCGACAAGAAACTAATCGTGTTAATTTAATCTCCGTTTTTCTATTCAAAAACTCTCAACATTAAGCTGCTTTTGATGTAAAAAGATTTTTTTTATTTGCATATATTTTACATTTATTTCAAAAAATATGTATATTTGAATAGTCTATACTGATATCAATATTTGCTAATAATTAGTCCAACGACTTGTATGATTGTAGGCCCTAGGAAAATCGAAGACATCCTGCGTGTTGTACAAGTATTATATAACTAAATGCTCATGATGTGATTTGTTTTTTAGAGAAAATAACAGATGTTCTTTTGTTTCATATATATTTTACTCTTTTTGGTAAAAGTAAAACGTGTTACTCTTGACTAATAAAGAAATTCATAAAAATGATGGAGTGAAAAAGAGTCAAATCTGAAATTCAAATCGTTGCCGTAAGTTGAGAAGTTTGGCTAATAGGAAGACTATAGTAGCTCTTATTGTTTGCGAAGAAGCCGATTGGCACAAGCAACACCAACTAGACTATCAACCAAACTTCCTAGTTAACAAAGAAAAACAAAATTCTATAATTAATTAGCCCTTAATTTTTCAACTCCCAAAGTTTATCTACAAGACTCGCTATTTGCTTAAATCTATTCATTAAGAATTGTTATTCTCATCAGATTATTTGTATTTTTTTTTTTATTGTAGGTCTTAGATTCATTGTAATTGAAAATGATGGGTTTCCGAGTTGTTGGGAGACCGATGACCATAATATTTGTGCTCAAGTTGATTTGTTTTTAATGTTCAAAAAAAAAAAGTTGATTGTTTTTTATTTTATAACAAATTTAATATTCTCTTAACGTTTTTTGTAATGTTTGTGTTGGTGGATTAGATAAGGGCACTGGCTTTATGGAAAATCCTCTGACGCAATCCATTGTTTTCAAATTATGGCTTTATAGATTTTTTTAGTGCTCTCTCAAATGATGAAAAATAATAATCGATGGTTTTATTTAGCCAATTATATGATGCATCTTGAGAAAAAAATTATATCTATCGCATATTCTTTTTTTGTTGGGCTGTGATTATATTAGTTTAACCAATTATATATCTAATATATCAAGGGTCAATTTGGTTAATAACTAAAACAAAAACAAAAATTGACAAAATAACCAATTGGTTAGAGAGAGATAGAGAGAGATAGAGAGAGAAAAAGAGGTGATTTTGGTTAGTTTGTAAATTCTAATTTTTTTCATGGTTATTTAGCAAATTTTCCCATATATATATCAATGATGCTGTCAAAAAAAAATCTAATACATCAATGATTCATAGTAAAAATATAAAATTCTTATAGACAATTTATGTTAGTAACAAGAATACATGGAAGGTTTGGGGAGTTATTAGACACAGCTGTAACACATTTAATATGTTCCAAAAAATGATCACAATCATATCTCTTATTGCTATTATATATTCCAACGTCCTCATCGGCCGCAACAGACAACAGACAACAGTAGTTCTCAACCTGACCAAGTTAAGCAGAGTAACAAACAGTTTATTGTGTTTAAATAGACCTTTTAATGCGCCAATGCGACGAGGCCATATGTAGATGACGAGAACTTAACGATTTTTTCAAAATCATATTGTAATCTTAAGTACATTCGATTCGACGAGACTCGCCCTTGCATCATTCACTGTGAGAAGCTGATGTGTTTTGAATTGATTACAGGCAAAAAGTTTTTAACATAAAAACAAGATAACACGGAGGTATCTCACCCGCTTTGTCTCTAGCCCAAAAGTTGCCATTGGACCGGCTTAACTCTCTCGTGGGCTTGTGATCCACGGCCCAGCTCATATAACCATCACGTCACTCGACACGCTGTTCTGGTCAAGTGCATAGCCAAATAAAATGCCGTTTCCAAAAGTAAGAATCGATTTCACAATTATTTTATGTACCTAAGTTATAGGTAGATTATTATTTTTATACATATAAATTTTTCTTTTCTGATATAACTTTAAGTCTATAACTAGTAAAGAATCCCAAATCCGAAATTTTATCTTTTCGGATAGTTAGAAACGATAAAAGATGATGGTGTAAAAATGGCAATTCCAACAAATTCGATTGAAAACATATGTTACAAAAGTAAAGTATATAGCAGTATTGCTATCCCTTCAATTCATCGTAATTCGTAACTATCCACGCCATACACCGCTTATCGATGCGACTGATAAAGATTATCAATCAAACTTTTTTTTTTTTTTTATGTACTGAAATAATAAAGAAATTAAAACCTTAAAACAATTTTGAGAGGTTGAGAAGAAATAGACAGTGCAGGCTGGAAAAGCTGCCACGTCCGAGAAATGGAGATTGACGTAGCAAAAGCCAAAAAAAGGAGCACACCATGTGCGACCCACACGGATCTCCCATTCCCACTAGATTCTCCTGTCTCTCTAAAAGTCCCAATATTCATCACGAACTATAAAAAAAAATTCCCCAAGAATATACATAACAATTCGAGACACACTCACATATCTACGTGTATAGATTCCGTATCGATCGTTTTTTTAAGTTGCGATTACGTATATACCATAGCGTAAACGTATCTATCGATAAATAAAGATACCAACCACACAAATTATATAAAAATATATATATATAGTTTATCTTTTTTTTCTTGCATCGTTACCTATTTTCTTCATTTTCTTACGTAATTAATTCCCCTAATTATATATTCCGTAGACCATACGAAACCAAATTAAGAAATGCAGCAAGCGTTAGGGTTCTCGTCGCTGAAAAGCTGCGGCGGAGGAACCCTTTCGATGACGTATAACGGCTGATAATAATACATCATCCTCTTCATCCCTTCCTCTTCCGCCGACACCATCTCCCCTGTAGCCGCCGTCTCTTCTTCGCCGCCACCGCCCTCTTCCTTTTCCTCTCCTTCCTCCTTCTCCTCTCCTGTTTCTGTGGGTTTCTCATCGCCTTCACCGCCCTCCTCCTTCTTTTCTTCCTCCGCCGCAGGATTTTCAGGTTCAGGCTCGGGTTGGGGTACGATTCGGGCCTGCTTTTTGGTCCGACGGTAAACGTAATCCACCAGTTTCTCTTCGTCCATCGTCCCGGTCACTATTACTTTTCCGGTGGTGTGTTCCGTCACAGTTGTTTGGACCCCTAAGCAACAATTTTAGTCAGTCTAATGTATTAACTATTAAGTTAATACTTTAACTTTGTCGTGGGAAATATCAATATAAAAGACATTTTTGGATGATCATTGCCGCTCACTATAAGAAAAATACTAACTTATCAATATAACCAAAATATTTTTGGATTTACCCATTCATAACATTTTACATGAAAAAGTAATATTTTGGTTTTGATTAGATCCGATATATGTAAATGTACCTCTCATTTTGAGAATCTTCTTCTTGAGCTGGTCAGCACAAGCTTGACAGTGCATGTTGACGTTAAGCTCGACGGTGGTGAGGCCGGAGACTTGAGAAGTTATGATCGGAGGCAGAGGCTCTCCCTCGGCGACCGGAAGCGGCGAGAGGACTTTCGCCATCCTTTTAGTCTTCTTCTTGATTTTGTTGCACACTGCTTGTGGATCCAACACTCCCTTTATCGTCACTTGGTTCTCACTCATGTCCATCACCACTTCTTCCACACCTACACCATTTTTATATTCAATAACAAATATACTTAATTATTTATTTCACTTATGGAGCTATATACAATAATATTTGGTATTTTAAAGCATATACATGTCTAGTTTCAAATCATTCTATATGGTAGTTGGGATTTTGAGAATGAGTCTGTTGATTTCTTGTATTTAAAAACAGAGGGTTTTTTTTTTTTTTTTAATATTGGCGAACAGTTATTCTTTAGCCGAATCCAATTCTCCCTTTATTTATATATTTGTATACCTCTAATTTTAAGAATAGATCTTTCAATCTTCTTAGCACATCCTACACAATGCAAGTCGACGTATAGTATGAATGGCGGAGGCGGTGGTGGCGGCTGCGGCTCCTCCTCCACCGCTGGTTTCTCCTCCTCAGCCGCCGCTTTCTTCTCCTCCGCCACATCATTCTTCTTCTCCTCCGCCGCCGAGGCAGGCTCTGGGACTGCCTCTGGAGCAGAGGATGCCTCCTAATATATAATAAAGACATTAATCACCAATTAATAATAAATATATAGGCATTTTTGTTGCTAATTGAAATATTGTCGGAACTTTGAATCTTACTGGTTTAACTTCTTCTCCCATGTTTAGAATCAGTGGTTATAGGAAGATTATAAATGAAACGAAGAAGAGAGAGATGTTATGAAGGATGAGTAGGGAGAGAGGGAGTATTTATATGAAACACTAAAATATAAAAAGACGTAGGAGGAATTTGAATTATTGATGAATAATGAAAGTTATAGTATAAGGTAGGAGCTAACAGAGCATAAAGCATAAGAGGTTGATTCCATAGCACATGGCAGAGAACTAATCATCCAACATATATAGACATGCCCCTTCACCCTTGCACCTTATATATAGATTTATTCTGACCTTTAATTATGTTTTACAACTTTTTCCATTTAAACTTTTAAAAGTTACCATTTTCTTAAGAGGGTCGGGAACAAGATGGCCCGATCGAGGTTTGTACGTTTTCTAGACATAGAATGTGGCCATGTGGGTGCTCTGGATCATTGACCGTGATATATATATAGCTGAATGATTTTGCAATGTCATCGTATTAATTATTGAATTATGGCGGGTTTGTTTCTACGCATGAACGAATGATGAGTCAGGATGAATTAAAGATTACAATTCATTATCAAGATGTTCATTCTTTTAGTTGTAATTTTATCTTGTCCACAGCTGTGAAACGGTATGCTTTGAAATTTATAAGTATTTGACGTAAAAATAGAGCTTTTGCAATTTCAGCTAAAACTTGATTTTTTTTTTCTTACAATATAGCACGTCATTCAGATTATAAAGGATAAAATTAGCAAAGATATGTGGTCTTCTAATTGTAGTCAAAATCTTCACTTTTTGCATATATTGTATTCTAACAGAACAATGGATTCTTTTGTAAACTCCTTCTCCTGACATGTATTTTTTTTTTCATGGGAGAGAGGTATATTCTTTATAACGAGGAGTATAAGTAAAAGGAATGGAATCATGTGATAATAATTTTGGGCATCGAAAAAGACAATACTTTGCATTACAATCACCGACTTTATTGATTACATTTATAAATTGTTCCCCCTTTTATTTTTCTATAGTAAATTTCTTCCGAAAGTCCTATTTTCAAAGTATATATATATATAAGCTTTAACCCAACTAGTTCGAGAAAAATATGATTAGATGACGATTCATCATCTCTACACACTCTACTTTTTTGACTAAGATTTAGTTACATTATAAAGTTGAAAGCTTAATTAATGTATATTATGTTCCCATCTTTGTTAATTTGGTGATATATCGACAATTTTTTTTATAATGGCGCATCGTGCATTTGGGAGTACTACCTAACTAAGGATATACTTTATAAAAACTAATTAGGGGTATTATAAAATGATAGAACTTATCATATACTCTCTTTTTTTGCCACAAAACTTAACTCATATACTTAAACAACATAGTTTTGACCCCACAAAAAAAAAAAAAACTTTAAACAACATAGTTAAACCAATCGAAGCCCTAGATTGATCAGATGTGGCTCTTCGATCTCCTATATTGAGTTTAGGAAAAATAATTGAATCTAATTTACTTAGCAGTTAATTACTTTTGTTTAGATTAACGTGTGGATTTATGTTTACATGAAAAATAATTTTAATTAAAAAGTTAACGCTATGAATTCATTTAAAAGAAAATACATTTTTATAACATAGTAACGCCAATGCAAGCGTAAAGGTAAATTACAAACAGGAGTATATTTTTAAAAGTTTCTTCCGATATCTGACTATCTGTAATGTGTAATATGTAACAATAAGAATAATTCGCGAATAATGTTCTTTTCTTTTTCCTTCGTCCAATTATTTTCGAATGGTTCGAGGTGGTTAGAAAAGACAAACCAAACTGTAGTTTTATTCATTGTGTTAAGGGAACTAGTAAATTTATCTTCGTTCGTTAAAGCGGATTTATTGATTTGATTTGTTTCCTTTTAGAAGAAACTTCAAAATCCTTTACCCACAAGTTCGGTCAATTGTATTCTCGATACGAAGAACAATCTAATCAGTAGAAAAGGCATTAAACAATGTGTTCCACATTTCACAAAAAGAGTAAAATAGCAAATGCATTTCCTAAAAAGCAAATTTTGGGGATGGATGCAACGTGGGGTGCATAACAAATTTTGAAAAAGAGATGCTAAAAAATATTTGTGGATTAAAAAATTTGTAAGAACTTTTGGCATGGTGGAAAGTATCAAAGTAGAAAACCACGTGGGATGCTTTAGATTAAATTTGGACAAATGATCATGATTTATATAAATGTTTGGCAGTTAAGACAGCTTTTGTAGACCATTGTTACTCGATTATGCGACTAATAATATTTCACGTGATAACCCCTTGTTGCAATATATATAATTATATATATATATATATATTTTTTTTTTACGACTGTTGCAATATATATATTTCACGTGATTATGAGAAGTTAATGAATAAATTAGGGATTCGCCATTGACATTTTTGCGGTCACAATTTACGACGGAGTATTCCATTGCTAATTATATTTACGAAGGACGTACGGCTAATTCTCGTATGTTCTTCTTCAAATCTTATATACATATGCTTTTGGCTCAAAACATTTGTGAATGCATGTTGTATCTTACATTTGATCAACATGGTAACGAAGTGGACAAGAACCTAACTGATCATTTACTCAGATTATTTTCGAACACTGTAAACACATAAATAACACCTCGGTTCAGGAGCTTGCCTCCGCTCAGATTTGAAAAAAAAAACATCTACAAGAATATATACTAAATAATCTTGTACACTTCGTTACCATGCATGGTGATCAAATATAAGATACAACATGCATTCACAAATATTCAGGAGAGATCCAAATAAAAGTTCTGAGAACATGACTACATATAGTCGGTATTGATGGAGACATTTCACATATTTTCTAATTACATAAACATATGAGCCTTGGATATAAACACCCTTTTGAATTTGAATACGCAACGTGGAACGTCGTTGATGAACAAAACTTTGGAACCTCATCTTCATATCACAAATATGCACTTTAGGTTACCAATCTAAATCAACGTGCGTTCCATCACTTGTACCCTATTTAATATATTGCAACTTTAAAATATAGATACAGTTCTATGACATAATATACAATTAGATGAACATAATTAGAAATTAAAGTAATCCCATTTTGCGTCTAACCACTAAGAGTCTAAGATAAAGCGAATGCTATAAGAAAATGGTGAAAGTGTGCAGAGAAGTTCACTCAGATTCTCTATGTATGTAGTTGAGCGCATCCATGGGGGAGATTATATTTGTGAGGTCATCTATTTTATTGTTTAAATAAATATGTATTATGTAAAAAGGTAAACAGTCCGGGTCCATGTTTACATGTGCCCAAACACCTGGAGCTGACTCAGCTTATACAACATGCTGCATCCATACATTTTTGTGCGCATCTATGTATGCATCTTATATCCAAATATATTCTAACTATATATAACACGTAGATCTGAAGCAACAAAAATACGTTTCTCTCCATATTTCTTGGTGGGTTTGGCAAAAAATTTCTTGAAATGTTTAGAATTATGAATTTTTTGAATAACTATACTTTACAGTAGTAGAATAGACATAAACTCTTGGTACTCGTTTTGTATATGTTTTGAAAAATATGTATTTATCGCTGTCAAAACAAATAATAAGTAATATATCTTGTGTCCACTCCTACACCTTAATTTATACTTACTTATTATTTTATGCCGCAAACTAACTTTTGTCTAGAAGTTTTGGTAAGTTGGTTGAGAACTTGAGATTATGACTAAAGTGTAGTTAAGTTTTTCTTTAAAACTGTGAATTTGGACAAAACTTTCTTGTATACCTATAACTGAACTTTCAAGTCGGAGTAATTGATCAGATCGTTTTCATAGTTTACTTCTAAGTTAAATATGCTTATGACGATATATTTTGTGTTTTAGCTATTGTTTTAGTCGAGATGGACTTACAAAAAACTCATTGTTGAATGGTTTGTTTATCTCAAAACTAGTCAGATGTTGTAACGAATCAAAAACCTAGACAGCCTTTCTGATTTTTTATTGGTTTATTTTTATTAATGGTTTTTTAGTTGTTGATAAATAATATATATATATATATATATATAAATGATGATTTGTGAAACATTTTGCAGATCCCATTTAACAAAAAAAAAAGAAACATTTTGCATATCGTTCTGGAGATGACATGATTTTCCTTTTATACCAACCGGCGACATGCGACTTTAATCCGATTCAAAAGTATATCCAAAAAGTCAAAAACAAAAAAGAAACAAAAAGCCAAATTGACTAAGCTAATAACTCTATGCTATAACTGATGAATTAGTATTTTTTTATGCCAGAGTAAATAGACTTTAGTTTTGTATCTAATGTTTAATACATGTTTATGTTGTCTAGCATCTGTCTCTTATACACATCTAGATGTGTATAAGAGACAGGTCTAGCATCGATCGAGTCATTCATATCTACTACTGTATATTACGCTTTAAAAGTGTGCGTCGCCTTTTCTGGTCATTATAACCGGAATATCAAATGAATTAAATTAGATGATACGTGAATTCTAAAAATAGTTGGGATAAAGTTAGTTGGTGTTCGGTGCATCGCATGTGGTGACATGAGTCCAACTGCAATCGCGTTAAGATTCGAATGTACATACTTTTATATATCTACGAAAACTTTTATATGTTTTAAGTATTATTGGAAGGAGTTGTATTTAAATACATTTTTTCCATTAAATACACCAAATATTCTATAAAATGTATATATTTATTATTTTCAATTATATTTATCTTGTTTATTAAAATAGACTATTTATAACTTTATTTGTGTGAAAGTTTATAATAATTTTTTTCATTATATTTTTAGTTCATTTATTCTCATCAATTTATGATAGACTATAATTACACCACCCTCTTTTAAACATTCTCGATTTGGTTTTGATCAGTTCTGTTTGATTCAACAACTGTCCTAGGAGACTGTTAAACAGATAGTTCCGGGTTTTATTCGGATATTGTTTTGTTTATTTCGGTTCACTGTTGGTTTATAAGAAAATTGCACAGGATTCAAAATGGAACCGATATATAACTAATGAAGTAACGAGAATAGAAGTGTAAACTTGAAAGGTCTAAAACGGTGTTAAGATTATTTGTAAGCCATCTCTGTCTCGGTAACAATGGATAAATCATTATCACAACGGGTTATTTTTCAACCTATCTAATAAAGAAGTTAATTAGGTTAGAATTCTATAGCACATTGCAAGTTAAATTTTCAAAGTTATTATATTTAGCCTACACATAAATTTGAAACCAAAACGTGATTCCATAGTTTTTTTCCGCCAAAATGCAATTCCGTAAACGATATATTTTCTACCAAACACAAAAAATATAATTGGCAACTAACAACAACGAAATCTCATGACGCATAAAAATTCTACGAGCTTTAGATTCCCTCTTACATCTAAAACATACCAAGTTACCAACTGTAAATGATAAGCCGTACAAGGTTAACTACTACGTACCCTCCTAAACCGGTCTTGGTTAAAGCTTAAACAACAAGAATAACAAAAACAAGAACCACAACAACAACAGATGCAGAACCCGGCCAAGCCCCCCTTTTTATACACAAACCGCACTCTCAACCACCCGTAAAACCACCTTCCTTATTTGATTCTCATCACATGAATTGACCCACAAACGCAAGCTTCAGCGGAATTTTGCGGTTAGACTGCAAACCGACATCGCAAAGACAACCGCTACCAAGCCGGCTCTGAAAAGCCCTCTGTATGAACATCCCATCGCTGCAATCTTCTTAGATAAGAAACCGGTCCTGCTCTTCGATCTAAAGAGATTTCCACATCCTTTCGTTACGGTTTCTCTTGTTGTGTCCTCCTCCTCCTCCTCCACCTGTATGCATTTTATCGCGTCAGAAACAAAGGTTACGAATTATTATGCATTTGAAGAGTTCTTATTTGAAACACATGAAAACAAACTTCCTCCCACCTCTTCCTTGGGGCATTGAAGTTGTGTATCGTCTGTTTCTGACTTGTGGCTGTTGCGGTTAACCTGAAGACGCAACCTTCTCGAGGCATCGCCCTGCATTACAAACTGCTCACCACAGCCAGGGGTTTGTGCCCGTCGTGCCCTAATCTTGATTCCTGTTCCAGCTACATCACTGATCTTGTTGCACGTGTTGACGAGATTCTGCGGCTCATACGGAATCTGTTCTGCCGTCTGTTGCGCTATATGTTTCATCTCTGGAAACTCATAGGGAATCTGAAGGGCCGAATCCAAGAGGTCAAACATATATGAATCGTCAGCATCGTTTGTACCGTACTGAGTCTGAATGTGATCCCCACTGTGGTTCCTGAACAGTTCGCTTGAACCAGACTGAAAATCATGGAAAGAGGATCCAAGCTCAGATTGCAGCTGAGAGTGCAACGGAGAGAACATATTGTAATCAAGGGTCTCCAACTCCAGATATGACTGCCAATCGATATGGTCAAGCTGCAGATTAAAATAAAGTCTGTTAGTGTACAAAGCAGTTGTACCGCGCCCCCTGTAGTGAAAAGACTATATTTTGTTCATCCTTACCTCGGTGGTTGTAACTTCAGGGGCAGAGTTTTCACTAAGACACTCGCCGGAGACTACAAGAGAAGACTCTGCGCCGTCGGAAGGCTTTTCTGTGTCGTCGTTTTTAGGGAAAACCAGAGACACCTCAGACAGCTCAACCTCGGACTTCATCTCGTCCACAACAGTTGGAGAAGAGACTGCTGGTTCGACTTCACATGACTTTAAATCTTCTGGTGCTGCTCCTCCACTCACAACGTCTTGCTTCTTGAACAATTTGCATATCACAAATGGGTTCTGCAACCAAATACGATCCAAGAACCACAATCAGAAACTCAGAGAGATCGAAACACACAAAGCAATTTGCATTTGCAAATCTCGTCTACCTGGCCAGACTTTGTTCCATCAAGATCCTTCTCGGTTGCGCGGTACTCGTGCATAATCCAACAGGTTCGTGCCCCCTTAGGAGCACGGCCTGTGTAGAAGACTAGAGTCCTCTTAACGCCTATAATCTTGGTGTTGCCTGATTTGACCTTGCGGTCTTTCCCAGTCGCTTTCCAGTAGCCAGCAACAGTTGCCCGATTCATCCTACTTCCGCTCGGATACTTCCGGTCCAGAGGACAGAAGAAGAGCCACTCCGAGTCTGTTGTCTTCACCACAGAGAAATCTGCAACAGAACATCACCATCACCACACGAAAATTTAACTCCTCGCTCGATCATCTAATACATACTCAAATCAACTGATTCCACTACTCAAAAGACAAGAAAACAATATTGATAGATGAAATCAAAATCCAGAAACTGTATCAACCGGAATTGAAGCCTGAGAGTTAGCAAAACCGAGAATAGAGAGCTAAATATTTTTGCTCGTGGTCCAAGACATCGCAAAATGTAAGTGATCGCTTTACAGACTAAGAACATAGATGCCAAAGTAATCAGAGATCGATCTGCGAATATACTATGTATATATGAAAACAAGAGATGAAGGAAGGATAAAGTGAATACCAGGCAAATCCCATGGCTCCCACTTGCAGATATCGACCTCACGGATTACTCTGACGTCGTCGTCACGGCCGTTGATCTTCAGCCGGAGATAGTAGCGGACTAGCTCCTCGTCCGTCGGACTAAATCTGAACCCCACCGGCAGTGAGGCCAGCGATAAGACTTCCATGTCTTCCTTCTTTCACAGGTGCGACTTTGAGGATTCGAGTTCACAGGAAAACAAACAAGGTCGATATCCCAAAAATTGGATCAGAGATGCGATTCAAAGGAATCGAGATGGAAACAAAAAACCGAGATTCCAGAATTTGACAAATACGAAAAACCCTAGAATCGATACGATTTGGTAAAGTGAAGAAGATGAAGATGTGACACGATTTGGTCGGAGAAGAGAGAGAGATGGAAAAAGCAGAGCGTGGAAATTATACACGCGCCACTTTTCCCAGAAACACAGAACCACGTTCGTTACGCGTAAAGGGACAAATACTGAATTACCTGTTTTACCCCTCAAGCAGAGAAGTAAAATAATTAAGCAAGCAAAGCATACTCGGGAAACATGGTGGGTACATGAGTAAAGTGAGGATGTCTGAAAGAGAGATGTCAGCTAGCGAATCATATATTGACACGTAGATGAGGTAAAGGACGCTTCGTCCAATTTTAGTCCAAGTTTTCAGTAATGTGAAATAATGTCCTTTTTTTAGAAATAAATCTATGTGCATATGTTCTCTATAATTTTTATCCTCACTTATAATTTTTTTGTGAGTTATTATTTTTTTATAAAAATACGATTTAAAAAACAAAATTATATAGATTTATTTTTATTCAAAAACTAAAAAATTAAAAGCATAAAAACTATAAAAAAATAATTATAGATGAAAAAGCTCAAACCAAAAATTACCATTCAAGATTTAAAAGGAAAATAAAATTTACAGCAAAATCAAAAACCAAAAACTTAAAAACTAAAAACCAAAAACCAAACCATACAAACATTCATGACCTTGATTTGCTTAATTTAAGGAAATAGAAGAAAAATTTTTTGGTTAATTGGTTGTGGTTTTTAATAAATGTCTACTTTATTAGTTTATTATAAATGTCTACCATCGTAATAATTTTCTCAAACTATGGCCTTAAAACCATTGTAATGTTTTTTTTTTTGTAATTCAGGGTAAATCACAAGCCTATGCAGGCACAGACTAGTCTCTGAGGGTGGTGCAGTTCACGGATAGATCCTCACCTCCGGGTATTCAAATGGGCCGAAAGCATGAGCTCATATCCGTGTGGGTGTCCAAAGCAAAATGTTGCAGTTTCGCGCAGCACAGACGTCGAACCTGAAACATATTAGCGTCACAGTCCCAACTCCTACCACTCGACCACGATGCCTCAGTCAAAACCATTGTAATGTTATACTTATTTCTATTCATTTTAATTGAAATCTTTTATAGAAAAAACTAATTTTAATGTTCATGCATGCTTTTATTCTTTTTAGTATTTAAGTTTGCGATGGCTGACTTAAAAAAAAGTATTTACGTGTAAACAATGTATGTAATGAATTCATGACATTTTAGTATTTTACTAATTTTTTTTGGTAACATCATTTTACTAGTTTTTGAAAAAAAAATAAAAAAATATAATAGAAACCATAAACGCAAACACAAACAAGAAACAAACAAAAAATATAAATATGGGTTAACCTGTATTGACCAGCATAAAAAGAAAAAAAATTTAATTCTTTAAACCTTTTTTGTCATAAATAAGAGGAATCAAACCAAATTAAAATATATTATTTAAACAAACGTAATTATACAAACTCCAGTGAGATCATGTGACCGAAGACAGCCACTTATTTTCACACAACTTAAAACCAAGAAATAAGCTAGAGAAACATCTTGTACACATGCGATCAGTGTGACCCAAGAAAGCCACTTATTATACACACAACATAAAACCCGAAAACCATTTGCGCAGTCGTAGAGTTCTCAGGTCAAATGGGTATGTTGTTGAGGAACAGAGAAAACACATAATCTTTCATCAACTCAGGATGTGTGAAAATGTCAGTGTCTTTGTAGAAAACCTCGACGACCCTCGAGAGGTTTAGGAATCGCGTGACGAGAGGGAAAGGAAACGGTTGAGGTCTCGCCATCAGTTCTTGATTAAGACTCTTCCATGAATCCAGTGCCATGATTTTGATCTCTTTTTCGGCTTTCTCCCATGAAACACCATATTGCTTCATATAACAATCAATGGATGTCCCTACGTGCTTTCTTTTATGTTCAAACTGCATTAGATCACAAGATCAATCAAATATTATACCATACCATAGCGACACTAATATATTATATTATAAAAATGGATCTGTAAGGAGATGTGTCAATTACGACTAGTCAACAAAGTCTCTACCAGTTTTGAGTTCAATAATCAATATCACGGGTAATACTTACCTCGCAGCCCGCAACGTCATCAGAAAAGCGGGCTAATAGCGCAGAAGTCACAAGAAGTGGTGGGAAAGTGCTTAACCATTCAATCGCACCAAGTGTACCTTCATCCACCATTCCTAGAAAGGATATTGTTAACCTGTCTCTTATACACATCTAGATGTGTATAAGAGACAGCCTCAATACCTCTAGGATTCCACCTCATCAGAGCATCCGTAAATGGCTCGAGCTCTTCTATCGTGCCATAAGCATCATATGTATCATCAACTGGTGTTAGTACGATAACATATTTGGCAAAGTTAATCCTTGCTTGTGAATAATGGGGCTCAAAGTGGGCTCCAACTGCCCACAAGTAGCTTTCCACTGCTCTATTCCTGTCTCTTATACACATCTAGATGTGTATAAGAGACAGGCTTTCCACTGCTCTATTCCTTGCATATGGTATTTTCAACTCGAGCTCTAGATTTTTGTACCACCTAGAACCTGTCTCTTATACACATCTAGATGTGTATAAGAGACAGGCCGTAAATGGCTCGAGCTCTTCTATCGTGCCATAAGCATCATATGTATCATCAACTGGTGTTAGTACGATAACATATTTGGCAAAGTTAATCCTTGCTTGTGAATAATGGGGCTCAAAGTGGGCTCCAACTGCCCACAAGTAGCTTTCCACTGCTCTATTCCTTGCATATGGTATTTTCAACTCGAGCTCTAGATTTTTGTACCACCTAGAGAATATCAAAATTATTCAACCATCATTTCAGGGTTCTCCCTAAAAGAGTTTCTTAGATAGATAAGATATATTTAGCTCCAAAATGGTACCTGAAGATTTGGCCTAGCTCTTCACGGTGTAACATTTGCACATTATTATAGTCTAATTTAGCAAATTCTAGCAAAGTTTGATCGTGCGAATCTTCATTTTCATAATATGAGATATATTGTCTTGCCTCTATCCTTGAGATACCCCTAGGGTATGCATGTTTGAGGGCATTCTTGATGCGGACCCCGAGATGGGGACTAGACCGAGAGGCTAGTTCTTTCAAATGTGACGTAGAGAAAGCGAGAGCTTCATCGAGAATATCTTCGCCATGGGTGCTCCAGTGTGCAGCTTCATAAAGGCATAACAGACCTCTTGCATCATCGGCTAGATGCTCCTTGAAATCTCCATCATTGTTCTTGAACTTGTCAAACACATCTACAGATCACGTACATATATTAGTGAATCAATACCTATCTTAACGATTAACATTTCATTTGATAGATATTTACTCATTTATCATGCATATATATATATACGGTTATCCAACGATGCTTTGACAGCTTGATTCACCCATTTCCAAATAATAGTATTTATTTATAACTAAAAAATACGGTAAATAAACATATTTGATTATTATAATCAAAAACAGAATTTACTTGTTTTGCATTAGAATTGCTAGTATCCATAAATTTTTCATAGTTTTCCACTTACTGACAAAGAGCTTATAGCCGAATTGCCTAAAAATTTGGAAGACAAGAGCAACGGTGTATAAATCAGACACATTGTCCCTTATCATCTGCATGAAATCATGACAGTCAAACATCGTCTCCAACTGCTTGAGAATTTCATCTTCAAAGTGATAGGAGACTCCAAGGCGACACAGGGCATCGATGAACTTAATGTTCTCTATCGGCTTCTCTTTTGAAGCCATAAACAAACCCTTCACAGTTTCCTTCAGTGAGCTCAGCCTCTCTTTGTTTCTCTCGCTTTCCTACATATATATATATGACACGAGAGAGACATAACTCAGATTTTATAAACAAACACGTATCGTATTCTGTTTAGTGTGACTTACGAATTACAATTTTGTGATGACCAGATATGCATGTGAATTTATTTATGAGCAAAGGCAGGTACGTACCGGGTCCGAAACTGAGAAAGTTGTCAAGGGATCTTCCCATATGTTCACCGGAAAATCAGCTAATGGCCGATCAATTTCCTCTTTTTTGACAGCGGGCAAATTATTTAGCACCTCCATGTTTTTTAGTAGTTTTTACACATGCACGCCTCTCTTTGCTAAAAACTTTAGTTGGACTAATTAAATATATATATAGTGATAGACAAGAGATATGATGCGTTGCTTTTGCAGCAACACCTTTCGTTTCTGCGTGTCATATCAATTCTGATTCCAATTCATGACAAATCACACGCGACAACAAAATCATGATCGTCGATGATTTTTATGCATGACAGATTAGTTACAATCATAAAATTTGATTTCAGTGCATGTGGACGTTAATATTAATATTAATATTTACATTTGCATTTACACCTTATATTATTATATATAATATTTAAACTATCATTTACAAATTATATATTATGGTATGGCTTAATCAGGGCCGGTTCTAAGGGGTGGGCGACGGGCCTGAGCCCAGGGCCCATTAATTTTTTCAAATATTTATCAAAAGAAAAGGGCCAGAAAAAAAATGGAAAAAAACTTTTATAAATCAATATGAAACATACATTGAACAAAATATTACACGAGATATTAATATATATATAACATGTCTTTCGGTAATCATATGGTTACAACATGTCTTCCGGTAATCATATACTAATGATAGGATGATCACATATAATCACATGGTCACATATATAATTACCCTCTAGAGCTTTTAGACAAACAAACAAAAAACTCTAATTGCTCTTCCTACTCTGGGGACCTTAAAAAAAATCTGTACGTAACCTAATCATCAGAAAAAGTTAACTATATGAAAGAATACAACACAGAGACCACAAACTCTCTATGGAAATCGGAATCACCTACATTTATTTAATCATAAATTTTTTTTTTTTTGGGGGAAAAATACTTTTTGCTATCTTGATTCTTGGGTTGACGATAATAAAAGATCTAGCTAAACAGCAAAAACAAGGTCAACATCTCTTACAATTCCTTACTCCACAGCCAAAACAAAAAACAAAAAAACTGGAGGCTGTACATGCATGGGAGTAGTCCCAAGGAGGCAAGGAGTCAGACATCATGAATATATATAATGAAGCAGACTCTCGTTTTCTGTTTTCAAATGCGAAACGAGAAGCGTCAACAAACAGCGTTTAAGCCATCGTAGTTTTAAACGTAACAACCATTTTTGCATTTGGATTTTTCACATGTAAATTAGTGTTTGCGCTTGCGGTACGTTGAGTTTGCATTTATACTTTTGGATTAATAATGTAATATTTGTTGGTGGGGTACAGAAGAACAATGCAGAAGACCAGAAAGAAGTTAAATCTACATGATAATGTAAGAGAATGTCCCTACGGAACTTCCGTAAGAGAAAACAGCGGCTGAGACAGATGCGGTTGCTGCCACAGAACAATGTTCTTCTACAGTGGTAAAGCCTCTCGAAGAAGAGGCATTAACAAACACCTGAGAAAGTGGATGAGATAGTAGTAGCTGTTTCACCCGAGAAGGTTGAAGCGGCTGCAACTGAAGATATTGCATCTGATAAAATTGAGAACCCAACAGAATATGTAGTGGCGACTGAACCAGTAGTGAAAGAGGAGAGTATTATATATATAGAAGATAGCAAAGAACTTCTTGTCACGGTTTGATTTTAAAATATATATCCTTTTTTTTTTGGTCTGGACTTTGATTTGATTTCTTGCTACTTACCAGGAGAAAGTAAAGTGTTGATTTTAACTTATCTTCTATGAATTACATCTAACTCTAAGGCACGTTTCTATCTGATCCAAATTTAAAAAGTCAGCAAATTTTACGAGTTGTTGGATAACGAAGTACTATCTGATAAGGACAAGAGTCCAATTTTGGATTTTCTTTGAACAAACGTTCCTTAATTTTTGGGTCCAATCTTCCGGCATTTTGAGGTTTGTTATGACTTGCCATTCAAGGATGTGATTGGTTCTCTACTCTTCAAACTGCTTTATAAGCATCACATTTTACTAGCGTTTGCGGCTATATATATATATAGATTTGACATGCATCATTTATACAAATTAATTGATTGTATATTTTTATAACGTTTTAAATTGCTCTAATTATAAATCAAATAAATTCATCTACTGAAGTGTTTGTAATAGCAGTTAGTTGTGAGAAAAAAATATATATTTTTTTTACAAATTTATGTTTAGCATCAAAATAAAATATCTACCAAAAAAAAAAATCCACTAGCTGAACTTTATTGTATTTTATTAAATTTTATCATTTCAAGTTTATATTGACTCATACATATATTAATTAAACTAAAATATATTTGTAACTAGAAAATACTATATAAACTAACAAATTTACTTAAACCTTTTCTTAAAGATTTTTGAATAAGGATATTCTTTTTCTTTTTGGTAAAGAAGGATTATGATTTTTGTTTTTATTATAATAAAATTATTTTTTGGTGTTTCCTAAAAATTAGATATACCGTGTATCTCTAGCATTAAAATTTTAAATTAGTTTTGACTTTATTTGTCCTATTTACAAAAAAGGCTTTTTGAAAAAACGAGATCTCAAACAGTATGTTGTTTTTATATAATATAAACTTTAATTGAAAATTTAATTGATTTGTAACTGATTGAGGATCTACATAAATTTATCATCTGGAAACAAAATAAACAGGTGATGATGGTTCATTTTCATAAAAAAACGTTTTAAGAACACCTCCATCGTTAAGTCTCTTGAAAAAAGTATCTCATCTATATTTTATTAATATAGTTTAATAATTAAATTAAATTTTAAATATAAATAATTTAATCAATGATAAAAGGACACATGCTCAAAAACGTTTCTTAGAAATTTTCAAACAAAAGACATTTTTCTGTCTTTTTCCTTCTTTTTTATTATTTTTTGTTTTCTTAATCTTTAGATATCCTCTTAAGAAACTCCGATGGAGATGCGGTAAGCCAGCTTACAAAATTGACAGTTTTACCATCGCTGGAAAGAACCAAAATCATAATCCTACCGAAATATTTGTCAGGAAACCGGTTAATTAGATTCATAATTCACATTAGAAAAGCTTGGAAGTTGGAACTGATAACACTTTATTCACTAAGCAAAAGAATGACTATTTGACACGGTTCAACCACCATTGAACCTGAATCAATACAACTTAAAAGATTTTTGCATGTTCCACAAAACAAAAATCTCATAAATCTCTCTCAATTACTTATTACACATTTTGAGCTAAGCTTCTAATCTCAGTCTCCTCCGCGTCCGCGACCCCAACGCTACATTCCATCGAGTCAAACGTTAAATCAAGGAAGTACAACAAAGAAACAAGAACGCAACAAGTTATGAACATCGGGATGGGACCAAAGATCCATAGGAACAAAGGTGATGAGAAGTAGAATGCTCTTAGTCCTAACGACCAGAAGTAGCTTCCACGATTAACTGTTGCAGCCACATAGTCTTGGTTTATCATAAGACTATGACCACCCGCTGCCATGAGCTGTTTAAAAGGGACATTGATGAGGATGCTTGCGTGGCTATAGTAACGGATTGATTGGACGTTGAGAAGAAATGCGACTAAGAAGCAAACGAGAATTGAGAAGAACTTGACGGAGAAGGCTCGGTCGCTTTTGTCTCCAAACACAAACCAGACCGATCTCTCTCCTGTACCGCTGGTCATTAGTACCGCGATTAGTGAACACAGCATTATTGCGGTTGATGCCAATAGAGTTGACGCCATTATGTTGTTCCTTAGCGTTTGAACCGCTAGAACGCCGTTTTTCGATGAGTCCTGTACACATTTGTAGTAAAAGGATTTAAATTTGTTGTAATCTAATAGGACAATAAATCTAAAACCCAAAAAGAGGAAAATGTTAATGGAGGAAAGAAAATCTTTATTAACATATTTTAAAGTAACAACATTAGCATCCGTTTTTTTTTTGTTTTTTCCCAAAAATGCAAAGCATCTTTTCAGTGTCATTAGCTTTCACACTTGGGGACTCATTTATTAAGGAAATATCCAGAATCTGACATTTACGTTTAGAAATTTAATTACACATATGAAGAGAAAGAGAATCTCTCGACAAAAAAAGAAACAAACAATTTGATATTGTATCACAATATATCAAATTCACTTGTCAATTGGTGAGGCGCATGCATGATGATTATACATACACACGCATATAATATATATAAACATAATATATGCACAGATTCTCAACCTCTCATTCTCCAATAAAAAAGGAACTGAAAGTTGAAACCGTTGCCAAGATTTTCTTTCCCAGGAAAATCTCCACATGCATACACTAATCATTTATCACATCTTATTCAAATCAGTTTATATTTATCGTTATATTTACACTGTATGCAATTTATATATATAGATAAACACACACATCGACACGTGTGAGTTATGCACGGGATTCTCCTTAGTTATCTCCAAAAAATATAAACCAATACTTTCGCAAAAAAAAAAAAAAAAAATATAAACCAATGAGCTGAATCAAAAAATCTCCAGAGAAAAAAAGTTTATAGTTTCCGGGAAAATGTTCATCGACTCATGCAGAAAAATATGGTGGGATCAAAATCTTTGACAAAAAAAAACCATCTATATATATATGTGTGAACAAAGCAAATAAATAGAATTTAAGAAAGAAAAAGAGAGAGGAATTAAATCAAAGACCTCCATCATGGCTTGGACCCAGAGGCGGCGGTTGAAGGCGTTAAGGCCGACGACGGTTGAAGATGGACGGTGGATGATGCGGTGGAGAAGCCAGAGATGATAGAATACCATCAAACCCATCCCTAATGGCACCAGAATGTAATCCAAATACTCACGCTTCATTTTTTTTTCCCTATAATATTTTTATCCACCGGATCGAGATTGATCTAAAACAATTCACACAAGAAAATGAGAAAAAGGTAAAAAAGAAACGAAGAGATTGAGAGAATCAAAGTGGAGCACGGGTCTTAAGGTGGACCCTTCCGTATCTAATGCGCCTCTCTCTCTCTCTCTCCCTCTCCCTCTCCCTCTCCCTCTGATTTGTTTTGTGCTTCCCGGATTCTCAGCCGTTTCCTCTCACTCTGTCTACCTCCTTTTATAGATATGAATCTTTATGTATAAACGCGTGTATATATATATGTATACTCCACTTGTAAATGACGAACCCTAGCTGTTAAGTTTGGACCGGGTTTTGCCATTTGGCTGCCATTCGCATTTGCCAATGTTTTTTTATTACCAAAACATTTTTTTTTTGTCAAAATATTACCAAAACATTTATTCATTTTTTATATTAACAAAATACACGTATTACTATAGTAATTAAATTTCCAGTTAAGTTCCCTCTCTGGTTGAATTGAATCTCAAAATGCTAAGAATATGTTATAAAAAAAAATGCATTTGGGATGCCTTCCACATTTTAGGTTTTTTACTACCTTAACTATTAATTAATATAAAAACGGCTTTTGATTGAATAAATTTAACATTCATTAAAAAAAAAAAATTATGTGAAAATCCTATATAAACTTTCGTGTTGACCATTTGAAATCAAAGGAGCTATTAATGAATAAATTAACAACGAAAAAGCATGCAAAAGATATGTCTATTTCGTTTTCTAACAACTAGCACTTCAAAAGATCAAAGTTTCTTTCAACAACTCACAACTCAAAAGCATGCAAAAAGTTTCTTTTAAACTTTTTTATTTATTTATTTTACAAAACATGCTGAAGATAATATAATGGATCAATTTGTTGAATAACCATAAGAAAATCAAAAATTAACAAACTAACCAATTGGTTAGAGAGAGATAGGGAGAGATAGAGAGAGAAAAGAGGGGTTTTTGGTTAATTTGTAGGTTTTTGTTTTTTTATGGTTATAGAGTTAATTTTCCCTAATATAATCTTATATATCCATGACACAATGAAAACAAAAATTAAGTTACAAAATAGTTTCGCAAAACATGTAAAACATAAGCAATAAGAAATAGCGATAATCAATAACGAAATAATTAGGATAAAAAGTGGTAAGAGGTAATACACAAATGAATTGGTGTTACCGTTTTATACTATTAATTTTTACTGCTTTTTGTAATAAGTAAGTAAGTAACCATATATACTAACCATACACCAAGGTTTTTAACCGCACTCATATTTGTTGTAATAACATGTTGTTTTTGTGGCTCCAAAAAAATGTTTTATCTTGAAAAAAGAGGAAATCGAAAATTTTGGCTAGGGCGCAATGGCTTTCTCTGTTTTGAGCTTGCTTCTCCTAGATCTGCCCAACCTATAATTCAAATTTAACTATGTGTGTTTGTGATTTGTAAAGTAAAAATAAAATAGAAACAGCTAATTTTGGACCTGTGAGGAAATTTGAGGTGTGGAAATTAACTTTTCAGAACATCAACGGCCCACTAAAGGCCCACCTACTTTTGATGACGTCTATCTTTATTTCACAGCTGATTTGGCATCGGTATATTCCTCGAGGGTTCCCCACCAGAACAATGTTGCCACTTTTCATAAAATTATTCGTTCAACAACAACTCAATTACAAAATTTCAAATTAATTAATGATGGGGGATGATCAAAAGTTTCTTATGAGTCACGCATTACAATATTATAAGATTTTGAAAATTCCACAAGCACCATAGATTCATTTTCCTAATCTCCAATGCAAGCATGCTTTGGTCGTAACTCGTTAACACTTTCCATATATGGCTAGGAAATATTTTGTTGTAACTAGCACTGTGTAGTTACTTAGTTACTTTTGGATGATTGATACTTATGTACTAATAGATGCTAATGCTATTATGTATGTTCGTTCATCTTTGCTTCACTATCTTGTGTCTACCGAAATTTTATTCATTAGTAAAAAAATTCCTTCTTCTGACTTCTGAATCACATAAGTTTTAAACCACACCAACATTTTTTTATTTTTATTTTTTGCAATCTTGACTATATATATCACCCGGACTTTAAAAAGAAGGAAATTCTTCTTTTAGGTATACATATGGGAAAATGGCAAAAAAAACCTGAATTTTTCGGAAGTGGCCAAAAAATACCCAGACTATAGTGTGCGCCAAAAAATACCCAGATTTTATTTGACTTTTACGAAAACACATCAACTTATCGTTGACCTGGCAAAAAAAAAACCCCGTTAATCGCTTTAACAGAATGTAGTTAAGGTGTTAACTAAGCCGTTTAATACACCGTTTAATGAAACGATATCGTTTTAGAAAATAACGAAAATTAAAAAAACCACGTGAACCAAGGTTCGAACACGGGTTGTTGAGAGATGCAAATGGGTATAATGCCACTGGGAGAGTGGTGTATTAATCGTTAATTGATCCAACGTAATTGTACTTAAAGCTAATAAAACCAGTTTCTTTTAAATGTATCAAAGCTGTGTAATTCTCTCCCAAATCACGCAACCCTAACATCAGAAAAAAAACCAAATCGATTTGAGAAGAAAAATATTAGCTCCGACGAATCTCAATTCTCAGAGATGAGTTCAAAATCAGAGGAATCTTGTATTCCAAACGTGTTCACACAAGATTCCTCTGATTTTGAACTCATCTCTGAGAATTGAGATTCGTCGGAGCTAATATTTTTCTTTTCAAAACGATTTGTTTTTTTTTTCTGATTTTAGGGTTGCGTGATTTGGGAGAGAATTACACAGCTTTGATACATTTAAAAGAAACGGGTTTTATTAGCTTTAAGTACAATTACGTTGGATCAATTAACGATTAATACACCACTCTCCCAGTGGCATTATACCCATTTGCATCTCCCAACAACCCGTGTTCGAACCTTGTTTTATGTGGTTTTTTTAATTTTCGTTATTTTCTAAAACGACATCGTTTCATTAAACGGTGTATTAAACGGCTTAGTTAACACCTTAACTACATTCTGTTAAAGCGATTAACGGGTTTTTTTTTGCCAGGTCAACGATAAGTTAATGTGTTTTCGTAAAAGTCAAATAAAATCTGGGTATTTTTTGGTGCACACTATAGTCTGAGTATTTTTTGGCCACTTCCGAAAAGTTCAGGTTTTTTTTGGCCATTTTCCCGTATACATATTATTCAATTTTATGTTTCTACGTTGTGGTACTATACTTGCTAGAGAGTAAAGCCGTTTATTTGTCACTTGCATGTTCTTTCCACAACAACTACCACCAAGTCCTATTGAGGAGGCTTTAAGAGCTAAGAAAATACTCCTTTTTATTAATTTATTGGAGAGTTAAGTTTAGCATTAAATTGGAGCGAGCGACATGTTATCGTTACCATTAATAACGCCCTTTCGATGACTTTTGTTTTCAAAGAATTTAATCGGTCTGTTATTTTCAACTATTATTGGATCTGTCTCGAACTAAGCATTCGTAACTCTTCACGTGGGTTTATCTTCGATCAAGCTAACACGCGCGTGGCTATATTCATAGACTGTCAACATGCATTAGTGTAGCTACATGATTTGAATTTGTATACTATTTTCTCATATGTAGTAGTATGTATTTACACTGCTATTAACACCTATTTTCAAAAACAAGTTTCATAAAATTTGACAACTTATAAAGTTCTAAGTTACAAGTGCACGGCTATTTAGGAATTTGATCTACAAAGACTAACTTGCCACACTACAAATGCAGAAACTTTCTTTGATCAACAAATCATTATTTGTTTTTGGATTTTTTTCCTAAAGACTAACAAATATACATAAATTTGCAAACAAGAAGTAGCAAGATAGCAAGATTATCTAAAGGAAACGAGACAATTGACTACGTAGATAAATCAAACAGTAAGCAAGCTAGGCCAAAAAACATTTGATTATTAAGAAGAAAGTAGTTTTGAACAAAACAACAAATATTAAGAAGAAAGCAGTACTGGATTATGAGTCTAATATGTATATGAACCGGATCTAGCATTTCTGTATCTTTTGAGTTTTATATGTAAAAGGAATTATAAAATTTTGATATCTTTTTGTTAAATATATTAAATAACAAAAAATGGATACGATGCAATTGTTAAGTAGTGATAAAAGTTATAAAAGGATTTGAAGGAGCAAAATAAGAAGGGGTGAGGTTAATTTAGGTGAGCCAAAGTCATCGCCCTTTCACACGATCTTCACGCTCCTCTTACCATTTCTCCTTTTTCTTTGGTTTACTATTATTTTTTTCTGAATTAATATGTATATATAAAATTTTGACGAGAGCTAAAAATATCCGTTGTTTACTCTTTAACATAACATATGGTTATCTCATTAGCGCAATTCAATAGTAACCATTTTGACCAAGAAAAAAAGGTTTTTTGTTTTTGTTTTTGAAAATGTTCAAACTTCAAATATCTATCACATAGAGCCAAATAATGAAATAGGTCGTCGTTATTAGATAGAAAAAATAGGTGAAATTTAGTTGGGGGGGGGGGGTTTGTTTGTATTTTCCTCTCTTTTTTTTCGCCTGGGTGGGGAATTAATAGATATATTAACCATTAAGTAACTGACACGTGATTTGATTTATCTCTCTTTCAGATAAGACAAACTAAAAACGAAATAAATAAACGAATAAAGTGAAGTACATGTTTTTGAAAAATCAATAAACAATAATATAAAAGGGAAAAAAGAGAGGTGGCGGGACCAGTTTATTAACGGAGTTAGATCACATTATCCGTCAGAAGACAGTGTGAGTCTAATCTATAAATAAATATCTCCATCTTCTTGTTCCCTCACTTTGTTCTTCCTCATCTTGCTATCGTTTCTCTCGAGTCAAAATTAGGGTTNATTATCCGTCAGAAGACAGTGCGAGTCTAATCTATAAATAAATATCTCCATCTTCTTGTTCCCTCACTTTGTTCTTCCTCATCTTGCTATCGTTTCTCTCGAGTCAAAATTAGGGTTTGGTTGACGCGTATTCTCTCTCTCTCCAGGTATGTCTCTATCTCTCTCTCTCTTTCTATTTCAGATATCTTCTTTGTGTATTTGCTTCTGAAATTTTGAATTTCCTGGAGAAATTTCTTCACCCTTCCGTCGGATCTGGTAGAGCTATACGTTGCAGCTTGCAATCTGCTGTTCAACTATTTGAAATAAATATATAGTGAAATTTTTCACTGTTTCGTGCTAATCATTTCAAATTTGGATGTTGATTCGCATGAAACAATGACAAATTTTCATGTGATCCTGAAAGGAGTAATTGGACATTAAAGAGGTTGTGAAGTAGAGGAATCGATTAGCTACGCGTGGTCTCAGATTGCACGTTTTTTCCTACCCTTTGTGATGATATTGATTGGTTTCTTCGGCTTTATTGGGTTTTCTGCAGAGTATAAAGGTTGTGTGTGTGGTGGAGCTTTCAGATCAAAGACACACTTTGCTTTGAGGAAAAGATGGAGGTATTTGGAAAATCCCCCATGGTTAGCTCTGCCAATGTTATTTACTTGTCTGCCATTCTGGGTCGCGATTGCGATGGACCCATCCAGTGTCACAAATGTGACTGGAAATGTGAGAATGAGAATGTTTGCGGGAATATGTACCGCTGCAAACTAACTGGACTGACTCACGTCTGCGACAAGAACTGTAACCAGCGGATCCTCTATGATAACCATAGCTCTCTGTGCCGAGCCAGCGGCCGGGTTTTCCCTCTCTCGCCGTCCGAGGAGCAGGCGGTTAGAGGTGTCCGGAGGAAGCTTGACACTGAGAGCCATCCTTCTGAGAGCTGTTCCTTTAAGCGTCGCCGGCACGCGTCTCCTTTCGAGAGGTCTTTTACTGCTGTTAGCCCCATCTGCAGCCCGGCTGGAGACGGGATGGAGTTGAGTTAGATCAGTGTTGATCTCCTCAATCTCCTGAGACTGAGAGGCTCTTTTATCTCACCTAGAATAACTTCCTTTTTCTATTTCTTTTGGACAACTATGGATAAGTGACATTTGTGCTATTGCTCTAGCCAGAGGGGTTCTAGGCATCCTCCCTGCCTGAAAGAGAGCTTTATCTTAGTATTGTTGAACTTTATGTAGTACTTATGTAGGAGAGACTTTATAATTCCACTGCTCTATTATGGATCTTACTGCTTTCGTATTTAGGTGAAATAGAATAATTCTGTATCTTATTGCTTCTTCTTGTTGGTGATGTTTGATATCTCTTCTTGTGCACATTTTTTTTTTTTTTTTGTGTGATTGGACACGATATTTAGTCAGGCTTTTAATTCAGCTATGTATCTTGTTTTGGCTACCATTACGCAGATCCTGACACACAATTGGTGATTTCTGTAAGTGTGGTGCTACAAGGGTTTGTACATGTTGCTAATTAATGCAGCATAGGTTCTTCAGGATAAAGGATATTTTCTGGTTTCTTATCCTGTAGAATAATCCCCTTAATCCTTTATGATCGACCTAATTCTAACAATTGCTTTGTTCTATTCAACTCTTCTTTTCTTTGATCGATTGGTGCTTGGGGTCCTGAATATGTTTTCTGTTTGTGCAGGTTTTCAAATGTTGCAATTCAGGAGAGATTAGTTGTGTTTCTTTTGTGTACATTGATTTGTCTGTTATGTTTATGATTTTTTTTTTTTTTTTATAATATAAAAGGTACAAGTCTAACTGTTGGAAGTTTAAACCTTGCTTCGCAGGTCCTTTTGTGTTTATGCTCAGCAGGCAACAACACGCTTGGTTCTCCTTAGCTTTGAGAGAAAGGAGGGCAAATAAGTAGGTACGATTACCCAGCGAGGATGTGGTTGGCCAATTGTGTTCAAAACTATCAGCTATTCATGGTAATTATGTGATGAGTCTATGACATTTATGGAATTTTCACGCTTTTTTTTTTCTTTCTCATTTACTTGTGATCGCTGGTGCTGTACCATGGGTGCTGATATTTGTCAAATATCTATGACCAGGTACAATTTCTTTAGAAAATAAAGTTTGTTACTTATACGATATCTACCCCTGATGGAATCTGGGCTCTTATGTTTTACTCCCACATAAATCACAGACGTCCTGGTAAGTAATCACCTACTCTGAAGTGTATATATACAATGATGATCTGAATTAACTCAAAAAAATAAGAGAAAACCATGTAGCCATCATATAGAATTGAATTTCTTACGTCTGCAGCAACTTTAAAGATAGAACAGTAGAAGTGGAGACGGGAAATGTTGCTTCAGTTTTTTTTTTCTTTTTTTTTTTGACGTGGATTTTAATGCAATATTTTTTTAATTTTATTTTCTAAGATGGCAGAAAGGCAGATGTGTAGGCATTCGATGGTTTGATGTAAGAGCTAGATATCCTGGGATCGTGGAAGATTCTGTTCCAAAGAAGTTGGCAAAGTATCAAATGTTGACTCGACCGCTACACGATAAGATACGGTACGGGAATATTTCTCTCTATTAGCTAATGATGATTACAATTATTATTTTTAACTTGTTTTCTTGTTTAGAGTTGGTAAGAAACGAAATAATTTCTTAAATTTCACGATTTGAGTTTCTTAATTAAAATAAAAATTGAGAATTCAAATTTGATTGATAGAATTTTTGTCTTCATTTAGTATCGGTGATCCGTATTCGTTTAATTAGCTTAAAAAATTACATTCGTTACTTTTTGGCCTTTTCATAACTTTGTCAACTCATCTGTCATGGAACTCGGATCTGAATTAAGCTTTTATTTATTTATTTTGGTTTACAATGGTGATTAGAGTAGATTCTCTTACGTCTTTTCGAAGAGGATTCATTACTTTCTATTATTTTCCGCTATAATAATATAATAACACGGATGAAGAGAGGTCGGGGAAGCAAGGCAAAGAATTGCCTTGTCGGAGAGGCCAGTGCACTAAGAGGAATGCTAAAACCTAATTCATTGCATTGCGGCTTGAATCTTTCTAAAGCAACTTCACCGCTTCAACATTGAATCCTTTCTCTCCCTCTACATTTTATTTTAGTATAAACCCTGGTCCAGGGACCTCCCAGCCAAATCCATATTTCTGAAATCTTAAACCTTAATACGATAATGGGAAGATCACCAATGGTTCCTATGGCTGTTCTTGTTTATGTTTCTCTACTGTTCTCTGTTTCATATTCCTCCACTTTCGTCATCACGAATAACTGTCCCTTTACTATTTGGCCAGGCACTCTTGCAGGTTCTGGCACCCAGCCACTACCCACCACAGGGTTTAGGCTGGATGTGGGGCAGTCTGTTAGGATTCCCTCGGTTCTAGGCTGGTCAGGTCGGATATGGGCTAGGACCGGCTGCAACTTTGATGCTAATGGTATGGGAAAATGTATGACCGGAGACTGTGGCGGGAAGCTGGAGTGTGACGGTAATGGTGCTGCTCCTCCAACATCACTTTTTGAGATCACGCTCGGTCACGGTTCTGATGACAAAGATTTCTACGATGTCAGTCTCGTTGATGGGTATAACCTCCCCATAGTTGCTCTCCCGACAGGTGGTGGACTGGTCGGAGCTTGTAATGCTACAGGATGTGTTGCTGATATCAACATTAGCTGTCCAAAGGAGCTTCAAGTGGTGGGAGAGGAAGAGGAAGAGAGAGGCGGAGGAGTTGTTGCTTGCAAGAGCGCTTGTGAAGCCTTTGGATTAGACCAGTACTGTTGCAGCGGTCAGTTTGCTAACCCGAACACATGCCGACCGTCTTCATACTCTGCCATCTTCAAGAGAGCTTGTCCTAGGGCTTATAGCTATGCCTTTGATGATCGAACCAGTACTTTCACTTGCAAGGCTTCTGAATATGCCGTTATCTTCTGCCCTGGCAGGTATAATACCATATGTTCCTTCCCTTTCATAAAATATTTGCAGATTCCGATTGAACAGACTTGAATAACTTCTTGTTCCAGAGTAAAAAGACCGAGCAGCCAAAACTCGGATCCCCAGAGCCCGGCTCAGAACCCGTATGGTCAACCTATGGCTCCTCCGGCTCAGAACCCGTATGGTCAACCTATGGCTCCTCCGGCTCAGAACCCGTACGGTCAACCTATGGCTCCCCCAACTCAGAACCCGTACGGTCAACCTATGGCTCCCCCAACTCAGAACCCGTACGGTCAACCTATGGCTCCACCAACTCAGAATCAGTACGGTCAACCTATGGCTCCTCTGACTCAGAACCCGCCTGGACCAAATCAGAATCAGAACGGGGAATCAATGCCTCCCCCACCTCAGAATGGGATTGGGCAGTTCATGCCTCCTCCCACTATAAGCCAAGAGCCAAACGACCAGTTTATGAATCCCCCATTCGAGGACGAGAGTCAAAGAGCTGAAACGGGGAGGGTTGCAAAGACTCAATCCTCGTCTGACATTCTTCGACCTTACCCTGTCTTGTTGCTTCTTGGCCTCGGTCTAACTGCTTTGAGGCAATCTTGCGCGACATGAATCATCATCGTTATTCTTCGTTTTTAACGAGAATTGATAGAAGGAAGCAAACAGACAATGTTTAGTGTCTTTCCAGAGATTCTGAAATCTATTTATCAAAGTCCTTAGATTACCTTGAATTCTTTGAATTTGCTTCACAATTCATACATGTAAAACTACTCTATTTTTCATGTATATAATGTTGTCTAAACCGAATAAAGAAAATGACACGTTTTTTAGTAAGAAATTAAAATCGAAATCAAAATCAAAAATCTCATTTCTTGGGTTTTGTTTTCTTAGGAGCAGAGTTTCTAGCCTTCTTTGCTGGTTGCTGCTTCTCTTTAGATGGTCTTCCTCTCTTTTTTCCTACAACCTGCAAAGATTCCACAAAATACCCTTTACTGTTACAGATCAATAGTATATCGATTTCAAAAGGAGGAGGAGTTCTGAGTTTTGTCATCGTACATTTTCGCCTTTTGCTTTTGCTTTACCATTTGCGTTGGTTACTTCCGCTGTGCCTCCACTTTGATCAGCGGGCTTTGAAGCAGTCTTGGCGTTTTTGTTTGCTTCATCATCTGATTCATACGAAAATCCCTCCAGAGTGCCTGAATGGGTCATAAAATTAGCCGAAGAAGTAGGTAAGTAGGTATCTGCGTAAAATCAGTTTACCAAATCCACAATAGTGCTACAAGAAGACAAGATGGCAATAATGTCTTTTTCACTCTACACAGAAAACGAGCTGACCTTCCATCATTGTTTCTGCTTCAAAGACATTAGATTGTGGTGTTAGCTGTATGAAGTCATTCATAATAGCTTCAATCTGACAAGAAAACATATGATCCGAAAATTAGGCTGTTGCTCCAATCTATGCTTTAGTTTCACAGAATTTAAAGTTAGTCAAGATCTATGAGCAGGAATATATACAACTTAAGATGGTACTCGCATACATATGAGTTGCAACAAGAAAGCGCAAGAAAAAATGACCAACCTTTGCCTCTGTCTGACCTACGTTAACCTGAAATGCAAGATCTCTGGGGTGAATAATTGTGTAGTACAATAGCTCTTACAAGTCGAAAAGAAGGAACAAGGGAAACAAAAACCGTACTATGCAAAACGTTCTGGATGGAACAATTGTTGATTTATATATGGTTCCTGAAACATGAAATGGTAAGTGTTAGTAAAGGGACTCCAGTCATGAGCTGATTCTGTTACGTATTGCATGCATGTAACGTAATCAGTTCTGTTAGACTCTATATGCGTAGATGATTCTATTACATGTTTTGCCTAAAAACAAAACACAGAACCATTTTGAACATCAGAAGAAGCATAAAGAGTGAAGCCAGCGATATGTATATTTGGGGGAACATGCCTTTCAAGTCCAAGTACACGTCCTCGGTTGTGTCTGAAACAACAACGCGTCCAACAGCCCCCATGTCTCCACTCAAATCTATCGAGTCCCCTTCACATTCAACGAGTACCTGTAAATATAGTTCATTGCTTTGTTAACAACTGTGGTTATCTAAATAAAACTCTAAAATGGATGAGGTTTAGGCTTTTTCGGAACATAAGTGTCACCAGCCGCCATAGCAATGATATATAAATGTTGAGTGTAAAGCCATGTGCGAAGAAACATATTTGCATTACCTTTGTACGATTCACCTTCTCAGAAAGTACCAAAGGCAATCTTGAACTTGAGCCCTGGAATTTGTAAATCTGGTCATAAGGAAAAACCAGAGAAGAAACAACAATAGTGGTCCTAGCACAAGGTCCTTACCGAAGAAGGCTTGGTATTCTTATCCGTTGTTACTTCTTCGGCCACTACGGCATCTGTATCTTTATCTGCATGGTAGAGGAACAGTTACATTACTTTAGAAGAATCTTAAATTCACAAAACTTTGGTGCAATACATACCTTCACTTATCAAAATTTCTTGTGCATTGTTTTCTTTCTTGGGTGTCTGGCGGCCACTAATTGGCTTTTTCTTCGGAGATTTTTTCTTTGGAGCCTTCTTAACCGCAGGTTCTCCCTCTCTAGCTTGAATACCAAAATCCTCATCCTTTTCAACTGACATAATCACTTGCTGCCTTATCGGATCACTGGAGGGTGGTTCAGAATCAGATGAGACAAGCCATACCGAATCATCTCCTCCCTGATAAAGAAAAAAAAGATAAACAGTAACCTGTCAACTCCATACCAAACTAAGAATTAGCATTTTTGGAACTTATATTCCATACAGATCCACACTAACAGCAAATACTAGAAATACAATACTCATGCAGCTACGGAGCTTCACTAAAGGAGGGTTTATAACTACTATCTTGATACGACATTCTATTTATCAAACAGATGCATGCAAACAAGAAACGCTCGAATCACACTACCTACCTACAAAGGCAAGTAGAGGCAACAAAAGCACTAACGCGTACAACAGAGACGGGTCAACAACGTTTCTTACCTGAGCGTCTTTATGCTTGCTAGAGCTTTCTTCACCGTCAACTTTGTTTCCATTTTGCTTCTCTGCAAATTGTTCCCCAGTAAAAAACATGCCTTTAAAAGCTCAACAGTTGAACATTACTCCCACAAAACCAGAAATTGATAGTCTTTCCTTCGCTCCCTCAAAAAAGAAATGACCCATCGCGTTTTTTTATAAAAAAATCTCAGAGCAAAAACACAGTTCTGGTATGCATCATCTGAAACAAAGCTTCCATACCTTCAAGGTTGAGACTAGCATCTGATTTCTTCTTTCTAGAAAACACCTGCTCGATACTCACCTGTTTTGTCACCAACTTCGTTTTGGAACTCTTCCTAGACAGCGACTCCACGGGTTCTTCATCAAGAATCGCGATGGCGTCACTGTCATCAGGCACAGGAAGAGACGAAATGGTTTCAGATTCCCTGTAAGGACTATCATCTGGAGAAGATTTAGACGGTGAGGATAGTGATAACAATGAAGTGGTGGGTGCCTGCGCAACAAAAGCTTCCGCATTTCAATTGCGTTTCTGTAAATAGCAATCCAATAAAGAAAAAAATAGAAATCAGATTGAATCAACAGGAAACCTGGAAAGAGCGAAGCCAGTCGGGAGATCCCTCTCTGGAGCTGCTCATATTTCACTTCTTCAGAGCTCAAAAGCAGCAATCCAAGCTTCTTCCGACTTCAATCTCCACTCAATTAAAATAAATCAGCTCGTAGAATACATGCAGCACTTCGCAAATCAAAAACCCTAGAAGAGACCTTAAAAACCATAGATTCGAAATCGAAATTCACCTGAAGAAGATGAAAAAATTGAGCGATTAGCGGATCTACGGAGGTCGAAATCCGGAGACGAGATCTAGAAAAGGAATCTGGATGGACTGAGGAAAGGAAGCAAAGCTTCCGCCGCCGGCGAGACTGAAGTGTGTGAAAGACGCGGGAAGATTGGCACAAACCGCTTGTTCCGGTTTCCGAGTGTTTGGTCGCAAGGGCAAAACTATCCCCACGTGGAGATAGAAGTGCAAAAGGCCCAACTTGGCCTAATGGGACATGAGCACAAAGCCCAAAAATCGATCTAATATCATCTCACCGGGCCCTATTAAGCCCCAATAACATCGCAGAAACGGAGACGGCATCGGAAGGGAGGGAGATAAGAAGAGAAGGAGTAGTAAGTAGAACAAGAAAAGTGTGAGAGAAGAAATATGGGGAAAGACGGAGGAGAGAAGAAGCGTGGAGATGGAGAAACAATGGCGGTGATGAGCTTGATGAAGGATCAACAGAATCCAATCCAGCAGTTTCAGGTTAAATTCAAAGAGGTGGAGATTGGTTTCAAGTCGTGGTTGTCGAAACAGAAGCTGCCGGTGGAAGCCGCCGTCGTCACCGCAATGGGCGGAGTTCAGGGAGCATTTATCGGCGGTCTCATGGGAACACTCTCCCCTGAAATGTCTCAGCCCGGAATGGACCCTCAAGCCATGGCGTCGTTGAAGCAAACTCAGGTTTCAACACCTCCATAAACCCTAAATTGATGGATTAATTGATACCTGGTTCTGTCATTTTCACCATTTATTACTATTTTTGAATTTATGAAAGAGAGATGTGTGAATCTGTAGGCTCTTGTGGGTGGGCCCTTGGTCCAAGCTCGGAATTTTGCTGCCATAACTGGTGTTAATGCTGGTATAGCTTGCATAATGAAACGGATTAGAGGCAAGGAAGATCTTGAGTCTGCGTAAGTTTCATTTTTGTCCACGAAGATCGCAGATGAATGTTAATCTAATTGCAGCTGTTGCTCCTACTTAGCTCTTATTGTGTGTGACTTGTTGTTTACTGGTTCTTAAATTTCATCAGTGATTTAGGACTTAATCAACCCTAGAAAATCAACTCTGGAGCTGCTGTTAGAGACATTTACTGTCTGCAAATAGTGTTTTAATGCTCTGCACTTGTCACTTATTTGATCATTGGTTAGCTTTTAACATAGCTGACACAGGTTACAGGTCTTAATCAGCTTCTTTTTCAGAATATAGAATCTATGACAGGGGAACAAAATAATTGCTTCATAAAATTACAATCTCTCCCTAAATCAGCTCGTTATGATCACTCTGATGCCTAAAATGATTCATTATATAGGGTTTGACCTCTTGTGTTTACATTTGATGGTTAAAGTTTCTCAGAGGCTCACTTGTTACTTGTGTTTTATGGTCGGTCACACTTGATGGGTGACGATAGTAATGATTTCTAACTGTGCAGTGTGGTTGCGGCATTAGGATCTGGAGTCGCATATTCTCTGGTGAGCGCAGGACTACAAGGACAGCCTATGAATGCAATCACCACTGCCGGTGGTTTCGCTATTTTTCAAGGAATATTTTTCAAGGTGAGTGTGATCATATTCATATATATAGGATACTAATCTGTTCTTGAAACTAGGCATGTGCTTCGTTAAACATGTGTTTCTTCTTTTACGGTCTTGTTCAGTTGGGGGAAAGGTTCTCTAAACCAAGCGTTGAAGATCCATATTACACCCGGGGGAGATCTATGCTGTTGAAACTGGGTCTAGAGAAGTATGAGAAGAACTTCAAGAAGGGTTTGTTAGCAGACCCCACTTTGCCATTGCTCACTGATAGGTAATTGAGCTCTCGACTTTTCATTTCTGTATCAACTAAAACTGTCTTTTATCTGAACTCTGTGTGTGTGTCCAGTGCGCTAAGAGACGTGAGCATCCCGCCTGGACCAAGGCTACTGATACTAGATCACATCCAGAGGTTCGAATCTTGCGCTTCTCGCTCTATTTTCAGAGACATGAATCTGTGAAATCACTGAATTTGAATTGAATTTTGATGTTTTGGTTTGTATAGGGACCCTGAGCTGAAGGGCAAACGGGGAAGTCGTGGTTGAGACTTGAGAGCCTCTCTGTGGTCTTCGGCAGAATCTTTGTATGGTCTTATTAAAGTTATTATTATTAGCTGATGTTGCTAGCAATAAACTTTGATTTCTTCTGTCTTCTTACGAGCTATGTTTGCGTCGATTACAAAGTTATCAATGTTTGCTTCGATTACAAATTTATCATGTTAGATTTTTCTTTTAACCAAAACCACTCGATAATCTTTCAAACTTATTAAATAAAGTCAACAACACATGTCTCCAGAGTATAAATTTCAGCGAAAAAAAAAACATATCTCTAGAGCTTTCATGATCTAAACCTTCCTTGTGGTAAATTTGAAGTAATCAGAATTTGTGATTTTAAAATCTAAAAGAGTTAAAAAAACATCGTCAATATATATATATATTTTGGTCAGGAAACATCGTCAATATATTTAATTTTGTTTGGGGGATTGATTAGTATTATTCCTATACAAAGTTCCATAATGATCCGTTGTCTTACATAAACTTAACATCCGAAAAGAACATGTCAATTAAAGTTTCGTAACCATTCTACGCGGACTATATTTGATATATCATCGTTTTTCCGTGTTTTTAACCATGATATAGGCTTTGTATATAGAGTCTTTTTCGTGTTTTTCGAATTTTTTAGAGTTTTTGTAGGATTAGGAACGTTTGGAGCGTAAATGGAGGATCTGAAGCTATTTGGAGTGTTTTGGAGAAGCAGCTGAATACGTGAGCTTGGATTGAAGATTTTGGCCTAGTGTCGATCGACACCAGGAGGGTGTCGATCGACACCGATCGTGGAACGAGAGTTGGACGCGAAGTTTTGAAAACTTTTTGGAATTACAAATTTAGCCCAAAAACTTATTATTATTTGCAATTTAGTCCTTTCGTGTTTTGGGGATTATTTATGTTTTCTAAAGCATTGTTTTGCCATTATCTTATTTTCCATTGAGGCTGAGAGAGAGATTGGATCCAGAGCTTTTAGGGAGACAATTCTGCACTCTTCTAGAGAAGATTTCGAACCCTTGTATCATTACTCTTTCTATTTTTGTGCAGTATTATTCAGCCATGATTTGTGTTTCAATTTCTATGTCTGAGTAATTTGCTAGTTAGGTTAGGGTGATTTAGGGTTGATGAAGAGTTTGTAGATTTGCTATATTTTTAGGGAAAATCAATTGGTTCTTCACCTGGACTTGTGCTTATATTGATTTCTTGATTGATCACCTAGAAATCAAACCTTAGGTTGTTTAATAGATGCGAGAGCATTGTTAATCACCAGAACTAGTGTTAGGTGAGCAAAATTTCTATTCGCAAAGAGATTTGGTTTAGGGATTTTGTGAACAATCGAACTTGTTTCTAATGCTTGCCTAAATTGATAGGATTTACAAAGAGATTTGGGATTCTGGAATTTAGGGATATATAACTTCTGTAACGAGAGTTGATTGGTTTTAAATCTGTGTTTCGAGTTCTAGACGGCTTTAAAATAATTCCCTGATAATATACATTCTGCATTCTCAGATTCAACCTGCGAATCATCCTTGCCTAGCGTTTTGTCTCATTGAATTTTAAGAACTTTAAATCAATCACTCATTACTTTTTAGTTTAATCGTTTCGTTTTACATTCCTTTGAAATCGACTTAGCATAATTTGAATCTAAATTCTATAGCGTACCATCTATTTCCTTTGGGATTCGATAACCCTTTGTACTTCAACTGCATTGCTGTGCACTTGCAGTATTGATTTATTTGGGTAAAACTTTGACCCTATCAATATTACTATTGGATGATCTATTGTAGAGCTAATAAGTATAGTGCGACCCAACAACTGTTTTCTTTAACGTTCATTATGGATTAAGATAGATGCTAATCGCCATATGATTTTTTGAAAAAATATTAAAAAAACTTTTCATTGCTTTTGTATTTGCTCATCAGATCATGTTGAATCTTGTTGGTTAATTGTAGTTAAGACTTTAGAGTGATGAATCTCCTTTGTGAAGTTGTTTGTTCACATCTCCTTATTGCTTAATGACTATGTTAATCAAAATATTTTTACTAGAATAATAATAAGCAAAAAATCACGTAACAAACCATATGAAATGTCATTGTCCGTGGCTCGTAAAATGGTCATTGTGTTTTAAAGAAAAGGAAAAATTGCAATCCAGTTACAGCCAAAGAAAGAAAAACTGTAGTGTTTGTCTTGGCTCTAAATAATGAATCCTTTAGTATGTATATATGTGATTTTATTTATATTCATGACGTTCTCTTAATATATTCTTTTTTCACTGAGATATCTTACCATAGACAATGTTTTCGAAAAAAAAAAAGAATGGAAATTGGAAATAGGTAAAACAAGCGGCAATTTCGCATATTTGAGTTGTAGAGAACTATGAGAATCCTAAATTTCCGCAAAAGGCCGATAGCGTGAAATTTAAAACTGTGAAAAATGAATTGTTTGTTTTCTATTTTGTTTAAGTTAGGTATCACATCGACATCTAAAACAATTGGTAAAACACGTACATACTCATGAAAAACGACCAGGAGGCATGTGATGCGAGGCTACTATATATTATACCCACCAACTATATCCTTCTCTTTAGAGAATACTCCAACGAAACCCAACCCAAAAAAACAAACAAACTGTGTATTAGTAAATTATTGGGATGATCAAACTTAACATTTCAATTAATCGAGGCTATTTTTTTTTTTTACCACATGAAAAACAAAAGCAATAACAAAAATGAACATTCTTTTCTTAATTGCTTTCAAATTCCAAGTTTTTAATAAATAAAAAAAGATCGGAGGTCATCATGTAAAAACAAAATCCGAGTTATTCAAAGACTTCATTGCATATTCGATTTTTTTTTGTTTATATTAAAATTTCCATCTGAACAAGAAAAAGAAAAAAAAAAAATCTAGAGATTGGCAATGATATGAGCGCCAAATTTGTAAACTCAGAGATACATCCAACAATCTAAGAATCTATACATATTATCTATCTTATCTACGGCGAGGCCACCAAATCGGAGGAGGAGAGACGAGAGAGCTCGTTCACGAGGAAGAGGATGCGAGAGTGGTAATCACGCGCCTGGTCCAGAGATTCGGCTTCGAGCTCGGCGAGCTGCGAGCAGAGACGCTCCTCCGCCTCCTCCGCCACCTGCGTCCGTCGCCACAGCTGCAACATCTCTTTCCTCATTTCCTCCACCGCTTTTTCCATCTCTCCGTTCTTCCGCCGTAGTTCCTCTACCTCCGAAGCAGCCACCGTCGCATAGTTTCCTCCTTTCCCCATTCTTTTTTCTTTATGGTTTTTGAGGATTTCTCTCTGAGTTTTTTATTTATTTATTTTATTTGCCTTTGTGTTGGTTGTATCTTCTCGGTTCTTGCTTGAATGTTCCTTATTAATAGGCGTCTCTGCGATTGGGCCTTTGGGTGCATATATGTCTAGGTTCAATGTATCTTCATCTTGTTCTCCTTCTTATTTATTGGTAAGATATTTTCCCTCTAGAACATTTTTACTATTTTTTTTTTTTTTTTAAATTGTTTTCCCATACACGTTGGATTCTTATATGTACGTAACACATGCAAGGAAGAAGGATTGTGATCCATACATATATTAATTATATCCAAAGACTTCTTATTTGCAAAATGAGTTTGATTGGTAACCTTTAATCATAGATCGATGGATCATGTTGTATATGCATGCTTTGATGATTATCATTTTTAATTTCGCATGTTTTACTAAATTAAAAATGACAATTTACTAAATGATCATGTTGTATATGCATGCTTTGATGATCATTTAGTAAATTATCATTTTTAATTTCGCACACTGAAGCGATATCACGGTTTATTTTTACCGTTATTCTTATTTCTTGTAACTATAATTTACTAGTAGTAGTTGGTACTATTTTGTGTTATTAATCGTAATATTTTTTTCTAAACCAAGACTTTTTATAAAAAAAAAAAAAAAGAAAACTGTTGGCTAGCGCGTAGGTCTCATAGCTAAACCAAGACTGTTAGAGCATGTGCATTGGAGACTTTAAGAGTTGGTGTCTAAAAGCTATTTTTTTGATTAAATTTAAATAAGTTTAATATTTTAAAACACTTTAGTTATGCATACATGTCTAAAGCGCAAAAATAGATCCTATATTAGACATTTTTTATTAGTTTTGGATTTTTAGTCTTAACATTTAATATTAAAATAATGTTATTAGATCTCTTAATGTCTTCAATGCACATGCTCTTAGAGCATCTCCATCTCCATCGGGAGATACTCTTTCCATAGTATCTAACCTATATAATATCAATATAATTTATTTATGTAATTAAATTTTTAAATATTAAAGAGATGAACCAATTATTAATAAACACTTGTATAGAGACCGTATAGAGACGTCTCTAATAGTTCTTGTTTAAGAAACGACTCTGCTTTTTTCTGTTTCTCTCTCTTTTTTTTTCTTTTTTTTTTAATTTTTTATTTCCTAGAAATCGAGTTAAAAAACGTCAATGGAGATGGTCTTATTCATTTCAATTGGATATTTCATGTATGTATACTCGACTCTTTCATAACATTGACCATTTTTGCACTTGAAAAATAAATCAAATGAATTGTTGTTGCAACTCAAAATTAATTCAGATGGTTTGTTAGCTCATCATGATGATATCATTTTATTTCCTTCGTATCTCACATCTGCATATGAAGTGGTGTGATAGTTTTGAAAAACGTATTTGAAACATTTAAATTGGGGGGGTCTCATTTTCTACGTACGTATGCAATTATTTTTTTACATTATTACCTTCGCGAATATTTTGAAACACCTTTAGAGATATTTTCTTGGCGAAAACGTTGACTGGCCACTAAAGAAGTACCGGAAAGATACAATTAAAAAAAAAAAGCATTTGAACTTTAATAAGTATAAAACCCCCACTATTTTTTCCCTTAGTTGGTGATATGAATGTGGAAAACATATATTCACCTTTTATCCTTTCCACTAATATATTCCGCCAAATATAGCCGTAACGAATGGTTCGAGCGCAAAGCCTTGTCGATGTAATCATATTCCCACTTCTTTTTCTCTTAATTGGACCATTTCTCCCAAAGTCAAGGGCCATCACGATTGTACAGCTATTCTTGTATAGTTAAAGTTACGGCTCCGATTTCTTATTCTTACAAAAATGCTTTAACTATTTCTTTATTGGTATGAATATGGGAAAACTTTGTATACGTCGACAAAAAAGAAAAGAAAAGATGACTTCGTATACTACTCGTGTGCGTGTGTGTGTGTGTAGTTGTAACTGATTCCCTGTTGTTTTGGTTATATTCGGGTGGAACCATGTCTAGCTAATTCGATTAATTTTTCAAAATTATAGTTATTTGTGAAACATCACAAATCATGGAATATAAATTGTAATAAGAAAATGCCAAGAACACGACTTGTCAGTGTCAATGTTCCAATACACGTCTAGGTTCAATGTATGTCGTCGCTTCTCTAGCTAGTCTTTCAAATTCACACATTCCTTATCCATGGAAGTCGCAAGAAACAAGATGTTGTTAGCCTAAGTAGCACGGAGACTGAATATAGAAGCATATATGGCTCATGCGACTCGTGAGCTTCTTTAGTTAATTTACATTATCTTATGCTAATTTCCATGAAAAAATAGGATTCAAATCGTTTTATAAGCCACATTTCTTGTTTTATATTTGTCTACAATAGTACGGTAGACGTTTGTACTGGTTGATGAACCAAAGCTACGATACAATTAAAAAAAAAAAATGTTTAGATTTTTGAAGTCATTTTATTTTATTGCAAAAAAGAAAAGTGGGTTTGCCGACTGTTGAAAATTTGAAATGTTTAGTTGGAATATGCTTTATGGATGCTGTTCAGTGATCACTGTCTCCTTATTATTAATTAATTAGTTATCATTAATCAAAATATATCATTTAGAATTTAAAACACCAAATCGCGTCAGAAGCTATGTTACGTGATCACTGATCACCGTATACTAAAATAAAAATGTTTTACAAAATGAAAAAAGAAGAAAAAAAATCTAAGCAGCCGGTTTTACTCCTTACATGTCGTTGTATAGTCCCGGTTTGTATATATAAATGTATTTGTTAGTGAACAAGAGTGATTGAGAGAAAACGACGAGGAAGAAGAAGTGAAGAACAATTCTGTTATTGATCTTAATGAGAGCAATTACATTTACTCTCATTATATAGAGAAATTAACGGGTTCACATTAATCTAACCAAGGCTTAACCACATGGTTTAGTGAAAACCGAAACTACAATCTCATACTCTAATAGTATTAAGGGTAGTATTAATGCAGTAGGATTGGTTTGAGTTTTATTAGATTGAAGGAATCAAACAGAAGATGGACAAACAATAAGAGGAAACTTGCGGCAAACATCGATGCCATTTGCTTCAGCAAGATCAGGCTTATCATCTCCCATTGTTCCTACATCGACCCTCCAGTCGAACCGTTTCACTAGGTTGGCCAATGTGACTTGGGCCAAGGCTAATGAAAACCCAATTCCAGGACATCTCCTTCTCCCTGATCCAAATGGAGTATACTTGAAATTTTGTCCTTGAAAATCTGCAAGCAAATCTAAATGCCTCTCTGGCCTAAACTCTTCTGCATCTGGTCCCCATGTTGTAGTGTCTCGTTGGATTGCCCATATATTGATTAGCACCTGTTGTTCCAAGTAGAATTATTTTTGTTTTTAATCTTCAAAAAAAAAAAAAAAAAAAAAAAACATATTTGTCATTAATAAGATTTGATCTTGTAAAGATGTAAAGACTAACTTGTGTTCCCGCATCTATGTTGTATCCATGTAATTCGACATCTTCACTCAACATTCGGGGAATTGTTGGAACTGAGGGATGTAGTCGAAGCGCCTCCTTGACCACAAGGTTTAAATAATTCATTTTCTCAGCTTCTTTCTCCGATACATATAAATTGTGCGTTGAAGCAGAACGAATCTCATCTTGGAGCTTCTTCATACATTTTGGATGTCTCAAAAGCTCTGTCATTGTCCATTCTAACAGTGTGGAAGTTGTTACCGCTCCTCCAAACAACATATCCTGCAAATAACCAAGAAAACTAGAAATTAATAATAATTTGCATTTTTTTTTTGGAAACTCATTTTCCCTTGAAAACTATCTTTACAAAAAAAAAAAATATATATTATCTGCCTTACCAAGAGGATGAGTTTTAAGCCGCTTCTGTCAAGCTCCAATGGTGTCGTCTTATCTCTTTGAAGAGATAGCAATATATATAAAAAGCCTGATCTCTCTTCATCTGCATCTACGTGTTCTTGCACCGCTTTTTCGAGAAAACCATCAAACACATTATATACTTCCTCCACTTTTCTATCCAAGCCTCGTATTCTATCTATCCATGCCAAAATGGGAATGAAATCACCAAGAGGGAAAGCACCCAAGAACTCCATGTATCTCCTCACTAAGCTATGGGAAACATATTCACCTCCCTCGCTGCTATATCTTTTTCCCAAGACAATTCTGGTTATTACATCGTTTGTAAGAGCCGTGAGGAGTTCGCTTAGATTTACTGGTGAAGACATAGAACTCGCTTTCTCAAGCTTCTCCATCATCACATTGATCTCTTCTGCTCTTATATACTCGAAGGACCGAACAGTTTTGTTGCTAAGGAGTTTCAGAACGCAGATGCTCTGCATGCATCCCAAACATTTGAATATAAATTAGCTACGGTACTGTTGATATCTACTGGTCTCTATATAATTGAGACCATTCGAAATAATGCTTATAATTAGTTGATTGATGGCATGTTGTGCGTGGAAATAAAGTTTTATTGCAAACACTGTTAAAAACAAGAATCAAAAAGTAACCTTAGCCTGCCTCCAGTATTCTCCATAGGGGGAAAAGGCTACTTCTCTCCCATCTTTAAAAAGTTTATCGATCGTTTTGTTTCTTGGGCGATTGGAAAACTTTACGTCGTGTGTTTTCATGACGTCATGAGCTACGTCGGCAGAGGAGACTACGAGGATGGGCACGCAGCCGAAGTGAAGGAGCATGAGTGGCCCATATCGGAGGCTGAGAGAACGGAGAGAGCGGTGAGGGTAGAGGCTGAGCTGGTGGAGGTTTCCGATCACCGGAAGTCGCCACGGAGACGGTGGTTGCTTAAGTTTGGTGGTGGTGGTTCGTGTGAGGAGTTGGTTTAGGAAGATAAACGCTAAGAAGGTGGTTAAGCAAACAGAGATTAACAATATTATTTCCATTTTCGATATTCTTACAAGTACTCTATAATTCTAGTGTGAATTCAGCTTCTGATCTTCTCTCTATATATATATACTAACAATAACGCTTTGGTATATAATAATGACGCAATACTAAAAAGGATGCAAATGTGGCACATGCTTCATTCGTGGCGACTATCCACCTGAACAACGTAGCGATCGTTGGCACAAGAGTTGTTTTATCGCATGACGCACTAATCACATTTTTAGTTTTTGTCGCTCGTGTTTCTTAGCTCTATCAAGTATCATCAGAAGATACTACTCGAATGAGTAAGAGTTGCAACTTGAGGAACAGAACAATTTCTATCACACGTGTCATCGGTAATGGTGAAGAGCGTGTAGATCTTCTTACATAGCAGTTGGAGTTCTCCCGCGCTCCAAAACTGTGGCTCAATGTAGATCTACATAGAGAGTGTAGATCTTCTTACATATTTTTGTGTGTTTGTAAAAGATAATTAAATTTTTTTTTTCCACTTATTAAAGAAAAATTTAATATTCAATGATAAATGTATAAATTTTTGAGATTAAACAATTTGCTATGATTCTAAGGATTTTAAACCAATATTGGTTCTGTTTCTAATCGATACTTATTTCATTTCACAAAGAAAACCATTTGATAGTTTTTCGCACATATTAAAAAATTTATTAAAAATATATTTTACTCTTTTATTAATATACTAAATACATTTTTTCTCGAAAAATTAATATATTAAAACGATAGTTTAAAACTGAAATTTTATTCAAAATTCTAATTTGAAAATATAAAACGACATTTTTTGTAAAATAAGAATTAAATTTTAAAACGACACTTTTTGTAAAACGGAAAAAATATATGTTTTTGTAGTTTCCACACATATTAAGAAGATAAATTAAAACTTTACTACAAATACATTATTTTTTATGATTAATAATTTACTACAATTTTTTGTCATAAAAATTGACTCAAAGGTTGATCCGGATCGACCCGAATTAATCCGACAATCCAATGATGGTTTGCTGTTCGGATCGTGTGTAAAAACATGCTTTTTTCAATTTGATTAGAGAAATCGGTGACCTCGACGATAACTGCAAAGTCTGCAATGACAGAGTCAGATTGTTTAAACACTCAAATCAGATTTCTTCCTGCGAAAATTAAAAAAATGTCAGCTTTGTGTCCCGTCTGCAATCTTACTCTTCCTCTCGCCCAAATCGAAAGGTAACAGCAATCCCTAATTTCCTCTTTTAATGCTCCTCTTGCCATCAATCGTCCTCACGGTTTTCGTTCCGAGGTCTTGGATGATTCAGCCATGTGAATGCCCACTTCGACGACGATGAAATCGATCCACAAATCGCAAGCGATCACCATCTGGCTCTGCAACTCGCCTCTTCTTCTGATCCTTCTCCTTCTTCCTCTGCGTCTTCATCTGTAAAGCTTCCTCCGACCCTAAAAACCTTCTTCTCTCGATTGCAGAAAACCCCAATTGACAAAATCGTTTCTTTTCCGCAGAGCTTCGACGGTTCCTTGGGTTCGCACAACGACGCTGCGTCCCTGGCGCGTTCGCAGACCAAGAGCCCGTTTTACAGCGTAGGAGATGGTGGTTTGGTTTGTTTGCTCAAGGCTTGCCTGGAATCAGAACTGAAATCGAAATCGAAATGGAAACCTCTAGAGTGCTGCGCGAGTTTGCTATCAGGCTTCGTTGATCATTTTCAATCCTCAAAGGAGGATAAAGGCTGGGGTTGCGGATGGAGGAACATTCAAATGCAATGCTCTCACTTGCTTTCTCATAGAGAAGAAGTTAAAAGACTTCTCTTTTGTGGCTCTAGCTTTGTTCCTGACATCCCCTCGCTCCAGCGCTGGCTAGAGTTGGCTTGGAACAGTGGCTTTGATGTCTCTGGAGCTCTCCATTTCAATAACCAAGTCTACGGTTCCAAGAGATGGATCGGAACCACTGAATGTGCTGCGCTGTTACGCTCTTTCGGGTTAAAAGCAAGAGTCGTTGATTTTGCTCCCAAGAAATCCCAATCAATGTATCTTTCAGTTCCTGGTTCTGCTGTTGCTCCCAAGATCAAGTCATATGGTCCCATGGACAGATATGTGATTAGAAAGGGCGAAAGTGGGACGGAGAAAACAGTTGACTCTCACGGTTCTAATCATTCTAGGATCAGCAAAGGAGCGGTTTTAATGGACTGGGTTTGGAATTACTTCTCGGACAACAGGTTAAACGTTCCCACGGGTGTTCATATGACGAGCAAAGCGTAAGTGGTTCTGTTTCAGTTGTTGATCTCGGCAATGTCTTTTATAACTTGAATACACATTACGTTTATTCGGTGTATTGCAGGCCCTTGTATTTCCAACACGAAGGGCACTCTAGAACAATCGTTGGGATTCAGAGACGCTTGCAAGGAACTACATTCACTCCTCAGTACAATCTCCTGATTTTGGATCCGGCTGATGTGAGTGTTCTAGATGAATAGGAAACGCAGTGACGAGATGCTCATTGGGGTTTTTGAAGCATATGAACATCAGCTTTTACTAAAGCAGTTTAATAATGTGAATGCAGTTTACTAAAGGTATAGAGAAAGCGCTTGTAGAGAAGAGAGGGTGGGAGGGGTATCTTAAAAGAGGAGCTCACACACTGACGTGTCCCGAGTATCAGGTCTCAGCTTCCAACTCTCATAATCATATCCATCATTTCTTTGTCATTTGGTATAAAATAATCATAGCTGAGTGTGATTGGCAAAGATTATGCTGATGTATCACAGATGTTGTACGTTGATAATGGGATTGCTGATGGAGAGGAGTTGGAGCAGCTCAAGACCATTGATAGTCACTTTGTTGAATTCTAATGGCTTCCATCAAAATTGAAGAATGGGTTATCGGGGATTCTTAAACTAATTGCAATTGGATAATTCTGCATCAAACTGTAACATTTGTGTGCTATATAAAATGTGTTAAGAATAAGCCGTCTTAAATAATTTTCAATACTGTAGATTGTTCATAGTTCTTAGGAATATTTGTTCATCAAGAATTCTTATATTACGTTCTGGATCATGTTATATAAATATATACCACCAACTTTTACTGTGAAAACTACTGACAGAGAAGATGTGGCTATTTATTAGAAACATTGAGAAAGGAAATAAAAAAAGTGAAAATACAGAATGGTAATTTGAGATTTAAGCATCACCACCTAAAAAAAATAGAAATGTCGTTTTCCAAAAGCACTTAAAAAAAGACACTGAGAACTTTTTCACATCTCCCAGTTTGGTGATCCCTTCCTCTTCCTCTGGAACCAAAACTTTGCAAGTGTGTCTAAAAATGAACAACACAACCTCTCACTGTTGCTCTTCCATGGGCACCTAAAATTGCGACATTTTTAGAGGTTTTGTTGGTTATTTAAGAGGCAGATGCAGCCACCTTCTTCCGTACAATCCTCTTTCGCCGAGCCTTTGGAGGTGGAGAATCTGAATTCGAATCCTCTTGCTTCATACCAAGTAGCCCTGAGACAATTGCATTCTTTGAGATGAACCATCTTGAAGATGGCTTTGCCACTGCTTCCTCTGAGGGTCGGTTGTATGCTTTTGCCAGCAGATCATCCGACTGAGCCAGCGGGTCTGCCTCCACACCTAGCCATACTTGTCTTGACCTTTCCCCTAACTGAACATTCATAATCCTGTGCCACATCCATCCATGTTCATTATACATATCCTTCTAATTCATGGGTCTAAATCTAACTCAACGTTCTTGATCCCCAGACAAAAGGTTTCCGACGTGTGCCTGTGTATGTATGTATGAGAGAGTAGTGGGTGAAAGAGAAGAATACCTCACGGCAGTGCCAAAGAAGAGTGCTACTCCAATGACATCAAAGTGGCTGCTCATTGTTCTTTCAAATCCACATAACAACTGATATCTCAAGTTTGCATATAATCCAAGAAATGCGCCATAACCAAGGGCGTTTGTGGTGATTGATGGGACTGTCACAGATACTCTGTCAGAACAAAAATACAATACTTCATAAATCAACCACGAGCTGAAAAAAAAAGAGATGCTGCCCAAAGTGAATGCCGAGGATGTTATAATCACACGTTAGAAAACAGAAGATATGTGATGACCTGTTTTTCTTCTTTCCCGCCAGAAAGTTTGACAACGAACCCTGGAAAGCTCCTGCCGCGACTCCAAGAATGGACAACTCTGCGGCCTTGTAGAACAGAGAATGAATTCGCTTTTGCAAGTCGAACTCTCTAAGAGGATAGCTCATTTCAAATACATTATTTGGTAGCTTTTGCAGTGTATTTTGCAGGTCAAACCGAAATGTGTTTCCATAGGAACGACATGGAGCTAGCAACCAAACAGCAGCTGCATTGCATGCTGATACAGTAAGAACATTTATAAGTGCAAGATCCCATTCCTCTTTTATCCTGCAAATAATAGAGAACCCAATTTAGGACAATAAACACCAAACCGATAAATAGGAGAAAGTTTACATTCATGGAAATGAAAATACCTATTCTTACGAGTCTTCACCTCCCACCAAACCGAGCATCCAACTGTGGCAGCTTGCTCCAAAAGAAGTCTGTAGAGAAACGAAGGATCCGCCAACATCCTACACAAGACAGTCACATAGTCAAGCATCTAGTCTGAAAATGAAGAAAATTCACGCATATTCCCAATAGTAACACTAATAACAAACATTAAATGACTTGCAGTTAGAAACTTATAATTTTAGAGACAACGAAGAAGTCCCTGTGGACATATAAATCTCACAAAATTACCTGCCAACAAAGGCCCTCGACAATCCCTGAGGCAGAGCACGGGAGATGAATCTAGTTGTTGTTGGACGAGCATTTATGGCAAGGAATTTAACCATTTGTGCTGAGCTGACCAAACCCTGCATACAAGTTTCCGTAAGTTAAAGATGTCAGCATCGCAAAACTGTTAAGAGGAAAGCTTAAGAATATCTTACCATTTCATATGCTTGACGGAGGCCAGCAGGCAAATCCATCATTGTTTTTTGCCATTCGTTCAACACAGCATCAACAAATTTCCTATCAAAAAGCTGGAAAAAAAAAACAGAAGTGTCGTTACTAGGTGACACCATGACAACAAAATACATGAACACGAAATCGACAAAACACAAGCGTAAAGATCTCTTACCTCTGCGAGGAACATCCTACGCCTAAAAAGTCCACCTTCATCTCCATCATCGTCATCATCGAATTCATCAAAGTAATCATCATCATCACCATCATCATCACCTCCATCGCCACCACCGAAATTGACTTTCTTTCCAATGTCTCCACCACCTCCTCCAGTTGCAAGCTGTAATGAAACATTAATTAGAAATTCACAAAGCATATCATTTTCTCATCAGTGGAAAATACAGGATTTCACTGCACAGCCTATATCATTCCGCAACTGCTATCTCCTTAATGTTATCTACCACGATTTTAAAATCCAAGTACTTTATACGAAATAAATGATCAACTCATTCGGCTTAAAATCAAGAAATGTCTGATCCAGAGCCAATCTAGTAGTTCACGGACATGCTCATGTAGCCAGAAGATAGATAAAAGGCGCAGCCTATAGATAGAATCTTACCAAACTGTTCTAAATTCTTGGATTAAGATCGATTGCTACAGTCCGGAACAAGAAGAAGCACACGCAATTCACCCAAACTATTGCAAAAACGGAAAGTGGACCAGAAAGAAAAGAAAGGAGAGAGAGAGAGACCTCAGGGCTTGACTCGACTTTCTTCTGGGTCATATCGAGCTTCCCCTTTTCCAAAGTAACCGCTCCTACCGAACCGAACTTGCCACCTTTCATCACTGGAGACATCTGAGCACATGAAGAAGCTGCATAGAAGGAGCCAGAGGAAGATGGGCCTAGTTCACCGCTAGATGGTAGCTGTAAGCAGCGCTCGAGACCTGAAACTGAATCTCCGACGGAATCGATAAGGGAAGAGGAAGATGCCCTTATGAAGCCGCGACGGAGCTTACAAGGCAGAGTCGCAAGTGGGCGAGGGATGGGTAAACTGGGTTTGAGCGGAGATAAGGGTTTGGGAGCGACGACGCTCTGAAACACCATATGCGACATGGCTCTTGAGGAAAAACCAAACCTTGAATTCGGATAAAGATTTAGGCTTTTTGGTGAATTCCTGAAGAAAAAAGGCGCAGAGCCTTTTCTTCTCTCTTAGGGCTGTGAGAGAGAGGCAGAGAAGGAGAGATGACAAGAAGGAGAAGAGGATTTATCGCCAATCAGACGACTGCAGAACAAACCCAATCTCGCTTTCTGCTTTTTCCACCAACTCGAGCTCTATACTTCTGAATGACTCAGAGGGTCTTAAGAGTCAGGTCGGTCGTTAAAGGCCAAAGAAAAAGCTTTTCAAGTTAGCGTCGCATTGTTTCAGATATTCAAACAAAATCAAATATTCAAATCTCCTTTAATCAGTTTACACGCACGCTTCACAGATACGTACCTCAGAGAGGTTTTGTTTGATAGTAATACAAACCATTTAATGCAATGGAAAAACAAAACCAAATAAGAGAAACAAAAATGACACATTACAAAATAGAACTAAATTAAACACGCACATATAGTGTGATGACGAATAGCATCGTCCTCTTCCTCTAGTCAATTTGGCCACAAAGCTTGATTATGAATATATCTAACAGATACACACTCGGTTGTCTTCAATTCGGGATCTTCTGTGCAAACTTGGCTTAACCGTTCAAGAAATCAAAGTCAATTGGTTGGCTTCTTATTGGAGGATGAGTTACCTGTTGCCTCTGCGTTGCTGCATTATCTATTGGTTTCACTGTTGTTGTAACAGTTTCAGGCGGCGGTGGCGGCGGCGTTGTGGTTGTGGTTTGGTTATTATCCTCTGTGGCTTCAGCTATTTCTGTGTTTGGAGTTGAAGACGGATCGCTTTTGTCTTCCAAAGAAGTTTCCTCCTTCTCCACCACAGGAGGCTCAGACACTGTCTCTGTCACTGGTCCATCCACAGGTGCTGCTGACTCATCAACGGGTGCAGTTTCCGGTGCTGCTGACTCATCAACGGCTGCATTTTCCGGTGCTGCTGACTCATCAACGGCTGCTGTTTCAGGTGCTGACTCGGTCTGTGGTGGCTCAGAAGATGGAGGAGCTTCAATAGCCAATGGCTTAGCTGGTTCTTCAAGAGCCAATGGCTTAGTTGGTTCCTGCTGTGAAGTCTTCTGTGTGAGTAGAGGTTTTTTGGGAGCAGAAATGGAAGCAAAGATTGAAGACATTCCGGGAGGTAGAATCTCGATTGGAGGCTTTCTGGATGCATCAGATAAACTCGTGAGCTTTGGATCCTCAAGAGAAGCCAAAAACGCACTTGCAGCATCGGTTTTAGAAGATGGAGCTTGCTCTACTTCCTTCTGCAGCGTTTTATTCCAAGCCTGGACCAAGTTCTTTAGAGTTGGACGACCATGTGCCTGTGCGATTGATTACCAATAAGTGAAAGTCAGAAACAATACAATGTTCATAATAAAGCAAACTGCAGAAAGAAAGAAAAAAAAGATTGGTAAAACTGAAATCTTACATGGGCATGAAGAACGGCTTCTGCGAGCATTCCCGTGTCTTGCCATGCCTTCTCCATGAGCGCATTGTCTCCCAGAACTGCAGCAGAAAATGCTGATTCTCGCCCGAGGCCTATGGAGATCAGATTGTTTATCAGACCCTGCAACAAAGTTAAAACGTCTTCCAATTAGGGACCTGCAGATACAAAATATAATCTTCCAAAGTTTTAAACTTTCAAAACCACATATTCCGCCTACAGTTAGTTATGTAGATCCTATCTAGTGGACAGCACAACTGTCTTTAGATTCTGTATGTATCCTAAAATACCAGAAACCAAATTACAAACCGAAAGAAAGAGAAATAGCAGACATACACTTAGGCGTGTCAATTCTCCATGGTTTGCTAGGCGTAAGGCAAGGCCTCGCAACTCATTACCCTGTAAAGCGCCTTTGACCGAACCTGCAGTGGCCAGTCTTTTGAGAGCTTCCCGAGCAATGTCGGCGTGCCCAGTGGCATCTGCAGCATCTATAAGGTCAAGAAACTCCTTTGCAAATTTCACTATTCCCTCAACAGCTTCAACGACATCTTCTTTCTTCTCAGCTGTCAAAGAGAGAATGTCACTCAAATCAAGGCCTACACCGTCCTGTCCAATGTCCCTGCTATTACTCATTGTGAGAAGACAATGAAGAGCCCTCTTCAGATCATTGCTCTGCATCGCTAGATCAAACTCCAGCCTGAGAACCACACAAAGATAAGTCTAACTATTATTATTATTTTATTTTTTTGTTGAACTGTGAACAAACCCAAGGCAGAGTGAAAATAATCGCTGATAGCATTTTGGTGTGAATTGACAGCTAGAAGGAAGGATCCAACACATGTGAGTGAAACACTGAATTCTATTCACTGTCCAGCATAAGCAATATAGAGACTAGAGAAAACTGTGAATAGTAGGAACAAATCGGAGGAATTAGCTACGCCAAACATTATATGCTTTTTTTACCTCTTAGATATTCCAGGTAAATGAAGAGCTTCTGTGGCGTATCCCATCCCTAGCATAAACTGTGCCAGATCGTCATGATGTTCTCTCCCAAGCCTACTTGCCCTGCGCAACAACAAAATATATGTTGTATAAACATTCCAGCTAGTTTACTACTCACGTAAACACACGATATTTGAGAATGTATCAATACCATTTAACTGCACTAACAGCATCCCCGTACGCTGCAAGACAGCGACAGCGGATACCTGGATGGTTCAGTGATATGGCATGGGCACACATGTACCTACCAAGAAAATGGAGGTGTTAGGCAATATATCTTGTAGTTTAATATTTATATGATCATTGAAGCGACTGAAATGAGGATCATGGCAAGATATTGTATTCAACATGGTAACTCTGTGACTACATATAATTTTTGTCCGTTGAAACCTTGGAATGCAAAGTTCAGATGTCAATGAGCCTACCTAGTGCGCTCTAAGAATGAAAAAGAAAAAAACATAATCTAATTGAATATACATGTCTCCAACGAAGGAATGTTTTTAAAAGAGTCAGTCTAGTTTTAAGGTAAGAACAGGGAGACCCTGATACCTGTCAATGAGCCAAAGAACTCCATCTCGTACACCAGCAACAACAAGAGGCCCCACTGGTCGTTTTTGCTCCACTGGGAAACGAGTAACAGCCACTGAGACTCCCCCACCCCCTACAGCTACCTCATTGATCCTTCTTTCATCCATGTCATCTCCATCACCTCTAGATTGTCTTGGCAATGATAAAAATGGTGGAACAGATGGAGCATTTTGGAAAGAAGCTAAACGCACCACCTACAATAAAAAGTGTACGCATGGGGAAGGCTCTTGTAAATTTAACAAGAATTGACATAGATGTCGATACGAATACAGTACAAAAACACAAAACTTGGACCTGAAAAGTTAAGCTTCAAAAATATACATATATCTCATGTAAAAGCAAGAGATGTCCACCTGCAGCATGGGGGGCCTCAAAGATATCCTTTCTTGTTTGGCATTCTGGGCACCTTCTACTGTGATTAAGGCTAACTCGCCATGCTCCGCAACTGCTCTAGCCTGTGCCTCCTTAAGTTTCATTTCTTCCTTCATCTTCCTAGTCTCTATATCAATTTCAGAAACTCCCGCATCTACAAAAACACATCTGGAAATCCAGGTATAGAAGAAAGTATTAGCATTCCTCCCAAGATATATAATATTATTTCAGAAAGTAACAGATCAAGGTAACCATGCCCTTAACGAAGTCAGGATCAGGGAAAATACTTTCAAAAAGTTAGAATCTCTGAGAAGTTGGATTATGCACAATTTAGATAATCAACAACTGTTGATACACATTGCTGCCAAAAACAGTTCCCAAATTCGATTTATTATTTGTTTCATCCAAGTGGAAGCAGCACTCAAGGTAACTGATACAAAACAGAAAGAAGTCCTTGTATCATATATAGAACATTAATCTTACTCAATCGTGGTTGGTGTAGCAACAAACAGCTGCCTGCGATGCCAAACAGCTCCAGTAGCATGTGAAATGGCAACATCACCAAGATATCTATACTGAGGGCGCAAGGACGATATGACCATGTACTGTTGATAAGCAAAAGCACAATACTCAACTGTTTGGTCCCATGCTGTCCATTCTGGCTGAGGTAGCATACCACCTACTGGCTCAAAATTTTCCCAACTACACATTGAAACTTCCATGTAGATTAATATGGAACTGAAATACTTTTAACATGATAAAATGCAACAAAATTAAAGTAGCCACTAATAACCTGTAGAGTTGGTAGTTTAGGGGTGCGGACTCAGCAGATCTCTGAGAAGAACCATCATCATAGCTAGAAAACGAAGAAACATTACTGTTTCCAAATCCTGAGAGTGGCATCGACTGAATGGTTGAAATAGCTGTTGCAGCAACGGGACTAATTCTTCGGGATGTGCGATAGCCTATACCAAGTAGAGCACCACCATGCAGACCAATGACCTGCAATGACAAATTTTTGAAGCATAAGATTGTTGCTTACCTAAGCCTAGAAGTCAACCATTGACATACTGCTCTTAGATAATTTTTCCAACCTAAAGTACCACTTGAAGTCAAGAAGAATTCTTGATGCGTAAGATTCTAATGTACAGCAACCTTATCCTTTTGGTCAAACGTCAATTAATAAACTACTGGATTCCAAGTTTGAATTTTTCTTTTAGTATTTTTTTAGTATTTTCAATGCTAACTTCACATAAATTCTTAGGAGCATGATTAGATTAATTATTCAATGTAACCACTTCAATTAATCTGCTCGAGAATACATTAAGAGGATCTGAGATAAATGAAAAATGATGAATTGGATATGAAAGATGCCTATTGTTTAGGAAACTAATCCCCAGCTGAGACTAAAACACATCAAAAGCGGTTACGGAATGCAAGAACTCAAGTAAAAGACACATACCGGTTCAGAGCGACCTCCTACAGACCTCATGAGTATGTTTGAGGTTCCATCATCCAAGAGAATACGAACTTGGACACTAGCCGATGAAGCTGCATTAGCAGCAGCAGCAGCTTGAGCTGCGGCCGCAGCGGCTTCTTTCGCCTTTCTTGATGAACCACCCTTTGGGATCATAGGCATTCTTTGAGGTAACACAGATTCTAGTATTGCAAATCTATCTCGACATGAATCCCAAGCCAAAAGTCTTGCACTTCCAGAATCAACAATGGACCAGTCACTAACTTTGTAGATAGAGAAGTACAGGATATCAGGCCACACAACTGCCACATACCTACAACCAGAGAATAAAGTAAGTTGGCTAAAAAAAGACAGCACTCAACAAATAATGTACATATATATAATTAGCGAGAAGTTATCTAAAAAAATTATTAGCCAGGGAAAGAACGTCTGAAACTAAATTGCTTATATCTGAAGGTCATTTTCTATTCCCTGTCTACCGTAGCATTGGGTGCGGGAAATCCCCACGAAGAAAATAATCCAACAAGCTTGAAAAAAATTCATCCACGGAACTTACAATATATGCCCTTGTATAGCAGGTAAAAGGTGAGACTTATAATAAGATTCACAAGCAGCATGAAAGCAGAATACAATTTACATGAACAAATAACAATATCATGCTCAAAATATTTTGTATAGTATATCTCAAGATAAAACTTGAAGACAAAAAAAAAGAACAGGAAACTTACTTCCCTGAACTGCTTACAGAAAGAACCGAGTATGAATCATGTGGAACAGGTGCCACAATCTGCTTTTTGGTCTGCTTTACAGTCAACTGTTCACCTGGGTCTCCCTTAGACATCCCTGATTCGGACAAGGCACTATTATTTCCAAGGGATGGGTTGGCTGAGTTGGATAGTTGAAAGTTCAAGAGCTTTAATTCTCTTCCAAGGATATATACAGCCGAATTCTCCCGACTTCCAGACAGTGCTGGTAGAGGAGCTGCAGACGGGATGGCACGAGGATCAAATTCACTAACTATAATACCAACATTGGTACCAGTTGCGACGAGATGTGGCTGTAGAGGATGCGCAACCATACAGTAGACCTGAAAAAATATAGAAGCGATGCTATTATAATAAAGCAATAAAGGAACTTGAAAAATCAACTGGCAGTTTAAGTAGAAAATAAACCCAGAATATCAATCTGCACATTCTGAAGATGATAACTTCCGAGATTTGCACGCAGCACGTCCTCTCTCAATTATCATTTAACATATAAAGATGAATATTTTCTCCACTGCAATTTTTTTTATACATTCAGTGTTCAAAACAGCTATCAATCTTAAGTCTGCTTTTGTAGATGGTTAGGTTATCTATACATGGAATTGTTCTGCAAGAAGTAAGAAATTATCAAACAATGCAATCTACTCTTATTCATTTTCTTATTCGTAGTATAATTGAGTCTGAATATCTTTGCATTGCCAAGCGCAGTTCTGTGCACTGTGCAGATTATCAACTTCATTATTTTTACCATGATAGATGCAGTTTTGGGAGACATGAAGAGAAAATAATGTTTTGTGTGGCATATAGAATGGAGAAGCAACTCTTTCAAGTCTAAGAGAGAATTTCTCATGCCCAGGTTTGCGTATGAATTATTGACGTAGTAACATGATATATGGTAGATTTCAAGGATTTCATCAACAATGAAAAAAAATAACAACCACTAGTGTTGAGTTTGCTTCGTCAAAATCAAAATAAGTAAGTAGCAAGAGCTAATTACCCTAAGTTTTCTGTGGGTTGCAAGTACTTGAGGCGGAACCAAGGAAGAAAGTTCACATAGTGGCCTTGTCAGGGCCGAATAAGTTGGATGCTCAATAGACCTGTGAAAAGTCAAACAATTAGACACTCCTCTAATATACATAAAGATGTTTACCATAGATACTACGAAATGTTTAAGCAAAGATACCATATGTGTGAATCTTTAACGCAAGTCAAAATATCAAGGTTTGGTGCTCGAGGGTGACACCAAGATGCAACACTGTGGCAAGCTAGCTTCGGGACAGGTTTAATTCTTCGCAGCTCCTGTAGAGAAAAAGTAGTCATGTTTGTTGAAAAACAGATCCGTAAAATATGCAAAATCCATACATGATATACAACATTACCTTAAATGTCATTGTGTCCCATATGGCCAATGTCTTGTCAGCACCAATTGTAATCAATTGTGGAGCATTGCCACTTACCCGTGATAGCTCAACAGCCACCACCCCACCATCATGTGCCTAATACAATCAGAGCAAAAACATTAGAAGAGAGCTTCAAAGCCATATCTGGAAGGGAAAAACAGTATAACAGAGAATTGGAATTTATAGACTCAATTAAGCAAACAATAGCATGTCACTTAAACAAAAAAAAAAAAAAAAAAAAAAACAACAGCATATCATGCTCCGCTAATCATTACTCAGCCTATTAATCACAAAAGAATGAAAGAAAACATATTATTACTAACTATCCATAAATCAGAAACAGACGCACAAATCAACTCAGAAGGTTCAGTGAAACTAAGAACAATGGCGCCTTGTCCTCAGCTGTAACCAAATCTGGCCAATCTTTGCATGAAAGAGTAGGCATAAAAAAATACCTTTAAGCTAAGCTTGGGTACAAGTTCCCTTGAATCAGTGCCATGATCGGCACTCCACAGTACAAGTAAGCCATCACTGCCACCCGAAACAAGGAGTGCCTGCAATTGCAAGTAGATAGAGAATGGCTGGAATCATGTATTGCAGATGAATAACAGAGAGAAAATAGTTGACAAGTGTTCATTAAAAATCGTTAAAATATAATAAAAAGGAAAAGAAGGCCGCTAGTAGTAGAACTTTGCTAACAACATAGCCTAATCATGATATAAAATAAATGTGGAGTACTAAACAGCCAATTTGGAAAAGAGATGCCAATGTTTAAATTCCTTCCGTTCCCAATGCTAAACTATGTGTGAAAGTTAATATATCATTCAACTTTAGCAGGTGAGCTTGTGTATGTTTGTCTAAATTACATGACATTGTATGACACTTCTATCTGTCAGATGGTATTTAGTAAATAACTCGAAATAAATTCAGAGGAATAAAGAAGGGGAATTGAGAGAATATGTAATGTAATTACTTCGCCAGATGATGCCATGAAATTCATCAAGCAATAAATTGATCCTTTATGGCCACCTGTATATCTACGTGCAAGCTGCAACGAAGTAAACATTCAGGGAAATTAACACAGATCAGTATCAATAGCTCTTACCCTAAACCCAGCAGAGAGAAAAAAAATAAACATTCAATTATTGGAACAAACAAACCTTCCATGTTATCATTGACAAAACCCTAATGACACCATCAGTTGAACCAAATGCAACTAAAGGGCCATCACCACCAGACGATCGGGTAAGAAACTCCATGCTGCAAAGAAAGGAAGAATTCTAACAACGTTGCGGAGCAGAAGAAATCGGAAACATAGAAAGACTGTTTGAAGACTGACAAGAACAATAGACATTAAGGTGGTCTGGTGTACACATTACACTTAAAGCACACACACACATCAACTTATACATAGTCTACATTTGACTCAAAAACTTCCAGCGTAGTAACTAATGGAGGTCTTTTCAGCCTAGAGTAATGGAGCCTCATTCCCGGGTCCAGGTTTCAAGCAAACCCATGCTCTAAAACAAGAGAAAAAGCAATGAACTTACCAGAGAAGTGACTTGTTGTCAAGCTCTTGCTTTGGCACATCTCGACCTCGCATTGTCACCAAGTCCAAGAAAATGGCTTTATTCTCACAACAGATGACCAGAAAATGCCGGCCTTTAGTGGATGGAGCAGGGGAAGTGAAACCGGAGGTGAGATGATTGACAGCTGATGGAGATTCAGCAGCTGCAGTGCGATTGCGCCACAGTTGCCAGTAACGCACATCATCGTCATAAAACTTCACCTGCTTGACACTTGTAGGTGGAAAGATGGGCGGATAAGTCATTTTTTGCCTCTCATATTGAAAGGGGTGAATGAATAGCAGCGGTAAAGAGCTATTACCTTCCTCCTCGAATGGCTTCAGTGGGCTTGCCTTTATAGTCTGAGCAAAACACGAATGTCAGTACGGATGGAAAGCATCTGAAGCGCATACTCAATTTACCAGAATAGAATGTTAGAAGACCAAAGTTCAGCGGATAACGGAAAAAGGCTCACCGGAATCTCCCTCGGCAAGCTTCTCTAATTTGGCACCAACCAATCGGCGCTCGTCAACTCCACCGGCTTTCAGTTCATAAATCACCTAGAAAAATGGCCACATAAGTTAAAGATCCTCGATTCGGGACCAGAGGCAAAACCAAATAAGATCGGAATCTCGGTAGAAGCAGACCTGACGATGCTCCCAGTTCCAGACGGAGACGTGATCCGTATCATCGGCCGTAACAAGCCATGGATGCGTGGGATGTACCTGTATCTTCACAATCTTACCGTTGGTCTGCCGAAATGCTCTCGCGCGCAACATTTCGATCTCTCTTACAGTCCTCCCAGATCAATGAGACAACTCAAAAATCCGAGCTCAATTGCATCCGCACAGACGATTCGGATTCAGGAGAACTCCTCAACAGAAACACTAAAAATTCCAGAGAAAGACGAGCAGAGCTACAATCAGATCCAGATTAATTAGATCCACCGGTTAGCAAAGAAAATTCCCGATCCNCATGCTCTAAAACAAGAGAAAAAGCAATGAACTTACCAGAGAAGTGACTTGTTGTCAAGCTCTTGCTTTGGCACATCTCGACCGCGCATTGTCACCAAGTCCAAGAAAATGGCTTTATTCTCACAACAGATGACCAGAAAATGCCGGCCTTTAGTGGATGGAGCAGGGGAAGTGAAACCGGAGGTGAGATGATTGACAGCTGATGGAGATTCAGCAGCTGCAGTGCGATTGCGCCACAGTTGCCAGTAACGCACATCATCGTCATAAAACTTCACCTGCTTGACACTTGTAGGTGGAAAGATGGGCGGATAAGTCATTTTTTGCCTCTCATATTGAAAGGGGTGAATGAATAGCAGCGGTAAAGAGCTATTACCTTCCTCCTCGAATGGCTTCAGTGGGCTTGCCTTTATAGTCTGAGCAAAACACGAATGTCAGTACGGATGGAAAGCATCTGAAGCGCATACTCAATTTACCAGAATAGAATGTTAGAAGACCAAAGTTCAGCGGATAACGGAAAAAGGCTCACCGGAATCTCCCTCGGCAAGCTTCTCTAATTTGGCACCAACCAATCGGCGCTCGTCAACTCCACCGGCTTTCAGTTCATAAATCACCTAGAAAAATGGCCACATAAGTTAAAGATCCTCGATTCGGGACCAGAGGCAAAACCAAATAAGATCGGAATCTCGGTAGAAGCAGACCTGACGATGCTCCCAGTTCCAGACGGAGACGTGATCCGTATCATCGGCCGTAACAAGCCATGGATGCGTGGGATGTACCTGTATCTTCACAATCTTACCGTTGGTCTGCCGAAATGCTCTCGCGCGCAACATTTCGATCTCTCTTACAGTCCTCCCAGATCAATGAGACAACTCAAAAATCCGAGCTCAATTGCATCCGCACAGACGATTCGGATTCAGGAGAACTCCTCAACAGAAACACTAAAAATTCCAGAGAAAGACGAGCAGAGCTACAATCAGATCCAGATTAATTAGATCCACCGGTTAGCAAAGAAAATTCCCGATCCGGATCCACCACTACAATCGCCGAACAAAAACTCCGGTAAGTGTGTGTCTTCGGACGCGAAACGCGTAAAGCGCGAACTGAGAAGGCCAGTCTGATAAACAAAAAAACGGCCCAAAAACATTTTAGCCCGTTTCTGTGTCGCAAATATATATATATTTTTAATGAACAAGAATGAGTTAACGGCCCAAAACCAAAAATGGCCCATTTACACAATTTAATTGTGGAATCAAGGGGATCTAAGGTATAATTTGTTTATCGTGGACTCCAATAAAAACAAGAATGAATTTCGGCTATCGTGATTTTACCTCCCTCGTTTAGCTATTTTACTCAATGATTTGTTTATGTAACATGTTGTTTACGTAGTCGTAAGTGGATATATAATTTATCAAATGTAGATTTTAGACCTGTGTACTTCTATCATATAAAGATAATTATACGAATCAAATTGTCAAAAAATATTGAAATTCACACTACAGCTAAAACGTGGTGCATTTATCGCCAAAACACAGATATAGCCCAGTCAGACCCAAAGGCTGCTCATAGATTCTGAAATTAGTTTTACAAAACCTCTCATGTACACTGCCTAAGAAAAAGTCAAGTAGTCAATTCTGTATTCTATGCACACAAGTGCCCGTTTAAGCAACTTCTGGTCTAACTGATGTTGCTTCGACTTAAAACAAACTGACTGTGCCAGCTCCGGCTTTTCCCAGTTTCAATAGTCGATAACAACACACTCAACAACTCTTCTGCTTCTTCTTCAGATGGAAACTCCAAATTGGTCTGCAGAAGCGGCTGCGCTGAAGGATCGTTCCATCGTTTCCTGGTTGGGCTGCTCTTCTTTTGCTGGTTCTGTCTCCAGTTCCATACTCCATCTGAATTGCTTCCTATGATGCGGACAACTCCACCGCTGCAATCTGTGTGTATAACACTCTCCAAACCGATTTCTCTTTCGATATTCCATACCAAATCTATTGGAACTCCGAGAAACCCCGGTTTTCTGAAATCTACCAAGCTGGGGCTGCTTACAACCAATACCAGGCTCCCTGTGATTACAACGAAAGATCCTTCTTGCTTGAGGGCTTTGCACTTCACCAGCGTCTCCCCTTTGAACTTCAGGGTATCTCCAACCTCCATAAGTACTGCTGTCCCAACCGCTTCTTCCCATGAGTAAGGCCTGAGAGGTAGTTCTCTACTCAGAGGCCTGGCAAGGCGAAGCCTATGCCTTTGGGATCTTATGTTATGAAGCCTGCTTCGGTTTCTGATACTCTGTGCGGTTTTTCCAGTTACCTCAAGAATACTAGCCGTTGGTCTGGCCACAAGTCCAGTAATCCCCAAAGCCACTCCTGAACCATATAGAGCCACCCAATTTACATGCATCAAATTACTAAGCCGGACACAAAGGACAGCTAGTACACAAACATCAGATGTCTTGATATCTATAAATGAATTAAGCGCTTAACTACCTGAGATGACGCCTGGAAGACCATGTTTCTCAGCTCCTCTTATTGGTGATTGAAGGAGACCAGTGAGTCCCTGTGATGAACATTGTGATGGACTATCTTTAAACAAAGTATAAACCAACGACGATTTTCATTTCATCTATACAGAATCAAAAGAAATTGCAAGAAACAGTGCAATATTAGCTGTTCAGCTGCTTTTCTTCAAGTCATTACATGCATACTTAATTCTTTATTCAAGTTCAAAGGGCAACGGGAGTTGATGACTAATCAGATACAATGTTATCAGACATGGCGAAATATCTGAAAGAAATTACCTATAATGGTAAGTGGATATCAAATCAGTATATAAGATACATTTCCAAAGAAAGTGCAATTGATATATACCTCAAACACTTCACCTATAACTCCTTTGCTACGCGATCCTTCGCTCAATTGCTGCTTTTCCATCCTTGCAACATCATGGTCATTGAACGTAAATGCAACAATACCCTGCAACAAATTGAAAATTCTGTGAATATTTCTTGAAGGTTGCGACTGCAACATAGATTTTAAGCAAACAGATGCATGGTACCTTGTGTGCAGCTTTACTAAATTGAGTGGCAGCATCACTTAAAGCATAAACAGTGCTACTCAAGAGACTCGTGGTTCCATGAGCCATTCCTTGAATAATTCCTGCTGGGCTCTGTTTAAGTAATCTA
>JAHZTW010000005.1:18546437-18601183 GCA_020283515.1 Alliaria petiolata | reverse complement strand
CAGGTGAGCTTGTGTATGTTTGTCTAAATTACATGACATTGTATGACACTTCTATCTGTCAGATGGTATTTAGTAAATAACTCGAAATAAATTCAGAGGAATAAAGAAGGGGAATTGAGAGAATATGTAATGTAATTACTTCGCCAGATGATGCCATGAAATTCATCAAGCAATAAATTGATCCTTTATGGCCACCTGTATATCTACGTGCAAGCTGCAACGAAGTAAACATTCAGGGAAATTAACACAGATCAGTATCAATAGCTCTTACCCTAAACCCAGCAGAGAGAAAAAAAATAAACATTCAATTATTGGAACAAACAAACCTTCCATGTTATCATTGACAAAACCCTAATGACACCATCAGTTGAACCAAATGCAACTAAAGGGCCATCACCACCAGACGATCGGGTAAGAAACTCCATGCTGCAAAGAAAGGAAGAATTCTAACAACGTTGCGGAGCAGAAGAAATCGGAAACATAGAAAGACTGTTTGAAGACTGACAAGAACAATAGACATTAAGGTGGTCTGGTGTACACATTACACTTAAAGCACACACACACATCAACTTATACATAGTCTACATTTGACTCAAAAACTTCCAGCGTAGTAACTAATGGAGGTCTTTTCAGCCTAGAGTAATGGAGCCTCATTCCCGGGTCCAGGTCTCAAGCAAACCCATGCTCTAAAACAAGAGAAAAAGCAATGAACTTACCAGAGAAGTGACTTGTTGTCAAGCTCTTGCTTTGGCACATCTCGACCGCGCATTGTCACCAAGTCCAAGAAAATGGCTTTATTCTCACAACAGATGACCAGAAAATGCCGGCCTTTAGTGGATGGAGCAGGGGAAGTGAAACCGGAGGTGAGATGATTGACAGCTGATGGAGATTCAGCAGCTGCAGTGCGATTGCGCCACAGTTGCCAGTAACGCACATCATCGTCATAAAACTTCACCTGCTTGACACTTGTAGGTGGAAAGATGGGCGGATAAGACATTTTTTTCCCCTCTCATATTGAAAGGGGTGAATGAATAGCAGCGGTACAGAACTATTACCTTCCTCCTCGAATGGCTTCAGTGGGCTTGCCTTTATAGTCTGAGCAAAACATGAATGTCAGTGAGGACGGAAAGCTTCTGAAGCGCATACTCATTTTACCAGAATAGAATGTTAGAAGACCAAAGTTCAGCGGATAACGGAAAAAGGCTCACCGGAATCTCCCTCGGCAAGCTTCTCTAATTTGGCACCAACTAATCGGCGCTCGTCAACTCCACCGGCTTTCAGTTCATAAATCACCTAGAAAAAATGGCCACATACGTTAAAGATGCTCGATTCGGGATCAGAGGCAAAACCAAATAAGAGCGGAATCTCGGTAGAAGCAGACCTGACGATGCTCCCAGTTCCAGACGGAGACGTGATCCGTATCATCGGCCGTAACAAGCCATGTATGCGTGGGATGTACCTGTATCTTCACAATCTTACCGTTGGTCTGCCGAAATGCTCTCGCGCGCAACATTTCGATCTCTCTTACAGTCCTCCAAGATCAATGAGACAAGTCAAAAACCCGAGCCCAATTGCATCCGCACAGACGATTCGGATTCAGGAGAACTCCTCCTCAACAGAAACACTCAAAATTCCGGAGAAAGACAAGCAGAGCTACAATCAGATCCAGATCAATTAGATCCACCGGTTAGCAAAGAAAAGCCCCGATCCGGATCCACCACTACAATCGCCGAACAAAAACTCCGGTAAGTGTGTCTTCGGACGCGAAACGCGTAAAGCGCGAACTGAGAAGGCCAGTCTGATAAACTAAAAAATAGGCCCAAAAACATTTTAGCCAGTTTCTGTGTCGCAAATATATATATATTCCATTTACACAAATTAATTGTGGAATGAAGGGGATCTAAGGTACAAATTTTTGTACTCCAAGAAAAACAAGCATGAATTTCGGCTATCGTGATTTTTTATGTAACATGCTTGCGTAGTCGTAGGTGGATATATAATTTATCAAATGTAGATTTTAGACCTGTATACTTCTAACTATCATATAAAGATAATTATACGAATCAAATTGTCAAAAAGTAATTAAATTCGCACTACAGCAAAACGTGGTGCATTTATCGCCAAAACACAGATATAACCCAGTACTCAGACCCAAAGGCTGCTCATAGATTCTGAAATTAGTATTACAAAACCTCTCATGTACATTGCCTAAGAAAAAGTAAAGTAGTCAATTATGTATTCTATGCACACAATTGCCCGTTTAAGCAACTTCTGGGTCTAGCTGATGTTACTTCGACTTAAAACAAATTGACTGTGCCAGCTCCGGCTTTTCCCAGTTTCAATAGTCGATAACAACACACTCAACAACTCTTCTGCCTCTTCTTCAGATGGAAACTCCAAATTGGTCTGCAGAAGCGGCTGCGCTGAAGGATCGTTCCATCGTTTTCTGGTTGGGCTGCTCTTCTTTTGCTGGTTCTGTCTCCAGTTCCATACGCCATCTGAATTGCTTCCTATGATGCGGACAACTCCACCGCTGCAATCTGTGTGTATAACACTCTCCAAACCGATTTCTCTTTCGATATTCCATACCAAATCTATTGGAACTCCGAGAAACCCCGGTTTTCTGAAATCTACCAAGCTGGGGCTGCTTACAACTAATACCAGGCTCCCTGTGATTACAACGAAAGTTCCTTCTTTCTTGAGGGCTTTGCACTTCACCATCGTCTCCCCTTTGAACTTCAGGGTATCTCCAACCTCCATAAGTACTGCTGTCCCAACCGCTTCTTCCCATGAGTAAGGCCTGAGAGGTAGTTCTCTACTCAGAGGCCTGGCAAGGCGAAGCCTTTGCCTTTGGGATCTTATGTTATGAAGCCTGCTTCGGTTTCTGATACTCTGTGCGGTTTTTCCAGTTACCTCAAGAATACTAGCCGTTGGTCTGGCCACAAGTCCAGTAATCCCCAAAGCCACTCCTGAACCATATAGAGCCACCCAATTTACATGCATCAAATTACTAAGCCGTACACAAAGGACAGCTAGTACACAAACATCAGTTGTCTTGATATCTATAAATGAATTAAGCTCTTAATTACCTGAGATGACGCCTGGAAGACCATGTTTCTCAGCTCCTCTTATTGGTGATTGAAGGAGACCAGTGAGTCCCTGTGGTGAACATTGTGATGGACTATCTTTAAACAAAGTATAAACCAACGACGATTTTCATTTCATCTAATACAGAATCAAAAGAAATTGCAAGAACTTTTCTTCAAGTCATTACATGCATACTTAATTCTTTATGCAAGTTCAAAGGGCAAACGGGAGTTGATGACTAATCAGACACAATGTTAACAGACATGGCGAAATATCTGAAAGAAATCACCTATAATACTAAGTGGATATCAAATCAGTATATAAGATACATCTCCAAAGAAAGTGCAAATGATATATACCTCAAACACTTCACCTATAACTCCTTTGCTACGCGATCCTTCGCTCAATTGCTGCTTTTCCATCCTTGCAACATCATGGTCATTGAACGTAAATGCAACAATACCCTGCAACAAATTGAAAATTCTGTGAATATTTCTTGAAGGTTGCGACTGCAACATAGATTTTAAGCAAACAGATGCATTGTACCTTGTGTGCAGCTTTACTAAATTGAGTGGCAGCATCACTTAAAGCATAAACAGTGCTACTCAAGAGACTCGTGGTTCCATGAGCCATTCCTTGAATAATTCCTGCTGGGCTCTGTTTAAGTAATCTATAGTTTAGCATATAAGCCAACAGACACATTGAAGGAAAAACATTAAGCAACATGAAAAAGATTTTAGTCATCACCTTTGAGACACTCCTGCTGGGAGCTGACAGGAAATCTTTAATTCCAAGCGCAACATTCCTCGCAAATCCCATTGGATTACCAATAACACCAGCAGAGCCAAACACCTGTGTTAATAATCAAGAGAAACATGTATAGTGGATTGAAGAAATTCGTCCACCAGGTATAGTGGGACGATGCTCTAGCGAATAGTATGACTGCTATAGCAAATCTTAAAAAAGGAACAGCAAGTGAAATTGGTACTTTCCCAGTTCTTACCTTGTACATCTCATGAAGAATTTGACGGGTATAGTGCCCAACAAGGATCTCCTGAAACGATTCCCAACTAGTCATGTGATGAGCAATTGTCAATTGCTTGAGATGTATTCGAGCTCCCTCGACATCGGCAAGAGCCATAAGACCTCTCTGGAATCGGATCATAATGATTCAGTAGCCATATTAAATACAACATAATTTAATCTAGAATTAGCAGGGCACTCTAAGATATGTTATTATATTCCTTACAACCTGGTCCAAGGAGAGAAGAAACTATAGAAGGTAATGATAAGATTCAGGATCAAAAAAGAGAATATGGCAAAAAAAGTCAAAAATTGGGTTTTGAGTTTTATATGCTGAGAAAAAATAGGACTATTAATAGCCTAACGTCACAAATCATGTATGCATTGAATATAAGCAGTATCAAATTATGCAGTATATCTAAGGAATGCGTCAAGAAAAGTGAGGGTTCATACATGGATAAGGGACTCCCCTGAAGTAAGAATGCCATTCCTAAGCATCCAGGGAGCACTGCAGAAGCTGTCAATATAGTGATACAAAAAGTGCCCATGTGAATCTACATGTAGATAGGATACCAAAACTATATTTATCGTGACAGAACAATTTCTAGCTCACCTTAACGTAAACTTAATAGGGGCCAAGTCGAATGTTTCAACATAAATCTTCCTGTGTCTTCGAGCCAACAAGTGAATATGCTGCCAAGGAGCTCCTATCGGAACCACTATAGGTAGAGATACAATGCTTCTCTGGCTTTTGTTAAATACAGGAATGTTTCTTGCATGTGGTGGAGCATCTTCCAAACTTATATCCTTGGAACCAGTGTCATAAATCAGAGGATGTAGTGTTGGATCTGAGAGCGGCAGGAGCCTGGCCTGAGAATTAGGAAGCACTGCTTTTACGAACTCCAACAATGATAGTAGTGTTTGTAGCTCGAGCTCAAGTCCAAATTCACCAATCCTGCATTTTTTTACAGAGAACTGAGATTTGAAAACAAAATGTATATAATAATAATATAATGAACTCTGTGGAAACTAAAGAGAATTTTACCATTATTCATACCTTATATTTATGTACTCAAAAGAAACTAGTGAAACATCTTTCTTCCGCCACTTTGCTAGGTCAATGTAGAGTACAGCATCACGGGTATTACTCCTAACTTGCTGAACAGTTTCACTTAAAAATCTTGCTTTGTTATCCTTAATACCCCAATCAGGAGGAATGCCTCTGTGGTCATGATTGAATGACAATATGACAGGATACGACGAATTGTGAAGTGGGTTGTCTATCTGTAATGAAGAGATCTGAAAGGAAAGCTTCTGCTGGTCCACACTTTGATTCAGATCTAATACAACATTTGACGCACAAGCATAAACCAGTTCCTGTGAGGAGGAAGATTTATGGAGTGTTATAAGAATCTTAGGATGTAGTATAGAAGTGCTTTACATTTCTGGAATGGTTACCTGTGGATGAGAATTAACCACAGAAATACCAATGCTTGGCAGGACAAGCAAGAACTTTTCTGTGTAACGGATGATATTATCCGTCTGAAGCTGTTGCTTTCCCTTCTCATAAAATTTAGTGTCAAACGTCTCCTTTATATCTTTCATGGTGTGTTAACCTGAATCTACAACACTGAAAACCTAAAATGGGGAAAGAAGAAAATGAACAAGTTGCATCAACAACATAGTAAATAGCAGTTGTGTCCTCAGAAAGTTAGCTTAGTAAAAGACATTGGTATCAGAAATAGTGTACCTTTGTAGCTCCTTCAGCACATATAGATAGCAGCAGTGTCCTTTCAGGTTTCTGAAGCAGGTCAATTGAAATAATTTACTAGATAATAAACCTCTTCCTCTAAGTGCATCTTTGCATTATTAAGTGGAACTTAAACTGGAGTATAAAGAGAAGGGCGAAGTGAATAAAACTTCTTGGTCTTATCTATTATCAGTGCCATTAGCTTGTCATTGTAACTTTCAGCGCCATCACTCGTTCATTTTCCTAATCTAGTCGCATGCAGATATGGATTAATTGCCTAATTTATATGAATGCATGCTTTGTCTTTTTGATGCAACAATGCAAGCAGAAATTATCCACTCAACCTCATTACAGCAGGCCCAGAAAGCCTATGTTGGCCGAGTCCAAACTTAATTTGCAAAGGAAATTTTGCAGATACCTCTACCTTAGGGTAAAACCGTAAAAGTATCGAAGATCTGACTCGGTCAAAAAATTTCCCCAATTTTTACTAAAGAGAGATTGGCTAGTATTTTTCCTGCTCACAACCAATGCTCAAGAAATCATGCTGCCGATGCTTTTTTAGGTACGGAACAGAACATAACGAATTGATATATACCTCAGTGGTGGAGCGCAAGTGCACTGGAATAGGTTGTTTAGTTATCTCAAATGCATAAGAGCCTATAACACGATCTCCGGGAACCTACATTCCTCAATAAGAAGAGAAAACAACATCAGAAAAAGAAAAGAAGAGAACAGCGGCAAAGAGAAACATCAACAGGTCACAAAGGGCTGATTTGTTATCACCATACCTCAATGGTCAAACGATGTGGATAACAGGGTTCATCCCATGCATAAGGGCAAGACGTGTAAGGATGAACTATGGTATCAAAAGTTTCACATTTTTGTTGATAAACCCTCAGTCTCTGCCGCCCACAGAAAAAGAAAAAAAGAAGAAGCAAGATTCAGTTCCTTGTAGGAATAACCAAGGGTTTCAAATCAATATGATATACAGAAAGCAAGTTTTCTAGTAAGAACATGTTTTTGCTTTTAAGGATGCGTCTGGCGTTTAGCCATGGTACCCCTTCGCTGGCTGCAGAATATAATATCTTTGCTGTTTCATAGTATCCATTTTCACGAACAATTACACTTGAGTCCCAAAATTACATGCTACAGTAAAGACACAACTAGCATAGCTCCCACAATGGATACCATAAGAAAATCAAGTACAATTTTAGGCGTGATAGATATTGATTACTCAATCTGATGTTCTGAATGCTTGAAGTATTCAGACAATGCTACTTAAAATGTAAAGTCGAATGAACTGTGAACTGAAGGGAAGCATAACTAAAACTCTTCAGCTGAATCTATAGAACCATCAATTATAATAATATTACTGACCTCATTCGAGAAATTATCAATCCTGTAAGGCATATAGCCCATGTCATCATCTGATAATAGAATAAAGTTTGTCCCGACATTTCCATGCACACTCCCTACAAGCTTGTCATCTCCGCTTGACATATTGGCATTCTGAACTTCCACCCGCACCATGTTGAAAGCTTTATTAACATAGTTCCAAATCTTCAGTTGAGTATCTCCTAAATGATCTGGCAAGAAGCTGCCTGACCATTGCCACCCTGGCTCATTTAAACGGATTGATACTAGTAACTCCCTGTTTATATAGAAGAGTAAGTGGTGTACAGGTAAAAATCTTTTAACTGTAACTTCTCAGTACAAATGTGTAGGATAAAAGTAACAACAGTGGTGGTTTTCGAATGAGTTCCAGGTTTTGAGGGATGAGAAACTGAATCATTCAACAGAATCAATCACAGGGACAAAGAGGGGCAACAGTTTCATTTTCAGACAAGTTAAGAGGGAAGTAGGCACAAAAACAAAACAGAGAACTATAAACAATATAACAAAAAATCAACAAAAATTCAAGCGTAAACAGCCACATCAACGAGAAGCACAATCTGACAACTGTTTTTATATGAGATGACAATGGAAAATTGAATACATGGAGATCAAAAAAAAAAAAAAAACCCCCCACTCATTAATACTAAAAATGTATTGTATATGAGACTTATATAAGTAAGGAACGAACCTTGTAGTATCTGTCCATTGAAGCTGAGAATGCTGTCCTACAGCCAAATGAGAAACTAAATTGGTTCCCTTCTGCTTGTAACATAGGTTCCGGCTGCATGAATTACAGATGACATATCTGCAACATGGAATTTTTTTTAGTGGATACATAGGGAATATAATACAGGAGAAAATAGAACATTTGGTGAAAGAAATCACCTAGGTTGGAAAGTAATTGCTTGCGTTCTCCCTGCTAAAGCACCACCAAGAATAGAACACGTGACAGATAATAAAGATGATTCACCAGGCGGCGGTTGTGGGACAACTACATTTGTTGAACCACCGGATGGAACAAGAGGAAATGGAGCAGACCACAGAGAGTATGGGCTATTTGAATTATCTGACCCTGGCAGGTCCCTTTTGACTCGGATTGTGCTGTCACTGGCCCTGGATATAGGGCAAGGTGAATAAATGCATGCCTTTACTTTGCCATCATTACCTTGGAAGCACACCTCCCTTAAACTTTTTGAAGAAAGACTCCTCTTGCGAACAGTTGCTGAGTCTTTTGGATATGCTAAAGGGACTTGCCGAGTTGATGGAGTCGTATACTTATCCACAATTCTCTCAATACTGGAAGCAGTGTTGCTGCACTCAGATGAGGAAGGACTAGAAGGGGAATCCGCAAATGGAACTTTATCTAGCAAATCCTTCTCAGGGGTCAAAATGCCAAGACCAACTTTTTGACTTTGAACAAAATGCTGCTCAATTAGGTTGTAGCAAGATGGAATTACGCTGTAAACTTTGGCTTCATTGGTGCAGTCCGAAACAATCAGAGGAGTTCCAGTGCAATTATACAATAGAAATGGGACAAAGATGAATACTTCCCGTGCGCCACATGTTACATCCATTGTTTTCTCACAAGATACATAGACAGAACCTGCAAGATAATCAATATCAAAAATGTCTCAAAATGAATAGCCAAATTATGAATATAAAGGATAAACCTTACCCCCACCGCGGTATGAATCGAAGGAAACAGTTTCAGTCTGAGAGAACTTCCCTCCACTGAACTTGGCCACTGTGCTAAATGTTTCTGAGCGTGGAAACTTTAAAGATGATGATCTAGAGCCATTTAATTTGAACTCAAGGACCAGGTCATGTGAAGGATCAATATGAAGGAACGGAGTCTCCCCCTAAAAAGATAGTTTTTCTTGTCACATAAATAATACCATATAAACCATATAAAACATGATTCGACACTATCTTTCAGAAGGAGATTGTATGGAAATATCTCTCTGACCTCAGAAAGGGATGCAGCTTGGGTGATGCCACCACTTTCGATAGAAAGTGATATTGGTTCTGGAAGACAGTTACTCACAACAAATGGAGTACTTAAAGTCACTTGATGAATGAATCGCTCTCTTGATTGGTCAAGATCGTGCAACTGCCGACCAAAATTTCCATTTGGCAAATCGTTAAGATAAAATGATGCCGGCAAGCTAGAGCTCTCAACAGATATGCAACACCTAAATGGTTCATGGCTAGGGTGACATGGATAACAAGCAAAAGATCGGCGAAATCCTATTCTGCTATCTTGAGAAAGAATTTTCGAGATGCTATGAGCTTCACTCCACAAATAAGAATCTCCGAGGGGGCGCCACCGTAGCCGGCCAGATTTAGCTAAGTGTAGAGGCAGTGGAAATTCTTGACCAGGAAAAATAGGATCTAGGATCTGAAATAGAATGACATAAGAATAATAAATGATGCTGTTAAGAGGAATAAAAATGAAAAATAGAAACAGAGATAGCTCTCCTAGAGAGACTTATCTCTCCAACAAGGACCCTAAACCCTTGTTGGCATGTCCAATGGCTGTGCCGTCCAAGGAAATCCCAATCCAATTCTCCTATTTTCTCTTCTTCCCTAAGCTTATTTATTTAAAGACAACTCCTAATCCAAGAAAGGAAATTAGATTAATCTAAAACCTAAGGCTATAGCTAACTAAAATTAAGATAATGCAGGAATGGACATATAAAAATATTCTGAACCCAGGACTTCAGCTGGACATAATCCCATATCCTCATCACAACAAAAAAATTTTTGTTTTTTTTTTAATAAACTAGCATATTAGAAGTCAGTAACCTTTGGGGAGACACCAAATGGAATATCAAAGCGGAGTTCCAAAGGCATGGACGTGGAGTTCAAAATTATTACCTGAAAAAGGGAAAGATCATACGCAGGCTCAACATTTATAAGAAATACAGAGCATATACATTGTAATGAAGTCATACGTACTGTTGAGTATACTCGTATCAACTTGCTTTGCTGATGCAATGAAACCTCATACACAACAGGAACAACAAAGCTGCTCCCAGAACCAGATTTACTTGCTTTCCCAACATTATTACTGGAGTTTGATGTTTTGGAAAAATCAACCTCAAAATAGGAAAGGCCAATTCGATCCATTGAGTGAGGAGGAGAAGCAAAAGATGTTCCATCAAGTTGGATCTTCATATAATGATGTGTGGCATCACCAGATTCGCTTCTAAAACAACCAAAATGACTTCGACCTCTATCAGGAATAAGTAGTGTGTCACTGTTATCGAGATGGATGGGAACAGATGAACCGGGTTGCACAATGTTCTGAGCCACGGGAGCTGACATATTGAGCACATGTGAATTATGTCCTCGGAAAACTTGGTACCCCAAAGGAAGAGAAGTTAAATTTTGAAGTACATATGGAGAATATCGTTCTGTATAGGTACTTCCGGTGCAATAAACTGACAATCCCTTATCGTCAGGAACAGTATCTGTTTCCATCAATTCCAAAATGTTCGACATCTCAATTATCCTGAAAATGCACTTCAACAGGGAAAGGAAAAAATGAACATATATGGAGAATTACTACTGAAAATTTTAACAGGGAAGAAATTATATCTCATCTTACCTCAAAAAGAGATTCTGTTAAGTTCACATTGAGCTGACTTGATGATGCAACAATTACTTCAGTGAGTCCGGCATTGTTAAGCAAAGAATTTACCTCAAATTTTTTGGATAATTTGATATCAAAATTCCAGGGCTCAATAAAAGGCTCCCACAATACCTTCAACATATATTCACTGGTGGTTATCAGCATACTACCAAAACAGAGATACAAATGACAGCAGGATTCCGTTTCTGCCTCGTACCTTGTGCATATTATTATAATTCACTTCAAGATCACATGAAACCAAACTCTCCAAATTCTTTTCGGTCAGATTAGCTTGCAGGAGAAAGTTTCTCATAAAAACTTCAAGAAGCAGACCGCTACATCCCCACTGCATGAAAGTCAAGAGACAAGAGAAGTCTTTAGCAGAAGTAGCTCAAGAATTCAAGGTGAAATATTGCATATAAAATGAAAAAACTATACGTAAGGAGCTCACAGACAATCATGGAGCAAAACTTGTTCTAGAAAATGGATTGCAGATCAATTTGCACCATTTTTGCTTTTTCTGCCTTGGTTATATATTTAAAACCAACCAAAATTCACTCATTAAACTAACTTTCTCATCAGCGAATAAAAATTAAGCTCATCAACTCAAGCACGAATTACAAAGAAGTGCCATTAGATTCATAAGCAGAAATTAGCTGATCACGAAGAACAAACACATACAGTAAAAGGCATAGTGGCATAACCACACTTTATGCGAATGCAGCACTTGATGAACGAAAAAGTCAGATCAATAATGCAGTGTGATCATAAAACATTACGTTAGCATGCAAAATCAAGCAAACAGAAAGAACATGCGAAGCCAAAAAAAGACATGGAATATGGCACAGCAGAAGTAGCAACACAGTAACAGTGGTATACACATACGCAGCCAAAGTTAATGCTTGTGAGGATACTTCCGTGTTAAATAACATTAACAGAGATATATAAAGCACAAACGTACCCTTCCATCTGATATAAGAAGAGACACATCTCTTATCTGGACTTTTATACTCATGATTCCTTGCAAACTTTGTGAAGATGGCGTCTCAGGTGCATCAAATGTAACTCCATGCCAGAAAGATAATACTTGATGAGATGCATGCATCTCTACTTTGTCAGACAGTATCTCCGCATCTATTCTCATGATTTTCTTCTTATCCATCTGAATACTAGTTTCTACAAGTAGTTGTGACTCCCCTAATAGAGAGCAAGATCTTACAGTATCAACCCCGGATATTGCAAGAATACCTTTGAGCTTTTCAATTTTATAGTTCAGTTTAACATCTCTCCCATGATAAGAGAGTTCACCGCTCCTACTAAGTGCTGTAACAGAAACATATTTACAGTATTTCCCTTTAAAATTTTTTATGTGCTCTTCCTCAGATCTCTCGTGAATATCAGTTGCCATGAACCCTGGAAATTCTGTGTCGCTTATGCAGAGAGGGAAATGGATTGCGACACCAATAATCTCTGATCTGGCAGCAAATGCCATAACCTCACAAGAGTTCTCTGATACCCCAGATTGCAGAACGTTCAAAACCCCATCAGTATTGTCACAAATATTCCTTACCACTTCAACAGAATCATGCATATCCAAGTTTGAACCTTTTGAGAATAAACGGTCTTCACTACTGTCTTCCAGTTTCTGGACATAAGATTTAAGAAGTTCAATAACTTCAATCCAATCAAGAGAGTGTAACCAGATGTCTAGGGATGGGAGAGAAAAACAGAGATCGTATTCATTTTCAGCCTGTTCCGTAAATTTGACTTTAAGTGCTGAAGGATCCCCATAAGCATTGGTGCATCTAGCTAACATGATTGAGCTCAGCAATGAATAAAGCCCAATTTCGAAAAATTGAACATCCAAGCTCATAGGGAAATTATTTTTAAGTTCCCCAGAGCAAACAAATTTCATATCAGCCTGGAGCACCGGCTCGGGTAGTAGTGTTCCAAGATCTTTCCTTAACCGATGCAGTTTTGTCGTCAAACGATTGAAAAAAAATTTGAATTTTATAAAGCTTGTGGACGATTCAAGGGGTGAAACTGCCAGCTCTTGCTTTAACCGTGTCTTCGTATGAAGAAACTGAGGAACATCAGACACGAATAGTTTTGATTCCTCACCAACTAAAGAAAGCTGATCAATCACATCAAGAAATGCCTTAAACCCCTCCAAGGAATCTAAATCTGCAAAAAAAAAAAATATATAACATGTTTATGCATCACTTGAAAATACGTAATCACTATACAAAGGGAGAGAGCCGAAGAGTAAAAGTTAACATGATGGGGAACACCACCTACCATCCGCAACGATTTCACAAACTTCAACCCTTGACATAACACATGCCATATCTGATGACGAATTGTGATCACAAGGTAATCTAATCCATGCGTCAGCAATAACTCTAGCAGCCAGCGTGATAGTTCTGCAAACATCATCCTTCTTGAAAGTTGATATGCCATTCTCAGAAAGCAGCAATGATAGCGATAAGTCCCGCCCAAATATGTTTAAACAGTCGGTTCGTCCTGCTACTTGATTAAGTGGAATAACACATTCCTGCGGTATGTGCTGCACCACTTTGCTTAAAGCACACTCTAGAATAAAGCTAATATATAACTCCTGTATGTCAGCTTTCAGTTGCCGGCAGTCATCATTTTCCACAGGAAGAATCAAAGTGGAGTCCAGTATCTCAAATTTATAAGTAATGGCAAACTCAGAATGAGCCTTAGTGAACTCAGTAGCCTGTGGCAATGACTGCAGGCCTGGCTTTGAAGTCCAATCAGGAAGCGAGAAGTATCCAATTATAATGGCCAAATATTCCGGAAGCAAAATGCAGCATGAGTGTTGAATACCAATGCTCACTTCAAGTTCGGAACCAGAAGGCTCTGAATTCCTCTTCTTTACACGTAGGTTCAAGACCGGCGAGACATCTGTTAGTGAAGGTCTCCAAAAATACCCGCCAGAATAGTTGGTGAACAAAGATGACTCCAGCATCAAGTCTTCAGCAGAGGCAACCAATTCGACACAATCGTCTGAAATGGTAAGCACGTATCTGGATACTGGCAGTACAATAGTTCCAAAAACACTTGAAGAATCATGAAAATGCACATTCGTGTTGGAGACATGCAAATCAACTATAAAGAAATTGGTCTGACCAAGACCTCTGGATGACGGAAGCTCATTCAGAGGACAATCACATTTTGATTGTAAAGTACAGCTGTTACATTCGCAGTTCAAACCTATGTCTGCCCCGTCCTTATCTCGTAATATAAATGAATTCCTCCAGTCAGAAGTCGAATAACAAAGAGAACTTTTTAGGCTACCAAGAGAACCAGAATTGTAAATGGTCACAAATGGATATTTGTCAAGAGGAATGCAGCCACAAGATCCACTTTCAATGAAGTTTGAGAATCCAAACCTTTCAAAATCAAACTGAGGAATTTCTGTTGGAGTACTGGTATATGCACTAAGGCTAGAAGGATTCGTATCGGCAGAGGAGATCTTATAGGAAGTTATCTTATTCAAAAAACTTGTCAGCAAACCAAATATGTATGGGTAGCAATGGAGTTCAGCGCCCCTCCAATAGATTGTATACTTGTGAGAAAGAAATTTTTTACTTCCGGAAACCTTGCAATTTAAGCTGATAACAGCTTCAGGAGTTGTACCGTTATCAATAATGTTGGTTTGATCACTACTTTGAGCATCCATCCCCTGTCCATGGGCAAAGGACGATTTGAGTAGATTCCCAGATGAACATAAAATATGACAATCAGCTGCATCTTTAGAGGAGCAAGCTATCATTTCCAACGCTTTCACACGGACCGACCACTCTTCAAATTTGCTAACTGAATACCTGAAAATGACGATTGTACAAAAGAACTTGTCAGGAACCGAGAGAAAAAAATTAGATGGGAATGGCTTTGACAACGGCTTCAGTAGATGAGCCATAGGCAGTGATCATAAGACCAAATATGTGAGTGATAAGAAGATAATCAACTGCTTAGCAAAACAAGCAGACAACCAAAAAAGCAATGTATTCATGGTTGCTTAATAGCAGAGGGTTAACGTCCCAGTGATACTGTAAAAAGACACAAAATGAGCTCCTCTATCGTTGGTTGCTACAATTACCTACCAGAGATCAAGCTGTTGTATAGAAAGAATAAGCACTGTGCTATTTTCTCCTTCATTTTCAAGATTGACATGCAACCTAAAAAGTGCCAAGTTGGTATTGATGGTGAAGCAAAAGATGGAACCGGGGGAAGGTGGAGCATCTTGAGGTCCATGATCCTGAATATCAAGATATTCAATCACAGACATGACTCCTTCAAATATCGACGGAGAGAAATGTACATTGATAGTTGACAGAGTAGCTTCAACCTGAAATGAATGGAATGACAATACTCAATTGCAAAATGTGGTCTCTATTTTTGACGCCTCTATAAAAGTACAAACATTTAGTATCAAGGAAAAAGGAAAATATTCATTTACTCAGAAAGCTAGACACAGCCACCTTGGAATATGAGATTAAATTGTAATACCTCCAACTGCTTCAAAATTGACTCCTCCGGAATTATACAAGACGCTAACTTGATAAGTAAAGATGATTTCTCCACAAGGGGAAGTTCTTGGAAAGGATGAATCTTCATCAGCTTCATCTGCACAAGATACAGATGTAAGAACATATATGATTACTTAAACAACTCCAATTAAAAAAGGAAAAAACATATCATACCTCAAGGTCAGAGATATTGATCTCAAAATGGTCATAGAGATCTTTGACTTGAAAACCATCTAAGGCTGTAACGGAACTTTCTAAACTATCCACAATTCCTGACTGCATTCTTGAACTTGGGTTAAGAACATATGTGCTACTGGATGTGATAGAAAGAGATTCCAATACAAGGACCTGCACAAGGGAATGCATGAGAAAATACTGAGAAGGATACAAATAAGAAAAAACAGGCAATCAAATGTTTATATAAGCGAAATACCAGATTATAGCTTTCTGATTCAACCAATCGTCCCGGGAAACTTAAGGTAAGATCTTTTATGTCCAGGTCCCACTTCACTTTATTTCGGCTTGATAAGAGGTATCTACGAAACAAACAACGACACAAATAAGCACCAATCAACTAGGATATGAATCTACGCCTAACGTTTCCATAGAGGAAACACTTACTCAGTTTTCGCCGCCAATCGCGTTTCACTTTCAAGGCCATTGAGTGATGATAGAACCTGAGCCACAGAGAAGAATTGTTATCTGTTTTCCGTGTGAGGTGAAAGAAAAATTTCTTGAGCCTTCTTTCACGAAATATCTCTTGAACCCATTTATTATGTGTCACAAGAGAAAACCATTTATTATAAATAGCCACAAAATCATTTCATTGGATTCCTTTGTCTAGTCATAAATTTTATCTATAGAATTCAAATGTCCAGTACAGTTAGCAGAATCAACTTTCAGACTTTGGTCACTACGATATTTGAATCATGAAGACAAACTGACATTATAGTTTACATTCAACCATACTTGCTTAAACTTTGTTAGTCAAAAAATTCAAGCAAACATTACGAGCAAGTAGCAGATGTAGTTAAATAAGAGCTCACTCTTTCTTGTTGAAGTTTGAAGGATCTTGAACCCGAGAAAAATTTACTGACAGCTAGAACGAAATCTACATCGTAAGCAGCTTCAAGTGGTTGAAGGGTGACCTACAGCAACAAGAGGGAAAAAAACTACAATGAAGTCAATCCTAATAGTTAGCTACAGACAAAAGACCAAGACTACCAAAAGGAGCAACAGATGGGTTTGTCCACAAAAAGGTGACGCAGGGGCCAGTTAGTTCACCTTTAATGACAATGCAACATCATGATCTTGAGACAACTCCAACCGTACTCCATATGAGGGTTTCATTTCTAGCGCATCACTCTGAGAACAGACCTGCATGAAACATTCTCATTCAGGGTTTTTACTGAAAATAATATTAAACGTGCTAAAAAGAATTTTATAACAGACTACGGAGCATAAGTTACAACCAGATGGTTCATATCACCTTATTAAGCAAGCATTAGTCTGACAATGTTCATGATTTCAGATATTAGTAATTATTAACAAAATGGCATAGGCGTAACAGCATATTGGGACACAAACCCTTTTCATGGTTATAATTTCTTTCCCATTTTGAGGATAGACCAGCCTTCCAGAAATAACAGAAACAATCATCGCTGTAGATTCTTTCCAAGACTTGCATTCAACAATCACCCCCAAAATGTCCAATGCTGTTATAACTTGAGAAGAGCTCCTGTGTAACAAATAAGAAAAAGAACAAATGAAAAAAAAGAATAGTAAATGCAGAGATCATGATGAAGTAATTGAGAAATTGTAACTTACCCATTTATATGTTGCAAAGTAGCAGAAATTTTGCGCACATTGAGTCTAATGGAGCACGTACAGATCTTACCAGTTGCACTTGTATTTCTAGGAGATGAAGAAAGAGGGTGAAACTTTGTTGCCTTGTGTATATCCTGCAGTAAATGAACAGTTACTATGATGTCGCGGAAAATTTTGAAACTCCACTGGTATTAAATGGTACTAAAATACCTTGACAACTTCATCGGAAACAACACCAGAAAACTGACTAGAATCCTCTGTGCCTCCGGCACCGAGCATTCCCCGCGACAACCAGTTCAACCACCCACGCGACTTATTTGATGTAGGATCATCACTCTGTTCCTTTTCAGAGTCAGTGGCACCACTTGCTCCCATGTTCACAGACGATTCTGAACAAGCTTCCTGCATAATAAGATCCAAAAACAAAAGGAAAAAGGGAAGATAAGGAAATGCCAGTGGTACGTATATATCTGAACAACCTTTGGTACCTCTTTCAAAATATAAAATGCTACAGCAGCAACCTAATTTACCATACCTGCATCTCACCTTCTGCTGCAGACCTATAACTTAAGATATCATCAATATCAGACTTCTTCTCCACTTCTTCCAACCCCAAAAGGATAGCCTCATCGATTGACTGCAGTCAGAGGCATAAGCACACCCATATTAGTAGAGAAGCAACTAGACAAGGAAAACTCTGGTTTGTAAGGCTACAGAAGAAACAAGCATTACATCAACTCATCATCCAGTTAGAAAGGCTACGCGTTAGTTGAACAAATATGTCCAGCATAAAGCAGCTTAGCAACATGTGATGGAGACTAAGGCAAGGCACCAAAAAGTTTAGGGAAGAGAACTATGTATTTCTTTCAGCCAGAAATTTCAGAACAACTACATTTCCCATGATGATAAACTCCTATAGAGTATTTTCAAGGTGTTAAAAGAAAAGAAAATCTTTCTTCAGTTTCCTTTTTTAGAAATGTATGATGAAGCCAAAGGCTTAGACCAAGTCTTCTGCAGTTTCTCCATCTGAGTCTAACATTCCAACAAGTATAAAACTTCCCCTACACTGCTAGGGCTGCCTATGATATGAAACGGAATAAACCATTCGTAAGGAAGTATGTGCCTAAGATATAATATTTTCAAACAAATGGCAGCCCTTATCGAAATATGCTTCTAATCCATCTTCTCCTTACCAACACAACAAAATGATGATGAAACACCTCTTATTATGCTCCCTAATGGACTTATATCACGTGGAATGTGCTTCTGAACCATCTTCACACCCTACCCATCCATACACATGTTATAGTACATTAAAGGATAAAACACATCGAAATGACAAACCACCTATGCTCCCTAATTTTGTTAAATCACATAAAAGATAATGAGGCTTTATCTCCTCTACGTTGAATCCAACAGGCTAGGTTAAGCAAAGAGGATAAGAAGCAACATAATGAACAAACCCAGACACATCTAATCAGATAAGGACGAAAAGAAAATCCTTGCCTGTTCTCTGCGAAGGAAATCTAGCTTTATCTTGTAAAACTTTATATACCTCCTGCGCATTATCCTGTATTTTTTCACGTTACAAAAGTCTGAAAACTAAGCAGACCGCTTGAATATATTGCAGGAGTAGTTTTCTACTTATGCCATGAAACAGTAAGTTATTTCCGTGGAAGTAAATTATGCAGAAATTTTAAGAGCATTAAATAAATTCCAATAGCTATGTGATTAAGCATCATCTAAGTTAAAAAATGAAAAGATGTCAAGAAAGTAAACTTACATTCGCTGTCCAAGAAATCTCCACGAAGTTTTCCACAGTTTCTTCCGTACATCAGATAAAATTGAGTTTTGGGCATATTGCCACCAGAGTTTCTGCCACCCTGGTGGTTTCCTCGATAAGGAATTGGAGCAGGGACGATACCGCCCATACCTAAACCATTTAATATATTCTTAAATAAATAGTTCTTAAAATGTTCCGTAGTGCCAAATAATAGAGCTAAATCTCAGACTAATAAAAGTTTGGATGGAGGAAAAATTATCACTACCCTAATGAAAGGCTTACCTCTCACGCAATTGGCTGGTTTGCAAGTAATCTAACAGAATAAGAATCTGCTGCAACTGAAATTCATTCAGAGCCATGGCCTGAAACGCATAAGTGGAAGTTAGAATGCGTGTCTTAGCCCTTAACCTAGTTTAACAATTTCTGAGAACTAACCACATCAGTCAACTCAGCGCTGATAGAATACTGAGGTAGATCGTCATAAAGCTCTCCAGATCGATTGACCTATGCAAAGAAGTGCATCAGGCCAAATAAAGAATGCATATTTATACACAGAACACAAATGCACCCAAGCAATAGCTGATGCACATACATCAATGTGCGTTCTGTATAAATGTTTATCTTTAATCAGATAGCTGCAAAAATCTTTCACTAGATATAATGTCCCTATGGAGCTGACGGTGAACCATAATAGAATTGGCAAAAATGCAATGCAAATCATTCCTGGTAACACTGATAGATAGCAATGTCATCGAAAGTGCACTACTGGAACAAATAAACGAGTTCAGCCTGGAACTATGTGCTTAGTTTATCACAAAAGGAATTGGCTTCTTAGACTTTAATTAGACTGATTCCTAATTCCATAGGCGATCAGGTAAATCAATAAATAGACTCACTACAGCAGATATAACATACAACTGTGTGCACCTCATTTTTAACATAACCCTAAAGCTAGAGCAAGTGCCGCGCCTTGGATCAGCAACAAGGCTTTGATGATAACGACAGATGTTAAAACACAGTAAACCAATGACGCTCTTTAGCTGCATTACCAATAGTGTTACACAAACATGGACTGGCTTCAATAAATAACCAAATTTATCGCTTTGCAATCTCGACTGGCACCAGTTGTCAAAACCTCCCTTTTTATCAACACTTAGAAAGTCCATGTTTCCCTCATACATGTCGCAATAAATTTCCAAAGCTTCAATCTCCACAAGTTTATTCACTTGCCCCCCTCTCATCCTACTACCAACTGATGGCCTGATATTCAACATAGATGCCATGTCAAGATATATCAGGGTGCGCACATATCAACTACAGATCTTGCCTTTACCAAAAAAAAAATTTGTTCATGGAAGAAATGGGTATTAAGGGAAAAATGTAGAAGCAAAGAGGCAGTTGGGAATAGTGGGATATGCTTTTAGCTGTCTCGCAATGTTAATTAAAACACATCTCCGACCATAGAGTAAAACAAAGCTACAAGGAAATCAAACAGGAAAGTGTAATACATTTTTATTGAGTGCCATAGAAGGTGTATCAAGAGATTACCCAACCAGGTTTTGTTTAGAAACTGTCAAGCTTGAAAACCGCAATCCTAATACAACTTGTACCTGCAGACAGCAGTTTACAGTCAAACATATTGAAGTGGGAAAGTAGGCAACACCAAATGATGATTAAAGTTGTAACTGTAGTGAATCTCAAGAAAGACTGATAGTAATTTAGCATCACCAAGCTCATAAGCTTGACGTTATCTAAAATTTGTATCCTCCATGATAAATACTGTGCTCTCACGAATGAGCCAAGACTACATTAAGCTATCAATGTATATATAAGTTTCCACGAATTGCAAATGGAGAACATTGAATTGCAAGCCTATATTCTAGTAAACTAATTAAACTGAACAAGCATGAGACTTACTGATTCAGGTTGTGCATCAGAGTATAAGATGTGAAAGTTTCTGATGGACACTTGAATGCTATCAAGAATCTAAGCCAATAAAGAAGGAAAGTTAACATAGTAGAAAGAAGCAAAGACATAATAGATAACTTACTCAAAAATTAAAACACAGCATCAGACCAAACATATAATATGAGAAACGTAAGATGCTTAAATTAAGGGTAGCATTGCAGAACATAATGTCACCTTGGCTGCAATATATGACATAAAAGGATTCCCTGCTGGACTGTCTGGAAAGATAAAAAAGAAAATTGAAGGGGCTGACCAAATGTAACATAGGAGAAATCTTTAAAGTTAAAACTAATTAGTGCGATTTCAATGAAGTGGGACAGGAAGTATATTGCTCACCGAAGACACGCCTGGACAATTTTGCCAGTTCTGCAGCAGCAAGCTTAGCTTTCTTACCAGCAAACTCTCTTTTCTCAACCACATCTGAACTCCACTGCAGTGACCATAGAAAAAAATTGAGGATTTAAGGCAAAACGCTTGCAAAGTATAGAAGAAGGGATATTAGAGAGGGAATCACCTCTTGATCATTGCGTTGTGATGCACATACAAAGACATCTTCAAGCATAATAATGATGGGATCCCTGCCAAGCTTCTTCCATGGAATTTTAATGCTCAATTTCCCAACACGGCCTGTAAGAACAATAAAGGATTTGATCCAGAGAAAGCAAAGTAAAAGCATCAGATAGAGAAGGCTGGCAGAATCGAACAAAAGCCGGCTTCAATCCACACCTTGCTTGAGAGCGATTGGCAGCTGCAAATAGTCGAACGCTTCGAGAATCAGTTCCACGTTCTCCAATAGGACTTCCTCTGCAGAAGTCAGAAACACACAAAATGTAAGTATATCATCCAAGAGAGAGAGAGAGAGAGAGATGTGGAGCTCGTTGAACGGAAAATTCGAGAGAAAGAGAAAGAGAGAAGACGAAGACGGGAAATACCATTCCAGACAGTGATCTTGAGCTGGTCTTTCTGGATGTCTTTGATGTAGCGACCTAGGTACCCTAACAAAAGCTGTCGCACAAGCCCTTCAAACATCCTTCAACCTCTATTTCATTATCCAGGGACTCAAAACGAGATATCGAATTTTCTCCGGCGGGAGAAAAACAGAAGCAGACGGTGGTCGAGGAAATCGTAGGGTTTTTCCTATGCGTCGAAACAGAGAGACTACTGTGTCTTCTCTTCTCCACGAGACGAATTTTTTTCTTTCGGTTTCGTCCCCTCCACGCCGAACCGAACCAGACCAAATTAACCGATGTTTATTAAGAGTTTCGTTACGCTAACCGGCTATAGTATGCAATTGATTTCGTTTTCTTCTACCTTTTTTAACTTTTTTGAAGTTTTCTTTTGCTCTTTGTTTTTCTTTTTCTCTTCGAGTTGATTATTGTCGCCGCCGTGTCAAATCTATCTCGTTGATCATTTTGAGTTTTGGGGTAAATTAGTATCCTAATAGCTAGAAATTTTCTTGTAACATTCAAATTCTGACTCAAACTAATCTTAGTTAAATGTAAAAAGCATAGAGCAACATCTTAAAACCTTTGGGTCAATTAGTAGACGTAGAAGTTAATTTATGCATTGATCCGCATCGCTTGATATATAAGCTTTGCGTTGTCTATGACTACTAGGCTCATCTAAACATTCGGTTGCTGCCTGAAACTTCACCCACCTCTTCTCTAAGCACTCTCACAGCTTCTGAGACTCCATCCTGAAAATATTGTTTTTGGACAACTTTAAACTATCAGAGGTCAGAAACTACTCAAAACTACGAAAGAGAAGAAAGGATACTTGATTCTGGGCCATGGATCAGTAGGAGAAAATAAAAAAAAAAACTGATTGTAACCAGTTACCTCAAGAGATAATATTTCAGCGATTTTCGTGGCACGAGCTTTAGTTTTTGCAGAGAGTGCATCGTATATGGCTTTTGCTACCACTTGTGCAGCTTCCATAATGTTCTCATCATTTGTTTCCTCCAGAAGCAGGTGGTTCCTTTTCAGTGGTTGAGGAGCCAAGACATCTTTTCTGCCCAATAGAACTGATCCAGCATAAATGGGCATATGATCTGTATAAAGACATATTACACACATTATGTTGTCACTTTTTTAGCATTACAACTTGAGATTCATTCAAATGAACACCAACACTACTAGCCTATTAAATAAAGCTTTAAGAAAAAGAGATCAAAAACGTTACTCATCATCATATGTAACCAAGCAGTGCATAAGACTTTGGTTTATGAGCAAGGAATACTAAGGTGGTTTACTGCAGCGTAAGTTACGACAAGATTAAAGGACCATGGTATGTATGTTCTTCAATGTATCGACACAGAATTCATCAATCGTACTAGTAAACATACAACTTCAAGTCTTCTGGTCCTTGTATACAGACAATTAGTTTTACCAATTTATGTCAAGCCACATACAAACACGTCCAAAGATAATATAAGATTATGGAACTAAAACAAACCTGCGGGATTCCAGCATGTAATGCAGCAGCTGTAGAACCACTATTTCCACAGGGAGACATTTTCATATAAAAACACGACAAAAATCAGTTCTCATTTATATATATGTGCTAGTTCGTTAGGAAAGAGCATCCAGCTGATAAATTCACCTGCCACCATGATGAATTGCAGCAGCACATCTTCGAAACAGCCAATTGTATGGCACCATACTAACTCAGACAGACAAAGAGATATGCATGTTATAGGGCTACCGGTATATTTATATATGCCATGTCCAATATAATGATCATGTAAAAGAATAACAGGCAGTTGAAAATTGTTCAAGTTTGTACTCACCCAGAGAAGCAGAACAGCTTGCCGTTGAAGATAGAGATTCCCGCATGTAAAGATCGTTTCGCACTTGAAGCCGATTCCTTAGCAATGGTCCAAATTGCTGCATCTAAAGGTTCATAACCCGCTGTGAAAATGATAAATCTATAGCCTGTAATCTGGATAACAGACTGGAGAACTCGAAGAAAGGCTAGGGGGTTCTTCACAAAACCCATGCTGCAAAAGCAGAGAGAAAAATTATTCCCTTACATAATGAAACGGAATCTAATTTATCATGTGCTAAATATCCGACAAGACTAAATATGAGTGTTCTTCTCAGGCAAGAAAAAAAAAAACGAAAACATAGAAATCAGAAATGATTGAGGGATCAACTTAAATTTAGACCTTCCAACAGAACTCAACCCTACAAAGATAGGCAGAGTTGGCTCTAAAGACGATACAAAAGTATAGAACTCAGAGTGTTTTGAGCATGTACGAGAATCGTCTGTACCCAGGCGCCCTGCAGAAGGATCGTCTCCACACTTGTTGCATGAAAACTGCCACTCGTCGGGCAGAAACCAAAAACCACAGACTCGAACACTCAATGGCCAGTAATCTGTTCATGTGACATTATGAATGCAGTGAGATGCAAAGAACGAAGCTTTGCCAGTTCAATGGCTATTTCTGTGAGAATATATATAATGTGTTTTCAGGGCAGAAAAAACAACTGCGCGTCAAACAAGACAGTCATTAACTATGGATCTGTTACATTCAGTTAGTTTCCGGATGGAAAACAGTCATCCTTTTGAATTTGGGTCTGTTTTTAACATTTTTCTTTGCTGATATAAAGTTTTCCATCACATACTGTCTCAAGAATTCATAAATGGTAAAATATAGTTGCAATACAAATCCAAAAGAAAGAAGAGCGAAACTACTTCAAAAGTAACTTTGTTATAAAGAAGATGCTAGCAAGGCACAGAAAATATTTTGTTTAAAGGGACAAACATCCTACATACCAGGGCATTCGACAATTTCTTTGCTGAAACCATACCTGTCACAAGGAATTCAGTAACAGGTCATCTTACAAACTTATACAATTTCATGTGGTTTAAAAATTAATATCATTATTGTCTTGCAACTATATTACTAAAAGTTTAATGGCTTAAAATTTGATTAGAGATCAGCCAGTGGTAGATTTATAAAATGAGAAAAGTATATTAAATGGGTCAAGTAACAAGAAAATACGTAGTGTATGAAGATAAAATCTCGAAGGGAAGATAAGACTGCAAAGTGATCCGATGTTACCACCAAGAGAATTCACAACTCACAAGACCAGTGGAGATGGCAGCCGGATATGCCAAATTGGAAGGTCTGTTACTGGATCCTGTACCCAATGAGTAGATAAGGAAGCATATGACACTACAACTTTTGGCAATAAAATGTATCCTTGGAGGTCTCTATGTTTTAAAAAAACACCTACTGCAAAAGGGTAACAACTTAGGTTGAGTTCCTCGTATCGCCATGATCCCCATTCTTCAGTAAAAAGAGGCCACATCCAATGGGTTACATCACTCCAGCTAACCTGCAAAAACATATAGATTAGAAAATTCAGGAGAAAATAACACCAATGACATGTTTGTATCACGATTATATGGAATACCTTGCCGATGGGTGCTTCTTTCAAGTACTTGTATAGCTCCGGAAGTTCCTTCCTAAACTGTCTTTCAAAGCCTGATGGTGGACTGTACAAAAGAAGAATTGCAGGTGGTCATCTTCCATTTCCAGGATGTCAAGCTCACACTTCCAAGCTATGAAGTTACCTATACGGAACAACATAAGGAGCAGCCACCACACAACGGATCTGGAAAAGTTCTGCAAGGCTCCATCCTTCCTAAAAGTAAAGTCAGAAGAACAGTCTTAACACATGATCGGAAAACCATCATTCAGAATTCAGTTTTTGTTGCTGAAAGCCAAGTTACATGATGCAATTCTATTGTCATTGATAGAGATGTACCAATGCAAAGAAATTTATGACAACGAGATCACCCTCCATACAAGGACCCTTTCCAAAAACGCTTCCGAATGCAGAATGACACTCTTGTCTGTGTTCCCTTTTTATCCTTCGCTTTTCCTCCAAAAAGAGTATCCTTGTTGAGTCTGAACGAAAAGAATAAAGAGGGAAACAACAGAGAAAGAAAGAAGAATGCTTAAAGCTAAGGTTCGAAGAAAACCAGAAATGGAAGAAGAAATTAACATAAGAGTATTGACCTGTGACGTCCTGAGTACCCTGAGCTTCACTAGACAGAGCAGGAGGAGAAGTGATAGGAAAATAGGAAACGTTCGCTTTGATCAAGTGGGAGCTTAGGTTCTGCAACAAAAATCAACCTCTTTACCTTAGTTTCTGAAATTCGAGAACTCTAAGAGAAGAAGGAGAAGGAGAAGAAAAACCCAACCTCATGAGCCAAATGAGACATCAAAACCACAGAGTACTGTTGCTGATTACGAGCGAACGCTGCGGCAATGGCCTGCAAGAGTAGATGGCTTTTTTGAATCGATTCCTAAGAGAAGCCAAATTCCACAACTGAGATTCTGGGAGAGGAGAGAGAGAGAGAGATTACGTACAGCGAGAGGGTAGACATCGCCTTTGGTACCGAAAGCCATGAAGAGAGCGATGGGTTTCCTGCTCTCCGATTCCTTCATGGTGCTCATGCGCCGACGAAACGAAAGAGAGTGAGACTAGAGTGTTCACCGCAGCTGCCGCGTCTAATATAGCGATCGCCAATGAAGCGCGTTTGCAACCTTCAAATTCGGATATTGAGCAAGGAGAATGCGTTGGGGGAACTCTGGATTTGTCGTGGTTTAAGGCATAGGTCGAGAGTTAGAGACTTGTATCGTTAATCTAGTTGCTTCGATGGTGTAGCTCTTTGTGAATTGAATAAAGAAAGAGTTTAGAGGTTTGAAAACTACCAAATCGCGTTTTAAAGACAGTCGCGTCGCATCTCACCATTCTGTAAACGCGTTTCAAATTCTGTTGGATTTCGACCGGAAAAGTTATGAGCAGCAGATTCGGCTCCAGTCAAACTACTCAAACCGGTAACTTTTAGAGCTGAAGAGTGTAATTTGTATTGGCTAAAAATGAATAAAACCTCAAACTTTGCAAGTTTTGTAAGAACAATTTTGAATCTACAAAAAACATTATAAACAGATTCGTCTTCTTGGAAATGTATATTTGAAATACTGCAATCAAATCATATCATAGCTAACAAACACAGATTTATGTGCATATCATCATCATCATCAAGCGCGCCAATTTAATGAGGTCAGATCATCAAGCGCCACAGAGTACTGTTGCTGATCACGAGCAAAATCATTATGTTTGATCTGCTTTCTAATGTGTCAACGATCACTTCACAACAAACCAAATTAAAACTAGTTTGTTTCACATAACAAGAGAAATCGATGGATCAGCTGTAGGAAAACAGATTCCTTCTTTGAAACTGTACATGTGCTTTCAAAAGACATTACTTTGGCATGTGAAGAACACAACGCAGACACTTTCCTTCTCTCATAAGCTCAAAAGCTTCGTTGATGTCATCAAATGCCAGGTTATGCGTGACCAATTCATCGATCATGATCTCCTGCGCCACAAAATAGAGAGCTGAAGGAACTGTTCATCGATAAAAAAAAAACGATTTTGTTTATGTAGCTGTGCTTATATACCTTGTTCATGTACTTTTCAATGAGTGAAGGAAGATCAGATTTAGGCTTCCAACCACCAAATAGAGTCCCTTTCAAAGATTTCCCAGAGAGAAAGAGTCCGTAATGAGCTGAAACTTCGGGCTTCACTTTCGGTACACCTAGAGTAACGGTCATGCCCCATCCCTGACATATCCAACATTGGAAGTGAAAAAGCATTTGTATACAATTTAGTACGCAAAATGCAAAACAAGGTGAGAGAATTAAATGGAACAGAAAGCTCACATCCGAGCAGGATTGCAAAGCAGTTGTAGCTATTCCTGTATCACCGACACATTCGAATGAGAAATCCGCACCTCCTCCTGTCATTCTTTTGATTACCTAAACTCCCAATACAGTGAGAAAAGATGATTCTATATAAATCATCAGCTTTAGTTATGCTATGATAAGCGCAAACCGGGGATACTGGAACTACCTGTGGTACGGGTTCAGAGAGGTCATTTGAATTGATGAAATCTGTGACGCCGAATGTCCTTGCTGCAACCAGTAAGGAACACTCAAAACCAGTCCAGAAACGCTAAGACGTAATGTATCTTAAAGCTATGACTATGATCTTACCTTGTTCAGCCTTAGCTGGGTTTATATCAACCCCAATTATCTGAGCTGCTCCTCTGAGTTTGGCACCTTGAGCAACCTGGTCATTAGAGATTAATCCTACATATCAACACAATGTACGAAGAAGCATCAAAAAGTTCTGTATACTTACCGAAAGACCAACAGTTCCAAGACCAAATATCACAACACTTGAACCTTTTTGTACATCAGCAACATTCCATGCTGCACCAAGACCTAAACTTACACCCTAGATTCCTCAGCATTGACTGGAAATAACTGTTTGAATTTCATCTTTTTTATTAAAAAAAAAACAAAACAAAACAAAATTAACTACCTGCGGCTGCTCCACAGCTCAGAAGACAGATTTTGTGCAGAGGTGCCAGAGGATCGACTTTGACAGCACAACCAGAGTGAACCACGGTGTACTCGCTGAAACTTGAAACCGCGCAGTAATGGTAAACAGGTTTGCCTTTAATGGAGAAGCGCGTCTTCTGATCACTATGCATCAGACCTTTCCTCTCCATTCCAAGAACCTGACACATGTTACTTTTCCCAGAGATGCAATGCCAGCATGACCCGCATTCTCCGGTGAAAACAGCGAGCACGTGATCTCCTTTCTCAAACTCTGTTACGCCTTCCCCTATGCTCTCCACTATACTGCAGAAACATTCATGGACACAGTGATAGGATTCAAACCTGTAAACTCTTTCTTTGTTCAATTCACAGAGAGCTACACCATCGAAGCAACTAGATTAACGATACAAGTCTCTAATGAAAAAACAAGAACAAATGTTGCATCTTCATCTAACTCTCGACCAATGCCTAAACCACGACAAATCCAGAGTTTCCCCAACGCGTTCTCCTTGCCCTCAACTAACCGACGTAAGGTATGTTCCTGAGCTAGCAAAGCTACAATTTCTTGCACCACCTCTATGCTAGTTACAATAGTCCTAGGCTAGACTTAACAAGATCACCTTATCACATAGAATACACACTGCAACGATGTTGCTTAATCACACTAAGAACGACAACAGAGCACTCAATACCACATCACATTCTACACATTCGAAACGAAGTTATGTTCTTAACTTGTTCCTAGGATTGCATAATCTAAAAGTGAGGTTATTTATGGACAAAAGTAACTTACCCTGCAGCTTCATGGCCAAATATTCGGGGAAAAAGAGACTGTACCAACAATTGGAGACTGTGCATCAGAGACTCTCTTATAAGCCAAACTCAAAAGGAGGTTATATTGTAAAGAAGAGAACCTGAGACTCCCACGCAGAGAGGTCGCTACGACAGAGAGATGTACAGACGACTTTGATTCGGATCTCAAGAGGTTGAGGTGGACNGTATACTTACCGAAAGACCAACAGTTCCAAGACCAAATATCACAACACTTGAACCTTTTTGTACATCAGCAACATTCCATGCTGCACCAAGACCTAAACTTACACCCTACATTCTCAGTATTGACTGGAAATAACTGTGTGAATTTCATCTTTTTTTTTTTTCAGAAAAGAAAAAAAAATTAACTACCTGCGGCTGCTCCACAGCTCAGAAGACAGATTTTGTGCAGAGGTGCCAGAGGATCGACTTTGACAGCACAACCAGAGTGTACCACGGTGTACTCGCTGAAACTTGAAACCGCGCAGTAATGGTAAACAGGTTTGCCTTTAATGGAGAAGCGCGTCTTCTGATCACTATGCATCAGACCTTTCCTCTCCATTCCAAGAACCTGACACATGTTACTTTTCCCAGAGATGCAATGCCGGCATGACCCGCATTCTCCGGTGAAAACAGCCAGCACGTGATCTCCTTTCTCAAACTCGGTTACGCCTTCCCCTATGCTCTCCACTATACTGCAGAAACATCCATGGACACAGTGATAGGATTCAAGCCTGTAAACTCTTTCTTTGTTCAATTCACAAAGAGCTACACCATAGGAGGAGCAACTAGACAAACGATTCAAGTCTCTAACTCTCGAGCAATGCCTAAACTTTGACAAATCCAGAATGACCCCAACGCATTCTCCTTGCTCTCCTTTAAACTTTCAGCTCTCAACTAACCGACGCAAGGTATGTTCCTGAGCTGGCAAAGCTACAATTTCCTGCACCACCTCTATGCTAGTTACAATAGTCCTAGGCTAGACTTAACAAGAACACCTTATCACATAGAATAAACACTGCAACGATGTTGCTTAATCACGCTAGGAACGACAATAGAGCACTCAATACCACATCACATTCTACATATTCGAAATGAAGTTATATATTCTTAACTAGTTCCTAGGATCGCATAATCTAAAAGCGAGGTTATTTATGGACAAAAGTAACTCACCCTGCAGCTTCATGGCCAAATATTCGGGGGAAAAGAGACTGTCCCAACAATCGGAGACTGTGCATCAGAGACTCTCTCATAAGCCAAACTCAAAAAAAGGAGGTTATATTGTAAAGAAGAGAACCTGAGACTCCCACGCAGAGAGGTCGCTACGACAGAGGGATGTACAGACGACTTTGATTCGGATCTCAAGAGGTTGAGGTGGGCTCACTTCCACTTCCTCCACAACCAGTGGCTCACCAGCACGCCATGCCACCGCCGCTGTAGAGTTTCTCTAAACGTTTAATCGAAATCCCTAAACGAGGACAAAAACAAAACCTTTACCTTTGCAGGTTAGGACTCGAGGTTGTTCGGAGGAGGAAGAAGACGACATTGTTATCCCAATTTGCTAGCTTCAAGCACAAATGAAGGAACCCTAGAGAGAGAGAAGGAGGAGGGGTGAAGAAACAGAGCTTCACCTAACACCAAGTCGCTAACCACCACCATGAGCATGAAAAAAGGTTGACTTTACAACTTCAGAGGCCCCACATCAGATGCAAGTCATTCCCGCCACCAACCCCTTTCGTCGATTAATCAAAAAAACTCTTTACCAAAATCTTGCATTGGATTCATATAATTCTAATTGAAACATAGCGTCGAATCGAGTACTACTCGGCCCTCAGAATCAGATTTACTGGTTTTAAATTACTTTCTTGTAAGCTCGACATTCGAGTGGAATTTGTCACGCCGTAAATGTAATTACAATAAACAACAAAAACTGCAAAATCACCTGTGAAAACGAACAAGGACGACTCTCGTTATTTGGGCTGGTTAAAGCAAACAGGCCGAAGGCTACTATTGGGCTTATAGTTGGCTCGATTGGGTTTGTCGTATGAAACAGGATATACTCGAATTATTTGTTTTGATCATTGACCAGAATTTGATATCTTAAAATTCGAAAATAAAGATATTCAAAAATATCTACTAAAAAATTACAAAATACCCGAGTTTAGATTTAAAATTTTGATCCTTACCCGAAAAAGTTCGGATAACAATTTTAGATACTCAAATTATATACGAACCCGACATGCTCTTCGAATTTTTCGTTCCGTTTTTTATTAGTTCGAGACTCCCTTTGACCCTTTCCAATATAACATGCCCACTACGCATATACCATGAAGGATACCGACCATCGGAGCCATCTTTCCATTTTGGTAATAATCGCTTTATACTGTATATCCAAATTTTCAAACCACGCCATATGTTTGGACTTTTCATTCTTCATTCATTTTCACCTTTTCGATCCAAACTTCCGTTTTTCGGCTAGACACATTTGGAACAAAACACCACCGAAAAGTAAAAACGCCTAGACTCAAAAGTAAACAATTGAAATGGAACAGAAAAAAGACTGAAAACAGCACGCATGCCTAGCTATACAAATTGTATCGTTGTACAATAATTTTACTATTCATTGATATGATGACCTGTACAATAATTACGCAGAAAATGGACACCGGTCAATAGAAATAGAGAGACACATGCAGTCATTAAATATGCCAGATCATGGTCCTTTATATGACACCAATGCTCTCACGTGTTCTATTTGTTCGTGTCTAAGTTCAGTGTATCTCACTAGTAAATATTCTTTGAATAGCCACAGATTAACCACAAATTTTTCTTTATCTAACTAAAAACTTCCGAAAAACTACGAAAAAAATCCATATAACCCAAAAAAATGAATCACGATTCTATAGTCACGAAAAATATTTTATGTGTTTTTTCGTAGCTATAGAATCGTGACTAATTTTTTGTGGTTATATGAATATATTCGTAGTTTTTTCGTGGATTTTTCGTGATTTTTTGTGTGGCTAATCTGCAAAATGATCACAATTGGTTAATTTGCAAACTGATCATGTATTTTTATTGGTTTGTATATTTAATTGATTCGAAAATTAGATCCTTGTTAAACATATAAACATTTTGAATAACATAATATTTTGACAACAATGATTCAATAACACACAATTTTAATAGAATTTTTAATCAATTAAATACGCAAACCAGTAACCTCTGTAAATTAAAAATTACGTATGAAATGTTGTATAAGGAAGAAATAGCTCTTATGAGTAAATGTGCTCAGCTTTTACTTCTGTCGATTTAGAAAACGGCACAACGTTATATGGTTGCTTTATAACGTTACCAATGAGGAGAAGATAGGTGTACGTGTATCGGTGCATGGCCTCGAGTGATGAAAATGTTTGTTGGTCCCATTACGTTAAAGAGAATAGATGAGATTTTTCACTTACACCTACCACTCGCTTTTGGAGCACGTTGTGACAATGCTAATTATTAGGGTTTGTCGTTTTATTATCTTTGTTAAGCTGCCGGTGTTGGCTTTTCATTTTTGTATGCTTGTGAATTTTGAATCAGGGGTTCTAGAGTATTTGAAGAAAAATCATTATATATTGTAAAGTTGTTTCACACTATTAGCAAAAGATGAAAACGTCACACTATTAGCAAAAGATGAAAATATCTGAATGGTGTCTCTATATATGTTTATATCTAAGAAATTTTGTAGAATTTCATTAAAAAAATAAGTTTTCCTAGTGATAATTAGGAGCCGTTGAAATTTGAAAAAAAAAACAATATAATATCGCAATCAGAGAGAATGCAAATAGTCTATGTGGTGGTGTAGGTAGAACTAGTAGGATTAATATGTATACCCACCCGTATCCATATTTGGCGTAAAAGGGAACATTAGAGAGGAGGGTGTCGTCTAGGTCAAAGATGCAAACATTGTAGGTGTCGTTCTTTAGGGCAAGTCCTTTGGCGTAGAAATAAGCTTCTTTGCACACCGTTTTGGAGTCGTTACGGTACTGAAGGGAAGTGGCCAAGTAGTCTTCAACGTAGTCTTTGCAATTTGCGGGCACCGTCTCGAAGTTTATGATGCTAGAAGTCTCAACACCGAGGTTGCCAGCTTTTATTGTAGGAGCAATTAAACTTCTTTGTTGCAAGTGTGGCTACATCATGTGAGATTAATCACATGGATTATTAAGGATTTTGGCTGCATGTTTCAGAAATCACATGGATTAGTAAGAAACTGAACATTTTTAGGATAGCCCACTAAGAAGTTTTGTGCTTACGGCTTCAATATTAACTTTTGATCCACTTTTGACCCAATAATTTCCCCTCAATATTCTCTATAAATAAGAAGCCCTAATTTCTAGTCACAGAATCGCCGTCTCTTAGATTACATCAGAACAGACAGCGAAGCCACTTAGGTTGGATTTGTTTTTTTTTCTTTTCTTTTTCGTTTTGTTCTCTGTCTGAAATCTTCTGTTGAAATCTTGTGCTAACAATATTTCTCATTCACTTTTGTTTTGTATTTTTTTTTATTAAATTAATATCGTGTTTGCTATCTGATGATTACGGGAGTAGTGATTCAGGCAGCCTCCTTGTCAATTAAAAAACAGTGACATGTTAGAGGTGTTTAATTGCTCCTACAATAAACTCTGCTTCTGCTCTTCAGACTTGCTGAGATTTTCTTGTCTTTGAAGCTGGTCTAGTAGTCTTAAGCACATTCTTTCTTTTAGTTTTATATTAATCATCATAAAATCCTCAAGGATTCTGAACTTTTGTTCATGTCGAAACTATCTTTAATTACCCTTGCAATAGCCGACTATTATGTTGTTTTTCACCCAAAGTGTAAGATATGTTTTGTTAGGGTGGATTTAGAGTGGATAGTATAATTCGGAAATACATGTTAACCAATCGCAATTGAGGAATTTTTATTGATGATTTATCTTAATTTAATAAATGAAGACAATTGAATTTAATCTTCTTAATCCAAATTGTTTGCGACTATATATGTTCTTGTCAAGGAGAAAAAACTCAAAACAGCTTGACAAATATGAAAAAAAAAACATATGGATTTGTTAAATTCGGATCATGGACATGGTGGTCTTAGTACTACGATAATATATTCACTTTTAGTAAATAAACAAATTAGAAAAAATAAAGTACATAACATAACACAAATCGATGTCACAAGGCAATCAAAATCAATAATTTAAGAAATATGAGACAACAATATTTTAGTCCAAGTTTTTTCGTACACATGTGGCTCAAAATAAATTTGGGCTTATTCTAATCCAAAAGCGAAAAATATCATCAATACACAGTTTTGCGATATCTAATAATTCGATAGTGTGATTATAATTTTTTTGGTTTGCTTCGCATGAAGCCAAGTTTCTCCCGTTCTCAAACAGTCTCGCTCGTTTTGTTTGTACAAATTTGTTTTTGTTTTATGTAAGCATTTTACATGCTATTATCTAAGCTAGCTAGTATATGTATAGACTTTTGACACCGCAGTTTAAGTGCAAGCAATCAATTTCCTACCAAACTATTTAGCCACGTAGAACCCTAATCCTATGATTAAGCATGCTAAACTTGCAGACAACTTATTGCAGTAGCATTCGTGACCTCTAATATTAAATGAGAACAACAACGAACCATCAATAAGTGCAAATTTAGAGGGCCACCATCTATACTTAGTACAACAACAACCAATCTTCTAAAGGTTTTAGAAGATTTGGTTTATGTGAGATGTGTAAATCGTATGGAATAGTTATTGACTGATATGTTAGATGAATAGTGCAATAGTCAAATGATTTAAAACTAATCATAAAACTTTAAAACTTTTTTTTTGAACCAAAAACTTTAAAACTTTAATAGCAAATAATATTTGAGTTGAATAGAGTTTTGGCAAGCTAATTATAAATTTATGTGAGATGCGTAAATCGTATGGAATAGTTATTGACTGATATGTTAGATGAATAGTGCAATAGTCAAATGATTTAAAACTAATCATAAAACTTTAAAACATTAATAGCAAATAATATTTGAGTTGAATAGAGTTTTGGCAAGCTAATCATAAATTTATGTGAGATGTGTAAATCGCATGGAATAGTTATTGACTGATGTGTTAGATGAATAGTGCAATAGTCAAATGATTTAAAACTAATCATAAAACTTTAAAACTTTAATAGCAAATAATATTCGAGTTGAATAGAGTTTTGGCAAGCTAATCATAAAACGTTAAAACTAATTTTGTAGATTAAAGATGTTTCGCTTAAGTTTATTATACAATTTATACGCCTAAAATATATAGTGGAATCATTTTTAAAAATTTCGAAACTTGAAAAATAAACGAAAAAGTATTACACTTATACCATTCACTCATCACACTAAATAGGCTTAAACGGTTTGTAAGTTGCGTAAGTACTCGGTAATTACATACACACACACGCGATTTAAGTGACTCAAAAGAAAGATGCGTGCATATTGCATGTCGCCTTCCGAAGTTAATGCTGTTTCCGTAATAACACGGTTAACACCCGTTGCTTCATCATTCGTCTTTTTCTGATTCTTTAACTAACTTAGCTTAGTAAACGGGGAACCCTAATCCTATGACTCAGCATTGCTAAGCTTTCTAGTTAATGAGCCCTGCCTAGAATTTTAGATTCCATGAAGCAACTTGCTGATATTGCACCTCTGGTTTTTTTTTGTAACTTTCGTTAGGCTCCCGTATTTACTTCATAGGAATCTTGTTCTTGTAATGTTTTTTTTTTTTATTGTTCTTGTAATGGTTGAGTACTTATAAATTGCATCGAGTTTTTCACATATAATAATGTGTATATTTAGTCAAACTCCGGTTCGTATCAGTTATCAAAAAAAAAAAAAAAATTATTCTTTTCCTTTTATATAATTAGAAAGATGTCTAATCACATATATATAAGGGAAGATATCACAAAAACACAACTAGTATATCTTATAATTTTTATATACTCTCTCATACTAAAATATAAACTGTTTTAGATACAAGCACAAAGATTAATAAATTATTATTATTTTAAACAAAAAAATATTTAATAATTAGTTAAAATTATAATTCACCCAATCATGAAAAAAAATGTAAAAGTTAAAAGAGTTAAAAATATTAAATAGTATTAATTAAAATTAGCATAGAAACTTGTAAAATATTTTATACAAAGAAAAAAATTAAAGAACAAGAGAGTACATTATTTTAGGAAATGATTTTTTTTTTTTTGAAATACAACAAATATTATCATAAACTTCAAAATCAGCCATAAAATGTAAATATAAATATAGATTTTTCTTATATATATGGAAAAAAAAATTGAATGTAAATATAAATTTTCCCCATAAAATGTAAATATAAATTTTTTTATTTTCCCAATAAAATGTAAATATAAATTTTTCTTTGGTCAACGAAATGTAAATATAACATTAAATACTGTAACTGCTATACTGTGACTGCCAAAAAAAAAAAAGGTTCATTCCTTATATATATGGAGACAAAAGAAAAGAAAAGAAATCATTAAAGTTGAAGAGGTTGAAAAAGAGAGAGAGAGAGAGAGAGATAGCAAAATGGAGTGGAGGAAATGGTACTTAGACGCGATTCTTGTGCCCTTGGCTCTTGTGCTGATGCTTTGTTACCACATCTACTTGTCCTTCATGGTTCGAACCCATCCCTTCTCCACCGTCCTCGGCATTAACTCTCGCGGTCGCCGGATCTGGATTTCTACTATGATCAAGGTTTTATCACCATCTCGAATATTCTGTTCTTACTCACAAAACTACAAAATTAAAAATTCAAACGAGGATATAGTCTAAGAGCTTATGTGGTGTTGGTCGAGACATGGAGATTCTTAAGTCTTAATTTTGACCTTAGAGATCAGATTGTAATTAATGATTTATCGTAATGTTAGGTGAGGTATGGAGATAAATTAGTTTTGGTTTTGGTTTGGGATCTTTGGTTAAAAGAGAAACCTATAAGATCTAAATATATTTATACTATATGCTAAATTTATATGAGATGGAATTTTGTTTTTGTTCAATTTCTCAGGAGAATCAGAGGATGAACATATTGGCGGTACAAACACTGCGTAACGTAGTAATGGGAGCTACACTGATGGCAACCACCTGCGTGCTCCTCTGTGCCGGTCTAGCCGCAGTGATAAGCAGCACTTACAGCATCAAGAAGCCCCTAAACGATGCCGTTTATGGTGCTCATGGAGATATCGCCATAGCCGTCAAATACCTAACAATTCTCACAATCTTCATCTTCTCCTTCTTCTGCCACTCTCTCTCCATCCGTTTCCTCAACCAAGTCTCCATTCTCGTTAACATCCCTAATTTGGACCCTAATCCCTCTGGTGACTGTTTCCTCACGTCTGAGTACGTCAGCGAGTTGTTCGAAAAGGGTTTCTTTCTCAACACGGTTGGTAACAGGTTGTTCTACGTCGGGTTTTCTCTGATGCTATGGATCTTTGGTCCCATCCTCGTGTTCTTGAGCGTTTTGGTGATGGTGCTTGTTCTTTATCACCTGGATTTTGTGTCACGCAGCAGTGCTAAAAAGAAACTACGTATAGTGGATTGTCGTCGCGGCTCTGATCTTCCAAATGGTGGTGATGATGATGATGCATGATGCATGAATGCATGAATGCATAAATGATAGTAATGATGATGACGTCATATCATCCGGATTGTTGATAATTGCACTTGGAGAGTTTCTCTTTTATGTGGCCTTGGTTCCGTACACTTTGAGCCATTCTTATTATTTTGGCTATATGCCTCCATAATACATAGCGGTATCACTTTCATAACATGAAAATTTTAAAAACAGTGTGAATGATGAAATATATAACATAATCACATTTCCAAAACGTGAAAAGTATAATATATCATCTCCTAAATAATTTATCATGTTATTTTAAGCATCACTAACTACGTATTCTGTTATTCATAATGTAAATCGTCAACAAGATCTGAATTCGAGTTTTATTATTTACTATAGTTAAAACGTACGGTATATCGCAAAACTTAAAAGTCAGTCCTCTAGGTTCGAATGTTCTAGTTAATGAAATTACTTTAAAAGCTAATTTTGAATACTTTTTATTCTATTTTCGGATCTAAATAACTTTTTATTTCTTAAAGACACATTTCCTAGTTTGTTTATTTTTATTGTTTTATTGTGAAATCCTTTAGCTTTTTAAAGGAACCGCAGATCAAAAGAAAGGAAAAGTTGGGTTACACCCAAAAGTTAAATTAACACATTAGAGAAATAAAAGTATTTTCTGGTGCTGGAGAAAAGAAACGTCGTCTTTAGATCTGCTTTCCAAAAGCATATGAGGAAAAGTAAGAGAAAACAAAAGCATGAAATTAAGATGGGGAGAAGCATATTATTGTGTTGTTAATGACCGGAAAATTCTCAAGTTTTTTCGGTATTGGTGATAAAAGTGATTTTCTTACGTTCTTACAATATGACTTTCTTACGTTTCTATCATTCATATTCTTAATCAAGTGATTTCGCATATATTAGTATACTTGTGTAAAAGATACATATTAAAACGAATACAGTACATTAATATTCATTTATTAAGATTCGTTTAAAGGATTAAGATTATATTGACAGTCTCCCTATACCTTAGATAGTTTTCTGATCAGGCTAAAGGATTAAGGTTATCATTAGCATATAATTGGTACCATAAAAAAAATCATCTATAAAACTGTTGACATATAGAGAGGCCAAGGAAGAAAAATACAGAGTCTCTCTCTCTGGCTTTGCTTTTCCATCCTCTTTTGTTATCGTTGTCATTAAAAGAAGAAAAAGTTGGCAAATGAGGACGTTGCATTGACAAAGCAAATTTTAGTTTTGCTTAGCGATTAAGAAGCTATCTACAACTTTTAGTAAAGAAGAGAGGGTTATATAAAGAAGATGTCTATCACAACTTACTCTTCCCCTCCTCCCTCTTTTCCCACCAATTTTCTTCTTCTTGTGTCTTCACATCGAAAACAAAATGGATAGTCACACAGCCAAAGACATTGGTATGAAGAGAAGTGCTTCTGAGTTGGCTCTACAAGAGTATATCACTAAGGACTTGTCTTCTTCTGCTTTATCCAGACAAGAATATATTCTTGACACAAGCCCTCTAGACCCTTCTTTTGATCTCATGAACCGGGTTAGTCTTCGGTTTCTTCCTTCAGTTGTCTCTCTTGTTCATATCCCTGCTGCTTGTGTCTATATCAAGATCCAAAGATTGTAGTAAGACTTTTGTTTCTTTTTTTGTTGCAGGGTTACACTTGTGAGTTAAGAGATGGCCTTTTGTTCTCTGAGAGCTTGATTCCGGCTGGACTTTTTCTTGATGCACAGTCCTCGATCTGCGGTATGTGCGGGTCTCTTTGATTTGATCGATGTGTTGTAACAAGGGTTGTTGCAGTTGATATTAATGTTCATTTGTATGGCTCTTATCTGCAAAGGAAATCTGTCAGCTGATAGTCCAGTGTCAGCCAATAAACCTGAGGCGAGAGGAGGAGCTCGTAGAACCACGAGTGTATCATCTCATGATCACTCTGATGAAGAAGATGCAGAGACAGAAGCTGGCCAATCTGAAATGACTAATGACCCCAATAATCTAAAACGTATTAGGAGGTATCTTGTTGCATACCGATAAAAAGTTAGATGTGAAACACAGAGAGAGAGAGAGAAACAGAGAAGGTGATCACCGTTTTTTTACTTTTTTGCTCGTGATGTGAACTCAGGATGTATTCAAACAGGCAATCAGCAAGGCGGTCAAGGAGAAGGAAGCAAGAACACTTGGCAGATCTTGAATCTCAGGTAAGGTTAACAAATAGCTGGTTTGATGCTTTTTGTGATGGGATTCGAGAGTTGTGTTTTGATGATGACCTTATGTTTTCTTGAAGGTTGATTCTTTAAAAGGAGATAATTCAACACTGTACAAGCAGCTCATAGAGGCAACACAACAGTTTCGTAGTGCTGGAACAAATAACAGAGTTCTCAAATCAGATGTTGAAACTCTGAGAGTCAAGGTATCATCGATCTCTTGAACTTTCAGTAGCGGAAGTAGTAGTTATTGGAATGTTCTAAGTTAAGTTAACTTACAGGTGAAACTAGCAGAAGATTTTGTAGCTAGAGGGTCCCTCACCAGCAGCTTGAATCAACTTCTGCAAACTCATCTAAGTCCACCACCACAGTCCATCAACAGTCTGCACTACACAGGAAATACCTCACCCGCCATTACATTTACAGTCCATAGTGACCAATCTATGTTCCCTGGAATCACACTTTCTGGGCAGAACTCAAGCCCTGGACTTGGTAATGTATCCAGCGAAGCTGTTAGCTGCGTCTCAGATATCTGGCCATGAGTCTCTTTCTTCACAATATGTAATGATCACTCTGCAAATTTCCTGTGTGTGTTTCACTACAGAACTAGAAATGAAATCGTCATGTTCGTTATTTAAACTCAAGTTTCGTTAAAAAGATCTTCTTTTGCCCACTGTTACGTATACATCAACTTGGAAAAAATGAAAACAACAAAAACCAGGTTTCTGTGTAACATATACTTTATTGCTTGAATCAGGTATAGATGTATAAGATGTATATAGACAATACGTTACATTCCTATAAGGGAATTTGCTCGAATCAGATCCTTGAGCATACAAACAAACTAAAAAAACGACTGATCATTACACTTAACTTTCCCGCAATATCTATGAGCTATTTAAGGCGATTCCCGGGACCGTGATGTATGTTGTAACATAAGCAGACAAAACTTACATAGAAAACCAACCTCAGTTGATTAGAGGCGTACCCATCTCCAAATCTGGACCCATACCACTAGAAATGGAGAAGTCCTTAGGCAAAGGGATATTTAACTCTGAGCAAACCAGCCTGATAATATTAGCCGTAACACCTCCTAGAGACATCTTGTTGACTGTTATTGCAATGGAAAATCTGTTTTTGATGTTACAGAAGCCTGTTGATCCTCCCATCCCCGAATGTCCGAAGCCAACCAGAGATCCATCTTGGGAAGTGACCCGCTTAAAGCCAAGTCCAAACTTCCCATCAGGCAGTACTAAGCCACTGTAATCCCCGGCACCCATAAAAGCATCATGAATCCTCGGGTTGCTAAAAATATTGTGAATATCATCTTGATGATCATTGCTACTGATCTCAATCTCAGTTTTGCCAGCAGAACTGCTAGTATCATTCACTAGCCTGGCTAAACTTTCTGTACTTGACTCTCTACCGCGGCCAGCACTCATAAACCGCTTCTTCTCTTTCTGATCTTTTGGTTTAAGCTTTTCTGTAGCTGCCATCTCCTTACCCTTTCTCTTTTTCGTTGTGTCATTTACCGATGAGAATTTCGGAACATGGGTGTGGCTGCCAAGTGGTGGCTGGGATAAAGAGGAATGTGGCGGTGGCACCAGGCCTCCATCTGCTAGGGTTGCATAGTACCGTGCAAGTGCACGAGCCGAGCAATGTCCATTAGCTGCAGGGATTATGGCTCTGCGCACATTCAACGTGTTAAACAAGACTGGCAAGCTGGTTGCCAGTTGTAAGATCTTCTCAGGCTGAAATGTGGAAGGAAGCTCAGGCTGACTGGCAATGGATGGAAGCTTGCTCAGTTCATCGGTGTCCAGCATTAATGTGGCAAGCCGAGATTCAACACCTATAATTAAGATGTTAGATAAGTCTTAATAAAGCTGGTAGCCTAATTTACAATGTTTGTTATTTACCTGGGGGGATACCAATGTACAGTTCTCCATCAATCTTTAGGGGTTTTACAATGGATTCTTCAAGGATCTCCTGGAATTTCCTTCCAGAAGCATACTGTTCAAGATTGATGAAAGCAAGATTGGCATCAACATAGTAGAGGTAAGAGTTTTACGCTTAACAATGAATGATATACTTAGTTTACCTCGAGGATTCCACCACAAAGCCATCCAAACGTGAGATAGTGATAATACTGCTGACTGCCAGGCTCTGTTTCAGGTGATGAATTAGCAATCCGTTTCAAACATTCATCCCAGTCACAAATAAGCAGAGGATTTTCTCCTACAGGGTCAAAGGCACTGTGCAGCCCAGATGTATGGTTAAGCACATGATGGACCTGAAACATAAATCCGAGGGAGCAAAATGAAAGGCAATTTCTCACGATAGATTGCAAAATGGTTACATCACAGTGTTGCTCCTTATACCTTTATGGTATCTTTCCCATTTGATGCGAACCCTGGCCATATATCACCCACAGTCTGGTCGAGCTGGAGTTTTCTGTATCATTAAAAACTAAACGTTACTAAAGTATGACTAAGCATGAGTTCTGCAAACGAGATAATGGAATTAACAATGAGAACAATATGTAAAACTGAAGCCGCTTCGGAATTTCAGGGTGTATGAAATGAACACAAGAAAACTTTTTCAAGCTTATAATGTTGTTACTCACCTTTTGTCGACAAGCCAATGTATCATTCCGGCAGTGACACCCTTTGTCACAGAGAAAACGGGAAATAAACTATCGGGTTGAACTGGACGAGGATCATATCTTCCAAGCACTCCAGCAGCAGTGTCAATAATGACTTTCCCATCTTTATATGCACATACCTACATAAACATAGCCGAGTTAAAACGAAACGAAAGCTGCCTGCAAGCCAAACGGTAAATGAGCATTGCCCACCTGAATTCCAAGTATTTTCTGGATACTCCCAAGTTCAGCGAGCAGCTTCCTCAGTTTTGACTCTACATCAGAATGGATTGGCGAGTCATGTATCCAATGAGTATCGACAGTTGGCCCTCGACTGATACTCCTGCAAAATCACAATATGGTCATACGAGTTTATCACAAGGAGATGATAAAATGAGATGCAAAATTCCAAGAGGACTCACCCCAACAGAACAGATTCAGCAAATGGTCTCATGATGTCCAGATAAACGATCCGAACATTCATAGTGGATGAAAGTCCTAAATAGTCAATAAAACAAATAAGTAAAAAAGAATAGTTAGTACTGTGAATGAGCAAATTCCTTTGATGTAATGAAGTAAAGTAGTATGATTCACATATAATACCTCTGAGTAGATTGATGACCCTTGCAAAAATAACAATATCACCAGGAAATGCATCTACCTGAAGCAAATGTTTGCCTTAAGATATAGATGGTCATTAAGAAGGTATATCACTGAAAGAAATTTATGCTTACCGGATTGAAGCGTTTAACTTCTTTCGGGCTGAGCTGCATCTTCTCTTGTATAACTTTCATATTTTGCATCCTTTGATCGTTCAAGGTTTTCAGTGTTTTCTATAAAGAGAGGAATCTGTATGAGCGGATCCACTAAAGTTACCTCAAAAGAGAAAGCAAGGTTATGAAAGAAAGAAGTAGAATTACTTACCAGAGCTTCATTTGATGGAGTTGAAGATCGGAAGAAGAGACCTGCCACACTCATTGCCTGATCTGGCAGATCGAGACGCAGCTTCAGTCCCATTTCTGCAAAGGCAGACAAAAGCGCCACTTGGTCTCCCTGTGACATTAAGCAATTAAAATCCAAGCTGGCCTATAATTCTACAAACATAATATTCACATGACCAGAGAACAGTTAGCTCAGTTGTTTTTTTGCAGTTTGTTCAACTGTTTAAAATTTTTAAATTCCGTTAACAAACAACAATTTTATTGCAGCTCATCACTATAATATCCCACAAACTAACGTTTTGGGTAAAACAGGGCGAAAAAAGAGAGACGTGTTGCACAAACTTTCACAAACCTCTGCCGACGCAAGAAACATCTTGGCTAGTGCTTGCTTCAAGGGGTGTGAGAGTTTCTTTGTAAGCCCAAAATCAAGCAAAATAGGACGATGTGGTGGTTCCTTACTAACAAGAAAATTTCCTGCAAAATAGAGCAGAGTTATAATTATATTGAAAACTATGTCTTAGCAAGAATGGTGGTTACAATACAGAAAATAATTGGCAAACTCCAGAAAAAAGCTCCGTGTCAACGACCATACCTGGATGAGGGTCGCCATTGAAAAACCCATCAACATATATCTGATGGGCATATGCACGAGTGATCTCTTCAACAATCTTTTGTTTATCCACACCACAAGCATCTAGAGATTCCACATCATTCAAGCGAATTCCATCCATGTACTCAAGAATGAGTACACTTTCAGACGACTGTCATTTAGAGCAACAGAGGAGGTGTAAGACATAAGTAGCAGGAGAAGAAAAAAATGAATGAACAGCTTTCAGCTTCTAGTCATCTATTTTTAATGCTGCATGTAAGTCTGCAGTGAATAGTGTTACAAAGTGGCTACATTAGTATCCTCACGCATTTTCTAAGCAATATCAAATATCGAGAGCGTGCTGCATCAGAGATACCATCATAATACAGCAATACCAACAGTAAACATGACTGGTCCAACTATATACATAGTTCTTTTAGCATTTGGATGTCTTTTGTGATTCTCACTAAGGGGATTAATGTTTCCATCCTAGACATAGAACTGTATAAGAATTTTTTTGTGTCCGTATACTTAAGAGTACAAGAGCACTAGAGATAAGAACCTGAATAATATCTGGAATTAAGACATCAACCCGATTGTCACTTCTAACTTCATCATTTGTCTTCTTGCACCCGAGATTCCTGGATACGGTTCTAGTATTTTCTACATGTTGAGAAACGGAACAAAAAAAGGGGAAAAACTCAGGAAATGCAGTTCTCAGTGACGTGTAAGCATGAACCTGGAAAATGCTCAGACTAGGAAGGAATTCAAAGACACATATTCTGCCTATTTTTAACATGTTGTTACCTCGAACATAGACATGTTTGATAATTAAAACGAAAGAGTGATTGGAATGGTAAGATAATGCATAATCCAAAGTAAAAAATTGGCAACGCAAGAAAGATTCACAGAGATGAATATCAACCCAGCAGAGTCAATCTCAGAACCACTATCGCATCCCTAGGAACTTGACCATAAAAGGCAATCACAAGCTTTAGGTGCAATTATAGTTTTCTCATAGGATGAAATTTAAGACTGTTAATTATTTATGCAAGTGAAGCATACCAGCTTCAATATTGAAGTCTAGTTCTCTTGGAGCTTCCTTGCACCATTCATCTATCATGGGGTTAAAATCGTACTGTGGTTCCGCCCACGCAATCCAGTCAACAATGGACTTTGCATTCTTTAAGTCCTGTTAAGAAAGGACAAGAGGCGAGGAGTTGAAAAAAGTGCCAACGGTCATATAATAGCTATAGCTCTCCACTGCTTCATCTCAAAGGGTTCAAAACGACACTAAGACCAGACCTCCAAAATAATCGCTCTAATGCCAGCATGCTGAACTTTAACAACCACATCCTGGCCATTAGCTAGAGTTGCACGATGAACCTGTGCTATCTACAAAACAGAGAGCTCACAGTCAGAAACGCATACGAGTTTCCAGCCATACAGTGGCTTCTACTGTTTTAAAAGTATGCGTGCATCCCAGGCTCGAACAGATTTCAGAATTTTACCGAAGCAGTTGCTAAAGGTTCGTCAACAAAATCGGTGAACAGAACATCCATGGAATGCCCCAGTTCTCTTTCAATGGTTTGACAAACCTGAGAAAAGAAGGTACACAACTTCAAAAATCATATATATAACATTGGCAATTATTTTAAAAAAAACAAAAAAACTTCTGCTTTTTTCTGTATTTCCTCTAATGTTGACGTTCAAATAGATTAACAACCTCCTTCAAAGGGCGAGGAGGGAGGGAGTCCTGCAACTGCGTGAGAAGAGATATATAAGCCTGAGGAAGGACATCAGCACGAGTGGATAGATACTGCCCAAGTTTCACCCATAGCCCTTCCAACTCCACTATCAAATTCAAAACTCGCTTGGCATTACGATCATGAGCTTTTTCCCACAAAGCAGGAACTTTCGACTTCTTAATCCACTTCTCTCTTTGCTGGACACCCTTCACTCACACAACAACAACTGTGAGACCTTTTTTTTAAAAAAAAAACGAACTAAAACTAATAGAAAACGAGGAGAGAGGAAACAGATCAAAAAGCTTACCTTATAATCGAGGTAAATGATTATAGCTACTGAGAAGACTCTCATTCGTCTTCTGTAAATGTTTCCCCAACCCATTGGTACAAACTTACGCCAAACGCTCTGGATATTTGCCAAGAGTCTAACGAAAAACGATAAGAGACGATCCAACGCTGCTGACCACCGGTTATTCTACAGAATCAGATCAAAAGAGAGATTTTTCCGGGTTATTTCAAAGCTCGGAATCAACAAATTTGAGGATGAGAATTTGGGTAACGGCGATGCTGAAACAAACCGATTGCGACAAATCGGCAAACTGCAGATTGGGATCAGAGAGAAAGCTAGAAAAACAGAGGACCCAGATCGTGGAAATGAGGATTCGGAAGCAAAAATTACCTGGAATGAACCAGAATTGTTTCCGCGAAATCGCGAATTCCGCATATAAAATAAGCAGATGCGTGAATTAGAATACTCTACGTTGAATTATCTCCTGGGTAGGTGAGAGCTGAACGTAAGAATTCGTCTAGAAGGAGGAAGACAAAGATCTACAAAAACGCGTCATGCGTTTTTTCTTCAGTCTTTTAAGTTTTTTTTTGTTGTTGTTGGGGACGAAACGAAAAGTAAAACCAAAACCCCCGCGAAGTAATGAATCTATACCGCAGATTCTTATGGGACCCACACATCTCTTTTAGAATATCAGATGATTCTTTGGTGATTTTTATTTTCACACGTGACGGCCCATAAGCCCAATTTTTGTGATCCTAAATGGGCCACGTAAACTAGCTCGGTTCAAACGTACGTCATCACCTAATCCATACCAATCACGGAAGATGCGTTTAGTAACCAACCCACCCACATATAAACCACACATGCCACATGTACTTGTGATTATTGATGATCATATCAAACACTGATTTATTGTGTATGTCATAACAAAATTTTCATCCGGTAAAATGTATCTTATTTCGTTATTTGATTTAAGATATATTAGCTAAAATTGAAAATTAAACTCTTTTTGTATATTATTGTAATTCTTAGAATTGAAAGTAATCTTATTTTTAGTTCTAAAAAACATTGTTACTCAGACCTATGAAATTATAACTAAAGTTATAAAAAAGCTAGGCAATTAAATATTTGCAACCATACCGGTTAAGCAACCCATTATTTCATGCAAGGCGCAACACTGCCTAAGAAAAAATTATAAGTAAAAATAATAATTATCATATGCTATCTCAAGCAAATTTAAGAAAAAAAAATTATTCGCATATAATATTTCATATCGCATATATAAAATGTAGCTAATAAGTTAGAATGTTTTGGAAGCATTAAACTATATATACAAAAGAGCTATCTTGGGCAAAGAAACATGGTTTCATCAGTGCCACTCCTTCTTCTTCTTCTATTCACTGTACTTACTCATAACTCTTCTAGCCTTGAAGATGATCTCTCGAATGCTCAACCAAACGGCTTCTTCTTACCCTTCGAATCAAATCTCTACGTGGAAATCACCACTGGAACCCCAACGCGAGCCTTCAACCTCAAGCTAGACTCTTCTACACATCTCACATTCCTCGAGTGCGATCCCTGCGATGATGACCACCAATGCTCCATATCCGACACAACCCGACGCTACGACGGCAAATCTTCGACCACCTTTTCTCCAATATCCTGCAACAACTCTTCTATCTGTCCTCATGATCTCTCCCCTAATGCCACTAACCATTACAATGCAACAACAACAACAACAACAACTCTGTCTCTTCTCTGCACTCCTTCCGATTCCTGCCGCTACGATGTCTCTGCTTTCAGCGCCGGCTACCTTGTTTCCGACACTCTCCAGTTGACATCTTCGATCACCGACCAAGAAAACTCTCTCTCCATAGTTCGTGGGTTTGTCTTTGGCTGCGGTACTATTAATCGTGTGACGCCGGAGGACGACGGAGGCGGCGTCGACGGGAGAGTGAGTCTGACGACTCATCGTTTCTCGCTCCTTTCCCAGCTTCGCGTCACCAGATTTTCCCACTGTCTATGGCCTTCCTCCGCAGGCTCGCGTAACTACATTCGTCTCGGATCAGCGGCTGAGTACGGAGGCGATATGATGTTGGTTCCGATGTTAAATACAACGGAGACGAACCCTTACTCGTATCACATTGCTCTCTTCGGGATCAGTCTTGGGGAACATAGGTATAAATATATCTCTCATTGGTATTTTTGAACCATCCCATTAAACGTAGCTAACATGGTTATTAAAATGAAACATTTGATACGATTTCACTTAACAAACTACAGAGATCCAAGCTCTTGCAAATAGCTAAATAGTGTGTCTGCTTGATAATCTACGGAATGGCCATTCGCATGTTTTACCAATCACATATATATACCATTACATAATTATCATTTTTATAAGACTATTGGCAAATATTAGAAGATAATGAACAAAATTCTAAAAAAGTTTACAAACGTTTTGTTTGTAAGAATTACAATTAAATTAAATCCTAAAAATTCAAAAATTACTGCACTTTTTGGAAACTTTTCCCAAACCTAATTAATTAAAGGCTCTAAAAAAACCTAATTAATTAAAGTTTGAGGTATTTTGGAGCTTTTTAAAAGTAGTTTGTATACTTGGAAATAAATTTTCTTATATGGTATTTTAAGGTGTTATTTTTTTAATTACTGATTGAAGCCGCTATATTTGGATTTCGAATATTTGTATGTTTTTTCAAATAAAAACCTGCAACATATTTTATAATTATTTTCACAAATATATTTTATAAAAAATAGAAATGTTTTATAATTTTTTAAATAGTTTCTATCGACGGTTTCTATTTTTAAAATAATTTTTATTTATTTTTCACATAAAAACGCAAAAGCAGAAATTAACGTTTGAAACAACCAAATTTGTACTTATTTATTTTTTGTTTAATTGCAACTATCCATTATTTATGTGTTTTCACGAACTTTTGTGTTTAATTAGAATGATAAGCAACGAGACGAGTACAATAGCAATAGATATTGGGACGTACTACACGCGTCTAGAGGCATCACTTTACGAGGAGGTGAAGGAAGAACTAATGACGCAGATTGGACCAACGGTCGCATATGAAGTGAACGAACTAATGTGTTTCACAACCGAGGTTGGTTTAGAGATAGAGTCATTGCCCAAACTCACTCTTCATTTCCAAGGATTCAATTACACGATCTCAAACAAAGGACTTTATCTCCGAGACAGCCCATCTTCTCTCTGCACGGCTTTGGTCAGATCGACCATGGAGGATGAAGAAAAGAATGTGCTTGGAGCATCAGGACTTGTTGATTATGTCGTTGGCTATGACACCTTAGAGAGGATACTTGCCTTTCAACAAAGAGATTGTTTGACCGATTTCGTAGATGGTATGTAATAATCTTATTGATTTTTAATTATAGCCTAAATAATTGTAATCGATAATGGTTTTATCATTCACGTATCGTGTATTTTTACACATTATCACTAGAAGACAATGTTGGTGACTATTGGTATAACCAGTGGCGAGGCTACTTTTAGTGATAGGGGTTCAAGTGACACCATATAAATATTATAACTTAAAAATTTAAGCATAATTTGTAAATTCACACTAGTTTAGTTGGTAGAAACTCTTGTCATTGATCTCAAGCACATAACTTATATAAATTGGCACAAAATGAAGAATATCAAATTTTCATAAATATCGAAAAGTTGAAACTTGTGAAATATTGAGTTTCCTCACCCAATAGTAGAGAAGTGTTATTTAAGAAAATAAAACATTTTCATTGGCCAACAAAAGTAAATTGTGACAATTTTGGATGATTTTATCGGTTTCATTTAACTATTATTCCCTCTGTTTCACAAAAAATGTCACTCTGACATTTTTCACACAAATTAAGAAAAACTTGTAAATTTCTTTTATGCCCTTTATTAATACACTAAATTAGTTTTCCCCTCTAATTAATAGGTTAAAATAGTAGGGATAAAATTGAGATTTATTTTAAAAATTGCATTGAAAACACAAAGTAACACTCTTTGTGAAAAAAAAATCAAGAGTCAAAATGACACTCTTTGTGAAACGGATGGAGTATATGATGACTAGGTGGAGTTATTCAATTTAAGAATTTAATGGAATTTGAAAGAATTGAAGATTCTTTTCAATTCTAGTGTTATTTAATTATATATTTTATGAATTCTTTTAAATTCACGTGTTATTAGATTGATTATTTATATGTATTCTATTAAATTACATTGAATTATAGTATTATTCAATTCATTAATTTTTAAAATTCTATTAAATGTTAGTGTTATTCAATTTTGTAATAGCTTTGATGGTATTACTCCCTCCGTTTTTATATAAGTGTCGTTCTAGACTTGTTTTTTTGTTTACAAATTATTGCCGTTTTCGGATTTCAATGCAGATTTATGACAGATTTTTCAGTTTTAACCCTACTTTTTAAGCTTATTAATTAATCATATCAAATAAAATAGTGTATTAATTAAGGGGTAAAACAGAAAAATTAGTTGTTTTCTTAATATGTGTGAAACAACCTAAAACGACAATTAAAAGAAAACAGAGGAAGTATCATTTAGAAGGAATTTAATAGAATCTCACCTAAAAATTGTAATCAATTCTTACCATTTTTGCTCTGCTTTTAAATGAATTTAAATTACTTTCAATTGTAGTATTTTAGTTTAAATTCTAATAAAATACTTTAAATTACTTCAAAATCAATTATTTTTCAATTCTAGTACATTATTTTTTTAATTCAATCATTCAATACCCCTCCTAAACATGTTATTTTCTTGTTGTCGAAAAAAAAAACATGTTATTTTCTTACTAGACATTGAATTTACTAAATAGAGCATTTCTTGTATAGAACACATAATTATTATGTGTACTATGATAATTTTTCACGTGAGAATTTAGTTATGAAATAAATTTATATTTTCGTTATATAACCGTATGATTTATTATCTTAAAAATCTATATTTTTATTGTGAATTGTTTTAACCGGAGATTACTATGATGATTATGGAGTTTTGATGTATTATGGGTGTTTCATCTGGGGATTGAATTGATAAACCATCTGAACCGATATAAACTATATTGTATTATAGGAAGATGGGCCTTGCTTATATTGTATTTTCTTGTGTGAGAAGGCAAAAGAAACGTTGCCTTTTACGTTTTTTTTTTTTTTTGAACTTTGGCCTTTTACGTTTTATCAAGAGTTCTTTACAAACTTACAAGAATAAAAGTGTTTGCATATCTGATAACTAAATTTCAAATATAATCTTTAGCTATACAATTTTTTACTTCTAAAATCAATTATAGGGAACCCCACGTCTCAATATCTAATATATATATGTCATGTTTCTTTTTATATTCTCCTTTTCGTTTTTCTGGATTCTTCTCATTTAGCATGAAGGCCAATCACCACTAATGCAAATAATTATTCTTTGACTTCAATATTTTCTAAAGAAGTAAAAAAAATATTTGGTTCAAAGTATGGAACCAATGCGCGCACCATCTTCTATATTCCCTCTCTTCTTCCATGCGTCTCCTTTCCCAAAATTAACATGAATTATATCGAATATTTTATGTGTTGATATTAAACTGTATGCAGTATAAAAAAGAGAGGAGAGAGCGTATGTTTTGTTGGGGACCTTGGAGGTGGAGTTGAATAATCAAGAGAGATAAATTAATGTAATGGTGTGGTAGGTTTTGGTGGGTCTAAGAATTATATAACATGTTAACAAATTTCACATATGAGATATGTCTAGATCAAAAAGTTTTTTTATCATAATTTATTTTTTTATCACCGATAAATTTATCCACGTACTTTGGATGATATATTTAACTTGAACTCAATTCTTCGACTTCAATAATATCTAAAGAAGTAAATTCTTCTTTAACAAAAAAAAGTTTTAAGATCTTAAGATCTACCTGTCAATTCGATCCTGAAAATTGGGTCATAAGATTATACATTGGAGTTAATAAATGTTTTGGAATTTTTGGATCACGAAAATTAATATATAGACAAATAGCTTTTCTTCTAAAGTTCCTAGCATTTTGGATGCCGATGAAAATAATATATGAAGAGCTTTTACAAATAAGAGTCAAATTTTTGTATAGTAAAAATCTATGTATAGAAAATAAAGGATGTTTGAAATGGGATGAATTTAAATCTATGTATTAAGATTATCAATGTAGCTAAACAATAATCTCAAAACAAAGCTCTAAAACAATAATATAAATATATTTGGAACGCATTATAACAAAATTAAGTCTTTTTGAAACTGATTATATTAAGTCTTTTTGTTAAGTCTTTTTTAAACTGATTGAACAAAGCATTTATGTTTATGTTAGTAGTTTTTCTATATATGTTGACTGCTACGAACTAATTAAGGCTAAATAACATATATCTATATACCCATATTGTAAGTTAGGTTGAGAGAATCGATTCATGTAAAGATTTTGAGAAGTGTACAAGATTTTATGAGTGGATGGTGGAAAGGTCGTGCCGTGAGAAAGGCCGTGTCTTTTGACATTATAACATTATTGCCTTTATGTTGAGCACTAGAGCCACTTGCTTTAGGAATCTTTAGCTGATTGTCGAATATATATATTCATATCACCAATTCACCATATATGTAAATGTATATATATGATATTGGACCGGAGACGTTTGTATAGCTATATGCCTCTCTCTTATAAATACTTCCTCTCATCCCACTCCCTAAACCCATCACAAACACTCATATTAAGTTTGATGGACATACGTGCCCAACGGAGTAGATTGCATGAAGTGGAGTAGAGTATAATGCAGCCAAGGATGACTTGCCGGAACGTCGTTCATCATGAATATATATATATATATAAATATTGATGATGATTATGGTGATGAACATATTTCTGGCAAGTTGTCCTTCGGCTACATTTTGCTCTCTTCTACTCATGCAAACTCTCCATGGGATATTTTACTTTTTCATTCTTTCAAATCGACGATGTGAAACCGTATCAACAAGACGGTTGTATTGATCAGAAGTCCAGCAACGGTATATATAATAGTATATCTTTATTTATACATACTTTTTTTTTTGTGGTTAATTTTACTTTTGCGAAGTTTAACAAAACTAAAGAAGGTTTCTTTGTTTCTTATTACGAAAACTTCTTGGAGACATGTTTAAAAGAGGATAGATTTTAAAGAAACAGGTATACATAGTCTTAGACATAGATATCTATATATATGAAGATGCAGTATATATAAATTAGAACTGTCCTAATGAACTCAGTCCACCAGATGTTTTTGAGCTTCATATTGTTTAGAAATGCAAACGGGTTTTGTGTAATTAAGATTCGAGGACAAAAGGTTTGGCGGATCTTGTCTGCATAAATCGTTTTACATGTTTAAGAGTTTAATCTACAAATAGTCACAATAGAAGAAAATTGTCTTGGAGGTTTGGTGAGCCAAAAGAAAACCATTAGGCTTAGGCCCTGTTCGGGAGTAAGTCGCGGTAACAGTTGCAGGCGAGAAACTTTTTTTTGTTGATATCTAAGTATATGGAGAGCAAGTCGCAGTGACACATGATGTTGATTATAGCGACATTTCAATTGCCGTTGCTTTATCCTTTTGCAGCTCACAGATGCCGCTGCGACATGAAACCGAACATGGCGTTACAATAGAACAATTCTAACTTCTAAGGGAACGAGTCTGCTCGCATTACCCGTCCTAAACTATAAATAGGTTTAGTATGGTCGCGACATACATATCATACCATAAAGATACTGCAAAAATCCACTCCGATGCGTACGTAGTAATTTGGAATTATATTCTAAATTATCATTTTTTAACCTTCTATTATATATGTAATATATAACAAATAAATCAACCATAATTCGTAGGTTGTTTTGTTGGTGATAAACTCAGATGTAATATTACGTAACAATCAAGGAAATTATATAAAAGCGATGAAGAAAAGAGAAAAGAAGCCGGAATTTGTGGAATATGTTGAAATGTGCGTTGTCGGTTTTGGGAATCTAAGGTACTGTAGGCCGACAAAAGTTGAGATGTAATAAAGATTTGGTCAGGCAATCATAAATCCAAATCTTTGTGCATTTTAACAATGACATTCATCATCACTTTGCTCTTTAAAATGTATCAGCTTTTTTAGTTACGTGCATTATCATCATGTTCCTATCGTACCCTCTTTTCTTTTTCTTTTTTTGGTTGTCTATAAAGATCTGCTGAGCATATAAAGTACTGGATAGGACAAGAACTAAACGCCACCGTTTATTATGAAAAGCAAAGCCCACTCACTCTCAGTTTCGATATGTTTCTATAAGAGCATCTCCAAGAGCTACTTCAAATTTGAGGTATGAAAAACTTTAAATTTGTGTTACTCTCCAATGATAAACCACA
>JAHZTW010000005.1:18505635-18546380 GCA_020283515.1 Alliaria petiolata | reverse complement strand
TAAAAAAAAAAAACTTTATGCAATTGCAAACTGTATTTTGGGAAACAAAAATTAGGAAATTCGAAAAGCCGAGACTCCCTCCAAACTCCAAACTCCAAACTCCAAAGTAATCATTGTTTTCTTCTGTTCTTAAAAAAAAAAAAAAAATGTCGTCAAATTGGGACGACAGCGAGGATTTCACAGAGGAAGAGCTTCTCGCTATCTTTGCCGCCGAAGCTTCCTATATCTCCCACTCTTCTTCTTCTTCTTCCCGTACTCCGACCGTACGGCCTCCGACCTCCGGCAATGGTCACGAGGATTTAAATCAAAACCCTAAGATCCGTCGCCAATTGCCTCGTTCCATCACTTCTCCTACACCTTACAAGCGATTCCCACTCTCTCGCTGTAGAGGTAATAATCAAACACTCCGCTCGATTCATCACTACCAAAAATCGAATTTCCCGGCCTTGTTGCGTAGAAATTCCTGCGATCTGTTATCAATCTGTTGTTCCTAGTGATCTCAATTCTCTGATTCGATTTCTAAGTTTCCGAGCCTGATTGGATTTGTTAATTCTATAGCAAATTAACTTGTCCTTTGATTATTGATGTTTGCAGCTAAGAATTTTCCGGCGATGAGGTTTGGTGGTAGGATTTTGTATAGTAAGACTGCTAGTGAGGTGGATAATCGAGCAATGCAGCTTCTTAAGGTTCTTGATACCAAGAGAGATCATTCTGGTAGAGCTATTGTCGGCTTTGATATTGAGTGGAGACCCAGTTTTAGGAAAGGTATCACATATTCTTCTTGTCTCCATTGATGAATTTGTCTGTTTGCAAGTTTTATCTCTTTCAATTGCAGTTTTGAAGTGGGGATTGTTCAATATCTTGATGAGATAATGAAATATTCTCATGTCTTTAGATCAGAAAGAGCTTATGGTTGTTGTATCCTTTCCAAATGGTCGGAAGAAAGTGTAGATGGCTCACTTGTGCCGTTTTGAGTAGTCTCGAATCCCATTGCTGCAAGCTTTACATATGATAATTTTTTGTGAAGTTGTAAACTTTTTGNAATAGAAGCTAAGTAACTAGATAAGCAACACGCTTAACGGCCTGCTAATCTAGCACGTGTGATAACACACACTTGACCAAAGAGAGAGTGACATCTGTAAACGCTAGTGGACTTTTGCATCAGGCTTGACTCGAACCGAGAACCTCTTGATGCGCCTTAGCTGAAACTCTTGATGCAGCTTCAATACTTGTGATCTTCGGCTATAACCTTCAAATCTCCACCTTAGACAAGATCACACTTCTCTTCTGAACTTCTTGGTGGCTCCTTGTAGTCTTTACCAACTACCTGCATCCTTCACCGGATGCTTGTCTCAATTTTTAGAGACCCGAAGCATCTGCAATGCTTCTCTTAGCTTATACACCGGAAGAACCTTTGTGAAAATGTATGCTGGATTGTACATTGTAGAAATCTTCAGCACTTGAACTTCACCAGCACTGATCAAATCCCGAATGAAATGGTATTTGACTGCTACGTGCTTAGTTCGCTCGTGATAAACAGCATTCTTCGATAAAGCGATGGCGCTTTGAGAATCACAGTAGATCTCCACAGAGTCTTGTGGAAACCCCAACTCTTTTGCAAACCTCTTTAACCAAACACCTTCCTTTACCGCCTCAGACAATGCGATATACTCTGCCTCTGTCGTTGACAACGCTACAACTTTCTGCAATGTAGACTTCCAGCTGACTGTGTTACCACCTGCAGTAAAAACAATACCTATAATAGACCTTCTGTGGTCCAGATCAGCAGCATAATCTGAGTCGCAATACCCTCTGACAATGAAGTTTCCCTTATTCTTGTAACTCAGCTTTGTTTCCACTGTACCTCTGATGTACCTCAATACCCACTTAACTGCCTGCCAAAGCTCTTTTATCGGTTTTGACATGAAGCGACTGATCAAGCCCAAAGGATAAGCCAAATCAGGCCTTGTACCAACCATAGTACATTATACTTCCCACAACACTTTGATACGAAATACTTTCCATGAAAATAGACTGTTCTCTTAACTCATATTTTGTAGCTGTCTTTAACTTGAAGTGAACTCCCATTGGAGTGGAGACTGGCTTTGACTGATCCATGTTGAAATTTGACAGAACTTTCAACAAGTAGCTTTCTTGTGATATCCACAGCCCTCCTTGAACTCTGTCTCGGACTATCTCCATTCCCAAGACTTTCTTGGCATCGCCTAAGTCTTTCATTTCAAACTCAGAGCTGAGAAGAGCCTTGAGCTTATGCACCTGACCTTTATCAATGGACGCTATGAGTATGTCATCCACATAGAGTAGCAGATAGATGTAAACGTCATTGTAAAGTTTCTTGAAGTAGACACATTGATCATGTTCACTTCTACTGTAACTCTTCTTCATCATGAAGTCATCAAATCTTCTGTTCCATTGTCTTGAAGATTGTTTCAGACCGTAGAGTGACTTCTTAAGCAAACACACTTTATTCGGATGCTTCTTGTCTACAAATCCTTCAGGCTGCTCCATTACTATAAACTCATCCAAGCTTCCATGTAAAAAAGCTGTTTTCACATCCATTTGTTGCAACTCCATGTCGTAGTGAACAACCGCTGACAACAAGTATCGAATAGATACATGTTTCACAACCGGAGCAAAGATCTCTTGATAGTCGATGCCCTCCTTTTGTGAGAACTCTTTGGCTACGAGTCTCGCCTTGTATCTCGGAGCTTCAACACCAGCAATGCCTGGTTTCCTCTTGAAGATCCACTTGCACCCGATATCTTTCTGATCCTTCGGTCTATCAATCAAATTCCATGTGAGATTTTTCTTGAGAGAATGCATTTCTTCGTTTGTAGCTTCAGTCCACTTGTCACTGTCTGCATCTCTCATTGCTTTCTGATACGATGAAGGTTCTGCATCAGCATCTTCTGACATTGCACAGATGTATCCGACAAAGTCATCTTCACCATCAGCCGAATCACAGTGGTAGTCTTTCAATCTCGCTGGAGGATTCCGCACTCTGCAGGGTCTTCCTGCATCTGATATATCTGTGGAGCATTCTGCACTGTCTTAACCTTGTTCATCTGTGGTTTCAGTTACATCATCAACCTCCTCTTCTGATGATGAACTGTCTTCGTGAATATTCGCAGGAATGTCTCCACCTCGAGAAGAACCCTCTGAAGTAAATTGTCTACCTGAAACCTCAATGCTGACTGTCGTTGGAGCCTTCTCTGACATTACCTTTGTATATGTCTGCAACTCTTTGTAGACCTTTTCTTCCCTGAAGACCACGTTTCTGCTGATGACAATCTTTTGCTCGTCAAGCAACCAGACCTTGAAGCCCTTCACCCCTTCTGGATAACCAGTAAACACTCCTCTTTTGGCTCGAGGATTTAGTTTACCACCTTCAGCATGAACATATGCCAGACACCCAAATCTCTTAAGATGTTTAAGACTAGGCATCACTGATGTCCATAGTTCTTCAGGCACTTTAAAATCGATGGCTGAAGCAGGAGATCTGTTGATTAGGTAAACTGCTGTGGCTTTAGCTTCAGCCCAAAACTTCATACCTAGACCACTATCACTTAGCATGCTACGAACTTTATTCATGATGCTCCTGTTTAATCTTTCTGCAACACCGTTTTGTTGTGGAGTGTAAGTGCATGTTCTGTGCCTTACAATTCCTTCTTCTTTGCAGAAGTTGTCAAATTGCTTGTTGCAAAACTCGAGACCATTGTCTGTTCGTAGCTTCTTCACTTTCTGTTCACTCTGAGTCTCCACCATTCGTTTCCAATTCACAAAACTTGTGAATGCTTCATCCTTGAATCTGAGAAAGTAGACCCATATCTTCCTTGTGAAGTCATCCGTAAAGGAGATGTAATACTGACACTTACCCAGACTCATTGGGACATTAGGAGATCCACATAGGTCTGAGTGTATATAGTCAAGCTTTTCTTTGGTCACATGTTGAGCAGGACCGAAGCTCACTCGATGAGTCTTTCCCTTTACACAATCTTCACAGAATTGTATTTCTGTTATCTTGTTGCTTTCAAAGCAACCCTTCTTTGCCAAGATCTCAAGACCTTTCTGACCGATGTGACCCATCCTTCTGTGCCATAGCTGTGTGAAGTCTATCTCGACTTCTCTGTGGTTATCATCCCCTGTCACTGCTACGTGAGCTTCTGACACTTTAGCTTTGCCCTGCAGGATGTACAGAGACTGTTTCCATAGTCCTTTCATGAACATTATACAGCCTTTGACCACCTTCAATACACCATCAACCCCCTTGAATTCACATCCCTTATCCACCAAAGTACCCATGGAGATAAGATTTCGAGATATCCCTGGCATGTATCTCACATCGTGCAAGATGAACGTTGTACCATCTGGATTCTCAAATCTGATGGAACCGATACCTTTAACCTCAGTAATCGTGTTGTTTGCCATCTTTACTCTTCCACTTGTGTTCTCTTTGAACTCAATGAACAGCTCCTTCCTTGGAGTCAAGTGGAAAGAGCAACCAGTGTCCATCACCCACTCATCTTGATCAACTTGTCCTGTAGTCAGATTAACCTCTGCAACCAGCAAGCCTACCAGATCCTTTGCGTCATCTTAAGCTGATGCTGATTCACCTTTGTCTTGAGAGTAGCCTTTCTTTTTGTTCCTCTCTAGCCACTTGTAGCACTGTTTCTTGAAGTGACCTTCTTTACCGCAGATCCAGCATGCTCTCTTGCCATCCTTTGACTTTGATCTTGACCTCTTCCTGTTTTTACCTGCACCAGATTGCGAGCTACTACCATCTCTACTATCCGTTCTACCCCTAACATAGTTCCCTTCACCAGAATTTCTAGAGCTAGCAGATTCTTTATATTCTCTTTCCTTAGATCTAGCAGCACTAATCACTTCCTCAGACCTAATAGATTCTCTACCATATTTCAATGTTTCTTTAAGAGAATCATACCTTGCAGGGAGAGCGTTGAGTAGTAGAATAGCATGTACTTCCTCTGGAATGTATATGCTGAGACTGCTTAGCTCCGCGATCAGCCTCAAGAAGTTATCCACGTTCTGGTCGATCGATCTTGAGTCTTGCATCTTGTAAGAGTATACGCTAAGCTGTGCGTGTACTCGATTCGGCAATGTCTTTGGTGTATAGAGTCTCTCGAGCATAGCCCAAAATTGAGCTGCTGTTACACATTTGTCGAGCTTGCGTAATACTTGATCTGAGACGCACGTGAAGATGATGTTCATAGCTCTCTCGTCTCGTTCAGCTCGCGTCGAATCTTCAATGCCTTTGAGACCGGCTTTGAGTGGATCCGCTTCTCCTGTCTTCACTTGAACCGATGGTTGAGCTTGCTCCGTCAACCGATGGTCGCTATTTTTATTGTGAAGTTATCTAATTATCTAATACGTTTTCTATTTCTTTATATATTTTCTCAAATCTCAACTCATATTGCAAATTTATTGAATAGTTAACATAATGTCTATGTCAAGTTACTTCTCCTGAGCTTCTCCTATTAACTCCGATGTAACTTCACCTTAGCTTCTGAGATTTGACTTTCGATGTAACTTCACCTTAGTCTTGAATCGCACTTGGAAGAGATAAAAGAAGAAGATACAGAAAGTAAAGAAGACAACGATTTGATCACCCAGAGTTCACTTCCGTGAGGAAGCTACGTCTCTGGGACCGGAAAAGCCCCGGCGAGCAATCCACTAACTTCCGGCTAACCTCGCCGTAAAACGCAAACAGAGTTTCTTGCTTCTCTCTCTCTCTTACTTCTCTCTCTATCTTATCTTGATGTAACGGATCGGATTGACTTCTAAATAGAAGCTAAGTAACTATATAAGCAATACGCTTAACGGCCTGCTAATCTAGCACATGTGATAACACACACTTGACCAAAGAAAGAGTGACATTTGTAAACGCTAGTGGACTTTTGCATCAGGCTTGACTCGAACCGAGAACCTCTTGATGCGCCTTTGCTGAAACTCTTGATGCAGCTTCAATACTTGTGATCTTCGGCTATAACCTTCAGTCTACTATGTATATTTCATCATTTCTCGATTTAATTTGTACCTTTTTTCTGCGTACAATCTTCCATCTTCAAAACTAATTTCATTTAGTGAATATTAGAAAGATGATAACTTTTGAAAAATGAAAATAAGAGATAAAATATATATGAAGAAAAACCAATATCAATATCTAAAAAACATGAAATAGGACTGATCATATTTATATATAATATCTAGAAATTTCAAACAAAAACTAAAGTATAGTATTTTTCAAAAAAAATAATTAATCTCGTCTCACATTACCAATCTAACAAGATATTATGTTTCCCGTATAAGAGCTTATTAAGAACATTTTTTCTTGCATAGAATATATAAAGTTTTTTTGTTTGTTTATATCAAAACATTGAATAAAGTTATATATCACTTTACTAACCTAGAATTAGAAACCTCTGGAACTAAAAATAAAAATAAAATAAAATAACGCTAACTTGAAAATTTTCCTAAGATATAATAATTAAGTCACTACTAACGGAGAAATAAGTAAAACTCGTTATAAACATATCATGAGAAGTACAGAAGATGAAGGATGCATCTTTCATGCACGTTACTACTAGTGTTTAATAGGGAGGGGTTCACTCACATGGACTCGTACCACGCTCTTTATTAATTCCAGTCGACATTTTTTTTGTTTTTTTTTGCTTGTGAATTGAGTTTCAACATAAGATACGAAAACCAATTTTATACTTATGATTATATACATCTTTACGCGTCGATCGATATGCATTTACGTATGATTTTGTTTTTTTTTGTAGGGACAAAGGGCACTTGAAAGATTCAAGTTGATCGAGACCAGGCCTGTCCAAGGAGAAGCATCTGGCACCAAAAACAGTAGATCAATGGAGACATAGTAGTACTGTTGAATTTGTCGGATCTATGGTCTCCATTAAGTAAAATATATCATTTAATATTCATAAAATGTGGTCAATATAAAATCCAAATATTTGATTAGGGAAATGGGAAACTGAGGAAAGTTATGAGAATGAGAAGATGGGGTCGAACCCAAAATGGATAAGGCCATGAAAATATTCGAGCCTAGAGGAATATGAAAGATAATTTAATATAGGAAAAGCTGTGATTGATTGATTCCTCCCCCTTGCGTTACCTTTTGTTTTGCAAGTTGATTAGTTGACACGCACTGACACACATATGTAGATCAGTATTACACATCTGATAATAATATTTATAATGTTGCTTCTTAACAAAACTTCAAGAACACAAGGTTCTGTAACAAAAATCGACAGTCGTAAAAGAGATTCATCTTTGACAACAATAACAATTTGTTATCCTGGTTAAAAAAAAAATCAAAGTATTAACCAGCTCAATCAAATATCCTGATCCAAAATTTTAAATCAGTTGAAACTCGATCTAAAACTACACAAACTTTCTAACGGTTTTATATCACGTATTTTAAAAATTCGGCATAAATTTTTTGATAATATCCAAGAAAAATTTAAACACAATACAAGTGTTATGTGGATTTTTCTGAGTATTTTTTTTGTTAAGTATAGTTATGATCTTTTCACTCTATCTATCTATTCAACAAATTTTTCTAAGTTGCATTCATCAAAATTTATGGTCTTGGAACATAAATAATGAATTTTCTTTTGAGTTTAACCTGTGTGGAAGGATAAGAGCAAGATCAATGCAGGTTTCATAGAGAGTCTCTTAACATATAGTATTATAATAAAAATTATTACTCCCTCCGTTTTAAATTAAGTGTTGTTCTACACTTATTTTTTTTGTTTACAAATAATTGTTGTTTTCGAATTTCAATGCAAATTTATGATAAATTTTCCAGTTTTATTCCTACTTTTTCACCTTATTAATTATTCCTATCAAACAAAATGATGTTTTAATGAAGGATAAAACATAAAAAATTAATGTTTTCTTAATTTGTTTAAAATATCATAAAACAACACTTAATAAAAAACAGAGGGAGTATATAATAATAAGGAGGTTCTTAAAATTTAAGAAACCTACTCTAAAGTTTTTTATTTAAGAAATTTTTGAATATGTTTCTTAAGTTTTAAGAACCTCTTTTATTATTATAATAATTTTTATTATAATACTATATATTAAAAAACCCTTTAAAAAACTACCATGGATCATTATGGAAAAAGTTGGCTTCAGAGACCATTGGTTTTTCATTTATAAAACAAATTTATAACCAGAGAAAGAGGTCAAAAACATATATACTTACATAACTTAGGATGACTGTGTCTACAAGTCTATAAGAAAATACTAGGATGTAGGTAAAAGGTTGTCCGTTGTTTGTTCCAAATATAAAAAATAAATAAAAGTATCAAATTAAAATAAATAAATGGAAGAAGTATGAATTTAAAGGCTGTATTAAGCCAATTCAGGGCTGAGCCGAAAAATTCAGGGTAGTTATGGGCTAAGGCCCATCATAAGCAAGAACCCTACTTTTCGTCATCTTCCGTCGAACGCGTGCCCAGAACGAAGAGCTCAGCTCATGATTTTCATGACAAAATCTGGATCAGGTATGGAGCGATTCTGATTCTTTTCGAATATTATTTCTCCTCAGGGCCTATGTTGTTATCTAAGACATGCGTATGTAAAATCTGTGTTTCAGCTTAAGATCAGAAGCCATTTGCGTATGAATCGTGCCTGTTCACCGAAGTAAGGAATGTTAAGAGCATAGGCGAATGTATGTTAAGAGATAAGGCGGAGGCAATAAATCAATCGCGATTGTGCTTGTACCGCTCATGCGCATCTTCCAGATCAGAAAGCCATTTTCTTCTGCAAGCTTCGTGTTGGCTTTCTGATAAAGTAGATGTTGTTGCGTAGCTTATCCGATTAATCCATGGCTGTAAGTTTGCAGCTTCTCCTCTTAAACAGCTCTGTTTTGTTTGCTTGTTTATACGAAATGTTGAATATGTTGTTTCATAAATTCGGATGCAGCTTCTCATTTCTTGTGGGGAAGTTTCCTCTTCCCAACTCATTGTACTTCGCTTACTCAACCAAAGCCTTGATTTTGTGAGCGAGAATGTCTCTAGGATCTTTGCTCCCATTTTCACCAACCTAAGGTACCTGATTTGGCTCCTCTTTTTTTTGTTTCTTGATTATCTATTGGTTCCTATGATCATCTAAGCTCATATCTGTCTGCCGATTTTCTGCTTTGTGGATTTGCAGGGACTTTGAAATGCGTCTTTCTTGTATTGAACGTCCTCTATCAAATTCTGTCAATCATTCTCACTCGTCGTGCACGCAGAACTGGTTTTCTGATAAAAACGATTGTGACCAAAAGGGAGACCCGGAAGCTAATTTCAATGTGCTGGATTCAATCTTGAAAAGTAGTTTGGATCGCCTGGCTTCTTTGAGGTTTATATTTTTCACCAGTAACTTATGGTTTGTATCCCTGGCAATTTTTGTTTTCGAACTGCTTCTGATGAAGTCTACAACTTGCTTCTCTTGTAGGGAGAGTGTATGTAGGACAAAGAGCTTCAGATACGATGAATCTATATCTATGCACGCGTCTATAATGAGAGATCTCTGTTTACAAGGGAAGTTGGACGCTGCTCTCTGGCTACGGAAAAAGTTGATACAAGGTGGATATATTCCAGGTTTGATCACACACAATCATCTTTTGAATGGGTTGTGTAAATCAGGTAATATCGAGAAGGCGGATGGGCTTGTTAGAGAGATGTGGGAGATGGGTCCTTCTCCCAACTGTGTCTCTTATAACACCTTTATCAAGGGTCTTTGCAGTGTTAACAGTGTAGATAAAGCTCTGTATCTCTTCAGTACAATGAATAAATATGGTGTTAAGCCAAATAGAGTGACTTGCAACACAATCGTGCATGCACTTTGCCAGAAAGGCCTTATGAGAAGCACAAAGCTTCTTGAAGAGATCTTAGATAGTAGCCAGGCGAACGCACCATTGGATATAGTCACATGTACCATTCTGATGGATAGTTGTTTTAAGAATGGAAATGTGGTTCAAGCCCTTGGGGTTTGGAAGGAGATGTCAGAGAAAAATGTCCCTGCTGATTCAGTTGTGTACAATGTCATTATTCGTGGTTTATGTTCGAGTCAAAACATGGTAGCTGCTTATGGGTTCATGTGTGACATGGTAAAGAGAGGAATAAATCCGGATGTTTTCACTTACAATACCCTCATAAGCGCTTTGTGCAAAGAGGGAAGGTTTGATGAGGCATGTGATATCCACGGTACCATGCAACGAGTTGGTGTTTCTCCTGATCAGATCTCATACAAAGTTATCATTCAAGGTCTATGTATACACGGAGATGTGTCCAGGGCGAACGAGTTCCTTTTAAGCATGTTAAAGAGTTCTCTGCTTCCAGAGGTTCTGCTATGGAATGTGATTATTGATGGTTATGGAAGATATGGAGATACTAGCAGCGCTTTATCTGTTCGAAACCTAATGCTTTCTTACGGTGTTAAACCAAATATCTACACAAACAATGTTTTGATTCATGGGTATGTGAAAGGGGGAAGATTCATTGATGCGTGCCAGTTCAAAGATCAAATGCGATGTACCAAAATCTACCCGGATACTACCACCTATAATCTGCTAGTAGGTGCTGCTTGTACAATGGGTCACTTGCGGTTGGCTTTTCAGTTGTATGATGAAATGCTGAAAAGAGGATGTCGACCTGATATGATTACTTATACTGAGCTGGTTAGAGGGCTCTGTTGGAAGGGTCGGCTGAAGGAGGCCGAAAACCTTTTGTTGAGAATGCAAATGTCTGGTATAACATTGGATCATGTTCCATTTTGGATACTTGTGAAGAAATATACCAGATTGCGGCGACTAGACGAGGCGTATTTAGTTTACCAAAAGTGGTTAATGACGAGGAACGGAGGAGTTACTAGTCCAAGCAACCTAAATCACATGCATACAGAACAGCAGTAATGTGCTACTTAAAACAAGAGACAGCAAGTCTATCATTCTGGTAGCTGTTCTGATATGGACATTTGAGCCAACCTTAGATTGTTGAAATTATCCATCTCAAGCCCTGATGCATAGAGAATCTGGCATGAGGGACGACAGAACTTGGTTCAAAGATAACGATCTTGGTGAAGTCACAGAGATTACCGAATGCCTCAATTCTTGAACATGCGAGGAAAACTCAACTGGTATTTTGCTTTCCTTTCCTTGAGAATCAATTGATATGTTTTCTTCGCATCCCTCACAAGTTATAATTATATATTCAGGTTTTGATGGATGATTTTGGATCTCGGGGCACACAAGGGGGCTGTTTCTTCAAAAAACTCCCAATATACTTTCTTGTCTGAAACTTGGAAAGCCGTTCATTGCAAGGAAAATGATAATCTATCAATTTTAAGCATCATCTTGGCCTATTACATTACATCTTATATTTGGTTGTGTAGGTGATGTTACTGCTGACCATTTAAACAGATGCTGCTTCATTTGAAACTTATTGGTTCTTGTACAACGAGATGCTAACATATGGCCACATTCTCTGTCTTGATAGAATAATAATTTCTAAATTTCTGCAAATGCTACATATCTCAAAAGTTTGAAGTTGAGAAAGATGACTGTATTACAACAATAAGAAGTTCAGTACAAAAGGAATGAATGATCGAATTCAAGAGACATATGCAATGCGTCTGAAAACTGCTCTGAAAGTTTGTCCTCCATTCCTAGCAACTTTTTGTCCTTCCTCCGTAGCATTGCATAGAAGCTCAACAACAGGATCCGAATCGATCTCTTCTTGTGTCAGAGATTCAAACATTGGATGTTTATCTAAGCAAGACTTCACCCACTCCCCAAGCTCCTCAACATCAGTGATCGTGTATATAATCCCACCTGCTCTAAGAACGTAAGCATACTCATCTAGCAAATGAGTGCTAATCACTCTCCTCCTGTGGTTCGACTCCTTGAAATGTGGATCGGGGAAGAGAAAAAACATCTTTGAAAGCTGTCCTTTCTCAAAGTAATTTGGAATGAACTTCATCGAGTTTGTCCTAACAACAGAGATGTTCTCGTACTGTCCCGCCGAGCTCGTTCTCCTCAAGGCTAAGATCCGTTCCTTGACGTATTCCGTCACTTTGTCTCTCAGCTCCATACCGATCATCAAGGTATCAGGGAAGAGCGTTGCAAGGGAAATGAGAAGGCCACCGAAACCGCATCCGATATCCGCAAACTCGATCTTCTTGTTAGATTCAACGAATTTTGGGAAGTGAAGTGAAAGGTCCACATGAGCTGGGGAAATCGGGATCGGGAAGTGAGAGTCACTAAGTGGGTTACTGTGAGCTCTTGCTCTGTAGAAACGCTTCCGAGGAAGCCCTATAGATTTGCTGGAGGTTGATTTCGTCTTACTGTCCATATTCACTTGGCACACAGAGATGAGAAAAACAGTGAGCTGACGTAATAATAAAAACATCATAGTCCAACGAATAACAGATGCACAATTTGTTCTGTGACACTAAATTTCCAAGTTCCGAGGCCTGATCTAGCTTAAACGTTGCGAAAAGAAAGGAACTTTGAATAAACCGAGACCGAATCTGCAAGACCCAGTAAATGCCTAAACCCTATACCCTAAGAGAAAACCAGAAGCATGGATTCATAGTAGTTACATAATACAATACGAACACACACAAAAAAACAGACTAACTCATAAGTGGATTACCTGATTCAATCTGCACTTGGAATCAAAATCTCCACCGTTCCTCGCAACCAAACCTCAGGGAGAAGCAGAGAGAAGAAGATCTTAGCTACTAATTAGGGTTCTCTCATGCTCTAAATGGGCCCAACCCCATAACTCGTAATTAATGGGCTTCCAGCCCATTAAGATCTCAGACTGACCGCTCTCCTGGACGACCGTTACGGAAATACAGTTTTATTCACGCGCGCAATACAAGTTCTCTCTTATTGAGAGAAGTTACAAATACAAGTATTGCACTTCACAGAAAGTTTTTTAAAATCGTGTAATATGACTTATTTAAAAAAAAATATTCTGTACCTGACACATACAGTATTTAGTTTGACTCACAGAATAATCGATTCCTCATAATACCGCACAAGAATTACAAAAAAAAAAAAAAAAAAAAAAACACGAGAATAGTTTCTCTAAGGGCCATTGTGTCTTGAACGTCTCCCACTGTGGCTCCCTCTGAAACCACCAGACTTGGGCCCTCCAGACGTTTGAGCATTACCATGCATCAATGGCACTACTGTGTCCATATACATCAATCTCCCTGGCCAATGCCTCTTCTCTTTTGGAAGCCGACGCAGCTGCTGCACCCAAAACGCAACGTATTCTCCTTCTGGATCATAATTTTGCGCCTAAAAAAAACCAAAACAATTTTGTTTCAGTCTCTTCTTCATCACTTGCTGGGACCGGTTTTAATTATCCGGATGTTAAAAGTTACTTACTTGCTTGGGAATGCTGAAGTACCGGTCTTCTCGGGGATCGTTTCCAACTCCTTCAATGGGGAAAACCAAAATTTTCATCATCTAAAGTTCCCATTCTCAATGTGAATTATAAAGCCACAAGTAACAAACTGTGCCCCCATGTGGTATGAGTAGTACCTGCTCCATAGGTCCAGTTTCCGTAATTAGAACATGGATCATAGTCCAATAGGCATGTCTCAAACCATTCCGCACCCATGCGCCAATCCAGGCCCATGTCCCGTACAAGAAACGAACAAACAATCTGGACAATGATTACCCGAATGAATGAACAATCAATCATCCATGGAAAGAAAATAGCGTATTTTGGCCGAGGGAAACTAAGCATAATTTTTTACCTGTCGGCCTCGATTTGACATGAAACCTGTAGTGGATAACTCCTTCATGTTTGCATCTATAAGAGGATACCTACGCCATTCATGAGCAGTCACTAAAGTTTAAGGCTTTGGAGCCTCAAGCATAATACTGAGTGATGCTTTACAAAAACTTCAAATATTGAAAATCATAATATCAAAATACGCACCCGGTCTTGCCATCTCTCCAAGACTCAAACAGCTTCGTATCTTGACTCCATTTCCCTTGCACATTTCTTGGACCACCTGGGAAGAAGATATACTATTTAAAGTTCACTGTAACCACTTAGCATTGAGCTCTCAAACCACTTTGTCCCGGTAAGCATTGTTACCTAGATGGAAGAGGGAGTTCCCACACTTAATTGAAAGAAACCTAAAGTAATCCCTCCATATTAATTCAAACAGCACCCTGTAAACATATATAGGGAAGTTTAAAACCAAGGACAAAGAGTTGAGAGAATGCAACAGAGATTTGAATTTCACAAACATTAAGTCATAATGGCATACCAGTATGTTGAATTATTTGCTACTCTTTCTCTTTCATATCTTTGAACCTGAAATTTTTCAATTATCATATAAGTGAAAACTGCTATATGTTTTGGGACGCTGGACAAAGATTTTGAATGATCTGACCTCTTCGTAGATAAACCGAGGAGAGATACACCCAAAGGCAAGCCATGGAGAGAATTTCGTTGAATAATCAGGTCCCAACATTCCGTTCCTCGTCTCTTTGTATACTTTCAAAAGATCCTACAAGAAAAAAAAAAAAGACGTTCAATATTATGTACGCACACAAACAGCGCCATAGTAGACGCAGGAGAGCTCAGGATTTGAACTTGCCTTCTTCCAAAAATACTCAAAAACTCTGCCTACTCCTGCGCTTTCACCACCCACGAATCGCATTCCTCTGGTCACCTGTATCAACATACATATAAAGACTTAACTAACAAAGAATGCTTTTCAACTTCCTTTTTCACTCTTGTCTCGCCTGAAGAGCTTCTCAGAGAAACTCACCTCTTGTGGCTCAATTCCAAGTTGACCAAGAGTTGGAATATCTCCCCAATTTTCAAGAGAAGGTGTTGGCCCTAGAAAAATTGGAATGCGAGTGGAGCTTCTGATCCTAGACTTGGCTTCCACCGACTAGAAGCCAGTTTTCAACCAGAAACAAATATCCTTATCAAACAACTAACAAATACTTAGTTGGGTTTACTACAAATTCTTCCCAACATTTTTGTGTGTCAACTCAATTCTCCAATTCTATGTTTGTGTTAGAGATGCATTCCAATATTGAAACTAAGTTTCTTTGCTGAATAGTGCAGTGACATTATCTGAAGTGCTTGCAAATTAAGAACTTTGTACTCCATTTATACGCAACATAAGTAAATGATTCTTCATCCAACGTTTTTTTACCTTGATATTATTGTGTCCAAATTATTCAACTCTATGACCTGATATGATGCTAAATGTACGGTTATCCTCAGAAATAATCAAGAAAGAGACCAACGCAAACACTACAGGAATCATACCTTACGAAACCGAGTGTAGATATCAGGCAAATCAAAAACATCAAATGGAAGATCATCTTTGTGGTACATCGTGCTTCCCCAAACTAGCTCAAGCTTAGTGCCATTTCCAACCCCTTTCAAAGCTTGATTCACAAGCCTTTCGACCTGTAGCTCCTCACTGCACGTTTCTTTATGAGCAAATACCTGAAGATATAAGACGGAAAAAAAAATCACCTTTTCATGTCCCTCACAGAGCTCTGAAACTTTCAGCAACTTCATCAAAAAGACTTAACTGTATGAGCTCCAAGATCCTTGGCAAGAGAAGGAAGAATGTCTTCGGGTTTACCACTCCGTATAAGAAGATTCAATCCTCTTTTCATCAGATTCTTTCTCAAATCAGCCAAACATTCCATAAGAAAAGCACCTCTTAAAGCTGAACATTGCAACACAACAACGTATATGGACAAGATTGGAATGATCAAAAGATGAAATTGATTTTGAGATTGGAGCATTACTTACCTCCGGTTTTAGGGAAGGCGAAGAAATGGGTAGTGAGAAAGAGACGAGGATCGAGACAGTAAACAGGCAAAAGGGTATCGGAGGAAGACCAAGCTCTGTACAACGCGTCGTTGTCAAGCACTCTAAGATCGTTTCTAAACCAGAGAATCGCGGTTCCTTTGCCGTTTCTCTTCGCGGAAGGAGGCAATGCGTATCTCTCAAACGTTTTCCCTGCGACGGAGTCCATCTCTTCCTCGTCGAGCCCTGGAACACGGTAGATATGGCCGTTCATTCTTGCGGCGGAGCAGAGGAACAGAGAAGAGATGGGTTTCGGCTTAGAGAGATGGTGAATGTGAAGGCTGAATCTGCGAAGTGGGTTTGCGAGAGGAGATGAGAGCGACGAAGCCGCCATTCGCGGAATGCTCTGTAAAGTGTAACGTCGTCTACATTTTTTCGACGAGTTGTGAAGGCGACACGTGGCGTTGGCTAGTGAAGTGCGACGTGGCGGATATGTAGCCTTTTGTCTGGATGGATCTTTGATGAGAGACGACGATGGTCATGTGCATCTATAAATATCACGTGATATTATTAGTTAAAACAAATGTTGGGCTGAGGTCTAAACAATTTAGATGGGCTTCGTTGTTTTAGGCCCATAGAGTAAATAAAAACGATGAAAAGTATTATTCTGCCCCACATTAGTCAGTCACTTTATTATGTGTTCACATCTTAAATGAAAAAATAGTTTTTAAATAAATGAAAAAATTAGTATTCAGATTTTTGATGAAAACGTAGAGAGTAGTTTTGACAAATTTCAAAATCAAAGCATTTTTGGCATTTTCAGAGCCTTTTTTGGTATTTTTTTCTGAAAAATGACTATCGTATATTTTTATCGATCTAATTCAAAGTGAATTAAAATTCATTAAAACGTAATAATTTAGTGCAAATCAGAATAGTATAGCTATATTCTTCCACTCGAATCTTAAGGATGACATGCCCAAATGTTATGCGAAACCTAATTACATAGTTAGTGTCCGAAGGAGTCATGAAACGACAAGTTTATAATTTTGTTAATTATTCCCTCTGTTTACATTTAATTGTCATTTGAAGAAAATGTATCTGGATGTATTAAACTTAAAACACATCCAGATACATCCAATTTTTTGCAGATACGTTTTTCAGAACGACAATTAAATATAAACGGAGGGAGTATTAATTATATGCCTTTAATCCTTAATCCAACATATTTAGTAATTTTACAAACATATATGGAATATATAGAGATTGATAGATCATAGATGGGCTCCTTTATATATGTTTTTGCAAAAACTAATATTATAAATCTATAAAGAAATGTTATTAAAACTCTACACGTCGAAGAAAATCTAATCTCGTGTAACTTAAAAATGTATTCGGCCGATGACGCATATATAAGGTTATTGCGTACGTGCACTAATACAATCATCGATTGGCTATGCTAGAATACTATTTATATGTTAGGGAAGTGACTGTTGTTAATATTGCCTAATGTCGAATAATTAATTTTCTTTTTAAGAATTAACTTAAGAGATAGAGATTCGCCTACCATTATTGTATGCGTGATTCTCTTACATTTGCGATTCGTCACGTTGTAGCCCCACCATTAGGGTTATTGTCCATGGTTATTTGATTTCTGATTTGTCGCTAAAAAAGTGACTGTGAACTGGATGACAATGTTTAAACGAAAAAAAGTTTGCTTATAATTGCTAGGATCGGAAAGGATGCTAAAGTAACATTAACCGTCGGATTTAAGATAGAAAAAAGATTGTATGCATAATGACATGACATTATGGAATAATAATACATTATTAAAAACAATTAATTGTATTATTTAATTAACATGTTATTTCACCTATTTTGTGTTATTTCATTAAAAAAAAAAAACATTGCTAGTTGTAATTATAAACAAGTTCTATTTGTCACGTACGTTCAAAATAATACTTTTTTTGTTTTGATGTCATAGCGCCTCCTCTCACTTACGGCTCTATAAAACAGTTCCACACACAATTCCCTTCTCTAAAAAAAAACACCAAACCATCCCATACTCTCTCTCTCTCTCTCTCTCAAGAAGATCATGTCAGGCGTGTGGGTGTTCAAGAACGGAGTGATAAGGCTTGTGGAGAACCCTAACCAGTCAGGAGCCGACACTCACAGCCGAAGGAAAGTGATGGTCTATTTACCGACAGGAGAAGTGGTCTCATCTTACTCGTCGCTCGAGCAGATCCTCCGGAATCTTGGGTGGGAGAGGTACTTTGGCGGCGGCGACACGGATCTCCTCCAATTCCACAAACGATCCTCCATTGATCTCATTTCTCTCCCTAGAGATTTCACCAAATTCAACTCCGTTTACATGTACGATATCGTCGTGAAGAACCCTAATTACTTCCACGTCCGAGACTCCCATTGAATCTTTTTGTTGTTGTTTTCTTTTGTGTTTTCTGTGCGTTGTTTGGTTGTTTAGTAATTTAGTGTCTTTTGGGGTTTCTGTTTTTCGTTGCATGTGCATGTTTTATTTGTTGTGGACGTTGAAAGTTGTGTAACTGTGTATGTAATTGTGGTTTGATGAAAGTTGGGATTAATTAAGAAGAGTGTTGGATCAGGGATAACTCAACTTTAAGAGGGGTTTCATTTCATTCATTGGTATCTTCCTTGGCATGATTCGATTCGAAGATGACCGGTTGTATCGGTCACACCACGTTATTATTGGAAGACATTCAGTTCGCCTCAGTGGATCTCAAATGCACTTCTATTTTAATCAAAAAATCCAAATGTAGTGAAGCTTTTTTTCTATTCTAGTTTGACGGACGAATTGGTGACGTATTTGGTAAATTTCACCTGTCGCTTGTATATCTCAAATTCAGAGCAAATAGCGATGGGAAAATCTGTCATAATATTTCGGTTGTACCGTGCTGGAAACTTACAAACTCTTTATGATCATTTTATTTTCGTACCCCTTAATTCGATGCCTCAAGAGTATATTTATATTATTTTTTGCTAAAGCTCAAGAGTATATATATATATATATATATATATATAGGTTATAGGATTAAGAAGAATTTTTTTTATATAGGAATTAGAAAAAGAAAAGTTAATGTAATTATTTTGATTCTCTAATCCTTAGGAAAGGTAATTGTTGTTCGTACTATTGAGTTTTTTTTGAAACCGGTTTCGTACTATTGAGTTGTTAGAGCAGGGTTTAGGTTATCAAAAACAGTTTCTCAACAATAAAATATAATTCAATATATAACAATTAAATTTCAATATTCAAAAGAAATCGAACCAATTAAAACGAAACAAGTGTGTTAATAGGGTTTTTATGGGTTCTCAAGTCCTTACTCATTATCTTTTTTACTTTTTAAAATTTTTCCTTATTTTTAATGTTGAGATATCTTGAGAAACCCCCAATTTAAAACTTTCAATTGGTGTCCGGATATATGTTTTACCATTCCAAAACAAACAAAAAAATAACTAAAGCTGAATACATACAACAATATTTATATAGCCCTCATTTATTTGTTTTAAATTTTAATAGAAAAAAACGCATAAGATCTATTTGGCTTTCGTGCTAGGTTCGAAAAGACATTACGTAAAAAACTTTTGCAGGCAATTGGTTGTGTCAGTCTCTCAGTGAACACTATCGAGAAGCTACACATTATATGGAGAACAAACAGCCTAATAATTAAGCGAAAAAATGATGATACATCACTTGGAAGGAAATTCAATAAAGAATTTGAAAGAGAATTTTTAAAAAATATTTCGTAGCCGACTGTAAAAAATATATCTTATCCGAATTTGAAAGAGGTTTTTAAAAAAATATTTCGTATCCGACTGTAAATATTTGCGTATGATTGACAGATTGAGTATGTATATCGAAAGAGATTTTTGTCGGAATACATTGACAAAGAAATATCAATAGTCAGTCGTGCTTTGTATCCCTACAACCATGACTTTGTACCCCAAAAAAAGAAAAGAGTGACGGTGATTGAAAAATGCAAATGCATGTAACGACGATACCCTCTAGTGGTTTAACCAATTATACTTCTATATGATTTGCAATCACATCGTTGACGACACTTGTTCAAAAACATCCACATAAGCAACAGACCGCAGTGGTTCACGTGAACAAAGCACTCGGCGAACCTACGGGAACTCGAAACGTGTCTAAGACTCTATAGGACATTGCTTTGAGAAATACTTCCCACTCTCGAGGAGCACTGTGCACGTGGCCTGAGCTTGAATGTCATCGACACACACATTATACCTATATAGACATATATGAATAGGAGTGTGTATGTCTATTGACAAGTATTCGTTCACTGTAGAGGGGGAAATTTCAACCGCATTTATTGGTGAGAGACATGGATTTGGGGAAGATTCGGATGCATTGTGGACGTGGCATGTCGTAGTCCATAAGAAAATAGGGCTAAGCTAGAACCTAGGCCACTTTGAGAAACTAGTTTAGGAGACATCACATCTTGTTCTGCATGTACTGATAGGCGATTGGACATGTCATTCCTAAAACATTATTCGATTAACTTCCATTTTATTTATACATTTTACATCCGCTATCAAATACTACGTTTGACTATTAATATCCTGTCTACACTCATATCTATGCCTTGACTGAGCCAAAAAAAAAAAATGTAATGATTTTTGATTTTCATATATGTTTCTTTTTGGTTAAATCATCATTTTAAAATTAATTCTCTAAGTTTTACAATATTAAAATTTTTAAAATTGATTCTATTTTTCAAGATTTTATGTGTATGAATTCTAAAATACCTGCAATATACTTTGAACTTTGATTTTAACAATTTATTCATAAAACTTCATGAACATTCATTTAAAGGACTCAATATACAAATATTCTAAAAGTCATTTCTGTTTTAACAATATTGTATTTTATTGAAATATCTAAAAAAAATTATTGAATAACATCAAACTTAAAAATATTTTAAACATGATTTACAAATAAATTTTTTTGATAACAATGAATACATAATTTAGAATCATTAATTGAATAACAATGTATTGTGGTTGGATTTAAATTGTAACATATATGATTGAATAACACCCAAAATTTACTTCAGTAGATATTTTGTTTCTAACGCTTTTATTAAGTCTGATGTAATGTTTAATTATTAATATACAGCCTGATTGATATTTTTTTGGGTCAATATACAGTGTTACACTTACATATATCCACAACTAACCAATATGGTAGAGAAGTGCATACATACTAGAAACCAAAATTTATATTACGGTCCTTGTATATGAGGAAAAAAAATCCGCTTTATAATTAATTACTATTTCGATTTTTTCATGAACCAGTTCAAATGAAGGGAATTGCATTTTGATGGACGCAAAATCATGTAATTCTTCCGGGCGGGAGATCATTAAATTCGTTGAATCAATGATAAAATGGGAACAATAACGATTATGCATGACCATGCCATCACACTAATGTTTAAAAGGCCCAATAAGGTCCATTGTTGTATCGTTTTGAAGTTGAATAGCCCATCCCGCTCCATTAGTCGCTCATCATCTCATTGTGTGATTGGGAATGTGTTCTACTGTTATAGCGGGGGGAACGATCGATTGGTATAACTCCAAAGAAAGAGTATGGAAACCTTTAAAGAGAAAAGAGAAAATAATTTGGTGCTTAGATTGCATCCGGTCAAATCCTATGTTGAAGCTTAGAGAGGTTTCATCGCAGCAGAAGCCTTAACAAAGCCTAGTATTCGTTCCACGGCCCACTCAACGGGGTTAGTTACGACAAGGCTTTGGGTTCTTTTCAAAGATCTTTGTCCTGAAAGCCTTCCAAGGAAAGCTTGACTCTTCGCTGAAATGCTTAGGAAGAGATTGCATCGACCAAGTCTCTAGCAAGAGTTGCAGAAGAGAAAGATATGCCATAACGTTGAAGCAGAAACAACATCCAACAAACAGCCACTGACTCAACACAAGGAGTTGAGTCCAAGCCCAGGGTAATGCAAAGAGGTTTTCGGTTTCATTTGTAATGCTACTGGGAAGTGAGATTGATATGGGCTTCGGTCTGATATTTCCGGCTATTAATAAAAAGATCTCTGTTTTTAAAAAGTTAAATAATGTAATGGGTGTTATAAACGTGAAAAATAACAACAAACAAAAGTCATCAAAAACTGCGTCAAATATAAACAAAAGTAGAGTCCATCATTACTATGTGCGCACAGTAAATTTCTCTTTTTCTCTTCTATATAAACGAACGATTTCGTTCATTTGTAAACACATTTTCAGACATTCAAAATATAATACAAACATCTTTTTTATCTCTCTTACCAGTACTTCCTTCTTTTACAGATAATAAATTTTCGTCTTTATTAATATTTATCTATACGATAAATCATATATCATTATTATAACACGTTATCAACACGATCACTCTACGATTCAGCTAAATATATATTTATAATATAGCATGCGGTATATCGCATATTTAATTATTTATTATATTTAAAGTGGTTGTTTAACGCACCATTATTTTCTTAATATTACTGTGGGTGGTTTGTCGCCTCATTACTATTATTATCTTTATATCATGGATGCTAAAAACACCATAATTATTTATTTACTATTAATATTATACTGGACGGCTGAGCCGCCTTATTCTGGATGGCTGAGCCACCGTATAATTTATTTACTGATTAAATGTGGATGATTCAGTCACCATAATTTATTATTCGCCTTATTCTGGACGGCTGAGCCGCCGTTAATTTATTTACTGTTTAAATGTGGATGATTCCGTCACCACAATATTACCGTTAAATATCTGTTTAATTATGGTTATTATTTAAAAATTCGGATTGATTTTTATTTTAACTTTTTATGGTCCAACGGTAACAAAGAAAAAATTTCATAAATTTTTACCTTTTCAAACGGCTACCCAACGCCTAGTGAACAGTATTTTTCATCTATAAATACTCTTATATTTCATTCAAATATTTCACCTTTCTCAAAAAAATTTCTCTCCAAACAAAATAAGTTTGTTTTCATAAGAAAAAAAAATGTTTCTTTTATTTTTAATTTTTGTATTCGGTTATATCCTCGCTACCGTTTATAATTTACTCGTTGGGAAATTTTCTCCGGAAGAATCTGTAATGATTTTTATTTTAATGTTTTATACTTCGGTATTTCTTGTAATCTCGTTATTCATTCATGTACCTCGCATATTTTAAATTCAATAATATCATCATTCTAGTTACATTATTTGTTATTTTATTTTAGAAAATCAAATGGCAAACATTGAGAAGCTTAAGTTCCCAGCTCTCATGATAACTGGAGCAAACTACATAGCATGTGTTACAAATGTGGAGCTTTATCTAGAAATGAAAAAATTATCTGACACGATAAAAGAAGAAAACAAATCACCTGCCCCAGAAAAGGCAGAAGCGATAGTCTTCCTGAGGAAGCATCTAGATGAAAATGTGACGCATGACTATGCGCACATAAAAAACCCAGCAGAGTTGTGGCGAGCTCTAAAAGAAAGGTTCGACAACCAGAAGGATGTCAACCTCCCTCTCGCTCTAGAAGAGTGGAAAAATTTGAGGTTTCAAGATTTCGAGAAAGTGGAGGAATACAATTCCGCTATCCTGAGGATAGTCTCACAATTAAAATATTATGGTAAGCTAGTCACAGAAGCATAAATACTTGAAAAGACTTACCTTACTTTCAACAAAGAGCACCTTGTCCTGCATGCAACAAATATACAGGAAATGTGGATATACAAGATTTTCTGAGTTAATTGTGAAACTCATGCTCGCTGAGAAAAATAATCAGCTTCTCATAAGAAACCACAACTCACGACCTACAGGAGCCAAAGCATTCCCAGAAGTGAATGCAATGGATGTGGAAAATCCACGAAAGAGTCAAATCTACTGAGGTCGTGGTCGTCGATTTAATCGCGGACGAGGGAGAAGTTACAACTCAAGAGGGAGGGGATCAAACGAATGGGTTAGATCCGAGCAGAATTCTAAAGGAAAGGAAACCCAAGTAACTACCACCCAGAATCTTGAGGAAGTATGTTACAGATGTGGATGTAAAGGACATTGGTCCCGTACATGCCGAACCCCTCCACATCTTTGTAAGTTGTACCAAGAGGCCACAAAGGGCAAAGGAAAAGAAGTGAACCTCACAGAAAACTTCGAGGGTACATCGTACCTCGAGTCTCCCGACTTTGCGAATGATTTCGACAATGTCGACTGAAATGCTTGTAGTGAGACTACTGAATAGTCTCCAGTAATGCCATGTATAATTATTACATTTTCAGTTTTAAAATGAATAATGTTGTTTTTAAACAATATAATGTATAATTATTGTGTGTTTCTTTCATATTAATAAAACTTGTTTTGGATTTATTAATGTTTATGTTAATTACAGAGATGAATAACAATACGAATGGAACAATTTCCAAGAAAAGGATTCGAGAAACTTGTATACCAGATAGTGGAACGACTCACACTATTCTGAGACAAAATAGATTTTTCTCTATTTTGAAACCGTCAAACATAATTGTCAATACAATCTCGGGTCCTGCAGACTTGATTGAAGGAACTGGTAAAGCAAACTTTACGTTGCCTAATGGGACAAAATTTTCCATAAATAACGCTTTGTATTCTCCAAGTTCTAAAAGGAATTTGTTGAGTTTCAAAGACATATACCTTCAAGGATATGACACTCAATCTGAAACTGAGGATGGAAAGAAGTATTTGTACGTAACTTTTAATACTTCAGGCAAAAAGCTTATTTTGGAAAAGTTCCCAGAACTCCCTTCGGGTTTGCACCATACTTATATAGATGCAATAGACTCACATCTCGTAACTAAAAGAAATCCAGATGATTTCATACTATGGCATGATCGCCTCGGTCACCCAGGCACCTCAATGATGCGCAAGACTATAGAGAGCTCACATGGTCATTCACTGAAAATCCAGGAGATTTATCAACGGAATAAAAAGACATGTGCTGCATGTTCTCTTGGAAAATTGATCATAAGGCCATCGCAAGCCAAAATTGATAAAGAATCACCAAAGTTCCTTGAACGAATTCAAGGAGATATTTGTGGACCAATACATCCACCATGTGGACCATTTCACTATTTTATGGTACTAATTGACGCATTCAGTAGATGGTCACATGTTTGTCTACTATCATCTCGAAATGTAGCATTTGCAAGATTTCTAACTCAGATAATCAAACTGCGAGCTCAGTTTTCTGATTATCCCATTAAGAGAGTTAGATTAGACAACGCTGGTGAATTCACATCCCAAACATTCAATGATTATTGTATGGTAACGGGAATTGAAGTTGAAAATTTTGTAGCTCATGTTCATACGCAAAATGGTTTGGCTGAATCATTAATTAAACGTTTGCATTTGATTGCAAGACCATTGATCATGAGATCAAAACTTCCAATCTCTGTATGGGGACATGCCATTTTACATGCAGAAGCACTTATTCGGATAAGGCCAAGTGCATATCATAAGTATTCCCCACTACTGTTAGCATTTGGCCGGGAGCCCAATATATCTCATCTAAAAAATTTTGGTTGTGCGGTGTATGTGTCTGTTGCACCACCACAACGCACAAAGATGGGACCACAAAGAAGGTTAGAAATATATATTGGTTGTGATTCTCCTTCAATTATACGATATCTAGAACCGCAGACTGGTGACGTCTTTTTGGCACGGTTTGCCGATTGTCATTTTGATGAAAATGTATTCCCGGTTCTAGAGGGAGAAAATATAGAAATGGGAAAGGATATAAAATGGAGTGTGCCAACATTATTACACCTTGATCTTCCCACAAAACAGTCTGAACTAGAAGTTCGGCGAATTATGCATTTGCAGAACATAGCAAATCAGCTACCATATGCTTTTGCAGATACGAAAACGGTAACTAAATCTCATATACCGGCTGTAAATGCTCCTGCTCGTATTGAAATACCACAAGAACGTGAAAAAGCAGATAATACACGTGAATCTAGAACACGCTTGAAGCGTGGTAGACCAATCGATTCTAAGAATAAAAATTCTAGAAAACAAGAGTAAACTGAAATGCAAAACATACCCAAAATAGCCGAAAATATTTTGGAGGAAACGAGTCATGAAAATAATGACAATATAGAGCATCATGAAGCCGAAGAAAATCATTAGATCTCTATCAATTACATCCATAATGGAAAGATATGGAATCGAATTGAAATGGATGAAGTTGATGACATTTTCTCATACCTTATTTCTAAGGAAATAAATGATGAAAACGAAGTTCCAGAACCTAAGTCTATGTATGAATGCCAAAAGAGGCATAACTGGTTAAAGTGGAAGGATGCTATACAAGTCGAACTTGACTCGCTTAATAAACGAGAAGTATTCGGACCTATTGTGCTCACACCTGTAGATGTGAGACCAGTTGGATACAAATGGTTTTTCGTTCGAAAACGAAACGAGAAAAATGATATTATGAGATACAAAGCTCGCCTTGTTGCCCAAGTTTTTTCTTAGAGACCTGGAATAGATTATGAGGAAACATATTCTCCTGTTATGGATGCAATCACGTTTAGATTCCTGATGAGTCTAACAGCTAGTGAAAATCTAGAAATGCGTCTTATGGATGTCGTTACGGCATATTTATATGGATCATTAGATAGTGATATCTATATGAGAATCCCTGATGGATTCACATTGCCAGCAGCATTGAGTTCCAAACCCAAAGAGTTATGTGCAATAAAATTGCAAAGATCATTATATGGGCTAAAGCAATCTGGACGTATGTGGTACAATCGTCTCAGTGAGCATTTAACAAAAGAAGGATATGTGAACAATCCTATATGCCCATGTGTTTTCATCAAGAAAACAATATCCGGATTTGTAATAATCGCGGTATATGTTGATGATCTAAATATTATCGGAACTCACGAGGAAATACAAAAGGCATCAAATTATCTAAAAGGAGAATTTGAGATGAAAGATCTCGGACAGACAAAGTATTGTCTTGGCCTACAAATTGAACATTCTCAAAATGGTATATTTGTGCANCCTTTTTTATTAATTATTACTTAAGTTATTTTTTAAATATTAAATATTATAAGAACAAATTAAGTAAAAATTGACAATAACTACACCTAAAAAATTGAAAATTTCTTTCTTTTTTAAACAAATTTTTTTTCTAAACAATTTTTTTTTCTAAAACTACCTTAAAGTATATCTATGATTGAATAACATCCAACCTTTACTTTAGTAGATATTTTGTTTTTAACGCCTTCATTAAGTAAAGGTTTCTTTCTCCTTCTTTTTTTTTGGATCAACATGTAATGTTTAATTATTAATATACAGCCTGATTGATAATTTGTTGGGTCAATATATACAGTGTTACATATATCCACAACTAACCAATATGGTAGAGAAGTGCTTTACATACGAGAAACCAAAATTTCTATTACGGTCCCTGTATATGAGGAAAAGAAATCCGCTTTATAATTAATTACTTTTTAGAATTTTTCCATGAACCAGTGCAAATGAAGGGAATTGCATTTTGATGGACGCAAAATCATGTGATTCTGATCCAAAATTTGGCAATTCTTCCGGGCGAGAGATCAATAAATTCGTTGAATGAATGATTATTTTTAGTCCAAAAACAATAACGATTATGCGCACGACCATGCATGATGCATCACACACTACCTAAATTTAGAATGTTTAAAAGGCCCAATAAAAAATCTAATTGTATCGTTTTGAAGTTGAATGGTCCATCCCGCTCCATTAGAAGAAAAAGAGAGTAACTTGGGTGTGCGGAAACTGCCATTGAAAACCACCAAAAAGGGGAGATTTAGGGGATGGTAGAGTGGTGTGACGTGTAGTTTAGGGCATCCTCTTGCTACTACCATTTCAAGAGTATGTGTAAACATTGAATCAGAGTCAACTGTTTTTTTTTTCTGAGCAAAAGAACCAGCAAATGTCAGTGGTTACAGATTTTGAGAAAAAAAGCTGGCGAAACTCAAATCCTATGTTGAAGCTTAGAGAGGTTTCATTGCAGCAGAAGCCTTAACAGAGCCTAATATTCGTTCCACGGTCCACTCAACGCGGTTAGTTACAACAAGGTTTTGGGTTCTTTCTGAAAGATCACTGATCTTTGTCCTGAAAGCCTTCCAAGAAAAGCTGGACTCTTCGCTGAAATGCTTAGAAGAGATTGCATCGACCAAAGTCCCTAGCAAGAGTTGCAGAAGAGAAAGATATGCCATAATGTTGAAGCAGAAACAACATCCAACTACAGCCACTCAACACATGGAGTTGGGTCCAAGCCATGGTATTGCAGAGAGGTTTTCGGTTTCATTTGTAATGCTACTGGGAAGTGAGATTGATATGGACTTCGGTCTGATATTTCCGGCTATTAATAAAAACATCTCTGTTTTTAAAAAGTTAAATTATGTAATGGGCTAATTCTTTTTCTTCTTCTTTGACTGTTCTCAGCCGATTTGAAAGAGAATGAAGAGTGAAATATTTAAATCTTTATACAGGTGAAGAAGTAATTTGTCCACCTGATCTTATTTTCCATTAGTTACCAATTGTGTATAAGTAAAAACAAAAGAAAAAACCTTTCTATGTACAGAGAAAAGAGAACTATATGGTGGAAATAGAGGAGACAAGCACTTTTGGTGTCTCTGTATTTTCCATCATCACGAAAATGGCTGTGGCTGAGATTCTGCAGAGGATTTGCAGATAGGACACCAATTCTTCATCCGAAGCCATTGTTGCGCACAGCTCACGTGGTACATATGTTGGCAAGGCAAAGTCCCCACTTCATCTCCATCAACATACTCTTCCTACATATTTAACAACAAACCCCTCTTTTTTGAGTTTTTTTTCTTCTTCTAAATGCCTTCAAGCTACCATTGAGAGTTAGACTCAGAGAATGAGAGAACTAATAATACCTGGCAAACACTACATTTGACATCATCATCTTTATTCAAGCAAATGCCACCGGATTCATCTGTTTGATGGTAAATGCTTGACTTCAGGCTTTTCAGCAGCGCTTCCTCGCTTAGAGCAGTGCTCACTGTGCCCATCTTCTCCTCCAATGCTAATAGTTCCTGCAAGATTCTCGACTTTCAATACCCGAAAAGCCAATAACTTGTATGCTGCCTTTGACCGTCAGTTAAAATACACAACAAGTATGACTAACCTCATACGACATGTTATCAATGTCAAGCCTCATATCTCTATGCTGGTCGTGGAAACTGCTCACACCATTTAATAACAGGTTGGTCTCTAAAACAACCAGTTGCTGCAAGGGGAAACAAAGAAGCAGAAGAAGCGTCAAATTAAAACTCTACTAGTCAGACATAACTTCTTCTTGACAAAAGGTCCAAACTGCTAAATCACCTCGTAAGTAAGCTCTTCGTCTTGTTCAATCCTTTCCAGAGCCAATAACACCTGCAACATCGTGAATAAAAATAGTATGTGAGTTTGTGTTATCAAGACGCTGGAATAACATCACATTCACATAGCAAGGCTTATGATGACCACCTCTGCAACTCCATTCATGTTATAACGCCTGAAACCATCACGGTTCATCAAAGAGCGAGAAAGGCCGGCTTCTGAGGGGCTACCAGGTATCATCAGGCTACGTAACCTGCCATTACTACGGATTGGTCTACTGTAACTATTTGAAGGGCTATGCGAAACTACTGCAGATCTAGAAGGGTTGAGATCAGCTCGTGTTGCAGCCTGAGGCGCTTGTAAAGTTGTAACCGCTCCAGAAGAACGCCCTGTTCTACCATAATAACCGGTTGATCTCCTAGTACTACTCGAAACAACACTGTTGTCCCTAACACTCGGCAAATTTCTGTTCCTCCTGGATTCAGAGATGGTGATGCCATTGCCATGAGGGGAACTTTGGTTCTTTACCTCAATCGCTGATCTATCCGTCTTACTCCCTCTGCTTGAAGAGCTGCTCTCTCCATCAGAGTTTTTCTTTCTAGATATGTTGCTTTTTCTTGTCGGGTTCGAAATGGAAGGAAGAACATGATCAGACTCAGATTTGATCCTCAGGTCTCTCAATCCATTCCTGTTCACACTACCTCTTGCATTTTGCACACTATTACCCATACGAGCATCTCGGGTGACCAAATCAGGTCTCTGTCGTATGCTTCTGCCGATACCATTGCTTGAGCTTCCTGCCTCTGTCACAGCTTCTCTAGAGACACTGTTTTCAGAAGAACGAACACTGCTAGTGCTTTCTTTGGTCTTTACATGTGGAAGGGCACGCTCAGTCTTGGCTGCCTCGTCGTGAACACTGCTACTACTCTCTGAAGAATCTGTGTCCAAAAGAGAAGATAGCTGTCTCCTAGAGCTAAATTTGGAGGCCCTTTTTGTGCCACCAAATCCGCTCGTGGTTCGAGATGAACTCGCAACGGTTTCCTTTCCGTTCGAGGGAGATCGAAGCGAAGACACGGTAGATTTTGCTTTATGATCAATCGGAGCCCCCTTGGTAGAGCTTATCCGGGAACTGCAACCGATTCGGCTGCAGAGAGGGACACTCTTATCATCTTTCTTCTTCATATTCTCATGCAGGACAAGGCCACTTGCTTTTCGGGGCATAATCGGTCCGGATGTTCTTTTACCTTTAAATCCATCCATGCATAAAAAGACAACCTTACTCTGCAATGGAAACAAGCTTATGTCAGATAACTTTGATTCCTCCTATCTAGAACTCCCAAGGGAGACTATTACAAATTAATTTTACAGCTTTCAGAAGATTCATCAAAGCCTAACAAAATGATCTTTCGCCAATCAAAAGGCAGTCACATGAATTTTAGCCAAAAGAAGGGAAAAAAACGCAGAAAGGAGAACAGAGAACAACAACAAAAACTTACGAGAAGAACATATAACTTGATGAACCATAATCATCAGGCTTCAAAGCTGATTCAGTGATTGTTAAAGAAACCAAAAGAGAGAAAAGAGGAAAGATAAAGAGAAGACGACCATCCAAGACCAAAAACAAAAAAACAAAAAAACAAAAGAAGAAGAAGAAGGGTCCCATTCGATTTACACGGACTTTCCATAAACACGACGAGTTTCCCCGTGATTCAAGCTTCTCCATGAAAAAAAAAGGCACACCAAACTCTAACCAAAGAGGCATACAGTATATAGAGCAAAAACCATCCCAATCAAATTCAAGAATCAGAGCCACACGGACTAGTTCAAGCCAAGGAAAAAAAAAAGAGTAAATATGAAATTTAAAAGCCAATCGAATAAATTTTCATTGAATTTACGTAATCCTTCAGCGAACTGGGGAAACGAATTTGCATGATTAAAAACTGAATCCAGAGGAAAAATCATCAAATCATTAACGAGAAAGATTTATGGGTTTTTTTCTCTCGTGATTACCGTAGCGAAAGCAGGGGCGGGAGAGAAAACCAAAATTCTGGCAATAACCTTTTTCCGACAGATATCTCTTCGCCGAGGAAACGTGGAGTGAGAGAGATGCGAAAAGGCGTAATCTTCCGAATCCGTGTAATTGTAATTTTTTTTTTGTGATTAAAAACGGAGAAGAAGAAGTGGCGTAGCCGAAGGCGAAACAGCGGTCGGAGTGATCGGACCCGTTGATTATTGGGTTCTGTTGTGAGTGAAGCTTCAGATGGACGGCTTAGATATATTACGGAACCTGAGATAACACAAAACGGCACCGTTACTTATTTGGGTCTCGTCTCGTGGACGGAATTATATTTTTATATTTAATGTTAAATTCTCCCGTCTTTTTTACTACTATTTGTTTCTCTACTTTCTACCATAAAAAAAAAAAGTGAAAAGGGTGTTTTAGGAAACATAGGATTGATTTAATAAAGGGTTCGGGAAAGATTGAACCAGACCATCGCGCAATAATAATAGTATTATTAATATAGTCGTATAGATGATCTCAGGAAATGTATAATTATTAATGAACAAATGTTTTTCGTTTTTTTTTTTTAACGTGAGAAGAAGGATTTAATCATTTAAGTAAATTTCATAGTTATTCCAAACGGCCTTCACAACCATAAAAATGCATAAATTATGATTGAAGATGAATAGATGATAGTTACATATTTTAATGTCGATATTAAAGGGAGTCATTTCCAAATATTAATAAAAATAACTATTAAAGGAAAGACGACGTGAGAAGAAGCAAAATTAGGTCCACATCCATGATAGAAACGAAAACATTAAAAATAAAATAAAATAAAATATAGGTAGATGTAAAAATAACTAATCGAAGACATCAAAGTCATTGGTTTGTTTATTTAAAAAAAATATTGTTAATCGACCTTTTCATAAGAAAAGGAATAATAATGGAAGAGGGAGAAAGATGATAGAGGGTTACTGAATGGGCCCCAAGTCCAAGCCGGAGCATAATGGACCCACCGGTTCTGGAAAACAAGAAATCAGGGGGGAGCGTGAAGAGCACGCGCCACCACGGCCAAACGTGAGAGGGCTTATCTATAAAATGTCAACTTGAAGAAACAAAGTTTTTGGAATCATCCTGAAGCTGCTTTTCTACGTCAAACGTCTTTTTCTCACTGTATGTGTTGCGTATAAATATTTATTTTTTATTTATATATACTCCCTCGTTCTCCCGAACCTAACATGCAAGCAACATATATTTGTTTGATTTTGAATATTAATATCATAAAAAATTAATAGGGTTGTTTTGGTGAATGACTAAAACAAAAACAAAATTATAAAGGAAACAAAAATGTTAGAGGGAGATGGGGAGAGTTTTTTGTGGTTATTGAACAAAAATTCTCAAATTAATATATATCAATGTTTTTTTTGAAAAAAAAATATATCAATGTTGTTACTTGAAAGTGTATATATATATATAACGCATATTTTGCCCTGAAAATCCATAGCACAGGTATTTGTTTGATTTTTGAATAGAGATGCGAATAATTGTTACAACACCATGGCTGCGCTTCAAACAATATTTGTTCTTATTGGTAAAAATAAAAACAATATTTGTTGGATTTTGAATAAAGAAACGAATAATTCTCTGGGTCATATGCGGCTATGCCACACTTTCACACGAAATTAATTATAAAAAAATGCATGTGAAGAAATGTATCCCACGAACTCTATCGATCTAGTTCAATAATCATAAGAATATGTTAATTTTTTATAAAAAAAAGTGAGTATGTTACTTGAATACACTTTTAAATGGTTATATTTATTATAATCATAAATAAAAAAATTTAAAGAGTTACGAACCATAGTTAATTTATATATAGTAAATACTTCCTCTGTTTCTATTGATATATGTTTTGGAGTTTTTACACATAGAAGACAAATTAAAACTTGACAATAATTGCATCATTTTGTGATTAATAATTTTCAACAACTTTAAACCAATAGTAATTCAATAAATTCAATTATTTTTTTTACAGTTTACATCATTAACTAATAAAACGTAAGACATCTATTTTTATGAAGCAAAAATAAAAACTAGAAAATTTTTGTTTTATAAACAAAAGAATTACTAAAGAATCACATTTTTTAAGGTCTATTTCATATGAAAATACAAAAGCATTTTTTGTGTTTCTTTTATGATAATATGCATTTAAATCCGGATAATGACACTATCACAATCCACTTTGGAATTTTTACCATAAAATTCGAAGAATACAACAACACATCAGAGTTTTGTAGTTCGTACTAGTAGCTAGATTTTATTTTTAGCAAATGGTTTTAGTTGAGTTGCGTCTTTATCACGGAATTTTAGTAGGCCTTAGCCTGTGTGTGTGGATTTGGCCCATTGCCTCATTGTTGTTATCTGTACACTAGTTTTCGATATCAAGTAGTGTTATTTTAATAGTACTTACATTTGCATAAAGGAATTCTGACCAAGAACAAACGAAGACAGTCACATTTAAAGTCTCCTTCGTGTCTGAAAAGCAGTTTAGCAGCGTTTATTAGACGCTATTATCTCATAAATGTTATTGTCTAGGTAACGTTAACAGCGTTTGTATTTGTAATTTGAGTTTTGAATATTTTTTGTTATTTAGAATTTTTTTAATTATTATTTATATAGATCATGATATATACTTTGAGTAGAGAGGTTTTAACGCTAGACACTAAATTACTACTATCCGTTTAACGTTTTCTTAACACTGCTAAAAAAAATATAAACACGGGCGATACTTACCAACCCACCTTTTAGTAAACGTCTTTATTTTTGTCAAGTATATGAAAATTAAACCTTTCCAGTAATTTTTTGGGGGGTCTTAAATCTTTCCAGTTTTCACGTCATGACTACAAACACATTAATTGCCAGAAAATAATAAATACAGCACACATACTCACATGTTAACGTGAAACATATAAAATTACATCTCAGTTATATCGCACCAATTAGGATGTTGTTTTGCTACAGTTTAATTAGTACTTCTTCAATAACCCCCAAAAGTTGAATCAATCGTTGCGATTTTGGCATGAGATTTATTGATTTAACATAGAATTTTTTTTTTTTGTCAACTTTAAAATATTCTTTAAAATTTTAATGATTGGGAAGGAGGACTAGAGAGTGAATAAGCAAGAAAATGGGATGAGTGGATCACATGTAGATTGATGCTGGAAGCGTTCAACGATGGGCTCCACGGGAGTTGAGCAGGCCCATTTTCTCTTTCTTTTTATATTTTTATTTGTTTTAAATTAGTTTTAATTCCTATTTCTAGTCTGATTTAGTTTAAGTTTAACTCATACAAGTCGTAATTATGTGGTGTTATTTTATCATGTTAATGACGTGGGGACAATTATCTTACTGACATTGAAACGGTCCAAAACCAAAAAGAGAGACAAAGAAACAAACGACAGTTTGGTGTCCTTTGTATAAATAGAAACGGCTCAAACTAAAGTCAACGGTTTTCCATAACGACCGGAATCGTTTTTATAATGTTAATTTAGTTTTTTCATTTTGATTTGTTAGGAGATTGATGGCCTCCACCACCATCACCACCCAAGAAATTTCCGAGATTTAAGCTCTGTTTTACAAACACACAAGTAATCGAATCTCATTCTATAGAAACCCTAATTTCATTCCGGGGAGATTCGATTCCTTGATAACCAAGTTTCTCTTTCTTTTCCTTCAATAAAATCTTTATTTGTTCTTCTTCCCTTTGATCCACATTTCTTGAGGTAATGGCAACGGAATCAAGCACAGCAAAAGCAAAACCGGACAACCAAAACCTAACGAGAACAAGATCTCTCGGTCGAAAACCAAAGCTACTTTCGTCTGTGTCATCTGAAGATGGGTCTGATCATAAACCGGAGAAGCCTCTGCCAAACTATCTGAAACCAACAATTAGTTCGAGACCCGATCCAGTCAAGTTCTTGAAGAAGAACAACAATAGTCCTGATGATAACCAGAAGCTTCTCCGTAGAAGATCGTTTGATCGACCTCCTTCTTCTTTGACTTCTCCTTCCACTTCTTCTCCGCGTATCCAAAAATCCCTCAACGTATCTCCTTCTCGCCCACGCGATAGACCCGCTGTACCTAGAGAGAAGCCTGTCACAGCTCTACGCTCTTCGTCATTCCATGGAAGCAGAGGTGTTCCAAGAGGAGGTGGTACTACTGTGAAAGCGCCTCCTGTGGCTCCAAAGAAGAGCGGGTTGAGCAGTAGTAGCACTTCTTTGAAGAGCAAAAAGGAAAGTTCTGAAAATTCTAAAGCAAAGAAAGCATCTGAGAAAGAGATTGCCTTGGATACTGCTTCTCTGTCGTCTGCTCAAGAGGATGAAGTGGAGATTGTCAAGGTTGAGAGTGATGTACAAGTCGTTCATGATATAGAAGAACCCAAGGTTGAAAAAGAAAATAAAGAAGTCCAAGTAGAGGTTGTGCATGCCGATGAATGCGGTGAAGAGAATGAGAGTGGTGAGCCAACATTGGTTGCTTCCCCTGTAGGAGAAGACATTGTTGTTGCCAAAGAAAATGAAAAAGAAGAAGAAGGATTGATCAATGAAGATAAAACCGAAGAGAAAATAGTCGAAACGAAAGAACAAGAGAATAACCAAGAGAGCAAGGGTGAACTCGAAGAAGATGTTAAGAAGAAGATTGATGAGGATGATGAGGCTTCGGAGAAAGTTGATATTGACATAAATTCGAAAGAAGTTGAAATTGTCGAAGAGGCTACGGAAGAAAAAGAAGAAAAGGAAGTGAGCGAAGAGGAGAAGGAGAAGGTGAAAGAAGAGGAAAAGGAGAAGACTAAAGAAGAAGAGTCAGGAGAGGGAAAGAAGAGGGAAGTAGTGAAAGGTAAGAAGGAATCTCCATCAGCCTACAACGATGTAATAGCAAGTAAGATGCAAGAGAACCCGAGGAAGAATAAAGTTTTGGCTCTTGCTGGAGCTTTTCAAACCGTTATTGACTATGAAACTGCTGCCTCTAAGTGATATGAATATATCACACAGAGATACAAAAACAACAACAAAATCAACAATGTCATCTTTAGCTTTTAATTCCGTGTTAATTTTTCTTTCAGTCTAATTATCATTTGCCATTGTTATAAGTTTTGTCTCGTGAATTGTATTCTTTTCGAGTGAACAAAGTTACACGCACCTGATCATATGTTTGAGTGAATTGGATGCATTGGTGTGTATATGGAATGACTTGATGACTAGCTAGCTACTTTTAACCCCAAGAGATTATTTCTGTACGAAGCAAAACCTGAAAACCTAATGGTATAAAGGAAAGAAGTAGATCGAAGGATAATTAATAGTTACAAAAAAGGATATATAATTGATACTCCTCCTTACTTGATACTTGATAGTTTGCATTTAGTAGAGAAGCTTTTGTTGTGGTTCAGAAAAATCCCACGTACGTGGAAGAAGGGTCATCATATAGTGGCCGCGTGTGGGCTCATGCCTCATGGTCTAGTACTTTACTCATTAGTGTACATTGTAAATTTGTAATTTTAACGGATCACCAAAGTGAATATAGGGTACTTTGTTAGCTAGGATTAAATCAGTAAATAGCATAATAGTAATAGTCTATGATAGTATATGGTACTAAAACCTACTAATTTATTTTAACTAGATCAATTTTATGACTTATAAGGATATACAAGTGTTTGGTGCGTTTCCAATGCGGGAAGTTTGTCTCACGCACATGAGAGTTCCTATCAACTTTGACATTTTATTGTCACAAAACAAATACAAATGGCAGGACACAAATTTAGTGAAATTGAGTGACACGTGTTCGTTTAAGTCCATATCCTCTTCTTTCTTTCTTTTTTTTTTTTTCCCCAACAGTTGTCGGGAAGAGAAGAGATCAAATAAGCAATCGCTGTTGTGACACAAAAACAAAAAGAAGAGCAAACAAGCACGTCTAGTGTTTCCGCAACAACATTTATTTTTCCAACTCCTCGGCAGTTAAAAGTTCTGATATTTTTCATTTAATTTCTTTAATTTGAAGATAATGTTTTTTGACGGATCTACATTGTCTAAACTTACAACTCTTTCTTGTACATAAAATGTATTTGAATTTTGATCTGATAACACTGAAAGAACAATCTTTTTCCTTGAAAACATTTACGTATTTACATTTAAGACCATAGTATCATCCTCGTAATTTTTGATTCAATTTTTCTACGAATCCGTTTTTTTTTTGTCGCCATACTTAAAATCTGCCGATCTATATATTAGCCACTAAAAAAGTTTTCAAATATTTGTTAATTGGTTCCGTTTTATGATATTTGTTTTATTTTGTGATTTCAAAGAGTTTAACTGTTTAAGTAAGTGCGACAAAAAAAAAAAACTGTTTTAAGTATGTTTATCCAGTTATCCCCAAGTGTGAACTTTTTTTTTGTTTGCATTTATTTTATGATATAGGAATTCATTTCAACAAAATCAATTTAATTTACATGCACCATTTTTAGACTTTGGGAAATTACACCTTCCACATATATTCTCATTTTTCTAGGAAATATCCAAAATTGTTGACTTGACCTTTAAACAAAATAAAATAAAATAAAAGAGAGGATCGATAATGTGGAGATGGAAAAAGGACAACAAACAGATAAGCAAAAAGAAAGGAACAAAACACTAACGTAGTTGATTACTTTTCTCCCGTCGACATAATACATAATTAATTTCCCGAATTAAAAAAAAAAAGAAACATTAATTCGCGCGACGAAAATAAAAATTATATTTTAGAAAAGGAAGAGAAAAAAAAGTATGGACAAAGAAAAATCATGATTTGCGCATTATTATTGATCATCTTCTTCCTGCAGATCTGAGAGCGCAAAACAACTCCGAGACTTGAAGGCTCTGTTCTTGAACGACGGTCTCCTTGCAACAACTCCTCTCGTTCCTCGCTCTTCGTCGCTCGACGTTGATTTGTTCTCGTCGAATCCAGATTTCAGATCTTCATCGTCTTCGTCTTCCTCGTCGTCGTCGTCCTCATCTTCGTTTACTGGTAAAAGAGGCATAGATTTAGGGTTTTGCCATGAGTAGAACGATCTCCTTGCCAATTTGTTGCAGATCTGTAACCTCCTCCTCTTATTCAATGGATTCTCTTGCTTCGGCACTTCTTTTACACTCCCGATCTCCCCTAGATTCCCAAATGATTTTGATTTCCCTTTGTAGTGATTCGATAACCCTCTTCTGAAATTAGAAATCAATAACCCTAATTAAATCATATCCCCAGTTTTGTCACCCAGATAATTTCCATGTTTAGTAAGAAATGAACTTACTTGCTGGGGAGAGAATCTTCGAGAGAGCTCATCGAAGCTAATCCTCGAAGCCCTAGCTCTTTAGATGAAACGTCGTCGTCTTCTTCCCCGCTTTCCTCGTCTTCGCTGTCTCCAGGCGTTCCGATCGACGATGAACTTTCCGACGAGTAATCCGCCGTCTGTCCTGACCAGATCCCGCTCCCGGGTCGACTCAAACCGCCTCCATCCTCGTTCGCCGCCTCGCCGGAGGAGGAGGAGGAGGAAGCCTTCTCCGTCGCCGGTAGATCACTTCCGTATTCGGAGACCTCGATTGAGAACGTAGGTCCTGCCATCACCTCCATTCACCGCCGTAACTCCAGATCAGAAACCAGGAGCTTCTTACCGATTTGCTCCGAAATCACGGTTCTAAAATCTTGACTTCTGGGTCTCTGTCTCATCAACTTCTGGGTCCGATCCTCAAATCACAGACTCAGAAAATAGTAGCAATCGCCATGGCAGGAGAGAGAGAGAGAGAGAGAGAAGGGATAAGGTTTTAATTTATTTAAAATTTAATTGAAGAAGGATGACGATAAGGACGATAACTTGGATAAAATATATATCCTATTGGAAGATTAAATTATAAATATATATATATATATATATATGCGTATGCGTATGCGTGATTTCGGACATTAACAAGTGTTAATGTAACTCCTCTTCCAGTCCTTGCTTCTGATCTCTGTACTTTCAGTATTTTAAAACTCATGAGAGGAAAATTTATAGTGACACACTATTTCTTGGACCAAACCCAAAAGGAAACAAGTATAGTATATTTTAGGGTTGTAATAATGTAAATGTAACTAGTCGATTTTAACTTAACCGAACTTTGACAAAGTTATAACCGAGAGAGCCCGAGACGGCCATCTCTACATGTGTCCAATCATATATTCGTATATTCTCTTTTGTGGAGTATAATATTTGTAAGTAAACAATATGTACACGTAGGATATTATTAATAATTTGTATACATACTTTCTAAACATATTTTTTTCTACCATTTTTCATTTCATTATAATGCCATATAAATCATACTTATGGGTGTGCATTTGATGGATTTTCATGTGTTTCATTGCATGACTTACATTGACGATTATGAAGCAAATTTATAAATCTTACTTGCAATTTTCTTACTCCAAACAATATATTATTGCTTACAACAAAAGACCCTACACAAGTTTTAGATCTATTTATGATATGATGCCAATGTGAGGCGTCACCAGTTTTTCATATCTTTATCCAAATATTAACGATAATTCTTTGTCTTTTTCTTTTTAACCACAATAAAAAATGTTTTTATAACATTCGTCAAAAATTGATCAAAATATATAATTCAACGAATTGTATTGGTTTGTAGTGTTCTTGCTAGTTGATATATCACCATCTGAATTTAAACTTGGTAAGGATTCATGTTATTTGAATGAATAAAATCCATTCAAACTTGGTTATATACAAATGAATAAAAATAACAAAGAATAGCAAGCAATCAGACATCGATTTCTCAAGTGCGAATAAAAAAAAATAAAAAAAATTCGTAATATAATACATCGTGATGAAAGTGATACCGAAAAGGAAATGTACAAATATTTATCAAATTTACAACTACATTCAAGTGTAGGTAGATCAGTAGAAAAGATGGTTAACAAATGATGATTAATTAAAAGGTTATTTAGAAGAAGAGGAAGAAAAACGTGGTTAAAAGTCATAACTAAAAGTCAAAGCAGTGGTACCAATAAGATGAGGTTGAAGCCTAGAGAAACAGCATATAACTGCATCTCTTTCTATCTTAAATTTTAATCTTAACAATTTGCTCTTCTCGGTGGCAGAGAATCACCGTCAGATGTCCACACCTCTCTCTCCCTTAATTATCGTTCAATTCTTGAAATTTTTTATATCTAAAATAAAACTTTTAATTTTGGGAATCAAATGTTTTTTTTTCATTTTATTATTATTAACGAGCGAAAAAAGAGAAGGTGTATTGGTTTGGTTGGCTAAACTTTATAGAAAGGTTAATTATCATGCTTCCACCCACAATCTCATGTTCTAAACAATACAAAACAAATCATTTAGACACAAGTTTCTTGGCATTTTCCACACACACA
>JAHZTW010000005.1:18461640-18504914 GCA_020283515.1 Alliaria petiolata | reverse complement strand
CTGTTCAATTTTTTTAGAATCAAAATACCAATTTAAAAATAAATGTCTCTAAAGACATATATTAGTGCTTTTATTTTTCGAATCATATTATTATTTATTTCAGATATTGATTTCATAATCTATTTATGATCTCTTCATTTATCTTTCTAATTGTTTTAATATTATACAAATTTTAAACTATTTCCTATTGTATTTTCAACATAACAATTTATTATATAAAAACTAAAATAAATTTTTTTACTATAGTTTAATTTTTCAATTAAAACAAACTAAATAATAAATAAATTCAACTTCACTTAAACAAAACTAAATATTATTTTATTAATTCTGTTTGTTAATAAGAATTTAATTAAAATTTAATATTAAAATAATTAGAAATCATTATATTTTAAATCCAAATTCACTTACCTGAAAAAAAAAATCTTTCACCCCTCGCAGGGCACGAATTATCACCTAGTTGGCTTATTATTACTGGCTAATTGGGTTTGAGATAACCCTAGTTTGTTTGTTGACAGAAAAAAATGAAAATAAACAAAAGACGAAAAGAAAAAATATAATGGCTTTGTGTATCGAGCCATATAATGAGGCAAGGTTCCGAAGCTAATAATGGTTGTGGCCTTGTGGACCTTGTGGCTTGATGAATTATGTTGTGTGTTTCTCAAAAGTGAGATCGTTTGATCCATCCGATTATCAGTTTTCGTCTAACTATAAATTCTAGACAGATTAGTTAAACTGGAATAGGGTAGGGTGCATAAGAGTCAGAAGTGTTCCTTCTTGTGTGCTTCCACACAGTCCGTTTCCCTTATCGAAGATTCCAAATTCCCTTGTCAAGCTCATCAATATTCACATCACTATGCTTCTTACTCCTAAACAACATTTCATTTGCCACCATATATACTCAACCATGTTACATACATTAACCATGTTACATACGTTTTATATAAACAAATACTTTTGCATGGACTGAAGAAGAAGAAAAAACATTAACGATGAGACTCACGTGAAGCCATTGAATCTGAAGAGGACGCTGCGTTGAGTGATGGCGATCAAAAGATCCCTGATCATAGAGAGAATATCGCTCTGCCTTCGGAAAAAGAGCTCCCAAAGCAAGCCTTGTAGCAATGACGTCAGCCGGAGACATCCTTAAGATCTTCGTCTACTCTTACTTCACATCCCGTTTCTCCTCCTCTTTTCACCATCTCTTCTGATTTGCTCTCAACATTGGCATCGCAGATTCCACCACTAAACCAACCATTCCCCTCACCAATCACAACAATCAATCATTCAAATCATATATAATGATCAACAAATGTAAAATTTTACTTTAAAAAAAAAAACGCAAAAGATCCATCAATGCATTATATGCATCCTTAATTAAGATATCGAGAGTATATGCTAGTTATACTAGAGAAGATAAAAGTAGTAGGACCTTGATTTTGTGGTGGGTAAACTCATGGGCGATGATACGACGTTGATGGCCCCAATAAGGCCCATTAGAGGTGGTAACGCCACTGCCAAGAATGGGCTTATGGCGTTTGGTGATTTTGGTTAGGTTAAGTGTGTTGGTTTGGCTAAAGCTCCTTCACCGTTTCCGGGTGATTTATCAAAAGGTGCTGCTTCAACCCGGTCGAGTTATGTGTAAATCCTCCTTTCATATTAAAAATGATTTGCTCAAACTCAAAGACAGATAAAAATATTTGATGGGCAATAAACCTAACCAAAATCAAACAACCAAAGTTTGTTCAACTTTTCCCAAACCCAAATCACCATGATGATGCTCATTTTTTTTTTTTAATCAAACTAAATAGAGTAAATATATACGTGGACCATATTTCTCTGATTGATTTATACATATATTGCAAAGGTATTTATAGTTTTATATGGATCTATGCGTTGTTTTTTACGGGATTTTTTAATCCAGAAATGGATTTTTCTTCCTCTAACCGCTCGGTTAATGAATACTCCATAGTTGAGAAAAAGGTCTTGTAAAAGCTGTCTTTTTGTGTGTGCAAGTGAAACGTTCGCACATGACACATTGTCACATACCTTTAACTTTAGGTAGACCCCTACGCAGTGGCGGTCCCAGAAATTTTTTTAACCGGTGTCAAAACATAACTACAAATATAAATATGTAAAAAATACGTAGAAAAACCATCTTATAAAAACATCTTATAAAACCATCTTACAATTTTTTATATTCTGAATTTTTTTTATCACAATTTTTCGAGTATATTTTTTTAACATAACAAACTAAACAATCATTCAAAAAAGCACGACAAAAAAAACATTTTAGAGTGGCTTACTTGAATGAACTTTAAACTTTGGAATTTGAAAGCATTAAAGGAAGGGACCAAAACTTGGGAAGTTAGAGAAAAAAAAACTTTGATTTGTAATCTAGGTTAGATTTATTAAATTGTTTTTAATTTTATGAAAAAAATATAAAAATTGGGTTATATATATAGGCCACATTTTCCAAACTAATAGAAGAGAAACTTAAAATATATTTTAATCAAGTGCAATTATGAAAAAAATAGGTGCAACATATTTTTAATATATTAAATTAAGAGAATTTTTTTTTTTCTCAGAATATATTTTATGACCCACCCTTTTTGTATGTAGGACCGTCTCTGCCCCTACGGTTAAGAACATGAATTTTCGTGCTGGTAATTTTTTTTTCTTTTATAATGAAAATGTAAGAGAAAAAGATTCGTTTCTTTCAACTTTGTTCTTTTTTAGTGTGAAAGCCTTTTGTTAAAAAAATTTTTTGTTCTTTTTGTGAAATTTTGCAAAAATTGTTCAATGGACATGCATTGGCTGCGGAAGGAAATAGTGTTACGAAATTTCTTTTTAAAATGCGCTGGCATAGTTGAAAAATATAATTCATCAAATTAAACTGATTTAAAATTAATAATTTTATTAGTAGTTGTTGCCAAAAACTAATTTCAATTGTTTTTTTTAACATAACTAAATTCAATTTCTGTTGGGATTATATATGGCTTCTATAATTTGATTTTTAGTGTTTTTTTTTGTTATACGGTTATACCATATCAATACACATATATAAGCATTTGTATAATTGTATTAAACGATGTAACGAGATTCGGAAAAAAAAAACCAGGATATATATCCTACTACAGTATAAACTCTATAAATTAATAATCTTGGGACAATGATGTTTTATAAAAAAATTATTAATTTATAATGATTATTAATTTATAGATATATTATTTGGTCTAAAAACTAATTTTAGGATTGATAAAAAATATTAATTTAGCGAGTTATTAATGAATCGAATATTAATTTATAGAGTTTCTACTGTATATTATACCTGCCAGTGATACCGTTCTTATTTAAACACAATAAAATAAATGCATATTGTTGACAAAATATTTAAAAAGATATAAGTAAAAATAAACACACTTTTACTATTATAATAAGATATTACAACGGATTCCGTTTCAAAAAAAAAAAAGAGAAGATATTACAACGGAGTAAAACCTAAAATCGTAAGCTAGACACCTTTTTTTTTTTTTTAACATTTAGACACCATATGTTATAAGATCTTAATTTTGAATAACCCTAATGACAACACCATGTTGAGGCTCTACAAGCATTCGAAACACAGGAGAGTGTTGATATGTGGGAGACAGAGTAAAACTAAACTTTGATACAATAAGTGAGACAAGAACCTTAAGCTCCACCATACCAAAGTTTTTACCTAGACACAACCTTGTCCCTAAGCCAAATGGGACGAAGGATTGAGGGTATTTACAGGATTTGGAAACTCCTTCGCTGAATCTCTCTGGCCTAAATTCATTTGCATCAGCTCCCCATATCTCAGGGTCTCTGTGCAATGTAGGGGTCAATGTCCAGATGCACACTCCCTTTGGCACCACGAGGTTTCCGAGTTTCGTGTCCGCAAGGGCTTCTCTTGACACGAATGCTGCTGGTGGGTATAACCTCATCGTTTCTTGTATAACCATTGTCACCTACATTTATATGCAAGAGATGTTAGGTTCTGAAAATGGCCATACTTGGAGGTCAAGAGACTTGACATGTGAGGCGACGCTGGAATATTACCGTTTTGAGGTTGGAAATAGAGTCTGCGTCAGGAATACCGTTCTTGCAGAAACGAAAGACTTCATCACGAATCCGAGTTTGCCAGGACGGGTTGAGAGCGAGGAGCATAAGACACCAAGAGACAGCAACCGCACTGGTCTCATGGCCGGCGAAATAGATGCTCTTACAATTGTCCACCACGAAACTCCTGTAAGATGATGTCTTGTCCTCCAAGCTACCATCGCAACTACACCTAGCACCTTCTAGTATCAATTGCATTAGATCCTTCTTGTGATCTCCCACGCATTCCTTTTCCCTCTCCTTAACGGTTTCCCATATCAAAGACTCCACGTGCTTCTCTAGCTCCTCAATCTTACCGTTCCCATGCTTCTTGGTCCCGAACACAATATCACTTGCAACCATATACACACATAATGATATTCAACAATATTACTTTCCCTAATTGTATATAGAGAAAGAAATGGTTTTCAATCCACTTACGTGAAGCCACTGAGGCCGAAGAGGATGTTGTGGTGAGTGATGGCCTTTTGAAGACATCTAAGCTTAGAGAAGATCTCTTTGCCTTTGGAGAAAGAGCTCCCAAAGCAAGCTCTAGAGATGACGTCTGCAGAGACGGCTCTTAGATCTTCGTCCACTCTTATGTCACAAAACATTTCTCCTTCTCTTCTATTCACCATCTCTTCCCATTTGCTAAGCATTGGCATCGCCGATTCCACCATCAAACCAACCATTCCCTTGACTTTGTCAAGGAAGAACTCAGGGGCAATGATACGGCGTTGATGGACCCAATGAGGCCCATTAGAGGTGATGACGCCACGGCCGAGAATGGACTTAAGGCGTTTGGTGACGTAGGAGACTTTGCCAAGGTTAAGAGTGTTGGCTTGGTTAAGCTCTTTCACCATCTCCGGGTGGTTCATGTACAAGTGTTGATTCACACCCGTCGAGTACGTGTACACCCTCCCTTTATCATCATTATTTTTATTTTCAATAAATTACTTATACAAAATAAATATACAATAAAATTTAGAAAACATAGTATTTAGCTATTCGCCATGTTCTATTTTCTAGCGTTTAGTGTTCGTGTAAGTTTAATTTTTGTAGGCTGTCTCCCATGTTTGGGCTTACAACTCTGGTATCGGTTTCTATGGTATCGGCTTTGTATTTCACCCTTGTAATCCTTTTCATGAATTTCAATATTATCAGATGGCAAAAAAAAAAAAAAAAACTATTCCCACAAAAATAAAGTTAGATATTGAATGGGTGGGTAGAAAACGGCGAGAATCCAAACTTAGCTCTTCTCAATCAACTGAAGTGGTGATGATAGTTTATAACCGATCCACGCGTGCTAGTGAAGTGACACAACTTCTTTTGTATTGAACAAATTAAAATGAAATCATTGAGAAGGAAATCATAGAATATAAGCTGCTAGCTTTTGATCAAGTAGAGCCGATCACAAAATCTTATTGGCTTCTATAAACTAATTAATGATTAAGACAGCTTTCATAAATTTTAAATTCTGCGGCGTTAGTTGTCAATCCATGGCTTCATGCATATAATATATATATATTTATTTATTTATTTTTTTTGCGAAAGTTTCTCCATGCATATAATATAGGCCTTAATTAGCTGTCAATCGATATACACATATGTACGAATAAAAATGCACGCATGTATGTAAAATAGTGACTATATGGTTACATATTATATATATGTGCGTAATTATGTAGAACTAAGTAGATTAGTCCGCTTTTCTTTCAATATTTACAAGAAAGTCTACCGTCAAACGGATTAAAAAAAAAATTCAGACAGATTTTATGAAGAGATGTATTAGTTTGTTTTTGTTTGCTTCATCTGTCCAGAAAAATAGAATCGTCTATTCCAAAAAGGACTAATCCGCCTCGTATTCAAAATTCTAAACTATATTTATGATGAGATTAGAGACCATTACCGTATTGTTTTCGCCAATGGTCGAGATAGGGAAAGAGAGAAGAAGTGTAGTCATGGGCGATGATGTTATCACTAGAGTATTGTTTAGAGTTAATCATTGTCTGTGACTGAATTCTTTGCATCTCCGGCACGTTTCCGCGAAATAGCGACGGCGGAGGACCCTTCACACCTTGCATCGTCAGCCTCCTCCGCATCCTCCATTGCTCCGCCATCGTTTTGCCGTACACACGAAACCCTAAACCTAACACTCCTATAACCATTATCCACCAAATGGTCTTGGCCATTTCCACCATCAAGCTCTCCATTTTCTTATCTTTTTTTTTTCTTCTTTCTGTAATGGCTATCGCTTCTAAACTCACAACTATTATTTTCTTACTCTCTCTTTGGCTATATATAGTCGACCACTTTCCTTTTGACCAAAGGGGTTTTAAATAATTATAAGGATGTAATAGGTGTATATATGTATATGTAACGATGGTGAGTACTTTTACTTTTGATGAAATAATTGTAATATTCATAGGTGTAGCCCATGTGTCTATCCGTAGAGACTATTCAATTAATTTGGCTCTCGGTCCATACACTAACATTCATAAGCATAGAGTTGGGATGAAGTAGAGAGAGTTGTACTTGTCGTCAAAAAAAAAGAAAGAGAGTTGTACTTTGCTTTTTGAGGCAAATGTTCAAATAATTAGTGGTCCGTTATGTATATGTGGTACATATAAAAATATATATCTGTAAACAGTTACGTGCGTGTACGTATAATAAACATGAAAAATATGGAATCTCGTGTGCTCTGTTCCCATCTCTTGGTCCTCATATTGTGTGTCTGTTGTAATTAATGCCGAGGAGTACAATTGTTATTTGCCAAAAAGAAAAAGTTGGGATAATTATCGAATTATAGGTTTAGATACCTCTAAAAAAATCTAATTTTTGGTATCTTATTATTACATCTAAGTTAAAAACATAAATTGTATTCAGTAATTCATAACAATATCATATTTTCGATATTTTACTAAGATAATCACAATTTTTGGTCAGCTTTGACACATCTATGACCAGAACTATTATTACATGTGCATAAACTTTAAATTACAAAGCAGTCACTCTAGCTCGTCTAGAAAGTCCTAGACGGTCAGATAGTTCGATCTAGAAAATACTAGTAATGAATGAGCTAACCAATTTATGGTCTCTCGGTAAAATCTCAAAAAACAATGTTATGAATTACTTAATACAAAATATGTTCTTTACTTGGATCTAATCATAAAAGTAAAAAAAAAAAATTGAATTTGATGCTTAATTATTAGTTAAGGTTTCAAAACAAAGTAATTACTAATATTTCTAAATACTTTTAAACATAAATTAGAAAAGTAAGTATATTTATTTTTATTTTATTGAAAATTAACGAAGAGTTCCGAGTCGAAGAGCCGAAACTCTCTTAAACTTTCTCAGCGCAAATTTGAACCTGAATATAAGGAGGAACTCAACCTACCCTTAAGGGAACATTCATTGAACTTGTTTCATGATTATTATTGCAATTTCTTCACATATTATGAAAAAAATCAGACGGTGGATTTTGTTTGTGCTAGGTTTTATGGCTATATATTCATATATATGTCTCTTACTGAATTGATGCGTTGACAAAAAAAAAAAAAATTGGAATTGATGTGTTATGCATGTCACTTTCAGTTACAGACAATTTATTGTATTTTCATTTTGATTTGGTAAGACTTTAAATATGTGTATGCATACGCACACGAAACTGCTTCTTTAATTGCAATTTGGAGTATATTATTTGGGATCTTACGTACAATTATGTAAATTATATCTAACGTGCGACAAGATATAGATTACATTAATTGAAGATATCAACTAGGGCCGGTCCAGCGTCACTTTTTGGAAATCGGAAGGCACAAACTTAATTTTATGACAAACTGTTGGGTGACGAACGTGATCGTAATTGCAATTTGTTTTCGCAAAGAAATATCGTTTGATTGTGTATAATGCTATACATACACATAAGGGCTGGTTCAATGATACTAGGGGCCGGTATCGTACGTTTATAATAGTATAAAAATACCCCCGACAAATAGAGACATTATATCTCCTATTTAAAAATAAATTTAGGTATCTATCTTTTCTATATTGGTTTTAATATATATCTCTTTAATTAGTATGTGAAAAATCTATTGGTAATTAAGGATGAAATAATCAAACTATGTTAAAGAAGGTAAAAGAAGGCAGACGAAAAAAATACTATCAAATAAACTAACAGATGCCGAAGCTGTATAAAATTTGTTGTGCTTTAAAGATCTTAAGATCATTTCCATATACCGTAAAACATCTATAAATTAATAATTATCATAAATTAATAAATTTTGTCGGTTTTGAGTTGCGTCAGTATAAAAATTAGCAAAATTTGATAAAATAATAAGATAATATTTTTAACTTCGATGTAAATATATGATTTCAATAATAAAATAAATTAATAATTATAAATCTAGACATATATAACTAAAGTAATTTAGTATAATATGATTCTATTATTGTTTCAAGTTTATAAATGTTGTTTGACTTATCTTCTAAATTCATTGATACGATATTTTCTGAACAGATTTTGTAATGTCGAACATATTTTTTGATGTTCTCTTGATGAATATTAAGAGTAACAAATCAAAAAATATATCTACAAGAACTTTATAAAATAATAAAATTTTAAAGTCTCAATATTATTAATTTATATAAGTTTTACTATATTTAGATTTGTACAGAAAACAATATATGGGAATAAAAGAGATTATGGTCAATTCCATATATTTAGACTTCAGATGTTTTTCTTTTAACGTTTGCGTCCGTGTTTACTTTTGCATTTTATTTTAAAAAATTTTTGTTAAACTAAACGTTAAACGCAAACGAAAAAGTTCTTCTATTTACATTTGTTGTTTTCAGTATTATTTAATTAAAAACTGAAAAAATCAAAAATGTTAAATTAGAAAATATATATGCAAAAACTTAAAAGAACTGAAATCTTATAAAGATTTGTATTTTCTTAGCTAACTTTCTTGTGTAGTCCACATAGACATAGTTACAAACTTACTAGTAGATATATATATATATATATATATATATATATATATGTGCAATGTCTAAAATCTAATAAAATTAAAATTCTCATAGTTATTTGTCTTGTTAAAATACTCGTAGTCGAGATTGAGGGATAATATGACAACATTTACTTATTCATACAGTTACAGTCTATATGATTAATTTAGATTTCGATCTATAATATCAGATCAATAAAAAGAAAATCTATGTTCAAATAATACGCCTTTGTCTATGATGTTGCATGAGTTAATACTTTTTGTTTAATAATCGAGTAACGTGGAACTGATGTAATTAACGAGCCGAGGATGTTGACTTTTTGAGTGACAATTTTTTTTGTGGGAAAAAAAATTGCTCGACCAAATATTGGTGAAGATCCCCATATGATTTGATGACTGGAACATTAACTAGCAGTGGAACTAGTGGTCCAGTGGTATGGTCATCCCGCTTGAATTATCTGGTTTTATTATTTAGATGCAAATTTTGGATACGACTTATCAAGGTTCCCTTGCCCAGAGTTGCATATATCCATGGTTTAGTTGAACAAAAATTTCAATGTTTTTATATATGATCTATCACTTCAAACACCTAAAATTTAAGTCCTAAAAAGTTTACGCCAAAGCAAAACATATAAATACGAATACATATATCATAAAATTCTTGAGTTAGAAAAAAATCCGACTGGAGATTAGGTTGAATCCGAAGAATGAATATAACAAGAGACTGTCAAAATATTCAATATACCCATCGCATCTTCGAATTCGAGAAAGTAGAAACCTCGATCCTCCTCTTTGGTATGTTAACTCAAATGCCTCTTTAACTTTTTTCAGAAGTCTAGATGAAAGACTTGTGGTCCAAATGGGGCAATATTCTATTTTGCCAAAATTTATGTTTTATTTTCAGACATTTTATTCATAACACAAAAACTTTATCTAATGTAAAAGGAAAACTTAAAATTAGAGAAAACATACTGTGAGCATTTAATGAAAATATATATAATATAAAAAATGACTTTATTCGAAGTACAAGGGTGATGACGATGATACGAGGGACAGAGGGAAGTTGATGTTCAATGAACATTGAAAAGAACAGATTAATTTCTTTCTCTCTACTATGATGTTGACACTCCACCGAATCTTTCTTCTAGCTATCCGACTACAAAAATTAAATAAAAATAATCTCTTTAACAAAAATCTGGTGGGAACAAACTAGACGTGTATAGATAATTGAAAATTACTTGGCAACTAATATTTCTACTTTGTCACTATATTTATACTTTGTCACTATATTTATACTTTGTAAAATTTAACCCAAAAAGACATAATTTAGCCGTGAACGTCACAAACAATAATATATATAATATATACCATATTCTTTTGTTCAAGATAATATTATAAATACCATTTAGAATTCAACATTTGTGACCCGTGGTTATTTTGTTTGTTCCATAATTTCTAAGTAGTTTATTCCATTATCATTATTGTTTGCAAAATGTGACTTTCATTCTTGTTTTTTTTAAAAGAAAATATTATTCTTGGTTTTTTCTTTTTTTTTTTTTATAAGGCCAATAACTATCACTTTATAAAAAAAAATGATGGTTTGTGTAGCTAGTGACGAATATGTATGAACCTAGACCAGGGTTATTACCCCAAGATGCATCTAATCTCCGGGGCAACTAGATTTTGGCCTGATATCTTCCGGCAACAAAAACGATCACCATATATACATTAAAAATATATTAAATATTAAAAAATTGATTATAGATAAACTATAACAATAATTTCAACGGGTTGACTACATAAATTTCTTAAGTTATTACAAAAATCCTAGCAATAGAATGACAAACCCTGTGAAGAAAATTTACGTAACCATATTAATAGAAAGAGACTAATTAAGGATGAGGTAAATCAATTTGTTAGCACATTTTTTAACACATAAATATTTTATTTTTAATGATTATTTACAATTTAGCACACACAAAAATGATGATATATGAACGGATATATATGAAAAACACTAGATTTGTTGCAGGCGAGAAAATAAATATTATCATTTGTCGTGATTAACAACAAACTATATTTTTAGTGAATATTTACAATTTATCATACACAAGAATGATGATGTACCAACGGATATATATGAAAAATACGAGATTTGTCGCAAATGACAAAATAAATATTACCAGTTGTCGTTATTAGCAACAAACTATGACGCTGAGATTCATTGTTATGGACGAAATTCTTATAATCAGAATAATCTGTGAAGGTTAAATGAACGGATCACCAGAAGAAATAGATGATAAAATAGTGATCAACTACATAAATTTATCGCTAAGTTCATTTAGTAGCAAAATTATGTCCCTAATAAAAACTGATTTGGAAGCTAAATGTTATGAAATTTGTGGGTATATTTATAATTGATTTACCAAAATAGGATGGAAAATATTGCATCGATTTACCGTGTAGTGTGTATATATATATTTTATCCATGTTTTAACTGAACACTAGAAATAAAAAGGTAAACATCAAGTCAATCGAGTGAATATATCTTTTTTTATATCTCATTTTATTTCGACTCAAGAATACCAAAGCGCGCAATTATCCGAATTTTTTTACAAACTGAAGTCTTCTTTTCCATTGCAAATCTCTTCATTTTGACATCGTACCAAGAACTTGGTTATCGGTTTCCATTTTCTGAGACGACGAAAAGAAAACGTGAAAATATATATATGCTTTAAGCCCAGTTTATGAGTAAGCCCAATTGCAACTAGAAGATAGAAAAATAACCCAATACATGAACCAGCCCAGTTATAATGGGAAGTGGAAGTAAACCGAACGAGGGTGAGCCGGTTTCTCGTACCAACCGTTTTCCTCGATCCAATTATAGTGCTGGCTGGTTCTCTCTCGGACTCGAAGCCCCTGTTCGGTAAGAATCACCGGGAGAGTTTGTTACGACAAACTTTTACAATCGTGTTTACTCTTTTACACACTTTTTCATTACTTTTTTCTTTTTTTTTCTTTTTCTCTCTATAACCCAGGACGATCCCACTTTTTACTACATGACTAATTTTCACAGAGTAGTAATCCACTAACCGAATTTTATAACGAGTCTAAAACGGGACAATATTTTGACTCGTCAAATATAAATAGTTAGATAACTCCATACCTGAGAAGAATTAATAACTAGCTTAAACCAATACGACAACTACTTATACAAGAGAGAATTACTTTTGTTTTGAACAACAAAACATTACTTTCTAGATTAGTCTTCAATCTTATCTTTATCCGTTACATAGACCATGTATTTCCAACTAATTTTGTTACACTTTACATCTATTACTATATTTACATTGGAAGATTAGTAGGATCTACGCCCAAATAACTATGTAATTAAAAAAATATCATAATAATAAGATTTTTTTTTCCAAAAAAATATGTAAGAGAACTAAAATTGTCGAACCAGTTGATCACGCATTCATACATTTTTCTATAAACGTACCAGTTATTTTCTAGAGGTTTAGCATCGACATATTTTCATATATTTAACATGGCTTAAAATCGTATTGTTCAAATTCGAACAGTGTTTGAATGTATTTGTTACAGAGGGAACCCGGTTCTTTTTACCCGATCCCACCCGGTCTAGTTTCCTCACCAATGAACAACACAGTTCGAAGCTGTATTTTTTTAATTTGAACTTGTTTTGTTATATCAATTGTGAACTTGACTTTTGTAATTGATTAAGCATCCTCCAACTTTATGCCCTTGCATTTTATAAATTGTATTTGTATGATTGAATAAACAAATATGCGCACACAGAGAGACCTGAAGGGATCTATAGACTAGTAGACCGAGGAGAGACATGTGCACAAATTATATCCAACGAAGAATCAATATCAACATAATAATAAATAAATAAATAAAGAAGACAAGCAAGATATGATTCTTGGATGTCTCACAAAGTCATATAAACAGATCGATATATCAATATATTCGTATCTAAGTTTGATTCACAACCAGATTTCGAATAAATTTCATGACTTTTGTTATATGAATAAATAAATATATTCTCTGGTTTCACAATAAACTTATAAGCCTCTCCTACATACATGGAAGCGAATCTCTCCGGCAAGCACAAATCAATATCTCCTGTCTATCTATCAATGGGGTTGCGTAAATCAATCGCTTTCGCGTCCACATGTTACAACTATCAGTATCATTAGTTATATGTATATATGTGCATAATATTTTCAGTATATATCATCACACATAGTATATGTTTATTATGCTTCACGTGATGGAGTCGTGATCAACAAGAGATGACCCTTTGGCTTAACCAACAGTTTGTTTACTAATCAGCGAAAGGAGATAGTAACTTTAGATGCTTTTGCGGTGGTGGAAAATAGAATATTTTTTTTATACAAGAGTGTTCCTTTTATTCATATGATTTTCCAATTTAGAAGAATCTTTGTGTTATTTTAAAACATCTTGCTTTTCTGGTTAACTTTTTGAACAAATCTAAGTAGATGTGAGGGAGTTCTCTATGAGTAATTGAGTACGATTGGTTAAAAATAGTGTTGTATATGTATCACCATCCAAATTCAAACCCGTATAATATTGTGATCCGAAATATATGTAGTCATTTGGCATGTTAATTTAATAAGAAGAAAACCATTTATATGATTTTTTTTTTAAAATGATATGTATGTAAATTGTATATTTATAGTATGCATATATAATATATTATACATTTTATATATTTAACGTATGTCAATGTACATATGATACATATATGCATAAATTTGTTTAAATATGCTATAGGTATGCTTAAATGTGTTTAAATGGGTCCAAGGTTTAATTTGAAAGTGCATGTTTACTTTACTTGCCTAATTATAAGGGAGAAAGATCCGCAAGTTGACAATCCATAATTCTCTTGTCAAGTTGTCATGTCTCCTCCAAATCCATCAAAATATTCTCATTCATAAATTATTATCGCACAGCTCAAAGTAAATGGTTTGAAACATGTACGCAGTTTAAAACGACAATTGAACTTGACTCGATAGTAAATCTAATTTTGCATAGAGTCTAATTTAATAGAATGAATTTTGATTACACCGACGGGACTGTCTTTTATGCATGGAGATATTAGTAAACACAACAAGTCACGATTAATATAACACTAACATTATTTTGTATTTTAGTAAAGAATGAGTGAGCTTCTAAACTATGCCTGATTCTAAACAATCATGAGTTTTATGAAATTTTATAAAATTAAAATTCTCATTTTTTGGATATTTACAACGGATAATGGATGAATGAAAGCATTACCCATAAATATGTTTTAAGAAAAATGACATAATCCAAGAAAAAATCATAAATAAGAGCGAATCCATCATCTTTTGTTCCTACGTTATCCAATCATATTTCATTTCTATCCATCCTATGGTTTGATAATAGTTTATTCATTTATCGTATACGTTAAAGATTGTACGGGATAGGCATAGGCTAATGTAGATATAGTTTACATAAATATTTAAATATTAATATAACAATTTTGAGACTTGACTAATGATAAAACAAAATTATATTCCCTTCCAACTATGGATTGCTGTTGTACAATATTAACAAACCCATATATAATTTACTGTTAACGGCAAATCATATCCAAATTCCAAATAGCACCCTGCCTTAAAAGACACATATACCCCTGTCTTAGCGAATGGGGCCAATGTGTGAGTGAACTTGGTGCTGCCATCGCCTCAACCATTAGACTAGACGTGAAATTCATGGGCCCGAATAAAACACACACTGGGCCCAGTTAATATTCCATAATCCAAATAATCAATTATGATGTTTTTTCTTTTTGTCTTTCCCAATATTTATGATGTTGATACAATTATTTATAACCACAAAGGACAGAGTTTTTAGTATTTTCGTTGCGCTACTCTAAAAAATCAAAAATTATAATGTTAAATCTTCACAAAAGATGTGGTAATTTAGTGATTAGTGCAAAGAATTATTTATTTTGCACCTTAGGTTCTATTTTCTGACTTAGTGGTTAGTGCAAGAAGTTAATTCTTTTACACCTTAGATTTTATTTTTTAAGAAGGATAATTTACATTAAGTCTTGGTATTATCACGAATTTAATCTTGACCCATGAAAATGTACAAGTTTCGGTAACTTTGTGGTATTAAAAAATATATGATGAATCTCTCAGCTGTTACTATCACCAAAGACTACTCTGACTTTGCCTAATTGATTTCTTGTCAGTATCGTTGGTCTATGAACAATTTATCTGGCTAATAAGTTGGTTCTCCAAGATGTTCTTTAGATTTTTAAGTTCAAAGTTTATTTTCAAGCTCTAAGTGTCATCAGTTCTTTGACAAAAAGCATGAGTTTGGTTTGATGGAAATTCTTGTGCTCGTTATGGATATTTCCTGGATTTCGAATCCCTCTCTTTACTACGTACTATTTTTCCTGTTATAGCTACTAGCCTACTACGATTTCAAGTTATATGTTTGGCATAAAAAGTTTAGGCCATCTATCTTTTTTAAGGTTACAATACATTCAAAGTATTATGTTTTTACCTAAACATAAACTGATCAAAATAATGCTAAAATCACAATAAAATCAGATTTGTACATTAACCAATCATGCTAAAATCACAATAAATAAAAAAGCACTTGAATTCTGCTCCTTTAACAAACAGACACCATAAATTGGCTAACGTGCTATCATCTTCGATCCGAAAAAAACTATGGAACAAAGATCCAATAAATTTTAACGTTATCTAAAAAAAAATATATATATACAAATTAAGGTACAGATATATATATGCAAAAACACATTATTATAGGCCCGTTTAAAAATAAAAAAACACATTATTATAATATCTTCGAACCTGGTGCATGATCAAAAGCAACGTAACGTATCATGGCGATTCCGTGACCCACTTACCTTTAAATTCGTTTTATAATAATAAGAAGAAAAAAAAGAGGAAGAAGAGAAATGACATTTGGTGAACTATTTACATCTATCTCTGACTCTCTCTCTTTCTCTGCCGGTACTATAAATAAACTGTAAACCACTCCAAGCAAATCAATCTAGCTTCCCAATTAAAACCCAAAATATATATTTTTTTCTAAGAAAAACCAATGAGGGAATTTCGAAGCATAACAGATCACAAGATGTCAGCAATTGTGGAGTCTCAGACGCGGCATCCGTGGCGTTCGCCGGTTCCTTACCTGTTCGGTGGTTTGGCCGCGATGCTTGGACTCATCGCCTTTGCTCTCTTGTTGCTCGCCTGCTCCTACTGGTCGCTCTCGCGGCCGACAAACGACGGTGACGGCGAGAAACAGACGGAGTCCGGTGAGAAAGTGGTGGCTAAGGTTTTCGAGGAGAAGATTCTTGTGATCATGGCTGGACAAAACAAACCCACATTCTTGGCCACTCCGGTCGCCGCCAAGACTTGCGTCACCACAGTGGTGGACTCTGTAATCAGTGGCGCGATTGTTGTAAATATGGAGGATAAAGAAGGGCAAATTGGGAAATCTACAGTAAGAGAAGGGTCGTCGTTTTCTTCTGATGAAGAAAACCAGTGAGCTCTGTTCTCAAGAGTGTTTTCTTTTTTGTCGGTTCTCTCGTCCTCTGTTTTTGTCCTTTTTTTTTTTGGTTGTTACTGTTGGAATTATTTTCCTCTGTTTTTATCGACCTGGAACTTGTAAATCTCCCCATTAGAGTAGTAAATGTGAACAAAATGTTTGACATATTAAGTTCAAAAAAAAGAAGATTGGACATGTTTTCGGGTTTCTCACTATATATGTCCGTATGATTTTTTTTTTGCTATAAGCTAACTTCAAGTTTGTAACCAAAACAAAAGTAACATTTGTTAAAAACAAAAACCAAAAAAAAAGTAAATTCAAATAAGTTAAAAAAAAAAAAAAATTCAAATTATCAACTTTTGATTTGAATGTCATATGAATACCAAAATATTTGAATTAATAGTTGAATTGTAGAATAGTAGAATCAGTGGAACGAGATAACAAGCATGCTCAGTAAATTTAAGAAAGTAAGATTAATAAAACATCAAAAACACTACTATTTAAAATATAATGTAATTTTTTGCTAAATTATTTATAATTTTAAAAGATGCAAAAGTAACAAGAAAATATCATTTTAAATTTTATTATTTCATACAAAAATTTGTGAATTGTATATAACCGGCAAAATCACGATTTTTTAAAACGTTAAACGTTCATCACCAACTAAAAACTGTTCATAATTTGAACTTCAGAGTGTAATTTTTCATTTTAAGAAGGAACAAAAAAACATAAAAAAAAACCCATCGTTTTATTTTTGTTTGTTGAATTTTCTGCAATGTTTAAACTTTAGAAAAGTAATTTTCGTATTTTCAAGTCAACCAGTTTGAGGAACGTACGAGAGCAAGTACGATACGATCATTATGGCTCGTAACTCATTCTAATATTTATTGATGACTCGGACTCCCATGGTGGTTTTCTGCCGTCGGCATGCTTTTATCGGTTGGCGGAAAAGAACATTGAGAAAGAGACGATGACGCCATAACATGGACACGTGTCACGTGTCAGTACATTGGTTTCGAAAGAAGTGCAAAAGTGTCCTCCATCAGTTATTGTCGGAACAGTTGTTATGAGTTATTTATAGCGCTCTCTATTTGTTGGTAACCCTGACGCGGCGATGCGACTCTGCTGCATCCATCTTATTTAATGCTCCTCTCTCATTTATTTAATCAACTTTTAAGTAAATTAACAGAGAGAGCTCCACATTTCTCATGATATGATTCGGACAGTTTCAATATCTCTCTTTTGAAATTTATGAGTTGGTATGCGTAATTGCGTACCAACGAACCACTTGCAACCAGAACCTTTCTAGAGAAATATTTATGATATTTATGGATTCAAATTTTGATTATTATTGCATGGTACTAATCAATTTTTAAACCTTATACACACATATAAACAGAAGCATTCTTAAATGAGCTACGAGAAACTAATGATCTAAACGGGCTATGTAACTACAATAACATTGTATATAGATTTACCATTTTCTTCTATAAAAAAAAAATTTGAATTTGTCTATCAGTAAAAAAGAGAGATATATATTCGGCCTATTCGAAGAGAAATGGTATTTGTTGAACTATTTAGGGTGCGTTGGTTTATTTGTTGATCTGTTGATGGAACAGAACTATGATTAACCAGGTGGTCGTATCCTGATGTTAATGGGCTCACGGCTGTGAGTTCCGCCATTCGGGTTCGATTCCTGGGCACAACGGATTTAACATGGCTTCTGCTAGGCCTCCAGGATCACGCCAAATCCGATTGGACACGGCGTTAGTTGGATGATGGGGTCCATATACCTGGATCATAAAAAAAAACAGAACTATGATTCTCTGAAATCAGTGAGTTTATTGATGGTTTTGTGAATTTTTTTTTCATGTTGGGAAGTGTTTTAGTGTTGGGCCATCAATATGCCAATTAGTGAACAACAAAACATGAACAATATATCAGTATAACAGAAATGGGCTCTATAACTATAACTATTTGACCTAATTTAAGGCCCATATTAGACCCATTAATGACCGACGTGCCCACCGGCCATTTACTTTATCACCTTGGTCACGGTATCCGTCTCCATTTATGGCTGCTTCTCGTGGTGGTCCTAAGACTCGAAGTAGAAAGAAAGCATCATCAACCCATGCTTCTTCACAATTATTCAACAGCTTTTTCCATCTTTTTTTTTTTCACAGCAAAATGACCATTTTGTATGAAAGTTTATAACTCGTTTTAAGATCCTTGACAATTTTGCTACGCATTATTTGCAATAAAAACACCTGTTGCCATATGTCGACGCTTCAGAATTATGATTACAAGTAGATAAACGAGAAAGCATGATTACAATAGAAAGAAGACAAAAACTCATTTTGTGCCCATAGTCAGAACTTTTATGCCAAGTATTTTCCTTCTATGAATTACGTTGTTTGGCTAAGATTTGACCACGTGTCTACGTTTCATTTGATATAAATGGATACTCATGGGGCCCACATGGATAGGCTCATGGACACGCTCATGTGAAGCCATAGCAGCACCAACCCACAAAGAGAGAGTGACAAAGAGAGAGAGAGAGAGTTGAGAAAGGTAGCGAGAGAGAGGTAGAGAGAGAGAAAGAAAACTAGAGAGACAGAAATGGCTTCTAAGCTCTGCGACTCATGCAAATCGGCGACGGCGGCGTTGTACTGCCGTCCGGACGCGGCGTTCCTGTGCCTGAGCTGCGACTCGAAGGTCCACGCGGCGAACAAGCTGGCGTCGAGACACGCTCGCGTGTGGGTGTGCGAAGTGTGCGAGCAAGCACCAGCTCACGTCACGTGCAAAGCAGACGCGGCTGCTCTCTGCGTCACGTGCGACCGAGACATCCACTCAGCTAACCCCCTGGCACGCCGTCACGAGCGCGTTCCCGTCACGCCTTTCTACGATTCCGTCTCCGGCGCCGACGGCTCCGTCAAATACACTGCCGTCAATTTCCTCGATGACTGTTACTTCTCCGATCTAGACGGAAACGCTAGCCGTGAGGATGATGAGGAGGAGGCGGCGTCGTGGCTGCTCTCGAATCCGAAGACGACGGTGCTGGCTACAGCGGCCGAGGCGGTGCCGGGAGATAGCCCGGAGATGAACACCGGTCAACAATACCTGTTTTCGGATCCGGATCCGTATCTGGATCTGGATTACGGGACTGTTGATCCGAAGCTGGAATTGCAGGAGCAGAACAGCTCCGGCACCGACGGTGTGGTTCCGGTGGAGAATCGGACGGTTCGAGTCCCGACGGTGAACGATAACTGCTACGAATTGGATTTCACCGGAGGATCCAAAGGCTTTACTTACGGTTACAACTGTATCAGCCACAGCGTAAGCTACTTTTTCCGAACGTGTTAACTAATTTTCTCTAATCAACTGATTAATTTAATTGATTCTGTTTAAAAAACAAGAAAACGAACTCAAAAGAACCAATTGTTTATCCGATTTAGATCTTACTATATTTTAACCAAAATTTTCTTTTTAGGTTTTTGCCGTTACGACTTTAATGACACTTAAATTATTAATTTAATCGGTACTAATGATTGGGTCACTGAATAAGATGTAATTGGATACTTAAATTAATGATTATCATCGTATGTCTTCTAATAATAGATTAGCTAACACATGTTGTTTGCCTACAATCTAATGATTACAGGCGAGAGCAACATGCGTAAGCTAATCTATAAGTAGAAGAGATGCCATAATAATAGTATCCAAATTATATATCTAAAACAAAGAATTTGCCTTAAGTTCATAATTTACTCGACATCTTGTTTATATACATCACCTTTCAAAATCTGATCCAACGGTTGTTACAGCAGGTATCATCATCGTCGTTGGAAGTGGGAGTGGTGCCAGATGGGGGCTCAGTGGCCGACGTATCGTACCCTTACGGTGGTCCTGCAACCAGTGGAACGGATCCGGGAAGCCAGCGGGCTGTGCCGTTGACGTCAGCAGAGAGAGAGGCGAGGGTAATGAGGTACAGGGAGAAGAGGAAGAACAGGAAGTTCGAGAAGACGATAAGGTACGCTTCACGGAAAGCGTATGCGGAAATGAGACCGAGAATCAAGGGACGGTTTGCGAAGCGGACGGATGCCGGTGAGAGCAACGACGTGGTTGGTCACGGCGGTATCTTTAGCGGCTTCGGACTTGTACCTACATTTTAGAGATAAAGACTCTAAAATGAGAGGGGGGTTTGTTTGGTGTTTATTTTAGTAATAAGGTTTTAACGAACTTTTTTTTATGAAGAGTTCTTTGTTTTTGTTGATGAGTTTTAATTAGCTGTTATGTTGGGGGGAGAGAGGAGGACAAGAGAGTGGGTGGTGTTTTGTATGTAACTTGTTTTGTATATATATCATTGTGATTTTGAACAGGTTTTGTGTATGTAATGTTTTCTCAATTCCATTTGATCGAGGTTTCGGCATAATTACTATTTTGTGTTAAAATGTGAAAGATCTCAAATATGAAATTATAGATATTGGGTCTTATTATTCTCTTAATTATATTTTATGAAGATCATTTTAAAATAACGAATCTACTACATCTAGTTTTCAACACCAAATACACTACATAATATAGAGGTGGAGTTTAAAAAACAGACGTTGCACATGTGCATGTGTGTATGCAGTATGCAGCATGCCATGCTAAACTAAGACTAACGTGGAATGTAGCTCAACAAACTTAAATTTACAAGTTTAGTACACGGCAAAAGAAAATTTACATTATTGGAGTTAAAACCTCGAAAAACAAAAAATAGAGACGGAAAAGAAAAGAAACTTGTATCAACGACACAAATTAGTCGAGGCAAAATCTCGGAGACACTAATAGTTTCAAAGTGAATGAAGACGGAGACATCCATTGATCAAAAGATCATTCTGAAGTCAGTATTGGCGTTTTAGTTAGAGATAGAGTGAACGCTACTTGCCTTGCTTGTGGCTGAATCGCTATGAACTGCGACTGGGTTTCGGTTCTTTTCACCCACTGATCCTCTCTGTTCCGAGGAAGTGGTCTGGGTTGCTGCAATCGCCTGCTTCTGATTGTTGTGTACCGTGGTCTGCCCTTGACCAGGTTGCTTGGCTGAGCTCTTGGGCTCTGAGCCGCTGCGAACCGCGGCTGGCATTAGATTCTTTTCGCCGGCTGAGCCACTCTGTTCTGAAGAAACGCTGCGTTCTGTTGCTGTAACCGCAATCGGCTTTTGATTTGTGATGACGTGGCCTGACTCGCCGCTTCTAGGTGCGATCGGCTTTTGGTTCAGGCTTTCGTTCCCAGCTTTCCGGTCCAAGTCGGTGTGTACTGCGGTATGGTCTTGACTGGTTTCTTTGGCTGAGACCTTGTGGTCCAAGTCATTTCTAACCGCGATTTGCCCTTGATTTGCTTCCTGGGATGAGCTGGTGTGGGTTGAGGATACGTGGGAAGCTTTGATATTAGCAGTCTTGCTCTCCAGAAAACGAACGACTACACAAGTTATATTGTCTGCGCTTCCTCTCTTTAGTGCTTCTCCCACAAGTTTCTTGGTGGACTCCTCTGGATCTTCAACCTCTTTCACCACTGCAACAGCCTCCTGCAACACCATTAGAGATCCCAATCATTGAGACTGATCCGGTTCATAGGGAATCGATCATATAACACAAAAGAGTTTAAATCAACAAACCTCATTGGAGAAAACATCCCACAGTCCATCGCTGGCAAGGATCAGAAACTCGAGAGAATCATCAATCTTCTCTTCCTGCGAGAAGGAAGACATGACCTTAAAGGCTTAAACACTAGTGGATGTATGCGGTAGATAGAGTTCTTATGCAAGCGAAGATATATATATATACCTGAATCTCTGGATCCGCAACAACATATTGTTTCAGCAGTCGATCACCAAACGCGCGAGAAACTGCAAGAACACCTCCAACTCTCCAGGTCCCTATTCAATCAAGGAATTAGGACTATGCGTGAAGAAAAAACAAAGAAGAACGCAAAAAGCGGGAAATAATTCTACCGTTTCTTGTTACCTGCCCACATCACAAAACCACCAGCATTCTCAATCCGTTCACGCTCGTCACTTTGATCAGGTTTATGGTCTCTTGACACAGCGAAGGCTACAGAACAACACAATCATTAATTCAAAAACATATACACATAATAACAAGAGCTATTACATTCAGTGGATATAAAGAGGAAAACCAGAGAGCGAAGTTATCACAAATTTCAATAAAATTACCATTTCCGCCTCTACAGATAACAGCTCTGGAATCTCCAACATTTGCAACAAGTAAACGATCACCAACGAGAATAGCTGTAGACGCAGTCGAACCAGCGTCTCTGGTGTGACTATTTTCTGACTTGAGAAGTTCAGAGTCTGTATGATTATAGGCATCAGCTGGAAAAACCAAAGAAAATATGTTGCAGATTTCAGATAAAACAATAATATAGTCGGAACCAAAAGAACTTTTACACGGGTTCTTGGAAGTAACCTATTGCAGATTTGGTGTCAGATATGAACTTAGGATGAGTGATAAGATTGCTGAAAAGATGACGCTTGACATACTCAGCTGCTCTGGCTCCACCATGGCCTGCAACACAGTGAGAAAGATGAGCTCTTTCCTAACTAAAGGCAAACCTAAACTAGTCCTAAAACAGATTTCAGGTTCATTGGGACAAATGGATATAGGAGAGTGAAGAAACAAATCTGCTTATGAACAAGATAGGCGCATCGCATCAAAACCTTCATGAAAAAAATGTCATGGAGACCTAAATGTATTCAGAGAGGGGCCAAGAAATACCATCAAAGACTCCAAATAGGCCAACGATTTCTCCATCGATACCGTCAATCCTCGTCTCGAAAAAGTCTTCCATTGATGACCTCTTCCCAGCTGAGCTTGCATATCCATAGCTGAATTTTCCATTCTGGCTGCAGTTAATTCATCGATGAGCTCATGTTAAGTAGAGCTTAAGCAAAAGAGGTGTATGACGATTATTGTCACAAGAAGAAAAATTTGCAATGAGATGAATCAAAACATGTAGCTAAGAACCACAATCATGGAGAGAGTTCTACTACATGGCTTAATTCACTCAAGTAACCTCAGCCACACAAGAACAACAATACGCATCTAATTAAACAATCATGTAGATAAATAATTTCGATTGAATAGCAAAGAATCTTAAGTTGAGATGGAGTTATAGAGAGGTAAGTGACCTGAGACCGCCTCCGCTTGCTGGGGCATCAACAATACGCATCTGATTCGAATACGACAGCGCCAAGTCCATATATCCCATTTTTTTTGTTTTTTTGTTTGGTTTTGCAGAAATCTCAAAATCTCAAATACTACGACTCTTGAGATGATAATCCAGGCACCGAAACTTCAAAGATGATCTGAAATAAAACAAAAATATGGGACGAGGTTCAACATATATAAAACTGAGGAACACAGAGAGACCGAGAATCTCTTGGTGGATTAAGAAATTAAGAAACCAAAGGAGACCTGGAGATAGAAGTGAGGAAGATTGGAAAAAAAAAAAAGAGGCGAGGAAGAGAAGAAGAGATGAAAGGTTTCATGGTTGAAGGAAATAGCGTAATAAACCAAAAAAGGAAACAGAAAGCAGCGGTTCGACGTTTTCCGGAAGCAATGGTGTACAGCATTTACCGGCGAGACCTCCGGGATCAGTGGTGCCTTGTGGTCTTGCTAATAATAGAAAGCTACATGGACTTGGAAGTCAAAGGCCCAGACCAATGGCTGATCTACACAGTGACACGTAGAGCGAGGGATTTTCCTTTTGACGATACCGTCTTATGCTCCTTTAGCTAAATTGATTTACTTTGCCCCTCATGTTACACAGAAATAAAAAAAACACACCCGAATTCCTAAAGAGGCCCCAATGGTCCTCAAATCGCGTTTTCGAACTTAAAGAGTATAGAGAGAGTATACGGTTTATTTGCAATATAACCAAACTGGGAATATTTTTTTAGCAAAATTGGCAAAAGAAAGTCGAAATTGAAACAATTTATTTACGATTTTACCATTTGTTTGATTTGCAAATAAGAAAGTCGAAATTGCGCCTATCTAGTACATATTCTCTAAAAAGCGTAAGAATCGAAAGACATGAGTATAATAATTATTGGCTCTTGTTGTGATGATGGAGCAATTTGGAGAAAAGAATCCAACAAGTGTGAGGAACTTTGTGGCCAAAATGGGTAGACAACGCAGAAACAATATCTAAAGCATAACTATGAACCTCAGGTTTCCTTGACATCCGAAGAAGCATTGCTGTCCACATTCCAGGTGCAAGCTTCACGGCCTCACTCAGACACTTGAATCCATTGCTCACTCTTCTCATTGTCCCTTCTTCCTGAAAGCATGAGATTTTGATTTAACAGTTTTCGTCTTTGATTTCTTAGATTATTCCATTGAGAGAGAAGAAAAAGAAAAGGGAAGGTTTTTGATGATTGCTGACCCTGAGATTGATGGTCTGCTTCTTCATGTTCGGATCAAGAGCCCCTTCTTCCAGGAAAATATCAACTACTCTAATTATGTCCTGAAGAAGGAAGACCCGAACTCTCTGCCCTTTCTCTGATAATATGAACAGTAGCAGATCTTCTGTGGCGGAAACTACTGAATGCATGTCGAAAGACTTCAATTTCGACGACGACTTCAACGTTTTATCTTCTGGAGACTCTCCAGAAGTCGCAGAAGCCTGTTCGGATATAGCTGCTACCTGAAAACGAGAGAGTTATAAAATCTCATTCTTCAGATTACTCAATTTCCCAAAGATATCAACTAAATCCTAAAGAGGAGGAGTTGTATGACGTACCAGGCGTTCAAGCCGATTCCACCTTATTGATCCATCATTACAAATTATAAGTTCCCTTAGTATTTTCCTCATATCTGGGCTTGCATCTGCTAATAGCCTCCCGATAACAAATGGATATGCGCTCTCGATCACTTTAAACTCTGGATCAAGAATCTTTGCAGTGCCTTCTAGTGAACCAAGGGATCTTATGACAAGAGCATAATCTGGAGGCAGCGAAAAGTTGAACTCGTACATAACATCATATAATTGTTCCATCACCCCCTGTACACAGGTGAAAGTTCGTGTCAGTGGGTATCTCACCAAACAAAGAAATTAACTCTCAACTATGACAACATCAGCTTCTGATTGGGTTTAAAACAATTGGGAAAGATCAGTACAAAAAATCCCTCTCTTAGAAATCCGAATTCCTTTCTCAGATTTTTTTAGCCCCCGTCCAATGTTTTGGACTATAATGAAGTCGAGATTCTAGTTTGATGCACGAGATTATTAGCTAAGCGCTCTAATACAAACACGAGTCATTCTAGCAGAAGCCAAAAAAAATGCTAACGAGGTCGGTTCAATTACCATCATTGTAAAAACAAACAAGCTCCTACTGTTACTTTTCTCTATCTTTGTGACTTTCAAAAGCATAAGGTTGTAAAGAAATCATCTCAACATGTGCCTTATTCGACTTACAAGTTTAGTTGAAAACATTTCAGCGCATACGCAATGATACTAAAAAAATGTTATTAAAGGCTTCGCCATAATTGTATATTTCGTGAATGTGTCTGTAGGTCTGAGTGTAATTAACATTACACGATAAAGGAAGGGAATACCTGGAAATCTTGTGATATTCTAGTGCTAGAACCAAACGACGCACGCAAAGCATTTGAAACTGGTTGTAAATCGACCCCTTCAGGCAAAAATCCCAAGGAAAGGAAATCATTTGCCAAACTTAGAGAGTCACGGTTGACAAAATGCACCAGCTGTAAGCGCAACAGAATTAATCAAACTCGAAAATGTGGCGAAAACACATTCTCAAATAGGAAAGTTATTCTTTCGCCATGGGAAAGAAAATGACGTTGCATGTAGTTTATTATAAGCAAAATTGAGAAGAGAAACTAGAAAGATCGCAAGCTTATATAAGACAGAGAAAAGGTAAGTTTAAACTGAAGTTGAGCTTACAATTTGAATAAGTCCCACACGGTAATGACGTGGGATATTCCCCATCATGCCGAAGTCAAAATAAACAAGAGACCCTTCTTTAGTAGCCACAAGATTTCCTGGGTGCGGATCAGCATGAAAGAATCCAACCTCAAGCAACTGCTTTAACGAACAGGATAAGCCCTGTGAACCAAACCAAAACAAGGTTCTCAATGGCAAACTTACAGAAACCTAGCCTTACTAAATCCACACCGATACCTCAGAATCACAAACTTATATCTGCAGATTAATATGTCACTTTGTGAGAACGTTAACCTAGCATAATTAGGTATCGGTTACTTTGTTACCTGATCGATCAAGTCCCTTCTATCAAGAGAAGCCTTTCTCAGCTTAATTTCATCTGTTAGTTTTATGCCGTCGATCCATTCCATCGTGAGTACCGCTGTGCGTGTGAAATTCCAGTAAATTTTAGGGACTTTGATGTTTTCTGCCCTGTGATTCCTAGACTTAATCCCAGATCCAGTGTTATCACTAATCTGATCATTCCCTGTCAATGTTCAAAGATGTATTGTATTTAACAACGGTTATTCAGAAGAGTTCGCACAATCTGCTACAAGAGAAGCTACCTGGGTCAAAAGAGTAGAGAGAAGCAAATCGTTCTGCATTTTTCGCCTCTCGAATGTAATCTATTTCATCAAACATATGCCTGACCTGTTCATCCACAAGAGACATGAACACGTTTGTATAATAGAGGTAAGCAGAAAACTAGTTCAAACATTTCATATAAATGACTCACCATCTCATTCACTGCTACCAAAAGATCCTTACGGGCTTTCGCAAATCGTTTCATTTGTCCTCCAATCATATGAAATAAGAGGGCATCACGTGTTAGCGAAACTGACATTCCAGGTCTCTGAACCTTAACAGCTACCAACTGTCCAGAATGCAGATGAGCTGCAATACTTGAAGGGAAAACTTGAAAGATTTAGCTTCTAATAACTCTAAACTGAGAAAAACGGCAACGAGGATACCGGTAGAGACCAAAAGGATAAAAAAGCCAACCACAGTTAAAAAGGTATCTAACCTTTGTATACCTGGCCCAGAGATGCAGCAGCAACAGGCTTAGGACTAATATCTGCAAAAAGTTTTGACACTGGAGCACCCAGTTGCTCTTCAATACACCGCATGGCAACAGTAGTTGGAAATGGAGGAATTTGATCCTATAATAATCAAGAGAAGATACATTATCCAATTATACCGGCACAGGCATATGAATAATGTAAAAGAAAGAAAGATTGCCCACCTGCAACTTTGAAAGCTCCTGACAATATATAGAAGGTAATATGTCTGGTCTCGTGCTCAGGGCCTGCCCGAGCTGCAACAAAAATAATGTATTACTTTGCGAGGATATAAAAGAAGAAAAGACTGAGATTAGTATATTTACAGGAGTTATGGAATAAAAAAAGCGAATAACTAACATGCCTTAATGTAGAAAGGCCCCAAGCTGATAAGAGTTTCACGGAACTGCATCCAGAATGTGATAAAGTTACTATCAAATTGATTATTGGCCGAGCCCAAAGAGTACTCTTCATTTTTAAAAATTAACCAAACCAAGTATTGGCAAACAACAGATCATCATAGGTCGCGAGCTTACAGACCTTGACAGCCCGTTTCCTCATATCCTGCTCAAACAGCTGCCAGAAGGCAAGCTTCACCACATAGAACGAAATGATCGCAGCTCTATACAATGCCAAAAAAGGGCCAAAACGATACACTGCAGAAAAACTTTTCGAGCTATATGCTCCAAGAGCATGTCCAAATTCGGTTTCAAGAGATTCTCTCCGCAACTTTGCATACTCTGATGTAGGTATTCCACCATGAACGCTGGTGAAGCCCGTTGAATACCTGCGAACCCATTCCCCAACAAACTATTAGCCCAGTAAGACATCCTGAAATCCTCAATTGGTTGTGTATCCGAAAGTGATTCAACAGGATCAAGAACTCACGTTCTGTGCTGCAAGTAAAACGGTGAAATCCATGTAGTTGTCCGTCTTGGGAGCTCATTATCCCTCCCTCTCGATATGTAGTCACCAAGCTTGATGTCAATCGTTTTGTCATCACGTACAGCTACAACTATAACAACAACAACCTCATCAACATAAAATCCTAATTGCAAAAGGAAAATAAAAAAAATCTCAGCCGCAGCATCATTTTAGCCTAATACACGTCTTATAAACACCCCTGAGCTGAGTCTAGGAAAGATAACACTGCAAACTTCACTGAAGCTGAGCTTGGGCAACCATGGAATTACAAAAGCAGAGAGTAATCAGCATTACAAAACTAATATGTAATTCGAGATAATCACAATTCTTTCCTCCCGCTATGCCTAGTAAATTAAGTGGATTCAAAATCGCGATTATGGAGTCAGAAATCCAGAATTTCAACCCGAAAATCATTCTCTCCCGCATTTTTTTCTCTCTAAATTCCTATAAATTGTTCAACGAAACATCAAAATTGCCATCGAATGCGAGACCGAAAAGGGAAAGAACTACGTACATCTCTGGAGCAGCGAGACACGGCGGTGATGGCGGAGAGCAACAACGACATTCCTCATCGGCTAACAGTAAGAAGACGACTACCTATTCAGTCGAACAGCATGCGACAATCCCATAGTCCGTCCAGATTATCACTTGCGCAAAACCTGTTCGCTAAAATGCGCAAGCGAGATCGTCCTTGAAGAAGAGGTATCTCTCTCCACGTAAGAGCCGCCGAGCCGAGGAAGCAAAACAGTGCAAAGCAAAGATCGCCACGTCGATGACACGTGGCAAATTCCAATGCAGTCGGCGTTTCTGGGCCGGATCAGGTCAAAGTGATAATAGCTTAGGCCCATAGATGTTCAGCGTAACTGGAGTAAGGATAACATTGCTCCTGCTCCAAAACAGCACTGAGAAGATTTTCAAATCGGAGAAGAATAACTCGACGACTCTTTCTCTCACAAAAAAGTACCTTAGTCGTCTCCGGCAGAGAAATTTCGGTGAAGTATAAAACCAGATCGATCCGTGTGAGAGTGTTTTTCTCTTTCGTCTGCAATGGAGAAGTCTATGGATCTCGTACCGGCTTTGGTTACTTTTCTCGCCGCAGCTCACGTCATCGCCTTGGTAACTTCACCTGCTCGCCGTTTCGCATTTAGGTTAATATATTTACAGCACCGATCGTTGATCTCTGTCTGCTTATGCGATTTGTAGGTTTACTGGATTTACAGATTGGCCTCTGACCGTCAGCCTCAGAGACAAAAATCTCAATGAGGAAACATCGATTGGTTGGGTTTTGTTCCGATCTGATATTCCGTTATCGGCGGTTTTTAGTTGTTGGTTTTGATGAATTATTCGCCGAGTATTTGGGATTGAACCTGTAGTTCCTTTAAAAGATCTTAGGTAGATCATATTATATGTTCACCAGTATACTTTTTTACCTATGCGCTAGCGAGTTTTTCTCTCTGTTGTTTCTGCACTTTTGGTGTGTCTCTGTAATAGATTTTGCTACGTTTCCAATCATTGGTTCATTAGCAATCATGGCTTTGCACTTGACATCACGGAACCAAATTTATTCTTATGCTCAAGTTCTTGCTAATGAGGGATGAGTTCTCTGTTATTGGCCCTATCTACCACTTTTTCAATTGCCATCTTTCTGCAACCTATAGGATTAGGTTACTGCAACTAATTGCAGCAGCAGCACCATTGACTGATTGGATTATCAGTTGGTTTCGAAGAGTCTATTACTACACAGTCTTCTTTTTGTCTACGTTTCAGTTCCGATGTTACCCGCTTGTCCTGTGTATGGTAGGAATTTTTGTTTCGTAGGAAAGCCTTGCCGCCCTTTTGCCGGTAAGCTTTTGGGGTGGCTCACATTTTCCAAAACTTATGGACCCTAAAGAAACTTGTGAAAAGCTTTGATGGTGTGATGAGTGACGAAATCAAGGACAAGCAGTCTATAACCTGATGTTGAGTAGCCAGAAGAAATATAAAAACAGTGTGGTATTGGTCATGTTTATTCAGTGGACTTTGATTGAAGAGTCAGATTTTAGAGTCGTAGTCAAAAGTCAATTCTAAAATTTACAGTCTAAATTTAGGGGAGTTACTGGGAAAGTTGTAATTTTTTTTGAAGAGTTCAAAATTTTGAAGAGATTAGTGTTATTTAAGGGGGAAATTTCGCAATGTATCTAATGATGCAATTATTTTTTAGATTCTAACAGCATTAAATCACAAACTGGAAATAAAACAGGATCGCTTCAAAACGATTTTGATCTATCAAGGATGGTCAGTTGGTCACGACTGATTACATAATAAAGTTAAGCGATTAAGCAACATTCACTATAGTCATGTATATGCCGATGATACCTAAAAACACGTATTTCCGTTTTCACTGTCTAAGTCTAACCATTTCTTGCTTTATCAAAATTACTACTTGAATCAAATTTTCGACTCTGATTAGAAAGAAAATTAAAAAGAGAAGTCAGTGGGTGAACTTTTCATGAATACCTAATGTATTATATCAAAATATTACTAATAAATCAATAAAGCATTTAATTTTATTTTTATCAACAGTTTGAAATTCCACTTTGGGAGTGTAGTTCATCAGCTCATCCACATGGGAAAGTGTGAGAGAGGGGGAAGAGCATAAGACCACTTGCCTTCCTCAATCAATAAAATAGTTAAATCCTTTTTATCATAATAATCAACGTTGATTCAGAATTGAAATGAAAAACACACAACAAAAAATTCCGAGTTACCTCAAGGGTATTTGCCGTAATTTCTTTTAATGTTACAGAAAAGGCAGTGGAGCCCACTAATTAAACCCCACCACACGAGTAGCCAACCAGAGAAAAGAAAAGCGAGAGAGAGAGGCAAAAAGAACCAATCACACGCCATGAAGTCAACCAAAAGCTCCGCCGGCGATAATAATTCCAAACCGGCCAGGACCGGATCGGTCTCGCCTGTACCGGAGTGGATAACCGAGACGATCAATGGTGGATCGCTCCGCCTCGTAGATCTCCATACCGGAATCAACGGCTGGGCTTCGCCTCCAGGGGACGCCTTCTCTCTCCGCTCCGCTAATTACTTCACCAACAAACAGAAATCTCCCGGCGGAGACTGCCTCCTCTCTCTCGCCGGCGTTGACTGGCTCAAATCCAGCACGAAACTCGAAAACGTCCTGGCTCGTCCGGACAACCGCGTTGCTCACGCGCTGAGAAAAGCCCAGTCTCGTGGCCAATCCCTAAATAGCTTCATCTTCGCGGTGAATATCAATGTTTCAAGCAAGGAACCGTACAGCTTGGTGACGTACTTCGCGACCGAAGATCCGATTCACTCCGACTCCGTCCTCCACCAGTTGATCGACGGAGACGACTCGTTCTGTAACCAAAGATTGAAAGTGGTGAGCCGAGTCGTGAAAGGTCCCTGGGTAGTTAAAGCGGCGGCCGGGAGCTTCGGCGCGTTCATTTTGGGTAAGGCTGCGAGGTGTAGTTACCACAGAGGATCTAACTACTTGGAGATCGATGTCGATTTAAGCAGCTCGGCAATCTTGGCGGCGCTTTTGCGGCTTATGTTGGGGTACATTACGAGCCTTTCCATCGACGTTGGTTTCGTTGTGGAGGCGCAAACGGAGGATGAGCTGCCGGAGAGACTGATCGGAGCCTGTAGGATTTGTCATCTGGAGTTATCGTCGGCGTTTTTGGTCGTCGACCCGCAGAAACCGCTCGGAATGATGATGGGTTCGGCGAAAACAAACCACGGCGAGGAAGACGAGAATTAGGTTTCAGATTGAACGAGGAAGGAAGCCCGGGTGGATCTGGATCTGGAAGAATCTGAATTTATTGCCGGTTATATCGACCCATTGTCGGTTTCGTAGTTGTTGCGTCATTCGCAAGTATTTGTATTCTGTTTAATTATTATTTAAGAATTTATACCCAATATACATTTTTTTGCTGTCAAAGCGTATTTTTAGACTATCCAAAAGGAAGGCGTCCGAGCCAAGGCTGCTACAGAACACCACCTACGACTACGAGGCGTGGCGGGCTTAGTCTACGAAATGTAGTACAATATCAAAACGAAGATCTATATATACCATCATCCTCTGACGCTATACACCTTTTCCCACTCTTTTGCATTGGTATTACAGATCTCTGCTCTCTGGAGTGTGGCATAGAGTAAGTGAGCATTCTCGCTTCTTACTGTCGTGCGGGTCTTAGACATACAATATGCTCGCAGTAGATATAGCTTGTCATTACAATAAGCTGTGAGGTTTTATTGAACTGGAAAGAGTATATACATCTTGATGCAAAAATAACATGTGAAAGCATACGGCTTGACCTATACTTTACATTAAGGCCTTTCTCCTTACATTGGCAACTATATATATATATTTGGATACGCGTTGAGCATATACATTGTGTTTCATTACCGTAATTTTATTAAACAGCATTTAGAGGACACACATTTTTATATTGGTTAGTAGGATTAGAGTGAGTACAAAAAAACTTACTGTAGATCACAAAATCATGAATTTAGAAAGGAATAAAAAAACTCAATTTGAAGTCTACCCTTGTTTGCAGTTTTTGAGCTATTCAAGGATAACAAGGTGGAACTACTTGAGCCCAAATTAGTGTTTATGTATAGCCTTAAGCCTTGGAGGATTAGCTCTGTGTATATATCTGGAAGGTTAGAAATCTTTATCCTTTCCCCATTGTCATTGCCTATTATTTCCCTATTGCTTGAGGTATACGGCTGCTACTCTTCAAAATAATGTCTTTTTTTTTTTTAGCTCATCTCTTTGGGTCTTCTTCCAACACATGCATCAGACTGTGTTTCATCTCTATCCCCTCCACAGGTTGGTCTCTTTTCAACAAATCATATCCTCACATTGAATGTTGCAGATATAATGGAATTTTGTGTTAGTATAGTTTGACTCGTGATATATAATATAGGCATCGTCTTTTCACTGTCTCTTTAGGATCGGTCGAACACTCAGGCGGAGGAATCGTTTTCCATTGATGAATCTGCTTCTCTCCGTAAGAAGGTCATTAGGTCAGGAGATGATAATCAATGACAGACGGACAACAAGTGATTTGTTCAACCGGCCATGAGAAGGGCTCAAGTGGGTATTGGCTTTGTCTCCATTTGCTTTATATTTTCTCATATCAACTAAAAGTTGGAAAATCCGGACTTCGGTTCGTTTCAGGTTCTGCGTTTTCGTGGTTTTCGAAGGCTTTTTGGTTTTTAGGTTTAGGAAATATATATAATACTACTTAAGTTAGTTCCCCATGGTTTAAAGCAATTTAACTTAAGATCATCAAATTCCTTTTGTCTCTAAATAAAAATTATTTATTGATTATCATACGCTTGCATGAACCGATCGAGTGACTAGCTCGTTTTACATTCTTTTCTGGTAATTGAATTATTTTCTTTATCTCAACTTGTCCTTTAACAGTTTCTACTAATTGGGACCTATGTCACATATATATGTTCGTAATGATCTAATGAAACCTACATGTTTAAACAAATTGACGTAAAATATAAATTAACGAAAGTGATCATATTCCCAGTTTGATATCAAGAGTTTCAACAGGGATCATTTTTTATCATTGCAACTTTGTAAGTAGCACTCAAACAAACAAACAAAAAGGTTTATGATATAGCGATTTTTTTATAGCCACTAATTCTACAAAATAAAGCCTAAGTAAGTATATTAAATATAAAATATATATAGACAAACAAGTTTTAATTTTGATAAGTAGGTACATCAACATCTTCTAAAAGTTATAAATTATTTTCATTTTTCAAATATTTTCTAAAAACTAAAAGAGTGTAACAGTTGGTAGTTGGTGGTGGCAAACTTTTATATATATTAATCGATAAAGGTGACAGAACCCCAAAGATGCTGGGACGTATGTATTTTTGCTTACATATATAAAGAAATGGAAATGGCTTTTTTTTTGGTATTTCAAAATCAGTGGAGTAGTAGTGGTGACAAGATCTGTTTTTATCCAACGGTATTCGGACACGTACTTAAAGAGGCGATACTTAGGTTAAAAACAAACTACTTCTGTTCCTTTGTGGCCGACTGGTCTTGAAAAATAAAAAAGCTTTGCTTTTCTTGTGTGCTCATGGACGGTTTTGACCTTCGGACCCAAATCAAAGTCTTTTTTACTTTAGAAATAGGAAAAATATGGGAATTGCTGAAATTAGCAGACTGCATATACTTTACGTAAGATTTTAATTACACATCTACGAAATAAATATGGAGAAAGAGAGAAAAGTCAAAAAGTATTAATGAAGGTACTACTTAGTGAACGATTAGGTTTGTTATTGCGACTTTGATGCAAAACCAAGTTACAAAAATAATAATTCCATCTTCTTCTCTTTTTGTTGAATTTACCTTATAAATCCTTTTTTTCTTTTTGCCAACAAACCTTATACATTTCTTCAAATAAAGAAGACCTTATAAATTCCAATAATATTGTGTTTTTTTTATAAGGTGAAATTGGAAAGAAAAAAAACAGGGGAAAATAGAAAGTAGAAAATTGGAGAAAATGTTCTTTGTAAGAGACAAACAAAGATGTATTTTGGTCAAACATTTAGCAGCAAAACCTTTGACATTTTCCTTTCGTCGCTCTGATCTGAGTTTTTATCCTTTCATTTCTTTAATCATTTTTTCTCTTCTTCTTCTTCTTCTCTTTCTTCGTCTTCAATGGGCATTTGTTGCTCATACGAAATCAGGTCAACGAAGCTTCCTGTTTGCCAATTTCATTCTTGTTTTTTTTTTTTTTAGCTTTAATCCAAGCTTAGATTTTGATTCCTAAATCTCTGTTTTTTGACTTGCCTACATCAGAAGATTTCATCATTTGTATGATCTACGCTTCAAGCAAAGATATTTGTTTTCTTCTTCTCTGAGCTCAATCCAATCCAATCCAATCCAAATCTGTTTCTCTCAGTTTCAGACAAAACCAACATCAAAAGTTTCAACATTTAAGCTCAAAAACGGATCCAAATCTTCACTCTTACCCTTACGAAAACCAGTTATGGTAGTAGAAGAGCAAAGCCTTGAAAAAGGCGGATCCGTCCATGTGGTCAAAGGAGAAAGCCGTTTCCGTAATGTGGTGTGGGGTCCAGTGAGGTGGATAAAGATGCTGGCGAAAGAGCTTCACTGGAGCTTTGTGTTCGGTGTGGTCTCACTGTACGGAATAAACCAGGGACTTGGTGGCTCATTGGGTCGTGTAGCCACAGAGTATTACATGAAAGATGTTCAAAAGGTTCAGCCTTCTGAATCTCAGGCTCTCACTGCAATCACCAAGATTCCATGGATCATTAAGCCTCTTTGGGGCATTCTCACTGATGTTCTTCCCATCTTTGGCTTCCACAGACGCCCTTACTTCATTTTAGCCGGTAAATCTCGGTCCAAATTTGAATCATCTTCTCTTTTCATTTTCTCATTAAATATATAAGTTCTCCAATGTGTTTTTTTGGCAGGGGTGGTTGGAGTGGTTTCTATGCTGTTCATATCGATTCATAGTAATCTACACCTTTACTTGGCATTGTTGTGGATGACAATATCAAGTGCTGCAATGGCCATAGCCGATGTAACCATTGATGCTTGCACCGCCTACAACAGCATCAAGCACCCTTCTCTTGCATCGGATATGCAGAGCTTATGCAGCTTAAGCTCCTCCATTGGAGCTCTTCTTGGTTTCTTTATGAGTGGCATCTTAGTTCATCTTGTTGGCTCCAAGGTTAGCGAATCTTGCGCCGTGTATCTCTGTCGTTCGTGATTTCTCTCTAATCCCGTGTTTCGTTTTTCGACATTAGGGCGTGTTTGGCTTGCTGACATTCCCATTCGCGTTAGTATCGGTAGTCGGGGTGGTGTTTAGTGAGTCCCATGTTCCTGGTTTCTCTTACAAACAGGTTAACTGTATTCTGTCTTCACTAGCTTGATGTTCTAACCAGCATGAGATGATTGACTCTTGTTTGTATCAATTCAGGTAAATCAGAAATTTACCGATGCAGGGAAAGCAATGTGGAGGACAATGAAATGCTCAGATGTGTGGCGGCCGAGTCTGTATATGTACATTTCCCTTGCTCTTAGTTTGAACATTCATGAAGGTCTCTTCTACTGGTTCACAGATTCAAAGGATGGCCCTTTGTTTGCTCAGGTACTCCCTAAAACAACCAGTTTATTATATACTCGAAAATGTGTAAATGTGTTGAGAGAGCCTATCTGGTTTGTTTCAGGAAACGGTTGGTTTCATTCTCTCAATTGGTTCAATCGGGTCGATTCTAGGAGCAACGTTGTACCAGCTAGTCCTGAAGGATCATCCGTTCCGTGGCCTTTGTCTGTGGACTCAACTTCTCTATGCCTTATCCGGAATGCTTGACCTCATTCTCGTGCTGCGTCTCAACTTAAAATTTGGCTTACCGGACTATCTCTTCATAGTGGTCGATGAGGTAGTCTCTCAGATGATCGGACGCCTGAAATGGATGCCGCTGCTCGTCCTCACTTCAAAGCTTTGTCCTCACGGGATTGAAGGGACCTTCTTTGCGTTGCTAATGTCAATCGACAATGCAGGCGTCATGACCTCGTCTTGGCTCGGAGGAGTGTTGCTGCACCTCCTCAAGGTGACCCGGACTGAGTTTGGTAACCTGTGGCTTGCAGTTTTGGTCAGGAATGTGATGAGAGTTTCGCCGCTCCTTGTTCTGTTTCTTGTGCCTAAGGGAGATCAGAACACGTTCAAGCTCCCGGATGAGATTATGGGGGAAGAAGATTCGGAAGAAGAGGGAGACGAAAAAGAAGGAACTCGGAATTTGGAATTGGCGTCTCTTGTTCAGTCCGTTGATAGAAGATAGCTACAGCGTTCTCTTATTATAGAATTTTGAAGCAAATGCTTCACTTTTTTTCAGCATTTTTCTCTTAACTTTACTTGCACTGCTACGAAGTGCAAATTTTCTCAGTATACATCACAACTCTGTCTTTTTGGTATAGAAGGAAACTGTCTTGTGAAATTTTATCAGTATATATCACAACTTTGTCTTTTTGGTATAGAAGGAAACTTATCTAAAATAGTTCCTAAAGTAAAAAAAAAAAGAAACATAAGAATCCTGAAGAAGAAAAAATGAGAGAAAAATCTCAGAAAACTGGACTGGAATACACAATTACAAGCTGTGTCTGAGAACGAGTTTTACATATCTTCTGGGTTTAGAAACACAAAAGGGTTTAAAATATTTTTATAGGAAAACAGTATGCAGAGAACAAACCATGAGGTCAAGGAACAATCATCATCTCGTGCCTCGTCGGCGCCAATCCCTATCTCTAACTCTGCTTCTATCATGATCGTCTCGCTCGTGGCTTGAACTCTTTTCACGTCGGTCTCGATCCCTGTTTAAATCATGTTGCCTATCTCTGTCTCTGAGTCTCTCTCTGCCCCTGTCCCTGTCTCTGTCCAAGTCATGATCTCTCTCCCTGGTTGATGATTTCCGTGGTGGACTTTGGCTCTGGTTTTCCCCACGGTGTCGCTTTTTAGACGATTCTCGAGAATCTTCAAGCTTCTCCTTCCGCTCTATTATTGGTTTCTCTGCAGTTAAAAGCCTTGTTAAAATTTACATGAGGGCCAGTTGAATCAGAACGATCATGAACATGGCCATGTCCTGGACTACACCAAACTCAAACTCTAATCTTAATGTTTGAGACGCACCCACACATGTAAAATGCGCAAGTTACACGTGAGTGTAAGAAACTGAGCTAAAGAAAGCTCATGTTTCCCCCATTGTTGCATCAATTAAACATGGAACAATTTAATAACCTTTCTCAAAACAAAAGAAGACTAACTGCCAGGTGTAAAGTATAACTTACGATTTCTGTTGCCCTCGTTAGATCCTGATAAGCCATAATCAACTTCAAGCCTCTTTCGGTTGATTTCTACTTTTCTCTCTATCTCCTCGGAGTTTTTCATCCCCTGTTCCTCGAGAGTTTCACGATACTCTATCAAAGCAACTTCTATGCGTCTAAGCTTTTGTCTGCAGTAGAGAAAAAACAAAGTAAGGTAGCAGCTTCTTGAGTTTCAAATGACACAATTAAACAACAGCTTCTCGTAAAGGTTTAGACTCATTTGAACAGCAGCCTATTGGTGCAAGTTCATGTATGAGTTTAGACACATTTGGGTACATACAATTGATGCATTTTCCCAAAAGCTTTCTATGGTTTTCAGTTATCTTTTAATCCATATTTTGCGTGTTTAAGTTAGTTTCCTTAAATCTATTGAATTGATCAAACCTTTGCTCTTCGTCCATTCCATTGTCAGGTTGTGCACGAACACAATCATCACCCTTGAGATCCTCCTCATTGGCCTTGAAAGTTGTCCCACCAGTATTGTCGCTTCCCGAAGAGTAGCTCTTCTTTTGTTCATCGTCAGCTTCATCATCCTCTCTAGCCCATTTTGAAGCTGGCAATATGAGGTCGCTCTTTTCTTTTAACACAAAGGCTTTCAGCTCAGGCTGTGGTATTGGTACTGTCGTGGCCAGATTCGTAGGCTCTTTCATTTCAACCTCTGCATGGCTATTCCTGATATGCTCACGCTCATTCTTAACTTCTTCCCAAGTTGAATGGTCTTGCGGATACTTTGAAATTTCATCCACTGCTTCATAGCCACGTTGTTTCTCTGTGTCTTCAAGGCTTAGTAGCCGAGAAACCATCACTACTCTACCCCCTACAAGAGACAGTCCATTGTGTCGGCAGCGTCTCTCAAGCTCAGAAATTGGTAAATCCATCAGCTCTTGCCTTGCAGCGCTTTTGCCTATTGCCAGTGCAGCATCTGGATTGATCTTACCAATATCGCTCATATTGTCAATGTAACCTTTCGTCTCTATTTCAGGTGCATCACCGCAGATAGAATGAAATACGGTAACACCAGAGATTCCTGAACGGAGAAATGTAGCACGTAGTCCATATATGTATGCGTCTGAAAAGAGAAACCAATCTGCCCATACCTGCAGTACTTTGAGAACCCGTTCCTGCAAAAAATCTGAATGAGTTTACGACAGCATTTCATATACGCAAAGAAAGCCATAAAAGATTATTTTTATTTCTGACAGTACTTTTAGAGCCTCAGCAGTCATTCTTCCAGTTATGCTCCGGTACAGATCATTGAAGCTTTCCATTATATCGGGTAATGTTGCTTCGAACTTGGTTCGGTATGCAGATGCATTTTTAACAGGTGCGCTGCTATTATGAAGAATATCAGACACAAGCATGAGTCTAGCAACTTTAGTTGGAATTGATGTCTCTTTTAGGGTCAGGGACTCCGTCAGAACTTCAACAACCTGTGGAATAAATACACATATATAAACAGGAAAATGCATCTTAATATCTATTTACTAACAAGTAATTCTGTTCAGAGATTCTATGAGGTGTCTAGAAAAAAGAATCTGAAAAGATGTTTAAATCCGAGGAAAAGCATCTGATTTTGGTCCAATAACAGGGTATCTTTCTAGCTATTTTTTAGGTGTACAACGCATTCTTTAGCTACTGCACACAAATGAACCGACATGTAAATATTTTCTATAACAAATAAGGGATTAAAACATTTGTGAAGCTTTTCTATGGAGCATAGGATCGTCTATAAAACTAAATGTACCAATATAATTCAGAACAAATTATACCTCTCCAGCTGCATCTGCATTATCTAAAGCAAAGCCCATAGCTTCTTTTATTTGACTCCTTTCTAAAGTTAGGGCACGCAACATGTCCTCGAACTCATCTCTTTGAGGATCGGTCAGAGTCCTCTCAACTTCTGCACGCTGTAAAATTTACCAGTGTAAGGTGCCCCGCAATACTAAAGAACAAAACGAGACAAAAAAATATAATTAATAAATCCGAAGTGAGACTGCAAGAAGATTACCCTGCTTCTTCCCGCTGCATATGTGCTTGCAGACTCTTTGTCATGCTCCTGGCTCTTAGTTACAGGCAGCGGTGGCGGTATCCATCTGCAATAAGAGCAAAAGAAAGTGTTAAAACAATAGAAGTGCAAAGGTAAACCAAACCGAACACCAGGACCAGTTTCACAGTTGACAAGGTTTAATACCTTCCACTACCAGTTATCATGATATACGGCTCTGTTCTCCACCTTTGAAGTGTATCACCCTAAACAATGCAGAAACATTCACCAGCTTATGAGAATGTAAAGCTCAAGGAGAACCTAAAATATACTTCAGTTATAAAGCAATCAAAATGTACCTGAGCAAAGGAATAGAGTCTCCAGACGTAGTAAGTATGCTCCTTTGAGCCCAGCGCAAACAAGAACTTAAACAGTGGATTCCCACGGCCCCTCTCCATTATAGCTTGCTCAAAAGCACATTCACCATCCAGAACATAGAGAGCCATTGTATCAATCACATGTCTGAGGTGCTCGTTCTCAGGAGTAACAACAGTGATATCCGGAACATTAGGGGTAAGAACCTGAGAATGGAATTCAATGCAAGAGATGTTCATTTTGGAATAAGATTATTTAAAAAGGGTATTGATAAGAGTGTCGTCAACTACAGATGCCACATCAGCAAGTTAGTCGAACCAAGCTCATTACAAATAAGAGAAGCATCAGGTACTGAGAAGTGTGAGTATTTGAAGACTCGTTTAGGAATCTATCCCTAGTTTGTTCTTTGGTTCTCTTTCTGCTCTACGCTACTTTAAGAAATAAAATAAAAATCAATTCTGAAACTTAACAGTAACATTCTGGACTATAAAATAATTTTAGCACTCCTCGAATATCATATATAAATTTTAAGGAATCAATCCAAGCCATGAGGAACCAAGTTTACATACCAGCTCAGAATTTTGATTTGGAACAGAAGTTATTGGTGGACCCGATTGTCCAGAAAAAATCAAGTTGCAGCCCTGCCAAATAAAATATATTAAATTTGCACTAAACAAATATAAAACTGGCAGTCAAAATTTTTTTGTGCATAAAATGGCAAGGAAATACCAATCACAATCAGGGATCAGGCTCATTTATAGGTTAGTGAATATAATTAAAGATGAAATGTATATCGAGAACAGCATGAATGCATCACAAACCTCCTTACTCCGAATAGCCATATGTCCAGGTGGTGGAGCAGGTAATGCTTGTGATGGTAGAGAAACCGCTTTACCCCATCCAATCTTCAGTTCATACTCGTACACGATGATCCCTGTAAAATTGGAATTATTTCTTTATAAGTTTCTTATGTATTGTCACACGCAATTAGGATGTTCATTTAATACAAAACCAGTCGACCACAGACTAGTCAATATTTTCATAAGGGTCATTAGTTTCCAACCTTGATTAACCAGTGGGTAATTTGTATTGATCGATAAAGAAAAGAAAAAGGTGCCAGGAAATTACATCAGTGAAGAAAGAAAAGACAAGGTACTAAATAAGGCGAGAGTAGTGACTAATACTGAATGCCAATGCATGCCTTTGTATTGAATATTGGTTGCAAATTTCTTTGACACTGACGCGGGCTTAGCAGTTTGCACTTTGCACATATGAAACCAATCAAATTTTGTTGAACTAAAGTATTTGAACTAATTTTCTACTGAAAAGCATAGAGCCTAAAAACGATTCTAGTATAATTATCCATTTAAAGCATTTATATCATACATTACACATGTTTCCTCTGCCTAGCAAATGAATTCTAGCCCAGGCTAGAATAGATAATTCTAGAGAAGACAGGCTAACAAACCTTGCATTTCATCTTTTGCAGCTTGTCCATCAGCTCTATGCATGAATGAAACAAAGCCACAGTTTCTTTGTCGCCTCCGCTCCTCTTCTGTTCTTGGCCACATAATCTTGACACTAGCTATGGGCCCAAATCTTCCAAAAGTGCGCAGAAGGAAATTTTCATCAACCTATGTAAGCATAAAGATCATATCTTAAAATGTAAGTCAAGGACGAATATTAGAAAACATTAGAGGGAGTAAACACTACATAAATTCAAGTACGAAAAGAAAAAAAAACACACCTTTGGGGACAGATTCCCAACATACAGATTTGTAGTTTGTGGGTCACCATCGTCAAACGATCCTAGCCTTCCACTGGGATCAAAATCATCAGGTAGCTCATCAAAGCGGCTAGATGGCTGAAGACAGAATAAGTTTAGTACAGAAAGCAGGGCAATATCTTTCCAAAAAACAGTGCACGGTTAATATGAGAGCAGAACCGATAAAGGAAGTGCAAGACTATGATGAACTAACCGAGTTATCGCCCTGACGATCACGATCCTGGTTTCGTCTTTCTCGCATTTCTTGTTCACGTTTCAGTTCCTCCATGAAATTATCTATGTTTCGGGTCTTTCCCTTTTCTCTCTCCTTGGTTCTCTCTTCCTCCCTCTAGAAAGATGAAATAAATGAACTTCCAACTACATCAATGCTTAAACGCAAATAATAAAAGAAATACAGTGAAAAAAAATCCAAGGTACTGACCTTCTTCTCTGGTTCTTTACCCTTAGATGCCAGTGGTGGTGGAAGAAAAGAGGGAACATACCTGCAAAGATTACGTGGAAGATAATTTTCTATATCACAAGAACA
>JAHZTW010000005.1:18050174-18460869 GCA_020283515.1 Alliaria petiolata | reverse complement strand
TTTTTTTTTTTTTTTTTTTTCCTAAAATTTATTACCAACATGAAATACAAGGTAGGATACATTGTGAAATACACGATATGATATCCAAGAATTTAGATATAAAACCATTTTTTTAATAACGGTCGGAGACAGAATTTCGAAGGAAGCGCCACTGTAACAGGCATTTAATTGAAGTACGGGTGCGATGAGCGACCAATAATAAAATAAAGTTTACTGGTGTCCGAAATTAAACGAAAGAGGTGTTTAGCGGCGAAACGCGGGTTATCGAAATCAATAGACACTTCTAAACAGAGTATAAATAGAAATGAAAGAATCACATATTGTCATCCAGAAAAATAATCCAAAGTGGCATTTGGGAAATCAAACAGAATACACTCTAAAAAGGTTTTACATATTAAAACCCTTCTTTTGTTACTGCAACCAAAACCAGAGCGAAACAAGAGAGGACCCTATTGAACAAAAAAAAAAAAAAAAGCTTTTAAAACTTGTGAAAATCATAAACTATATTACCTTCTTCTTTTCTCTCTCTCTCTCTCTCTCTCTCTCTCTCTTCAATGTTTCTGAATCAGTCGATCTTAACCGAGGAATAGATGAGCCTTGTGAACCAGAGACAAGCATAGAATCCGATTGTTCCGGTCAGCACAAAAAACGCATAGGAAGCGATGAGCATGTACCCGAAGTAGAGCATAGCCGAGACGAGCTTAGTGATCTGGAGCTTTGTGAAGAAATAGAAGGCCGCATAGAGAAAGAGATAGAGCGCAGAAGAACCTGAGGTGAGGTAAGACCTCCACCACCAGAGATAGTCTTCACTGCAAAGCTGGAAGTAGCAGAGAACAATGGTTATCTCGGCGCAGGTGACCATAAGTATAACAAAGACCAGGAAGAGGAAACCGAAGATGTAGTAGAACTGGTTGAGCCAGATTGATGTCAGGATGAAGAAGAGCTCGATGAACACTGCACCGAATGGTAAGATCCCTCCAATAAGGATTGAGAAAACCGGGTTCATGTACCAAGTTTGCTCCGGGATTTGCCTTGGGATTTTGTTGGTTTTCACGGGATCATCCAGCGCTGGCTTCTTGAATCCGATGTAACCGCCAACAAAGACAAGAGGGACCGAGATTCCAAACCAGAGGAAGATCAGAGCAAACATTGTCCCAAAGGGAACAGCTCCAGATGATTTTTGTCCCCAGATGAGAGCGTTTAGGACAAAGAAGATGGCTGAGACTACTGCAGGGAACAAGAAGGCTGTTCTGAAGGCAATTCTCTTCCATTCCGTTCCTTTGAACATTTTGTACAGACGTGAAGAGGCGTAACCCGCAAAGAGTCCCATGAAGACCCAGAGGAGCAGCATGGCTGTCATAAGACCTCCACGATTGGAAGGTGACAGAAATCCGAGCATGGCGAAGATCATGGTGACAAGTACCATTCCTAAACACTGGACACCTGTGCCAACATAGACGCAGAGAAGATCCGAATTGGTTGGAGGCCTGAAAACATCACCATGGACAAGTTTCCACCCTGTCTCTTCTTGAGCTTCTTCTTGAGTCTCAAGCTCGTTGTACCGTGAAATGTCGCGGTAAAGGGTCCTCAGCATTATCATCGCTACCATACCAGAGAGGAAGAGGACGATCATCAGAGAGTTGACGATAGAGAACCAGTGAATTTGATTGTCGCTCATCAGAAGATAAGCATCCCATCTAGACGCCCACTTCACTTCACTTTCCTAAAGAGACAGCAGTGGCGAAATTAACAAAATTGTGAGAACGGGAACACAATCGTATCTCACTAGGACATAACTATCAGGTGATAAACTGATTAATCGAACCAGAACTTGCCTGAAAATCAACATCATATGTGAAGATAATTTCCTTCTTATTGTCGACTTCTTGAGGGGTAGATGAACTAACAACCAGGCGCTTGGTGTGGGGATCACAGGTTGTCAAACGGGTCTTCTCACTCCATTGTCCCTCGTATTCATGCTTGACACTACAAATCAAGGTAAGAACAAATGGTATTGAAAATAGAGGGATTCTAAGAGTTCAATACGGTAACAAGAAATTGCACCTGTATGGTTTGACCTCGAATCCAACAATCCTTGCAGCATCGGTTTGCATGTCTCTGTGATACCGGACAGTGAATGCCAAGTGATTGTGCATAAAGTACTTTTGTTCTTTGCTCTGTAAATTCAAAGGAGAAAATTAGAAAACCGTGTTACCACGATGCAATGCAAATAGTGAGCAATCCAAACCTACATACCCCCTCATACTGGCCTTTAAGACCGACATGGTAGCCGAGCTGATACACAACAGAGGGAGAACCCTGATCAGCTCTTTCGATTGGTACCACTAGAGGAAGGTTATCGAGGATCCTAACACACACACAAACACAAATGAGAAAAATAACAGAGGGAGTACTTGATATTCACTAAAAAAAGTCAAAGAAAAGCTCATATTCTAGGTCCTACATGTTAACCCGATACTCGTCATCAATCTTCTCTTTGAATGCCTTGGCAGTCTTTGCATCAAGCGTGACACGGCAGAGAACATTGCACATTTGTGCCTCCCGCATTTTAAACTGCATTATTCAACCTTCGCAAGAATTAGGAAAGACCTAAATTTCTGACTAGAAATGAATAATAGTAACTCAAGCACCGACTGCGATCATTTTCAAACAAAACAGAGACAAACCGAATAAGGGGCATTTTCGATCCGGTCACCACGAAGCACTTCACCAAGATTTTCAGTACTGTCCACTATCTTCTTAGGGCGACAGAAAGGAAGAGAGTAATACGAGTACGGAAGCTGAGTCTTTATGGAGGTCAACTTGTTTACTTTCACCTTCAGCTCATCGCCCTGCAGATAAGGAGAGATCAACACTTGACTAAAAATTTACAAACTTCCAAAAGATTCTAATAAAAACATGCATGCACAATTTTTCAGAGATTTTGTATCCATTTGCGATAGTACCTCGCAACTTTATCTTGTGTAGTGAGAAGCTAATCATATGACAAATAGATAAGTAATTTGCAACGGATAAGGCTATTCCCGAATAGTAAATATTGATGAAGCTTCTGTTGAAATGTGACATTGTACCGATCAGGAGATCTACGAATTCGAGAAGGAGGCGAAAAATTCGAATTATACACATCCCCTCGAGAAACTTTTAAGAAAATTCAAAATGTCGGTTCATCAGCACTAGGATTCTAAACAGAAAAATCAAAAGCAGATCCGAGAGATCCAAATCAGATCCCAAGAGACAAGAGGAGATATTGAAAAGTTACCTTTTCGAAATCCTGAGGAGCGACACCTGGGAGGTAGAAAGAGTGAGCACCATGGATGAAGATCAGAAGAAGCGCGGCAATCACAGATCCAAAAAATTGTCTTCTGCTCCGAAACTCCATAGCTATGGCAGGTTCCACAGAAGAAGAAGAAGAAGAAGAAAGTGAGCAGATCTGGAGCTAAGAAGCTACGGTTTGTGAATGTGTTGTTTTGTGAGTCTCTGCGAGACGAAGAGAGAAAGCAAAGGCACTACAATAGATCCTGGTTTCTCTCTCCGTTATTGCTTCGTTTCTGTAACATCATTCCTCTCCATTTATATTCCGCCACGTGGCTCTCGTTGATTAGCCACAAAAATTAACCCCCCGTCGAGAACTGAATGGGCCACATTTATTTAAGCCCATATATTATTTATGTTCGGATCCATAACTATCATGTCAACTATGGCAACATTTTGATGTCCAAATCCATTTTCTTTCTTTCTTTTGAGTTTTGACTGAGATAATAAAACAAACGAATTTCTTATTGATTTATAATTTTATCATATGATCTCTTCAAGGAGCAGGAGGATGAGGAGAGTGCTTCTATACGGCGGCGTTTTGCTTCTAGCTTGCCTCTACCTGCCACGTGTCGTGGATTCTTCGGTCCGATGCAAAGCTTGGCTGGTTCAATCCATCCCCACGGACATGCCCGAGCTTCCTCGCACCTCTGGCGTACTCTCCACAGGTACCTTCACTGTTTCTCGAGAAAATCTGGGCACAAGAAGTGTTTATTATTATCTCTCTGCTCTGTTTTCTTCGCAATAAAAATTTGCAAATTTGTGTGATACGCCTTTAGAATTTTCTGGATTCGAAGTAAACAATTTCTTGCAAGAATAGTGTAGAATAATCATTTTGTTGCTTGTTTTCAGAGAAAGTCTGTGTTTTTTCGTTTTGATACTTTCAAAATTGTTCTTTTTTTTTAATTGAGCCTTGTTTCCTCTGTTTTCTAGTTTAGCTCTGTTTTTGTTTATTCCTAGGGGAAAAAGTTGGGTAATTCAGTTAGGCTGTTACAAAGACAAGATCTGTATTTGTTTTGAGGGAAATGTTTGGTGTGTAGGGGATGTGTTTCAGTGGCTTGCAAACAATTCAACAAGATCGCTGGACATCATAGCACAGTATTGGCAGCTTCTTGCTAACCCAAAGGATCCTCGCTCGGGCGATTTCGGTTTTTCAGATTCAGATTTGCAGCAACTTGGAGCTCATATTGGTTCTCTAGTTTACAAATCCATCGACAATGCTGCTAACCGGAATGTTAGTATCAGGTACATTTTCTTAGCGTGAAGACAAATCTTTCATAGTTAAGATCTTTTCTTGGAGGCAAATGTTTTGAGTATATATGATCATGGAATATTGAGAAATGGTGAGAAGGGTTTCTCTATATTAGCTTTCCCATTGAAAAGTATAATCTTTTTTTGAATTTGAATGATAAATGTTTGTGCATAGACTATTGTCTCATTCAGGAGTATACCCAGAGTATACCAAAGAACCATCTGATCTTGCTTCTGGAAGATCAAACGTCAAGAATGTGACTTTGTTACTAAGCAAATGGTGGGGCTCAGGAATTGTTCATGCCAAGGTTTGGATTTCGGATGATCGCGACGTGTATATCGGATCTGCCAACAATGACTGGAAATCTCTAACTCAGGTGTGTCTGAGTATGCATACACATTGAAATCGTATAGAACAGTCTCTGCGATGAATCAGATGGTTTGATTTTGCCAGGTGAAAGAAGTTGGGATTTACCTAAGTGGGTGTTCGCGAATTGCCCGAAAGATTAAGACTTATTTCGATAACTTGTGGCGATTAGCCTCTCTTGACTCTTCAATCAACACAAGAAGTGTATCAGATCAACAATGGCTGATCAATAGAACCGTTCCTTGCTGGTCCCATTTTATACCTAATAAAGCAAGATGCAGGTAATGGAATTGAGAAGTGACACCAAACCATAAACAACGATACTTCTTTCTTATCTACTTTGCATCAATTGTTTCTCTTCTCAGGTCACCTCTTCCAAGTTACACAGAGACACCTAATGTTTCACCAGGTTATCCTTCGCTATCTGATCCTGAGATGTACAGAATCGACATCGAAACTCTCCCTAGAAACCATTCTTGTCCAGAACCGCAACCGAGCTATCTATCTTTTGCACCACCAGAGGTGAAAAACAATAGACAATTTAGAACTTTTCAGACCTCTTTGATCATATATATATATATATATATATGATATGGTTTTGGATTCTCGAATATGTAGCTTTTGTTCGGAAAGCATCAATCTGATGAACAAGGATGGATAGATACAATTAAATCTGTAGTGGAAGGAGGAACAGTGAGGATCAATACAATGGATTGGCTTGGTCAGTCTCAATACACTAATCCTAAGGTTTACTGGTCATCACTTTCTTCCGCGGTTTCCGAGGTACTTGCCTAATATTCTTTATGATCTTACTCAGCCTAAAAATGTCTAGAAATTTTGAGATACATAAATTGACATGGCAGGTCGTGTTCGCCAAGAATGCCAAAGTGAAGATCCTAGTAGCATATTGGGGTCATTTCATTGAGGCCACTGATGGATACTTGAGGTCGCTGCTCTATTCCAATGTTCTCTGCTCCTCTTCCTCTGTGCAAAGCAAATGTTTTGGCCAAGTGGAGATCAGATACTACGTGGTTCCTGGATTTAACAAGGCAGGACCTGCGGTTAGAAACGGGACTAAAACCGGAAACCGGTATCCAGATTACACGAGGATTAATCACGGGAAATATGTGGTCAGCGACGTGCGAGCTCACATAGGAACCAGCAATCTCGTTTGGGATTATTTCTTTGCGACAAGTGGTGTGAGCTTCGGAACTTACAACACCAAGATTGTGTTGAAGCTTCAGGAGATCTTTGATGCAGATTGGAACTCTCCATATGTAGTTCCAGTTCAAGAATTTGGACAAGATGTTTAATTATTTCTTCTTGCAAAGTCATCCAGTGATCCATCCTGACATGCGCAAAACATCGTCATATATTGCCTTTCTTAATCTTTTCTCACCTTTTGACCTGGTTAATTAATTATATTAAAAACCGGTGATTAGGCATCCACGAACACGATTGTGGTGAAAATAAGATATTTTTGAAGGATAATATTAAAAAAGAAATTGAAAGGAGCATTATATGTTGGAGTTTGGTTGGATTAGGGCCGAAGGAAGGTCGTTGGAGTTGGGAATTGAAGAAAATTGAAGAAAAGACATACTTCTTCTGTTTTTTATTAAGAGTCGTTTTAGTATATCTTTTTCTGTTTTATCCTTTTAAAACATCATTTTGTTTGATAGGAATAATTAATAAGTTGAAAAGGTAGGAATAAAACTGGAAAAATTATCATAAATCTGCATTGAAATCTAAAAACGACAATTATTTGTAAAAAAAAAATAAGTTTAAAACGACACTTAAATTCAAACGGAGGAAGTATATAGATAGATTGAAACATTAAATAGGGTCCCACATTCAGATGGATAAGCAGTTAAAGTTGTACCACTGATTCTGATTGCCTTCATCATTATTCGATCCATCTGTTATACATCAATGTCCCTTTGTCCCAAAGTTACACACCCACCGGTTTAGGATATTGCAATGCAGTACCAGAATTTTGTACACTCCACCGTTTTTTTGGGACTGAGATCGAGTAAAATTTTGTTTTTCTATGGAAAATAATTTAGTTAGGTTTGGTCTGGTCTGGTCCGGTCCATATAAGATTAAACTGACTAGGTCATGTGTTAAAACAAACCCCATTAAACCCGCTAGCATAACAATGTGATGGAATTGGATCGGACCGGACTTGCATACTAAAAAGTCAGGACCAAATCAGTTTGATTCTATTAATTCCATAGGTCTATTTTTCTTCTGGATGTTGTTATATGGCCGTTTGCAGATTAGATGACTTTAGTTATTTCAATCCTGTATGATTAGCAGACATACAGAGTTGATTTGTGGGTTGTGTATTAGTGTACGAGTAATATCTTTGTTTGGGTTATTATAGTTTCGACTTGGTTTCGAATTTTATTTTAGTTAATGTTGGCTGAAATTCATATTAAAAAAAAAACAAAACAAAAAAAAAAACAAAATAAAATGCTGGCTGAAAATAACCTTATTTTTGGGAGAGTTTGGTGGCCCGATGATAAATAATGTTGGAGCAGATTCCATCCATTTCAGCTCGACTTACATTCCATGGATCCGAGGCTAAATAATGCATGATCCGTAGGACCTACAAACGTTATCTTTCTCTTTTTGTCTTCAGCACAATCTTTGTATTTCACTTTTTATTTGTCATTTACATCCATGCATGGTGACTTGTACGACAATCATTCTTACACGATAGGGTTAACCTGTGAGTAAATTGAAGTATGTAAAACAAAATCTTGTACACATAATAAGATATTGTAGAATAGTAAAGTATGTTTATGTTACTAGTAGTAAAATAAAATCTTGATCTGACTACTTTTAAAACTATTACTTTGATTTCTCCCCGCAATTTGTTTAAACTGTTATTTAATTTATACACATCTCATATGAAATAAGAAAGATGATTAATAACCTTTCTCAATAAAAAAAAAAAGATGATTAATGTATAATTATTATTATAAATAACATATATATATCCTTTTCAGGAACCTAAAATTCATATTAGCAACCTAAATTTCAATGTTATATTCTGTTTAGCCAAAAAAATCTTTTTACTCAATCCAACGCATCACACTGGTGACCTATATATCTAATACTTATAATTTGCGCATATATCACTTTTCCAGAATGTTTGCACTACGCAATACTCCATGCAACGCCAATTAAACAACTGGATTCGTCGAAGTTTCATGATGTATCTTCCTATAAGTATTAAGTAAATTAAAATAAGGCCGTTTAAAATAGCATTTGTCGTGCCTTTCTTCTTTGAAATCACTCTTTCTATTATTCGATTTCGGAATACAGGGAAAAGGTGGGTCGTTTTGGACCCTCTACGACACGAACACGTGCCTGTTCTTCTCCAAACTTTCCAATTATGTGCAAGTTTTGTCCGTCACTTTTTCTCCATCACGCAAGCTAACATTACCGTAACCACTTGTCGAATAGGTATATGTCATTACTCCGTGCTCTGTAGCTAAAAACTCAACATGCGAATGGTAATCATTAAAGTACAAATTCTTAAGGATATATGTCCTGGTCAAACTAACGTATTTCACCTTCTGACAATAATAGATTAATTAGCTGTAATATCTCAATTTGTTAATCAGAAAAAATGTCTCAAGAAGTTGTTGTTGTTTACGTTTAATAGATGTGCTGAAAGCCGACAAAAAAAAAAAAATAGATGTGCTAATGACAAAATGTCATTGATTACTAATGATACTTTATTTTGATATATGTTTACTTTCACATGAATACAAAAAGAACATTCATATTAATTATACATTAAATAAAACGTCTTTACATAAATGTGTTGATATATTCTCTGTAGTTATTCTTTTTTTTGTAACGTCTCTGTAGACTATAAGTGTTATTGTTGATAACTTTCCTCATGTTATAATTTTTTCTATGTAACTTTGCATATCAAATGATATAGTATTAAATAAAATCAGAAATATACAATAACAAAATTATGTTTCACGTAATTTATTACTAGATTTTTGTATTTCAAGTTTTGCTATTAATTTTTTGAATATCTTACAATTCGTTGATAAATATTTTTAGTCTTAATTATGCTAGGACTAAAAGGTAAAAACTGTCTCTCCTTTAGGCCAAATTACGTACTGACAAGCTTAGGTTCTGGCGACGTTTGGTAAACACCATGTTCGTGACGGTTGTCGAGTTTCTCTCTCCGTGGGCCTCCTGTGATATTTGCTTTTTCATTCATCAATCGATTTTTGGCTAGATGGAAAAGCTAAATCAAGTTGAGGTTTCTTCTTCTTGTCCAAAAGTAGGTGATTAGTTTAGGGATGTTGTTTAAGGAGTAAAAATTAGGAGTAAAACCTCAACTTGTATATATATATATACACGATTTACAAAAATTCCTGAATCTAACAACAACCGATTAACAAAATCACCAGTTTTCACATTACTATCATTATATTATCTCACAGTCACAACCAGAGATTTCATCGCTAATATAGATATGATTATCATTATTATTATTAATAATATTGATGTTATTGTTAATAGTATTAATATTATTATTATTATTGTCGCCGTGCCACGACCACACGATGTCCTTCAACGCCGGCCGGACTTGTTCTTCGTACAGTCTGTTGTACTCCAGAGTGTCTCCAGCCGATTTGCAAAACTCAACGACGGCTACCTCCGGCGCGACCTCAAAAACCTCCGCCGTCACCGAGATCTGTCCCTTCCTACCCTCCGTTTTCCCCTGCATCTTCACCTTGAAATCCTTCGTCTTCTTCACCTTCATGTTCATCTCCTTCCCGATCCCTTCGATCTTCGCCATTATCTCCGACGCCGACCACCGTGACGTGAACATGGATCTCAGCTTCCTCTTGCTCTCGAACAAGCTCGACAGATCGAACCCCGATGACATCGACGAGATGAATTCGAACGCGTTGAAGAATTTCGGCGATACCGGTGTTTCCTCTTCCCCGTCGCCGTCTCTTCTCTGCTGGCTCTCGTCGTTGCTCGTCGAATTGATCGGCTCGTCGATTTTGAAAGCGATCGGCGGCTTGAAGCTTTTCCGAAACCACGGCGTGCGCATGATCGCCGGAATCGAGATCCGTCTATCGGGGTCGACGACGAGGAGTTTCGAAATCAATCTCCTCGATTCCGGAGAAAACCACGGCGGAAAATCGAATTCGGCCTTGAATATCTTCCTGTACATGTTCATCAGATTCTCTTCCTGAAACGGCAGAAACCCAGCGAGGAGCACGTACAAGATGACGCCGCACGACCAGATATCCGCCTTAGCGCCGCCGTATCCTTTCTTGCGAAGAACCTCCGGCGCCACGTAAGCCGGCGTACCGCACTGCGTGTGGAGCAATCCGTCTTGCAGAAGCTGCTCCGGCAAAGCCGAGAGGCCGAAATCGGAGACCTTGAGATCTCCGTTCTCGTCCACGAGCAGATTCTCCGGTTTCAGATCCCGGTGAGAGACGCCTCTGCTGTGGCAGAAATCGACGGCCGAGATCAGCTGCTGGAAATATCTACGCGCGGAGTCTTCCTTGAGCTTCCCCCTAGCGATCTTGGCGAAAAGCTCGCCGCCTCTAACGAACTCCATGACGAAAAAGATCTTGGTCTTGGTGGCCATGACCTCTTTCAGCTCGACGATGTTTGGGTGACGAACGAGTCTCATGATGGAAATCTCGCGCTTGATCTGATCCATCATGCCGTGCCTCTTCATCACTTGATCTTTGTTGATGACTTTGATCGCGACGCTATCGCCGCCGATAATCTCCTTGCCGTAATAGACTTTGGCGAAGGTTCCTTTGCCTAATAGCCTTCCCATCTCGTACTTGCCGAACAGAACACGCCGTTCTTCCTCCATTTCCAATTGAAAAATAAAAAACTCCGAGAAGAAGAAGAAAATGGTTGAGTAACTGAGAGAGAAGGAGGATTTAGGAAAGGGAGAAGCTGTTGATGATCCATGAGGTTATGTTGGGATTGCTGAGGCAAAGAGGAACCAAAGAGCATATACTATCGCTACAGAAGTAGAATGGTTCCATATTCAGCAAATACAGTTAATTCGAATGAAGAAGCTTGAATTGGGTGGTTAGTTTTTAAGAAACCAAGCAAAGGACTTTATAAAGGCAGTAAGAGACGGCCCCTTGGAAAAATATATTCAGTGGGGTAATTTGAAAAGATTCCCACAAGAAAGAGACTCTCAATCTATGCCGCGGTTTAGAGACTCGTAAACGAGGTATATATTATACCGGAGTTATTTTTAATTTAATTTTTTTTTTAATTTTTTTCATTAAATATTAAATTATCATGAAAATTTATTAAATACAAAATGACTAAAATTGTTAATTGATGTTTTGAGTTTTGTACTTTCGTAAAATGTTTTAACAAAATTGTAACCCCCCTGATTTGTTTAAGGGAAAATGTTACCGTTCTCAATTTTTGCACCCTATAATCTGGGCCTGCTTACTTGGACAGGTGGGCAAATGATGCAATCGTCTAGAGCCTACCTTATGTTTGATTAATTATTAATTAGAAAATATCATTTTCGAAAACATTTGTACAAGTTTAAGAAACTAACTACTAAAAAGGGTCCAAGTTTTCTAAAGTATCTATTTTACGAAAACATAATTTCATACTACTGTTTTATTATAATAATAACGGAATAATTGATAAGATAAGTTAATGCCATCCATTCCCCGCGACGCTCCAATGCCTTTTGTCCCCTTCTCATTTGCTTTTATAAAATTAATTAATAAAATTAGCTCTAATAATAATACTACAATACCAAGGAATGACGACAAAAAAAAAATAATAATAATAATACCAAAAGAAATTAAAGTCTTAAACTTTTATTGGTGGTTATGGGTTGGACAGAGTATATTTTGTTTATGGTTAAAACTGTTTCCTATTTATAATTCACAAGTTTTGGTATGTAGCAGACTAGCAGTGTTTACGTAGTTAGGAAAAAAAACTTCTGTAACGAAATATATATATATATATATATATATATATCTTATTATATAAAGTAGGATGCGTCAAAAGTTGCTAATTAACATGATTGTGACACGTGTCAAGTTAATCGATTAGATTTCGACACGTGTTTTGATTAAAATCTATTATAAAAAAAATTATACTAATCCTAAAAGAAAAAAGAAAATACATCTATCTATTTTTAAAAGATAAATAAATAAAATAAAAGGAAAGATTTCGACATGTATCAAGTTTATCGATTTAGATTTTGACACATGTCTTGGTAAAATATTATTTTTAAATTTATTTATCGATTCAGATTTTGACACATGTCTTGATAAAATATATTTTTTAAATTTATATAAAAAGAAAAAAATGAATTTCCAAAAACAACATTTTAAAAAAATTAAAAAAAATTAAATTTATCGATTTACTAAAATAAAATTAAGTAGGATATATTTCAATTTAAGAAAAAGAAAACAAAACTAAAGGATCTATTAATAAAAACAAAAAGTAAATTAGATTAATTAGGATATATATCAATTAAAAAAAATTAGATGCTATTGATATGGCATTAACGATGATTAGCTCAATGAAAAGGAGTATATTAAAAATTATGTACAGAGGCGTTTGATGCGAGTCTTGAGAAGTATAATTTCAATTTCAGAAAAATAAAATAAAACATCTATTTTAATTTAAGAAAAATAAAAACAAAAAGTAAATTACATTAATTAGGATATGATATTAGATGATGATAAGCTCAATTTAGAGAAAGATAACAATAATCATGTAAAGATCCTTTTGATGCGAGTCTTGAAAAGCATAACTTCTCTAAAGAGCAGAGAAATCATATACGGGAGATGAATGTGAAGAGAAAGAGAGATTTATTTGCTTGAAAAGAGTTAATGGGAGATCGTTAACATACTCAAAGGATTCAAATTGCATACCAAATTTTTAATGCAGCGAAACAAAAAAACGTAGTTGATAAAGTGTGTCAAATATATGAGAAATATGGTTAATGTTGCTTAGCACCCGCAACAGATTCTGGGTTTTAAATATTTTAATTAAAAATAAATTAGAAATAAAATAAATAAATAACTCTTAGATTTAGATTTTGTGTGTTTTCATATATTTATTTCAGTAGTGATCCGATTTTGTTTTATATTTTTAAAAACATTATTTTAACGGATTTGAAATTTTATTATTATAAATATACGTATACGCGGATCCTAATATATATTTTAATTATAATAAAAGTAAGATAAATAATTCGTTAAAAGTTTAGAATAAATTATTCTATTTATATATAGATAAATCATTAGAAGTAAACATAATTCATAGAAAAATATTAAAACATATATATTTGGAAATATTAATAAATTAAATTTTAATTTTTCTTTATAAATTATCCGATTTTGTTTTAAATTTATTTTTACAAATTTAAAATATTTTATTAAAAATCCGCATATATGCGGATCCTATTCTAATAATATCAAAACAGCAATAAATCATTATCAAGTCTAAAAAAGATGAAAATTAGTATGTCCCATCTGCTGACATGTATGTGTATGTGAATGTAATCTAACAGTTATATTCTATATTTATATATGTATATATTTACTTGATTTTCAAAAAAAAAAAAAAAAATCATTTCATATATCTATCGGATTTCAAGACAATATTTCTTTTTTTTTTGTTCGAACAAGACAATATCTCTTTACATTATTTTTTAACAGCAACAGTCCAAAAATTTTGGTAAAAGAGATTAGTATTGTTGACTGAAATTTCGAATAGAAACAAATAATGATGACGCAATGGTAGCATTTGTTTGTATCTATAGGCTTCAACCAGATAATTTAGATCAAGCAGAACAAACACAAATCTAGCCGATCAAACAAATTAACCGAATTATTATATTCGATTAAACGTTAAAAACATATAAATGATGTAAATTAAATATCTAAAACAAAAAATTCAATTTTATATATAAACGATAAATATAACTGTTTTAATAAATACGGTTAAAATGTAAGTATTATCTAAAAATTAAATATGATTACAACATACGATGAAAATTTTAAAATAAAATACGATTACAACATAAGATTCAAATTAAAAAAATTAAAATTACTATAAAGTATTTTTATCTGCCCATAATATATTTGCAATAATTTCCCTGATGTTTTCCATAAGATCTTCTTGTCCTATTTCTGCTTCTTCCATATCACTTGGTTCAACCAGAGAACTAGTGTTGTCAATCTCTGTATGTCTCATTGTATCAACAAAATCCTCATCTGAAAAATTTGAAATTCTAATAAAATTATGTAATCCCATTGTCGCCATTACCACTCTTTTTTGAACATGCATATCATATCTAGGAAACTCACAAAGAATCCTCCATTTTTCTTCCAAACTCCAAATGTCCTCTCAATCACAGAACGTAAAGATACATGATATCGATTTAACAACTCTTGTTTTATTCATTGAAACATAACTACTTCAAAATACAGTTAGTATATAACTAATGAAACACAATTTTTTTTTAACTATCTTACAATTAAAAGTAAAAATAAAAATAAAGATACCTTGATTTTGAAAATTTCTTTGATGAATGTAGATATATAAGACAACCTGAAAAATAAAAAATAAAAAACTAATTAAATAAAAGATAAAAATACATGCATGTGTTATAATATATATGTATGGAACAAAAAAAAAATTTATACTAGATATTTCACTGTGTAAAAATATTAAATGATTATAAAATACCTATTTAATTTTATAAATATATGAAATTAAAATATGAATTATCAAGTAACATGCATGAATTTATTAAACTAATTTATATAAAAATATTATAAGATAATAGTTACATTTTGTAAACGAATTTTAATTATTTTATTTATTTAATTATTATCAACAATAGAATAAAATAAACTACATATATGTTGCTCTATTGATCTAAATATTATATGATTATTTAATGAAACTATATATTTATAAATAATAGAAAAAAATAATCAAAAAAATTATATACAAATTATGCATATGTATTATATATATAATAATAATAGTAATAACATTGTTATGTTTATTAATATTTATAGAAAATAAAAAATTTCAAAACAAATTATTACACTAAAAAAACGAAAAATATAAAATCATACTTTTGATGGGGAGAAGATGTATTTTGTTTGTGATGAAATGAATTAACAATGGACTTACACTATTTATAAGCAAACTCAAAGAGAAAAAAAAAAAAAAAAATATTCCCTAACATGCATTGGGCGCCTGCCTCTCGCCCAAGTGCTTTCCTCTCTTACCTGCAGATCAACAAAAATTGCTCTAACACTTATCCGCATGCAGATAACTAATATTTTATTAATTTATTTTGTTCTGCATTAAATATAAATGAATGGGGCATTATTGCAGTCTGTACTGCATTTTAGTTGTACTGCACTTGGATCCATAGTTGGAGAAGATATTTTCTGGGTCGAATAATTATTTTTTTGTCATTGGCTCCTTCCTATCATTATTTTAAGAATCTTAATACACAATATGTTGTAGAAACCCCTTTAATCTAGTAATTAATTAATAATTAATTAATGTTTCTATACCATAAAATTTAACGTAGCACAAATAGAGTTATTTGTTGTGATGGATTTTTGGAAAACAAATAAATTATCTATTAAAAAATTAATTTTGTAATTATTCTTAAAATTTATAGTAAAATAGTTTCACCAACGACAAAAAAATACATAATATATAACTATATTATTATAATTCTATATAACAAAGTTTTTATGTCGACGGCAAAGGACAAGATATGCAAGTCAATCTCGTCATGTTGTTTTGGATCTTTGTTTTTTGAGGCTAAAGAAATGAACCGTAATGATGTTGATTGATTTACTAAAGCTCTAAACACGATTAGTAGACAACCCTACGATTTTGTTTGAACCAGCAGGTGACTGTTTTTCTTTCTTTCACAATCGCTGTATTTTAGTATTTAAAATCTAAATATTGATATATCCTCTCAATAGTCAATTTACAAATAAGCTAAGAACAGTTGTTCAAAAGAGGATTAGGACAATGGACATGAAAGGATGAAAGAGAGACTTCTCTCAAATTTTCTTTAACCGGAATTTCATTCCACAATCAAACATGAAGAACCTATAAGAGAGTATGGGTGCTTTGTTACAAACGTAGAAACTGAAGCAGAGCATTTACATGTGGTCGATAGGAGTGTGTGGCTAAACCAAATCGCTCAAGCTCTTCTTAGTCCGGCTTTTGTGAGCCACTGTTCTTATGTATTTTGATGACAGATCTTTTCAACAGGATCTAAAAGCTTCTTCGAATAGCGACATTTGCTTATCCGGTTCATGAAATTCCAAAAGAACGACAGTTTCAAAACTGAAGCAAACAAGAGAGTAGATAGAATAGCTCAAAGAGTTTTACGTGTTCGATGATTCTCAGTTTCATATCTGCAACAGATCTTCCTCATAACCTTATGGTGGAGGGATCAGTGAAAACTTCATCGAACCATACTATAAACTTCCTTTACAATGTTTTTCACCTTCCGTAAGTTTCTTCCTCTCTTTTGTTGTATTTTCATCAAAAACTCTTGGATTAATCTCTCTACATATTATTTTTGCACAGACAGAATCTTGTATGACCCGAACACAAGTGGACCTAAAGAGTCCTATATATATATATATATATCTAAGGAGTATAACAAGGTAACATAAGTTCTCACTTATTCAAGGATAAATGCAATTTTTTTCTCAATTTTTAGTCAACATTTTCTACCTTATTGCAGGGATTAACTAACACAATATTTCCAGGAATTTTTGTACCCAAAAGCAGAAAAGCTTACTACAAAGATTTACTAGTTCTTGATCAGAAGAGCTCTCGAGATATTTCGACATATATCTAGACATTTGATTTTCTATGTTTGGTGTCTGATGTCTGATCAATATACTGTATAGCTTGATACACCATGGATTAGAACAGCCTGCTGTAATTATAGGAAACGAGCCACTTTAATATCTCTGTATTAGAAGAACTCAAAGCCTCCTGTAAATGTTTTTTTGTGACTCCCTGTACGATTTCATTACAGCATCACGCACTGGGGGTTTATCCAATTCAGAAATCAGTCGAAGAAGAAAATGAAAATCACAATGAAAATGTGAAAAATCAAACCCGGCTAAGAAGTAAAAGTTCAAACTTCAAAGACAAACCGTAGTTGTTTGTTCAACAACACATTTGGCGATAGGTTTCTGTGAGTGACAAACAAATAACAGAGAACACAAGACTGGGCCTGGTGCACAAATAAATATCTACAGCCCACGAAGAACAAAGCCCAATCTTCAAGCCCATTCTGCAAAGTCAGAGCAAGACAAGAAAGAGGAGAGACAGCTCCATGAAAACAGATTTGATCCTCTCTGTCTTTATGTGATGACTAATCATTTGACAGCAGTCTTGTAGATAAGGAGGCATAGACGTTCTAGATTGTTCTGTGAATAAAAACCAATTGTATAATCCTTTATATTGATAGATAGATAGATAGAATCATAAAGATAAAATCATAAAATCAAAAGTGTCATTCACAGTTTCAACGACTAGTGACTAAATTTTTTAATTAGTGTGTTAAATCACAAATTAGCGATATATTGTTAATACGTGTCACTGAAATTAGCGACTAGTATGAAACAAATAATTTAGTCCTCAAAACCTGTTGTTATCGGGACTAGTGACTTCAAAACCAAGTTATACTCGTTTAATTACAACCAGTAACCACACATATATTTAAACAAGCACTCACGTTATCTTGAAAAGTTTAGCATTATTCGTTTGTGTGGCCATCTATATTATGCATTATTGCAAAAAAAAAAAAAAAAAAAAAAAAATACTTATCATGAAAGGATTCCATGCAACCACATCCTTGATCCCCATGATGACAACGAGAGACATAAAATCATATAAACTGCATATTAGTACCATTGGGATGTTCCCAAGTTTAGTAAAGAGTTTTTATTGTGCCCATTAAAGAACAGAACAACCTGCATATTTGTGGAATTTCCAATAAATTTACGCCGAACTCAAGTAGCTGCTCTATTGGAATTACTGATAATACTCTTGTCCTAATCTAAATTGCATTTGTACTTATATATATTAGCCCAACAATATTCGGAAGGGTTGTTTTGGTGAATAATTAAAAAAATATATATATTTGAGAAATTAATCAATTTTATAGAAAAAGAAAGAAAATGATAGAGAAAAAAATTGGTTATGTTGTAGATTAAAGTTTTTTTTTGTTTATTCACCAAATTTTCTTAGCAATGCCTAAAATAATCCTAAACGAGCGAAAATGTTAATATATTCACAAAGTGGACGCGTATGTAATTACAACGCCATACACTATCAAATGCTGTATAAATATGAAATTGCCATCGCCTCATGGTCACCTAATACAAGTAAAGTAAAACGAAGATCATCCTCTTTCTCTCGCTCTCTCGCTCTCTCGCAATCAATCAAAGCTGCTGCACAAAGTTTAAGACTTGAAGGTAATCTTACCGAGCTCGGTCTATATGTTGATGTTTCAATACTATAGAAGAAACTCATATTATGTAGTTCACTAATTCTTTAACTAGAAGTTTTCTTGACTTATTCGGATGTTGCACATATTTTTCCATACGGCAGAGTGATGTGTGGTGTTAGTTTGCACAGTTCCATCCGCTTCACATATTTTCCCATACGGCAGAGTGATGTGTGGTTTTAGTTTGCACAGTTCCATCCACTTCACATGTTTTTTTTTTTGGGGTTAATCATCGACTTAACATGCTATTTACATATAAGTACGAAACGGATACCCTGTAATTTCAGTATATGTATCCGTCGAACCCGAAAAATAAAATTTAGTTTTGGTGTTATTTCTAAGGTATTGTTCTATTTCTTATATAAATATTTTTTTTGTATTTAAAAAAAAATATGAAAACAGATTCGAAGTTATCTTAATTTTAAAATTTAATTAGTCAGATCCGATAATAAAAATATTTTTACATGCTTTAAGAAAATTATATATAAAAGGGGATCCCGGGTTCTTAAATCTTATAAATTTAATTATATGGGCATCCCCAAAAAAAAATCTAATGTTTTTTCCCGCCTTAATTAGTGCTATTTATATTTCTCTTAAGATTATCAAATTATTTGAGGCATTTAGATATTATCAATTGACTTTTATAAACAAACTATTGTGTAGGAAGCAAAATGAGTTTGTGGTATATCATTGTTGCAATAGCCTTCTTTGCATCTATACTCATTGCAAAGAATACGAGAAAGACAGAGAAAAATCTACCTCCTGGACCACCAAGACTTCCAATAATTGGCAACCTGCACCAACTGGGATCGAAACCTCATCGTTCGATGTTCAAGTTATCTGAAAAATATGGATCTCTAATGTCCCTAAACTTTGGAAATGTATCTACCGTTGTGGCGTCAACTCCAGAGACAGTGAGAGATGTCTTAAAAACGTTCGACACTGAGTGTTGTTCACGACCTTATATGACTTACGCTGCAAGAATCACATACAATTTAAAAGACCTCGGCTTTGCACCCTATAGCAAATATTGGAGGGAAGTACGAAAGTTGACGGTTCTTGAGCTCTACACCGCGAAAAGGGTACAGTCGTTTCGACATGTAAGAGAAGAAGAAGTTGCCTCCTTCGTTGATTTCATCAGACAATCTGCTTCATTGGAGAATCCGGTTAATTTCAACCTCAAGTTGATGAAATTGTCAGCAAGTGTGATTTGTCGAGTTGGATTTGGGATAAGTCTTAAAGGCAGTGAACTTGAGAATAGTTATGACGAAGTCATTCAAGGAGTCATGGAGGTTGTGGGGAGTTTTGCAGCAGCGGATTACTTCCCTGTTATTGGTAGATTAATCGATAGGATCACGGGGTTACATAGCAAATGTGATAAGGTTTTCAAAGCTATGGATACATTTTTTGATCAAGCTATAAAGCATCATTTAGACGATGAGAGTATCAAAGATGATATCATTCACTTGCTCCTCAATATGGAAAGGGGAGAGATTGGACTTGGAGACTTTCAAATTACACGAAACAACACCAAAGGAATCCTTTTGGTAAGTAATGAAAATACTTCTCAACTCAAAGTCCCATTCTCTAATTAATTTCTTGATTTTTTTTTTTTTTTGTTTATTACAGAATGTTCTTGCTGCTGGAATAGACACTTCTGCCCAAACTGCGACATGGGTGATGACGCATTTGATTGCAAACCCAAGAGTTCTGAAGAAAGCGCAGGCAGAGGTGAGAGAAGTGATCAAAAACAAAGACAACATTACAGAAGAAGATATCGAACGACTTGAGTATCTGAAAATGGTGATTAAAGAAACACATAGGATAAACCCACTAGTGCCGCTTCTAATTCCAAGAGAGGCTTCAAAAGATATAAAGATCGCAGGTTACGACATTCCAGAGAAAACATGGATCCATGTCAACGTTTGGGCTGTTCATAGGAATCCAAACGTTTGGCAAGATCCGGACGCTTTCATCCCCGAGAGGTTTATGGATAATCAGATTGACTATAGAGGTCTACACTTTGAGCTGTTGCCTTTTGGTAGCGGAAGGAGGATGTGCCCTGGTCTAGGAATGGGTATGGCCTTGGTACACCTGACTCTTATCAATCTTCTTTACCGTTTCGACTGGAAGCTTCCAGAAGGAATGGAGGCAGAAGATGTTGACCTTGAAGAATCATATGGACTTGTATGTCCTAAGAAAGTTCCACTTGAGCTTATCCCGGTCCTTACCCAGTGGACGTGACTTTATATTTTCATAGACCAAAATGTAACCTTTGCAAGTATATAATAAGATTTTTTTGTAGCTTCCTTTGCAAGTATTTTGAAGGTCGTATCATTATCATTGATAACTTATCAATAAGGATATTGTTTGATGATTCCATCGTTTAGCACATTCTATCTGGCAAACACAACTTTTTATGACCGTAGCCTACTGGTACAAACTTCAAACTATAGCCTAACAAATTAACGAATCTTTAAAAGTATGTATTTTGGAAGAATGATTACAAAAAAATCAATCAAATATGCCTAATTGACTAACACTTAACCTAATTATACAACACACACTAGGAATCTGCTAGGAATCCCATTATCGAACGTTGTGACGGGATCTAATTAATATATAAATGACATAAGACAGTTCACTAATTTCCAATTGGTTTTTAGTTAAAAATTCATGAAACTAAACATGTTATTAGAATCAGAGTTTGACGATGGTCCATGACCGGACCAAATAAGGTTTATTGCCTGTGTTAGAATGGATTCGGTTCGAGATGAGACGGAATAACCATCATCTCGCAAGAGTGTGTTGAGAATCGCACAATAAGATCTAAGTAGTATATAAAGGAGATGACCAATCAATTTATTGCCAATTGGGTTATGTGAGTTACCCATAAAATTTAACAAAATCACAATAAAAATTCAAAGGAGAAAATGTGAAAAGTAAACCTTGTCTAAGAAGTAAAAGTTCAAAATAAGGCCCTTACTTTGCAGTCGCTCGACATATCGCGTTGTTCGTTTTGCATTAGCCAACCATCAACAACAACAACCGGATCATGGTTGTTTCGTAGTTTTTTGTTCAGCGACACGTTTCAGCTATAGGTTTTGACGACGACTAGTGACTAAAAATCTCAAACGGTAAAAACTATAGCATTTTAAATCACTGATTAGCAATATGTTGTACGTGTCACTGAACCATCGATTACGAAAAAAATACAATTTAGTCGTCAAACCTGTTGGCTGTTGTTATCATTGAACCCTGGACCAGCGACTACAAAACCAAGTTATACTCGTCGTTTAATTACAACCACACAAATATTCAAACGAACTGTATCACCTTATCTTAAAAAATTATATTTTCCATTATTGATCATGATAACGAGAGCGATGTAAAAATCTTATTAGCAGATTTTATGGCTGATTGGTAAATACCCGGAAAAAAACTCTCCTTTTTCGTAGAAAGAATTAACGTAAAAAAATTCTTATATATATAAATATAGTCTATAGAGCAAACTCATCTCCCTCACTCCCTTTCCCAATCAGATGTTCTGCACAAAGTTTAAAACTTGAAGGTAATCTTACCGAGCTCGGTCTCTCTCTCTCTCTATATATATACTTATATTTCAATATTATAGAAGAAACACATATTATTATTATATGTTTTCTTGACTTATTCGAATCTTTTTTTTTGCTTAACGGTTTACTTTTGGAATGTTGCATCTATTTTTAAGGTACCTTGGTAGTGTAAGGAAATTTAATTAGAAATTCTTCATGTGTTATCTTACGGCAGAGTGATGATGCTTTGGTGGTTTTTGGTTTCCACAGTTCTATATCTTCCATCTATGTAACATGCTAGTTTGATTAATAATCCACTCAACTCTCCTTTTTTTGGGTCAATCATCCACTTACATGCTATTTATACTTCTCTTAAGATTCTCAAATAAATTGAGCTAAAAAAATATATTTGACTCTCAATATAAACTATCCATTGTTTGTATCTCTTTTTTGTGCAGGAAACAAAATGAGTTTGTGGTATGTCGTCACTGTTGCAATCGTCTTCTTTGCATCTATACTCATTGCAAAGAACACGAGAAAGACAAGGAAGAATTTACCTCCTGGACCACCGAGACTTCCTATAATTGGTAACTTGCACCAATTGGGATCGAAACCCCATCGTTCGTTGTTCAAATTATCTGAAAAATATGGATCTTTAATGTCCCTAAAGTTTGGCAACGTGCCTACCGTTGTGGCGTCAACTCCGGAGACAGTGAGAGACGTCTTAAAAACGTTCGACGCAGATTGTTGTTCGCGACCTTATTTGACTTACCCTGCGAGAGTTTCGTACGGTTTAAACGATCTCGCCTTTTCTCCTTATAGCAAATATTGGAGGGAAGTACGAAAGATGACGGTTATTGAACTCTACACCGCGAAAAGGGTAAAATCGTTTCGACATATAAGAGAGGAAGAAGTTGCTTCGTTCGTCGATTTCATCAAGCAATCTGCTTCACTGGCGAACCCGGTTAACTTGAACAAGAAGTTAATGAAATTGTCTGGAAGTGTGATTTGTAGAGTCGGGTTTGGGATAAATCTTAAAGGGAGCAACCTCGAGAATACTTATGAGGAAGTCATCCAAGGAACCATGGAGGTGTTGGGGAGTTTTGCAGCAGCGGATTACCTCTCGGTGATTGGTCTACTCGTCGATAGGATCACGGGGTTACATAGCAAATGTGAGAAGGTTTTTAAAGCAATGGATACATTTTTCGATCAAGCTATAAAGCATCACCTAGATGATGAGAGTCTTGAAGATGATATCATTGGCTTGCTCCTCAAAATGGAAAGGGGAGAGACTGGACTTGGAGAGTTTCAACTTACTCGAAACCACACCAAAGGAATTCTTCTGGTAAGTAATTAATAAATGGAAACTTCTCATCAATCCACAACTTCATTCTTCACATATTGGGGTTGTAATCTTGTCTTATTGATTATTACAGAATGTTCTTATCGCTGGAGTAGACACATCTGGCCAGACAATAACATGGGTGATGACACATTTGATTACAAACCCAAGTGTTCTGAAGAAAGCGCAAGCCGAAGTGAGAGAAGTGATCAAAAACAAAGACGACATTACAGAAGAAGATATCGAACGACTCGAGTATCTGAAGATGGTGATTAAAGAAACACTTAGGATCAATCCACTTGTGCCACTTTTAGTCCCAAGAGAGGCTTCAAAAGATATAAAGATCGCAGGTTACGACATTCCGAAGAAAACATGGATCCATGTCAACGTTTGGGCGGTTCATAGGAATCCAAATGTATGGAAAGATCCAGAAGCTTTCATCCCCGAGAGGTTTATGGATAACCAGATTGACTATAAAGGTCTAAACTTTGAGCTGTTGCCGTTTGGTAGCGGAAGGAGAATGTGCCCTGGTATAGGTATGGGTATGGCTTTGGTACACTTGACCCTTATCAATCTTCTTTACCGTTTCGACTGGAAGCTTCCAGAAGGAATGGAGGTAGAAGATGTTGACCTTGAAGAATCGTACGGACTTGTATGTCCTAAGAAAGTTCCACTTGAGCTTATCCCCGTCATTACCAAGTGGACTTAACTTTATATTTTCATAGTTTCAAAATGTAACATTAGCATGTATTTTGATTATCAATAAAGGAACTCGTTTGATGTAATATCCATCGTTTAGCACATTTTCTCTGGCAACCAAAACTTTTTATTCTATTTTGGAAGAATGCTTACACATATGCCTAATTGACTAACACTAAAATGTATAAGAATTTCGAATTCATTCAAATTCAGTTAAATTCTTTCGCTCAATATCTTCCCTCTTAATTTCAATTATTGAAACCCAACAACCAAAACCCAACTTGTTTGGGCCAACAATTAGGCCACGAAAACAGGCCCAGTTCTGGAAAAGGCCCTGAAATTACTCGAAATTGCTTCGCCATATATCAGACCCGAAATTTGTCGGAAAGAGAAAACCAAACAATTCAGAGCAGAACGGAGTGAGAGAAGAGAAAGAGACAGTTGAATCGAGAGGGAGAACAACAATGGATCCAGAGCAAGTTGACGAGTTCGTTATGGGTTACTTGAAGAAGAAGGGCTTCAATAGCGTTGCTAAACAACTTGAAGATGTTCTTCACCAGAACAATGGTAGCAGCAGCTTCAGCTCTATCGATTATCATAACGATCTCACCAAGCTCATTCGCTCCTTTTCCCAGTAATTTTATCTTCCTCTCTCTTTCTCTCTCTCGTTTCTGCTTCAATCCGAATCTCGCTTGGGTTTTGGGGAAATTTCTGATGTGTTTTTTAGTGAACTTTGAAACCGTAAGTATTATTGTACAAGCAAAATTATGCCAGCCGAAAACGTTTCTGAGCATCGACCAATCATATAATACACTTTTCTGGGTGAAACCGTCGCGAGATTTTCAATCAGATTATCTGTCAATTGTAGTTTATGAATACATCCCAGTGAGCTCTCTGATTAGGGTTTTTACTGCTGTGTTTATGCACTTATTCGTTTATTCCGTGTATATATGGATTGAAATGAGCTGTATTTGTTCCCATTTGCATTTTCTTTTAAAGGGCTCCGAAATTGGTCCTTTAGAGCCAAGCCAATGGTTATTAAATGTGGTTCTTCTGTTTTCCAGATCAGAAGATGATCCAACTCGGTACCGTGAGAGTTACAGCAAACTAAGGTCATGGGCGTATAACTCACTGGATCTATATAAGGTCAGCATTTTCTTCGCCTTGGCCGTTTTGCTCAGTCTCGTTATTTTGTATGAACCCTTATTCAAACTGATGAGCTGCTTCGGATTTGTAGCATGAATTGCTCCGAGTGATGTATCCCGTGTTTATTCATTGTTACATGGATCTGGTGGGAAAAGGACACACTCAAGAAGGTACTTCTCAAAATACAATTAGACATCCTGGGTGTTTTTTTTTTAGCTTAGGTATTAGATTTCTGGAAACAGTGGCGTATGCCTTTTAATCACACGGCCAATGCTTTACTTGTATTCCAGCGAGAGCCTTCTTTAACAGCTTCCGCAAAGATCATGAAATGATACATTTACGGGATCTTCAGAAGCTGGAAGGCGTTCTTGCTCCATCTCATCTAGAGGTTCTAAGCTACCTTATATGGCTTGTATAATGTTGATAATGGATTTTTTTTTTTAATGTTCTTTTTCAACTGTCTTATGACCTTGGTTCTTATCAGGAGATGGAGTTTGCTCGTTCTCTTAGACAAAGCAAGGTCAACATCAAAATCTGTCAGGTAAACTTTAAGTGAAAAATGACTACTAGCTGTAAGCCTGTAACAGGCAAATGCGTCAAGGTTTCTGGTGTGATTAACTGAATTCCATGACTGCAGACCTCTAATATGCTTACTGAATGTTGCAGTATTCATATGATCTGTTGCTTCAATATCTACATAGGACAGAATCTACTTTAATGCTTGGTATTATTAACGAGCACATCAATTTCCAAGGTAATTGTGTTTCTTTCTCATATATAAGCAATAACATGTAGCAGATTTTTTTAGTAGAAGATTGAATCCATTGGGTTGGTCGTGGGCCATTTCTTGCAGTCTACTCGGGGCAGCCTAATTCCGCTTCTGATGACATAGATGCTGTCACCATTGTTGGGAGTTTTCAGGACACAGCTAATCACATCAATCAAAAAGAAATACAGTGGGGCGTACGTATATTTTCCTTAAGCTTCTTTTACTCTTTTCTCCGGAGGAATACCTGTTGATACCTCATCCTAGGGAAGATGCCAATTCATTAGCTACATATGCATTTTTCATTCATAGTTGCTTGAAGACTCGCTAGAAGATCGCCTTGAGAAGACGGGAGGTCTCCTGTCTGATTCTGAAAAGGGACAAGGAGAAAGTAAAGACGGGGACATGGATGATAGTAAGGTGATAAGTAGCTTCAACTTAAACCAGTAATTTCTGAAGTAAAAATCCCATATTTACTCGTCAATTAATACCGTGTTCAGAAAAGATCCATCGAAATTGGAAAGCAAGGCTCTTTCATAAAAAAGTTAAAGAAAGACAAAGCAGGAAATGCAACAGCAAAAGTTGCACGTCAGGAGACCAGCACGGTGTTGCCGGCACGTGTAAAACCAGAACTTGCCTTGCCAGTAATGTACTTTCGAATCCCTTACTCGTTTTTTGTGTTGGGGTGTCATGAAAAATTAATGGACTGGCGATATCTATGGATGATGCGTGATTGATTAAAGGAGAAAATATAGTAGCTGTCAAAGACTTAACCTCCTTTTAACTTAAATTAAAGTTCTTTCCATCTTCATTTTTTCTATGTTAGGTCTACAGATGTAGAGCAATCCATCCTTGAAGACCTGAGAAACCGCGTGCAGTTGAGTAGTGCCGCAATGCCATCTGTCAGCTTTTATACATTTGTTAATACTCATAACGGGTAATGTCCACCTTTCCTCCTAATGTTTTATTACTTTTATTTGCAATTTGTTGCTCACTTATTTATCGTCCACCAGGTTAAACAGTGCATCTATATCTCATGATGGATCTCTGGTTGCTGGTGGGTTCTCGGATTCATCGATAAAGGTATCTTATTCTTGAATGGTTGGATATGTTTCCTTTTCTTGTTTTCTTACTTTCCTAAATGATGCCTAAGTGATTATTATGGTGTTCAGGTGTGGGACATGGCGAAGATAGGACAAGCTGGCAGTTGTATGTTTTTTCTATGAAACAAATAATTTTTACCATGGCATTCATTATGAGAAACATATTCTTTTGACATCCATAATTAAGAATGATATTTCTGTCATACATTTCCCTTGTTGGTTTTGTTGATTTCTCATTATTCTTGTTTGTGTTTCCATGAGAAGTTATCGACACTAAGCTGTCTGGTTCCAGGTGCTTTGCAGGGTGAAAATGATACAAATGATCTAATCGTTGGACCAAATGGCAGAAGAAATTATACATTATTACTGGGCCACTCTGGGCCAGTTTACTCGGCCACTTTCAGTCCTCCTGGAGATTTTGTTTTATCTTCTTCAGCAGATACAACAAGTATGTATCTGTCCATCACTCTACATATCCTTATACTCGCTCATTAGTTTGGACTTTTCTTAGTTACCAACCATGTAATCATAAGTGCAGTACGGCTGTGGAGCACAAAACTAAATGCCAATCTCGTCTGCTACAAGGGTCATAATTACCCTGTATGGGATGTGCAGGTATAACTGTTTGATTTTTACATGTCTTACATAAAATGGAATTTATGGTGAACGGATACGTATATATACTCGTTTCATGTTGCAGTTTAGCCCTTTCGGGCATTACTTTGCAAGCTGTTCTCATGATCGTACTGCACGGATTTGGTCAATGGACCGAATACAACCTCTTCGGATAATGGCAGGGCATCTATCTGATGTTGATGTGAGCGGCTCCCTCATCTTCATTTTTTGGGTTTTTAATTTGCTGAGGTTAAACAAAAGGGATCGTTTGTGTTGTTAACTCATGCATGGATAAGTTTCTTGATCGTTTTGGTATGCAATTGAAGTCATCAATTTACCCTTACACAGTTTACAATGGTTTAGTTGACTTAGATAAGTAGCCACTTTTTATTTTAATGTGACCCTGGTAGTCATAATCTATAAATCGTCTAGTTTTTTGATCCAGAGATTGTTATCTAATCGATTTGAAGTCAGAAGTTTACTTTGGAGTTTGGATTGACATTAATACAGATGAATGACTTCAGTTGCCATTTGGATAACTATTGATGGGCTCAAATGCATTTGGTTTCAGTGTGTACAGTGGCATCCCAATTGTAACTACATTGCAACTGGTTCTAGTGATAAGACGGTTAGACTCTGGGATGTCCAAACAGGGGAATGTGTCAGGATATTCATTGGGCACAGGAGTATGGTTTTATCATTGGCGATGTCACCAGATGGGAAATATATGGCCTCCGGTGATGAAGATGGCACCATAATGATGTGGGACCTCTCAACAGCTCGCTGCATCACACCTCTCATGGGCCATAATTCATGTGTCTGGAGTCTCTCTTACAGGTGAGGGAGCGAAATAAGAAAGAGATTAGTTTTTTCTTGTTATCATTCAATTATTGTTTCAGTTAGTAAATATGATCCCTCGAAAGCCAAGCATTGCTTTTGGTTGATGGCTTATAACCTCTGGGTTTCTTCCATGACAACATTGTAAAAAGCTAAGAGTTATAAACTAGAATGGTCTGGTGTAGTTATTTCTATTGATTCCACAGTTACGTACTACCGGTAGATTTTCCTTATATCCACGCACACTTTTTACAAGCTAGCTATTACGGAGGGTTCTCGTTATGGCTTTTGGAGAGTTATATAGAACTGATATGTGTTGGGTCGTTAATGGAATAGCTGGCTTAGGTTGGTCAAGTTCGCTTGCTTGGAATAGTGAGCCCGCAAACTCAATAATTCAAGAACCACTACAGTTTATCAACCTGCTTTTTTCTGTTTCAGCGGCGAGGGCTCTCTTCTGGCTTCTGGATCTGCGGACTGCACAGTGAAACTGTGGGACGTCACCTCAAGTACCAAGTTGACAAAGGTCGAGGAAAAGTGAGTTTACTCCTTCCAAAGCTGTATCATTGTTTTCTTTGAATGGTAGTTTGTTTTGTTAGAAATGATTTATCATTTGTTGTTGGTCAGAAATGGGAACTCAAACAGACTGCGCTCACTCAGGACCTTCCCCACCAAGTCCACACCAGTGCACGCTCTCCGAGTAAGTTATGCTCTCTTTAGTAGAATTAGTTCCACCAATTTTGGAACACGGTGATATCTTCTTCATCTCTGGATTGTCTGCTAAAGTCTATCATCTTTTGCTTGTGAATAAATCTACTCATTTCCAAAACTCTGTGATCTCTTTTGCATCTATGGATTCTCTGCCAAGTGCATCCTCTCGTGCTTGTGAATAAATCAACTCATTAGTGACCAAAAAACTTGACTAGAACTAAAGTTTCAGGGTGTGCACCAAATAACTGATCCGTCATGTAGAACCTTTCCTTTCTATCATTGCAAAGCTCATTGATCAAGCATATGCTAAAACTCGCTTTTTGTGTGTGTGTGTGTGTTTACATTGGTGCAGTTTTCTCGGAGAAATCTGTTGTTTGCTGCAGGAGCGCTCTCTAAACCCGCAAGCTGATCAAACCAACTCTTAGAAGCTGTTGTAGATCAGGAGAAATCAGGTGTAGAATATAGCCCTCTTGTTACTCTCAATATCTCCGAAGGTTACTTGTTTGTTTCTTTGGTTTCTCATTTCTAAATTCCAAAGATGTTGAGATTCCCTGGGTAAACTACTACTGCCTACGAATCACTTGGAGCATGTTGCTTTGTAGGATTGCCCAAAATTACCCCCTTTGACTGCCATCACATTGTTCCCTCTCTCTCTTATAAATGCAGAAACTTTGGATTTTGTTGATGGGTTTTCTCCTCTTCTCCGGATAATGAAATATCGGCCCAACAAATACATATGTTGGATGTAATAAAAATATATAATTATTTTGTAGGGGCATTGTCTTTTCCAAAATCTTAGGGACGGTATTTAAAATACTTGAACTTGTGAAAATATATATATGTTTTGAAAGACATTTGCTCAAAGTTTTCGATCAGACAGAAAATCTACTTTAGATTTGGTTGATATGTGATTAGACAATTGTATACATTTGGAATCATATGTTGGGATGTGTTTCATCATCTCTCCAATACAGTTTTCTCGTTTTTTTTTTTCGAGGAACAAATAAAGTTAACGTGATGCATAATAATACCTAAACCATTTTTACTAGTGTGCATAAAATTTCATAACCTTCATGTATTAGAGAAATTAGGCTGAGTAGCCATATCGAGAGGGATATTTAACAAAATGATCATATGAAATGAAGTGCTATGAAATCTCGTGTAATTTATGTATTAATTTCGAAACGGTCCCTATTATTACCCAACCCAAACTTAAAAATTGAACAGCTATTTATTTGACGCTCACGTGGGTTGCGAAGACTTAAGGTAGTAGAAAGAAGAGGTGAAAATATTTTTTCAAAACGAAAATCTAAAATCACGCATATCTCGAGAACATCTGAAGCCTGAGTCTTCGTCGATTCTTACCCGAGAGAACAAAGGAAGCGAAGGAACGAGATTATTTCGGGAAGGTACGTGACGTTGCTATCAATTCTACCGATTAATTTGGGTTTTTTTGTCTATCTCCGTGGGGGACCGGCGTAGCGGCTTTCAGTCCGATAATCGCCGGCGAATTGAATATGTGAGTTAGTTAGATAGAGTTTTTTCAAGTGGGGGATGTGACTATGTTGTATGGGGATATAGTATAAACTGATGTTACGATCTTTCGAAGTAGCTGATAACAAGTAATGCTGGTAATCGAGTTGATGGAGTCGGGGTAGTTGGAGTCGCTGTGGTTTAATACCATTGGGATTAGGGACAGAAATTAGTATAAGACATTGGAATGTGCTGAACATTAATATTTTTCTCTGTACTATTCCATTCTTGTTTGCGGTGTAGTATAGTATTTCATCAATTTGGTGTATAAGGTAGAGGATTTTGGCGTCATCGTGGAATATATGGTGTTGGTGTTACGGTTAATGTTGTGACTATGTTGTTATGTGGATATAGGACGGTATGAGGTTAAGTTATGTATACGTAGCTGAAACCAAGTAGTGATTGTCAGCTAAATGATGGAGTCGGGTACAGGGATTCTCTGTGGGTAAATAAAATTGCGAGTAGGGGCACCAATTAGTAAAAGAAATTGCATTATGAGTAACACATAAAATGTTTTCTGTAATATACCATTCTACTGCGCATTCTAGTATAGTACTTCAACAATTGTCGGGGAAGATGTAGGGCGGATGTTAGGATGTTCGATTATTTTCTATTTAACTTATGTGAATTTGAACTCATAAATATTTATATCTCCGTGCAGGATAAATAAATTTGGATTACCAGAGCGGTTGTTTGAAAATGGGTTTGAGCCAAGTGGGAGGAAGAGGGTTAATAGCTACTACACGTTGAGGTGGATAGAGAATATCAAACCTACCATTGAGGACGAACAATTAGAGTTGCTTGCGAAATCGCAATTTGGAAGTCTGATGGAAATGGGATATGACTGCTAAGTAAAATATCTTTGGATTGTGGGGCCGTATAATCTTCCAAAATCTGATTATAGCATAAGTTTTTAAATGAAGATATACTATACTACATAGAAGAAAGTGATGTGTTCCCTTCCTTAAAATTAATTCTCAAACTCCCGTTACAAATTGAGGATAATAAAATAGTCATTCGTTTAATGGAGTGTTATTCTACAATGTAAATACGTGTGACAGAAATTGTTACGAAATGGGAGGGCAATTGATATAAATGGTTGGTTGACAGCGAGACATTTTGCAAATACGTGTTAAATGAAGAGCTTGACACATGCTATAAGCTTTGGGGTACATAACAGACGGGAGTATTACAGATCGACATGTGGATCCCCTCAATCTTCCATCAGAACCTATGATTTACACTTCTTTTTCCCGCCTGGATGATATAGGGGCAATTGGCGTCCAAGAAAATGCCACTTGGTTACGTGATCAAATTAATTTTCAATATGGCTATTTCGCATATTTATGGGCTCAATATAGCTATCTACCTAAAAGACCCCATGTATTATGCACACTATATATGTAAAAAAAAAAAAAAAAAAAATACATATTACATATTTATACAGAATTTAATGACTAATGAATGAATACAAGTGATGATAATTAGAAAGAAAAAGAAAATATACATCTAGGAAAAATTATGAATAGTGTTGCGTCACTATCTGTTTAAAGTAAGATCCAATGTTCTGTATCTTTTGACCATGATTGATGTGAATTATATCATATAATATTACGTGGGATGTTAGTATATACTCATTGGGCAACCATAATAAACTTTGCCAACTCACATTACTTGCTAATCCAAAATTCAGATCATTTTGTTGCTGATACAAGTAACTAGGGTTTCCCTTAACGGAGAATTGGCGATAGAAATAACCTTACCAAGTATGTATATGTTATAGTTATAAATTTTTATCAAAAAAAAAAACAAAGAGGATACATTATAACTATAAGCAAAGCTAAATTTAAAAAAAAAAAACAAATTAACTAGTAGAAACTGAAAACTCTGAATCAGTTTTCCCATTTCTGTGTCGGCCATATTTAACGTTAGACCCACCAACTAGGTCGCAACTGCGCATACACGACATACAAAATTTAACCATTAGATCTTTCGATTTCGATATAAGCTAAAGTAGATCATCTTAAACTGTTTTATTTGCTAAATAAATATAAGCTAGACTTTTGGAAATGTTAAGTAGTACGTATCTAATTAGATTCTTAGGAACTATATATCATATATATAAACAAGCAAGCCACTCAAAGATGTTGATGACATAGAAAGATAAAAACTTTACTCAAACGCTCTAGTGGCCGGGTTTGATCTTGCCGACGTGGTTACCAAAAGAGAAGTTCCAATTGGTGGAATAAAGCGACTTTTGTCATGCAACCTTAGTTGTATTTCATGATGAGATTAAGTGGGAAACCAAAATTTTATTATATTGACAAATCCACAAAACCCTTTTAAGATGATATAAAGAAGAAGAAGAACGTGGAAATTTCAAAAATCTCTTTTCCTTTAACCATTACACAAAAAAGAAAAGGTTTCATCTCTCTCATAAAAAGACAAACTATTCTTTAAATCATGCCGTGCTCTACAACTTCTCACTAAGATACAAAATAAAATGGATCAAATATATATAACAGTAATAATAATAATATACACTTGCTTTGCTTGACCAAATCCGGATAAACGGTTATATTGTACTCTGTAATTAGTTTGAGCTACGTACGGTCCGGTCTAAATAGAGTAAAAAAGAAAGAAGAACAAAATTAACGAAAGATGTCAAAAAAAAAAAAATGAAAGAAGAGAACAAAATTGAAGGAGAGGCCCACAAGAGAAGCTAAAGGAGACAGAAATGGCCACTTACCTCGTGGAGTTACGTAAAGTAGGCATAAACAGACCTGAAATAATTTTAGATGGTCCATTTTTTCACTACACTTCTTTTTTTAACAATCCTTTTCATTTTATTGTCATTTTCCTCTCCTGTCGTTTCATCAGATGTACTACTTTCGTAACTGTTTTCGGAACTGCTTCGTTTTCAATTGTCGTTTGTATCCTCCTCTTAACTTCCTTTTACTCTATCCATAAAAATCTATTAGTTTCCCCACATATATATATATATCAAAATATACTGCACATATACTCAATTATTAAAGAACTGATGAGGGTTACTATATTCAACAATCAGTACATGAATACATTCACTGATTGATCATGGCCAAGTGGTTAAAGGGTTGTTCTAGCCTGATGATGAGTGTATATGATGGATTGGGTTATTGAAGGAGGAAGCATCCAAAAATGGAAAGGGTCCTATTAACGTATGTATATGTAGATAGTGGAGTTCCAATAAGCTAGCTTTTAAGTGTTTTTGTGAGAAAGTTGTGACAGCAAACCAAACCTACCTATCCCTCTCATCTTCATAGTACTTTGGTCCACACTTAATTACAAAAAACAAAAAAACCTAAGAAAATGTTCTACTGCAGGGTATTGTTTTCTTTGTTTATTCCTTTCTAATACCATCTACTTCTGCTCCCATTCACAGATATAAACTTCGTTTTCTTTCATCATAGCTATTAATAAAGAGAAAGAGATAGGGAGAGAACAAATCATCACTTGCAAAACAAAACAAAAAAAACTGTTCCCTTTTTAGCCCTCATGGACGATCCATCTTGCATAGCCTCCTCATCCACAGCTTTTGCATATCAAGATTCTATAAACCAGAGCCAAGAACAGAGCATCAGAGACGAAGAAACAGACGTTAACGATTCTAGCCAAGAACAGATCAATCAAGAACTCAATCTCATCGATTGCATAGACACGAGTATCGATGCTAGTCAGAGTTATAACGGATCTACTACATCCACAGAACAAAAGCTTTTCTCATGCAACTACTGTCAAAGAACTTTCTATAGCTCACAAGCGCTTGGTGGCCACCAAAACGCACACAAGAGAGAGAGGACGCTGGCAAAGAGAGGGCAACGAATGGCGGCGTCAGCCTCAGCTTTCGGACATCCTTACGGTTTCTCTCCACTTCCTTTCCATGGACAATACAGCAACAGGTCTTTGGGGATTCAAGCGCATTCGATGAGCCACAAGCTAAGTTCATATAACGGGTTTGGTGGTCAGTACGGTCAGATCAACTGGTCAAGGCTACCACTTGATCAACAACCAGCCATAGGTAAACTTCCTTCAGTGGAGAATTTTCATCATCATTATCATCATCAACAGCATCAGATGATGATGATGATGGATCCTTCAGTAAATTCACGGTCCAATAACATCGGTAGATCATCAAGCAACATAGGAAAGATTCTACTAGGGTCACCGACTCTTGAACAATGGCGAGGAGACGGAGTATCGTTAAGCACTAATCATGAAGATCAGCAGAAGCTTGACTTGTCCCTCAAGCTCTAAGATCTTTTTTTTCTTGATTCTTGCAATAAGTATCTTTTACTGTGTTTTCATGTGATTGTTATCATTTAGTACTCTTGATGTGTATATTTCTGTCTCACATATCTACTTACTCTAAGATTTTTCGACTAAACATAAATGGATTTCAGGTAGACACCCAACAACCGTATAAAATTCCTAAAATTGGAAGAGAAATTTTGTATAGAGAAAAAGCCAAAAAAAAAGAAAAAGAAAAAAAAGAGAAGAAAGATATTGAGAGATCTGTGGGAAGATTTGGTTTCATAAGGAAATAATAATATAATGTCAAAGTTGGTTTACCTAAAAGTTAGAACAATCATTCTATTTATTTAAAAGTTACTAACAAGACACTCAAAACAGAACAAAACAGATATGAAAAAAAAAAAAAGAAGACAGTTGCTGCGTAGGATGGATTGTGACACTAAAAGCAAAGAGTACTATATAGAAGAAAATTGAAACATAATATCACTAGGTCCCTAGTTAGACAGTAAATAGAGAAGCATGATGAAACAACAAAGCATCCAATGCTTAGACCCCAAATTGGTGTACACACTAGACAACGAATTAATCCATATGTTAGAAAATGTTAAAAAGGAGAAAAACAAAATTCTGGCCAAAGTTGTTGCTTTCGTAACTAAAGACTTTCACGTGTTTTTTCCACAAATGGTCGAAGATAATTGAATCAAATAAGACTCTCGTCTTGTTTTTCACCAGTGGTAAACAATTTAGTCGAAGAAAAGATATGGCTGTTCGTATACACACAGAAAAAAATTGTCATAATGAAGCAAAAGTCACACAGTTCCATGAATAAATCCATGAAGAGACACATGCAGACAAAAGCACACATCCAAAACATGTAATGTAACAAACCTGACGAGCCGCCCGTCGAGTCATCTTCATCTTCTTGTTTACTATAGCTTGTCCCCAAAGCTTTCCCTACAAACTCAGTCACACATTTTCGGCGGCATAGAATCTCCACAGAAACCAGTGACTTTGGCAACCGTCACCGACTCACCGGAAGAAGCCATCATAAATTAAAACCTAAGAGGTGACGTGAGATCGGCGGCACTAGTCGAGGGTGATTTTGTAAAATGATTATATATGCTTGGGCCGTAAGGCCCACAACTGAAAATTCTAGTTTCGAATCCCAGTGAGGGCCTATGTATTCCTAAATCACTAGATTTTATCGGCCTGACAAGATTTTTAATTTTAAGACTATCCAGATGATTTTGTAGATTGTAAAAAGTTTTTTTTTTTTTTTAACATTACAACAACAACAAAATTGGATGTGATTACATTCTAAACACACAATTTACTTATCTACAAGTGCACGGTTAAGTGATGTGGTAGTAAATTACAGGGTCGAACTAGTGAAGATCTAATTGGATGCAGTACATCTCTCAAATAAAAATGAAGGTAAAGGAACACATGGACAGTTTTTTAATCATCGATCATTTACTCCCTCCGTTTTACAAAAGTGTCATTTTAAGATTTTGTTTTTATTTTACAAATAGTGTCATTTTGTATTTTCAATGCAATTTTTAAAACAAAAATCCAGTTTTAACTTTGTCATATTAATTTATTTATTAGAAAGAGAAATTTGTTTAGTGTATTAACAAGAGGTAAAATAGAAATTTTATTAATTTTTTTTTAATTTATGTGAAAATGAGTAAAATGACATTCTTTATAAAACAGAAGGAATAGTAAACACTAATTTAGAACCAAATGAGATCGGAAGACACAATAACACAAAATATGTGAAAGATAAAGATGTTACCGAAACTAAAATTAATTTATATTAAAAATGAAATCACAGCGGTATAAAACATATATTACAAATTAGAAGTATCCAAACATAAGAGTTGTAAAATATATTTTTTTTAATACTGTATTTGCTTCACAAATAATGCCCTTTTTGCCCATAACATAACATTGATATTTTTTTATTTTATTTTTTCTTTCACATGATTATGGTTTTGAAGATTAGTCTAGATGTATTTTTTTTTGCTTATTAATCTATCTCTGTTAAGTATTAGCTGTGTACAAAACAAATTTTCATTAATGAGTCTTTTGACTATTAGTGCCAGACTGCCAGTCATAAGATTCATAACTAACAACAAAATTATTGTAAATTATGATAAACATGGCAATTGACAAAATAATCACTAGAATAATATACTTATACTTATCGTCATGAGCAGTTGACTATAATAATTATGTACACAAGTTGTTGGTCTTTAAAGTCGTTCTACACAAACACAATGGCCATAGCTAATTAAATGTCGAAGCCATTAAATAGATTTGTTGACCTTTTATAAGCTACCTTTTAGGATTAATATATCGAGTATTGAACAACCAATCTATTTGACAAAAACAAAAGAAGAACAATCCAATCTTTGATTTAATGTTAAATTACATTTCTAATATGATAAATATTATCTTTAGAATTCGGTGGGAGAAAATTAATAGATCCTTTTTTTTTATAAAACCAAATTAATAGATATTCTGAGTCTAATGTTCATTCCACTAGCTTTATCCCTAATTCTCGAATATTTGTATATATAAAAACCAATCTACACAATACGGCTAAATCTTTTGTGAAGAGTCCATTATGCTTTTATATACAGTAGGAAAATATGTTTATCCAATTTAGATACTACAAACCAGTTTGGTAATTTTTAATCAGTAAAATTTTAAAGTGGTCAGCCTAATTATGTTGTCAACATCACGCCCCAACAGCAAATCATCGGTTGCTTCAAACGTACACAAAGACGCACCTCCGGAGACATGGCTCGTGGCTTTGTCGATTTCTATTTATTTAAAAATTACCTATTTTACCCTCCTCTTTCACATTTTATTACACAATCATCCACGAGTTTATTACAGCTAAATTGTTGCAAGACTAATTTATTGTAGATGTGTTTCTTCGCAGTAGTAACTATAACTTTGATGAAAAACACTAGTAACTCAGTTTTTAATATATTCAAACTGATTAAGTAAATTTATTTCATTGAATTTATTAATTAATAAAAAGTCAGCAAAGCCAGATCAATTTCTTCGTAAAGGGTGGTTTTAAATATAATTTAGAGCTAAATCAAATTTGATTTTGTTTGATTGATAACAAAAAGATCCTTTTTAGACAAAAGACGTTGAATTTCTCTTGACCAATATTTTGATCGTGATGGTTAAAATTGGAGAGCTCACGTGTTTTTTGGCCGCCGAACAACAGCCATCTAAACGTCTAGGCGGTCGATTTTTACTATTTATACGACTTGTTAAAATTCTCATGTTCATATTGCACTCTTCACAGCTCTCAAGTAGTAGTACAGTCCTCGTTGGCGTCGTTGACGCGGAAAACACCAATTGATAATATTGGGGCAAAACGTGAAAAAAGTAAAATTATAGGGGGCTACAACAATCTGTGCCCTAAACAAAAAGGAGCCAAGGATGACAGAAAGCAGAAAAGAAGAATGTAGCTTTTAAGAACGAAGGGAAACATCAGAAGCTTCTTTCTCAGATTGACACATAAATAAGCAAGAAAGATCAGGAAGAATAAAGATTCTTCTTCTTCTTCTATCAGTTTGTTGTTATTCTCTTAGAGAAACCTTCGAACCTCCTCCAGGCTCCTTCCTTCGTCGGTTAGAGAAGATGTTGTGCAGAATGGTGGTGGTGACCGGCCGGAAGAAGAAAGCCGGTTCGGTTCCGGTTTATCTGAATGTATACGATCTCACACCCATCAATGGCTACGCTTACTGGTTAGGTCTCGGGATCTACCACTCTGGTGTTGAAGGTATCGCCTTTCTCTCTCCCTTTTTTTCCCCCGGGAAAAAAGAAAAATTGAGCTTTTCTTCGGAAATTATTGGTGGGTTTTGGTCAAAGTTTACAATTTTTTTGAATGGGGGGATTGAAATTACTCTCATCTTTGTTTTAAAGCCCATTTTCAGAGAGATTTGATTCAGCTTAAGCTGTTTCGTTCAAGTAAGAAACTTTTTAGTTTGACGTTTGTTGTTGGCTTTGTTTGTTAGTAGAGAGAAAAATTAAACTGACCAGTTTCGTTGTCAATAGATTCCAAAATTGGAAACTTGTTGACCCATTTTTGGATCAGCTCTTCTGATTTCCTATGGCTAAATTAACCAGAACCGGGTTTTATACGACTTTTAAATTGATTTGTGAACTATCTTAATTAGACGTGTCTGTCCAAAAATGAAGGATGTTTTATTATTGAGATATATATAATAGTTGTAGTTTTGTTTGTTTGCTTCCGAAAGAGAAGAAGGAAAGCAAAGATGTTGGATTGATATTGTATATAATCGTCAATTGTTTTGGTTAGTTCATGGGATTGAATACGGTTTCGGAGCTCACGAGCATTCAACGACGGGGATTTTCGAGGTGGAACCGAAGCAGTGTCCGGGTTTCACGTTCAGGAAGTCTATTTTGATCGGAAGAACGGATTTGGATCCCGAAAAAGTCCGTGGCTTTATGGAGAAACTTGCGGAAGATTACAGCGGAAACACTTACCATCTCATCACAAAGAACTGCAATCACTTCTGCAACGACGTATGTGTTCAGTTGACCCGGAGATCTATCCCTAGTTGGGTTAACCGTCTTGCCCGCTTCGGTAAGAAGCTATAAGCTACAAAAAACAGAGCATTGGCTTTTTACTCTGTTTTAGTTTAAAAAGCTCATGCCTTTATGTTTGTGTGTTTGTCTCTAGGTTTGTTCTGCAACTGTGTTCTGCCGGCAGAGCTGAACGAGACAAAGGTGAGGCCAAAGGTTCCGGAAGCAGAAAATAAGAAACTCCGGAGCAGATCAAGTAGATTTCCGCCTGGTCCTTCGCTTTCTTCATCGGGTTCTTTAAACCGAAGCAGAAGAGAGGAAAGGAGAAGACAATGTCTTCCTCCATCACCAGCTGTGAGTGCTTAGCTCTTTTTTCTCCTTTTTTTTGTATGGTTTGTTCGCAATTCGATTCGGTAGAAATGGTTCCAAGTAAGTTGTGTTCACGTGACAAAGATGTGGCTTATATAACGATAGATTGAACAAACATTTTATTGATGGTACTAATGATGTAAGGTCTTTACATCATATTTATTCTTTAAAGGTAATGACATAAGGTCTTTGCATCATATTTATTCTTGTAACTAAGAAATGATAAAGTGGAGTGAGGTCAAGGACCGGGATAATTTGAAGTGGAACTTTCTTAACACATATGAGTCCATATGATGATTCTTCAAGATCAACATCTTCTGCCTCCATTCCTTCTGGAAGCTTCCAGTCGAAACGGTAAAGAAGATTGATGAGAGTCAAGTGTACCAAAGCCATACACATACCCATAACAGGACACATCCTCCTTCCCCTACCAAAGGGCAACAGCTCAAAGTTTTTTAGACCTTTATAGTCAGTCTGTTTATCCATAAACCTCTCCGGGATGAAAGCTTCCGGATCTTTCCAAACGTTTGAACTCCTATGAACAGCCCAAATGTTGACATGGATCCATGTTTTCTCTGGAATGTCGTAACCTGCGATCTTTATATCTTTTGAAGCCTCTCTTCTAGATGATGCTGTATAGCTTGATCCAAAAACGAATCAATTTCCTTAAAAACCTTCTCACATTTGCCATGTAAACCCGTGATGCTATCGATGGTTTTGCCGATAATCGGGAAGTAATTTGCTGCTGCCAAACTCCCCCAACACCTCAAAAGCTTGTACAATGACTTCGTGATAAGTGTGTTATCAAGCTTACTCCCTTCAAGATTTATCCCAAATCCAACCCTACAAATCACACTTCCCGACAGTTTAACTTCTGGCTGAGATTAAGCGGGTTCTCCAATGAAGCTGATTGCTTGATGAAATTGACCAAGGAGGCAACTTCTTCTTCTCTTACATGTCGAAACGACTGTACCCTTTTCGCCGTGTAGAGTTCAACGACCGTCAACTTTCGTACTTGCCTCCAGTATTTGTTGCAAGGAGAGAAGACGAGATCGTATGAATCGTATGTGATTCTTGCAGGGTAAGTCATATAAGGTCGTGAACAACATTCTAAGTCGTATGTTTTCAAGACATCCTTCACCGTCTCTGGTGTAGTTGCCATCAATTTTTATCGTGCAAAACTGTTCACGAGTTAAAAATAAACTCACAACTATAATTCAAATCAAACAAAAAAAAAATTGGTGTAAGGTTTTCTTTGGTTTGGAAATAACTATTGAAAATACACGGCAAAAATTAATAGTCGAGTGATTTTTTCTATAAAAAAAAAAACAAATTCATAAATAAGTGTATACATAAACTAACCGGAAAGAAAAATAAAGGACACAAAATAGAAGAACGAGGAATTGGATGTTAGTGAAAAGGGGTTTCACCACATAAGGCCATGTTTGGTCGTTTTTCAAACCAACAACTTCACATGAGATTCTACATTGCTCAACACCATCATTCTCTTCTCCATTATTGCCTTTGACCACTTTCCTCCTTATTTTTATTTTATTTGCCTATATTATATATATTGTATATATACTTTAAAATTTATATTATAATGTGTTCATCTATATATGAATATATGTGTTCATCTCATTCTCAAAATTCATCGGGGTAAAAGTTGTGGTAAACTAGTTGTCAACAACTTTGATAGATCTTTTGAGTGTTGCACTTTTTGTTTATTATAACTATCAATAAAAATAACTGGTTACTTATCAATAAAAGTTTTAAATTTACTGTCAACCATTTCTAAAATAAAATAACTGTGGAGATGAAAATAGATTATTAGCATGTTCCTTATATTTAGCAAGGATCATATAATCAACTAAGCATGTCCAAAACTCAATAATATCTCTAATTCCTATCAAATATCTTAAGTAAGATTAATGCACAACTAACACATTTAACTAACGATCGGCTTGAATAGTATGTAGTTTTTTCACGCACATTTTCACGTTTTGAAAATTTGATTCTACCGAATACATACTATTCACAATATTAATCACAGAATAATAAAAATTAACAAAGTATTTTACAATTTATCCCACATGTTTTAAATTTATAACTATTTTAAACAAATATTTATTTATCTAGTAAATAATGGTTTTTTAACATTTCAAATTTATTCAATTTTAAGTTTTTTCTTCCTAATGATTCCATTAATTTATTATTTAGTTATTCCACTATTCTGATATATATTCAATTATGCTCGATGTTTTAGGAATAAGTCGAGAACAAAAACCTTGCATATTTGACATTTGTTCGATTTCGGTTGAACAAAACACATTTTCATGCACTAAGACGAGATAAATACGAAAATAAATATATAATAATATAACAAGAATGACAAAATCTATTTTCATGTGAATCTGAATCTCTACCTTTTACTTATTTATTCTTTATTTAGTGAGTGCAGTGAAAGTTTTATTGGGACAATAGAAAAGGACCTTCCTCAAAGGAAAAAAGGCTCACAGAAGTTCAAAGAAGTAATGATGATGAACTCACAAGCATGCCCATTATTTTTAAATCTCACCTTTGCTGCTTCAAAATGCTTTAAGAAAACAGAATAATTAGAATAAAACTACACTTTTATAATTCCCCCTTCTTTATTGATTTATTTACTTTTTTGAAAAGGTTGTGGGGAAACAAAATCAATTTCCAAACAGGTACGTACAATAATCATTATAAGTTCCATTCGATAAAGACATTGATCCAAAAAAACAATATCACGTTAAGATTCTAATCTATCTCAATAATATTATTGTTTCACAAATTTTGTCCCATATATATATCTTTTCTTTTCTTTTATTTGATGTTAGAGAGTATATACTATCACGTAGTCAATTTCCAGTTGTTACCAAAAAAATTGTAATCGCATGCATGCATACAGAACTCTGAGTAAAATAGTTTGGAACATCTTAAGAGATTTTTGAAAGAACAATTAGAATTGATTTTGGCTTCCCATTGTAGCATTTATGTGAGGTTCTCTATGCTACGTTACATTTAAATTGATATATCTATTTTATCTTTATAGGCTTTTTTGTCACATCGTCAAAAACTTTTTTGATTAAAATCTTTCATCGGTTTTCTTAGTTAGATGGAGTATAATATAACATGCAATATTATATATGCATAATTTGAGTAATTTACTTTCTTTATTTTGAGAATAATTAGATTTATAATTTCGACATATATATAGCATGCAAATAAAGGGACAAGAAATCTTTGCATCCAAATAATTCATAACGTCAAATCATTTGTGTGCTGCAATTTAGATGCAGTGCATGTGTATTAACCATACTGAGTTATCATTTGATTAACTCAATTATTTTTGTTTGGTTTTGGCTTGTTGCTAACAACTGATAACGTGTATATTCATGCAAGAAGAATCGATCGACCGTAGTGGAGCAGCTAAAACCAAACAGTTGAAATTAATTGTTTAGTGTGGGTTATAGTTGTTTCACGGTTTGATTGGTTGGTTAATTGCAAGCATCCGTATGTTAAAACGCTATGTATACAGCGGTTGCACACATTTTATATCAATAATAAAAACAATTTTGTTTGTCTAAAACCAAACAAAAATATTTCAAAACGCTGATAGAAGAACAAAGCCTCTTTTTTGTCTCAAACCTTGAATCGAATTAATTTAGATCATGTTCGAGTCGGATTATCTATTTGGGTTCTCTTTTAACTTTTGGGTTTGAGTCGAATGTGTTCTTTTGGGTTGGGTTTCTATTGCTTTTGATTAGTCGTATAGCTAACCATTGTTTTCCTATTTTAATATAGATAAGTGCTAGAAAACGCAAATCTCTCTAATTCAAAAGTTGGAATTATATGGTCTTGTTAGGCCACAGCTAGGGACACTTTTTTCTACTTAGCAGCAATCCCAAATTAAAATTAAATAAAAACAAAACAAAAACAAAAAAGGGAGAGAAATAGATTTTTAAAACGAAAGAAAAAAAGAAAAAAAAATAAGGCCCACAGTTGAAAAATGAGAAGATGCATGGAACAAAAACCAAAAGCTAACTCAAAATATTTCAAACCCTTCCCAAACTCTCTATTTTATCTTCTTTTGATATCTTCTTCCCAATTAATGTTGTATCTTTTCACTACATAAAATCCCCACTTAATTCATACACGAACACGAAACATAATAAATATATCGTATACGGTCTCATGATCAGTTTCAATTGGTTTTACATGGAGAAAATGGAGCGAAAGAAATTGATAACATTTTTTTAATATGATAAAAATACTATACATTACATAGCATATGATCGATCGCTCTTGTAGAAACAAGAATCAGTGTTTCTTTCAAAGAAGGCCAATCCAGATCAAATGTCTTGAAATTAGCCTTTTTCCGTCCAAGTGGGTGTAACTCTCCTCACTACTACTCTCATAACGACGCCGTTTTCTTAAAGGAAAATAAATTAATTTATTAAAAAAAAAGAATTATGCTAAAGTGACAGGGCCGTTTCTCACAGCGACTGAACAGAGCAAAGCTCAATGGAACCGTAGTGAAGCAGCTCCTCGATCATTTGCTCGATATGATCTTCCTCCAGTGGCCTGAAGCTCTGTTGCAGATTCGCGTTTCCATCTTCCCACTTGATCTCCGTCATCATCGTCTCCGTTACTCCTCCCCTGTTATACTGATTTCCCTCGGCCGTCACATTCATGGCGCCGTCAGTGTCCGCCAAGGATAACGGCCGCAATCTGGCGGATGTCTGCGTCTGCGTCTGCGTCTGCGCCTGCGCCTGCGTCTGTTTGGTCATCTGAAGAGAAGCCATGTAGCATTTGTGGAGTTTGGCGGTGAGAGTGGCGGAGAGGAGCTTGGAAGAGGAAGAAGGAATGGCGTTTGGGTTGTAAGGGAAATTGGTACGAGCTCTCGGGCCACACATCAGCCTCGCCGCCTCGTCGTAGGCCCTAGCCGCATCCTCCGCCGTCTCAAACGTCCCCAGCCAGATTCTTGTTTTCCTGAAAAAAGAAAAAAAAAACTAGCCAATAAGAAAAGCGAGGCTACTACAGGTAACTTCTTGGTTAGTAACAAGAAGAATTACAACAGCAAAAAAAAAAAAACAAAGGGTAGTTTTGAGAAAGCATACAAGAGAGGGTGACGAATTTCGGAGACCCAAGAGCCCCAGTGTCTCTGTCTCACGCCTCGGAAGCGTTGTTGTGGTCGTGCCATTAGAATAGGGTTCAGGTGAGTTTAGTGTGAGTGTGTGACTAACAAAGTGTGAAATGTAAAGAAGAAAGTGATGAAAGGAATGATGGAAGTGAAGGGAGCGTTTTTGGAAGAGTGAAGGGTGGCTATAAGTACTGTTGGCTTCACGAGAGAGAGAGAGAGAGATTTTGTTTGTGTGTAATTTCTCTTTCTTTGGTAATTAACTGGCAATCAATTTGGTCCGAATTGGGACCCACTCTATTACCAATACGACCCAGAAAATCTCATGGATTTTGTTTGATGAGAGACATCATCAGTGAGAGAGAGAGACCTATGCTAATATATATTATTCTTAAGTTTTAACTCGTTTGTTGTATTCGTAGTTGCCAGCGACATGGGCAAATGGATTATCTAATAATACTCTTCACATATTTGTCTAATTTTAGTGAATATTATAAGCTTAGAAACTATACATGCTAAACTCTATATATGTAGGAAAATATTTTTTTAAACGATGTTTTTGGAAAGTATTATCGTAATCTCATTAAAAGATGATAAGACTTATCCACAAACACATTTATCATAACTGTGTATATATTCAATAGATTTTTTTTAGAGTACAGTTTAGTGTCATGAGAATTTTTATTTTTTTAAATAATTTTAACAAATTCTTTTCTTATAAGATTAATTTCGATGATAACTGTAGTTCTGTCCTAAGTTATAAACTGTATATCCTAGGTTGTGAGATGATATTTCTTTAGCTATAAATTTATTAACTGTCCTCCTACATGTAGCATACGTGAACAAGTTGGATCCAAAGAGATTTTGGCTGCGGTGAAACTTCAAACCCACTGTACCTATTTTCACATGGGTTTGATCATCACAACATGTCTGTATATCATAGATACTGCCAAATTTCTTTAGATTTTTCCACGACTAATTAATAATAACAATAATAATTGGAAAACAAAAAATAGTTTGATGACTAGCGGGACTCTTTCATCACCATTCTTCGCCCATGTGAGGCTTCGATAATGACCCAATCAAAGCCTTCGACTATCATCTATTTTATACCTTTTTTAATTTTATTTTAGGTAATTATTGAAACAAACATTAACGTTTTGTAGTCATACCCATGATTTCTGAGTGTACAGTTTATTAGGTGATATATAGTCGAAGGAGTAATAAAATTCATTATCTACGATTGATAGGTTCAATTATTATTATAGTATGATACTTTGTAGGGAATATCACATTATTCTAATTAACCACTTCGTCTGTGGATTCTATATTAATATATATCGCGAGTTGGTTTTTTTTGTTTTATCAATATATATCTTGTTCTATAAAGTTTGTAAAACAAAACTGGTTTCATCAAATAAAAAAAGTCAAGTTCATGTCGCAGGTATGTTACAACTTATTTTCCATGTTCAGACAACATATCCTTTTAGACTCAATGGTAACTGGAACAAAAGGTGGCATAGATGAATGTGTTGGGCAAAAGAGTGTGCTGTTAGAATGGATCCATCAAAAATGACTAGAAGAATGTGCCAATATTATTGGGGTCAATCCAGTAACAAATTGATGGAAGAATCTTAGACCGCAATTATGACAACAAGAAAAACCACTAGAAGCTCATTAACTTTTTATTGATACTTAGTCGTTTTTAACCCTAATAATTAATCATTTTTAACCCTAATAATTAAACAGTCGATATTTGCATCCACGTCCGTTAGAAAGAAAAGGGAAAATAAGTAAACTATCCCTCTTTATGGCGTCGTATTAGTAACTTACATGATCCACTTTACCAACTGGGAGTGTATAGTAATGTACATTCTATAGAGATATATAAGCCATTATTTTTAGTTTTTTGTTACATGTTTTGGTTCCTTAGGATGTAAATTCTTTTAATTTAATGCAAGAAAGCCCACTAAAAACAACAACAAAAAGCTCATGCCATGGATAATTAGGACATCCTTATTTTTGTAACAACAAAAAATAATAGTATATAATTGTTTAAAAATTAACATAACATCAAACAGATAAACCAAAGAGAGTAAGAAATTATTTCCATTCTTTTTTAGTAAACCATTTAGCTTGATTATAATATAAAGCATCTATATATATTTTTTTTCATCTGAAAGATTTTATATCGAACAAGGTGAAATACATGAGTGTAATACATGTGAGGAACACAAACCGGTAGAAACAACCATTCCCCGGAAGAAACTAAAACAAATACATTGATGGAAAGACCTAAAACCGAAACAAGGCAAGGAACCACTAAAAGCAGAACTTGAACAGACACTCGCAAAACTGAGGAAGGCACGGAGAAGAGCTAAAGACACGGTACTAAACAGCTCACGAGACGATGCTAAAAACAGGGCAAACCGCAAATAAGAAAAGCCACCTAAGACGATTAATCCGAAACCAAAGAATTACAAACGAGAATCTAGCCTCCTATCCAGCTAATCTTCATCCTAAAAAGTCTAAATCTCGAGCTATGCATCTCCACAAAAAGTTAGCCTTACTAAGAACGGATTATGAAAGATCAAAGGAGAAAACTGATTATTAGAAACTAAGAGGCGGAGGAAAAGAGGATGAACATAGATTCACCGAGGAGAAAGATAAGGCTAATCGAAGAAACCCATCTAAACAAACGCCTAAATAACCTACCTTCCCAAGACCACGAGAGCAAAATTCAAATACTAAATAGCGAAACCCCAAAATCAAAAACACACCTTGCTTCACCCAAAACGGAGACCTTCAGATCCGGCCATAAGCCACCGTCTAAAACCACAGACGTCCCTCCACCATGCGAAGAGGCTTCAGGACAACGCCTGGAAACCGAAGTCGTCGAGAGAAATCGCCACCAGATCTAAATCGGAGTCCAACTTGCGAAACGCCAAAGAAAACCCCGCAATCGAACTGAAATACAACAACATATACGACAAAAAAACTAAAATTTGTATATATATATAATTATAAGAAAAAAAAATCAAAATTTGTATATATATATATATATATAATATTATGGGCAATAGGTTGACTGACTAATATTACATAAATATTATTTTAGGTTTCATCTTATCTATAAAGAGGATTTCTAACATGCTTCTTCAAAATAATGGTTCTTCTGATTCATCTCAAACTAATTTTCATTTTAGAATCGATAATGTTTCCCATTTGAAAATATTGAAATGTTATACATGAGTCTATGATTTAGGTTATGATATCATGCTAAATTGGATGGATTTCCAATTTAAAAACAATTAGAAAATAAATAATTTTTTAAGGTCTATCATAATAATTTTTGCCAACTGATTCTTCATTTGAGACGTAGTTTAATATTCTTGGTCGATCAAATAAAAAAAGCAAAGCATGTGGGAGTGGGAAGCTCTAACAAAGACTGTTTTTTGTTTTGTTTAAGTTGCATACTTGCATTACTGATTTTGTCGCTTTGTTACTGTTTTGGCACGTGTGAGTAATGTGGTTATTTATCCTTCTAAGTTTTTTTTTGTTTTTGAGCTTTATTATCATTCTAAGTTTCAAGCTCCATGCTTGAGAAAGAGAAAAAGAATTCAATATTTATCTCCAAATGCATGGCAGCATTGGCATGAATNGGAACTTTATTATCATTCTAAGTTTCAAGCTCCATGCTTGAGAAAGAGAAAAAGAATTCAATATTTATCTCCAAATGCATGGCAGCATTGGCATGAATAAAACATGATTAAATAAGGTTCATTCAAATAGATTCTAGGAAACAAAGTTATAAATTGTACCTGATGTAAATATATTTTTACGAAATCTCATGCTTGTTAATTTAAATACGCAAAATTCATGCTCGCAAAATGAACTACTATTTGTTGTTATCAACAATTTGTGGAAAGTCTGTCAGTTGAGTTTTGCCCCAATTGATTTACCTGGTAGTCAGAAATGCAGGCGGCCTGACTATCCCCAGATATATAGTTGGAAGGCATTTCAACTCGGATCAGGCAGTGCAGTTGCTCTTTGAATCTCATGGATTTCATGGATTTCATGGATCTCATGGTCCGTTAACTCAGCTCATGTTGTCCGTTGAACCGTTGAACCACGAATATATCAGTCCGTTCTTGAAGCATTTCGATGCGTTCCTCCCGAAACTAACCGGATAACCTATAAGGTATATCAAAAAAAAAATGAACTCCTATTAAGCAATACTTTATGAATATAAAAATGGAGAATTACATCAATCGCTAAATATGTCTGAATTGTTTGTTTTTAGAGAAAAGAGGGGTCATCATATGTTTGGTGAATCATATTACATAACTTAATTTGGTTTTGTCGACTTGAAGAAAAAGAGAGAGTCGAACATACACAAATTAGTTGTTTTGGGACTACATACAAAGTTATGGGGAAAATCAGACAAGTAGTATGAATAAATAAGTGGGGCCTAGGTCGTAAACGCGTGACGTGGGACCCACTACGACATATATAAACATGGGTGATGAAATGGGTTGATTTGTGATTCATGTCCTATTCTGCATTTCAACTATATTACCAAAATCAACCTACATATTATTAAAATGTAAATAGTCACACGCATATATAGTAATACTTTTTTCTAAGTCACAATTTTGCAATTTCCGAAACCGTGGTTTTCCAAAAGCTAGTAAAAGTTTCAAAAAACTTGTGAAAATGTCTAATAACTTTAAGCGAGAAAATGTGAAATTGTATTCGAGCATATCGTTTTGTGCATTGAATTCTAGTGACTTTCCATGTGAAGAAATAGGATATGTTAGCATAAAAGAAAATCAAAATCAGTTAGTTTTTTAGATGGTATATTGACTGAATAAGCTTTAGCTAGCGGTTTCATGATTTATGAATATAGATAATTTTAAGTCCGAACGATAAAATGTAATTAATTGTTATTTTGATTGCAAGAAAAAAAAAATTTGACAAACAATTTTGTAGATAAATGTGAAATAATATGGTTACGTCCATATCAAAGACCGCCATTCTCTCGTCCCATTCCACACTCAAGTCACATGCAAATATGGAGGGTCCATTGAATCCTCAACAAAAGGTCACAACAAACTAATATTCTATAGAACAAATGCAATTTTGATCATATAAAAACATAGTCATATATATATATATATTCTTATTTTATTATAATGGATGAAATTTATTCAACATGGACTTTGGAGGTTTCAGAGACGTTGTTCCTCAGCTTGCATACACACATGCAGTATCTTTTGGTGTTATCTATGCTTCTTTATGTTCTTGGTACAAGAGAATCTAATCTATGTTGACAAATTTTCCATATTATTATTTCGAAAACTGGAAAGAAAACAAATTATTTACATATCATAAAATATTAGATTAATTTTGTTTGCCTTTTTGTGTATTATATGTCGGGAATAAATAATATCTTATATGTTCTTTTCAATGCAATCTGTTATCGTCCTCTCCTTTGCAATACTAACTCTTGACTCTTATTCTTTTTTTTTTTTTTTTTTTAACACTCTTGACTCTTATTCAGTTTATATATATGGTTTGAATGTTGCTAATTGTTTGCATATTCCACTTAATGTACAAACTGCTCAATTGCTAGATCGTTTTTCGATGAAATAAGAGTGGTTATGACTTTGAAGATCAAGAATTATAAATTACGATAACCAATGTATAAGATAATAACAATGGCTAAGGGAGATACATAGATCGTGTCGTTTACGCTTAAATTGTTTCATTCATCTATTAAGATATTTGTATATAGAAAATTAAGTTTATCTTTACATACCACTTAAACAGAAAATCCTTGATTCTTAATATGTAGAAAAGTTGAGTTTCGTTTAAAGCATCACACACATCAATAAACATGCAAAATAGCAAAATTATAATCTCGCATAAAAACAACATAATTCTCCAATTTTCACTTTAACTGCTAAAAATATCATAGAATATCATTATATAGCTTTTGCTATTTTATCTTTTCCATATTTTAAAGGTTGATCAGTCATATTTATCAGTTACCAATTAAAACATTATTTATTATATCCACGCATATATGATAGTTTAAAAAAATTATATATATATGGGAAAAGAAAAAAAAAACTTTCAGTTATATGCGTGAATAGAATACTAACAATATTTTAATTGATAACTGATAAATATGATTGATTTTTTAAAATATGGGAAAGATAAAATAACAAAAACTATAGATTGCAAACTATAATAAATGAATTTAATTATATGATTAGTCTAAGATTTATAGTAGTGTTTTTGTTGTGTCTAACAATCCGGATTCAAATCTCATATATATTGTTGGAAAAACACAAAAACCTAAAAATTGAAAGAAAAAAAAGAAGAAGAAGAAGTTAGACGGAGAAGTTGGAGAGAAGAACATGTAATTAAATTGGACGCGGTTTTTGAAGCAAAGTGAGAGCAAGTGAATGTTACATTTTGACTCCAAAAGAAAAGAGACATTTTGTCATTCCCATTCACCGCACTCCATGGGATATTTGTTCCCTCCTTATCTCTTCGCCCGTTGAAGTTCTTTATTTCCTACTGACATTTATACAAAATACACAAAAACTTCTTTTGATTATAGGAAACAATATTTAGTGACTTTTAATAGTAAAACATTAAATATATTAAAAAACTTTAATTTTCAAATTTTTAAAAATAAATTTTCCAAAAACAGTCTCGGATTAAGTGGCCACTTAGATATTTTTTTAGCATTATTGAATACAACCATATTAGTTAAAATGTTTGTGAGACGTATCTTAATGTTTTGAAAGAGTGTTATCGTTTTTTTTTTGTGTGCAACCAAAGAGATGTTATCTATGTTCCGAAAAACCCATCTCTCGGCTCGTTCCCATGTGCCGTTTTGTTCATTTATATACATTTTCTTTGCCTAACAACAACATCAATTATACGTTTCTAATTGGGCTCGTTCTGAAATTAAACTTCAAACTTCTACAAGAAAATGGTATACAGTGTATATAGAAGAGGAAATTGGATTTAGTAGGCCATGTGATGGGAGCTTTAATTTGTAACAATGTTGAATCTCTAAATGGTTGAATATTATAGAAGATAAAACTATTGACTTTGTTGTTAGAGAGTGTTGTTCTTTCAGTTTTCATGTTACCACTTTATTTTCTCTTGTCGCTATCCTCCCATATCAGCGCCAGGACATGTACGTCAATATATAGTCATATGCAAATTGTTCATGAAATGAATATATATTTTATTTTGATTAATCCAAATTAATATTAAAATGAATATATATATATATATATATACATTTATTTTGATTACAAAGTCTTAATCCAAATCAATATTAAAATGTTCATTGCGGACCGCGTCTTGGATAGGACGGACCGAGCCGAAAACCCCCGCCACATATACGGTATACCTCTATTTATAAGGTTAAGAGGAAATCTAAAACCTATAAATAGTTGTTTAGGTATTTGCCGATCAAAACCTCAACTTGAGAACTATAAAGAAGAGCTAAGGGGATGGTGGTTCGATGGTAAAAGGATCTATGCACCGTAAATTTGTTTTTTTTTAAGTTTGAACTCATTTAGAAACTACAATCACTTTTCAAAACTCATTTAAAAACCTATAAATAGTTTTTAAGGTATTTACCGATCAAAGCTAACTTTCTAGTGCGTTGACAAAAACTAAAAAAAAAAAACTTTCAAGTGTTTGACGAATTGGTGGAATGGGTCAAGGACGAAATCAATACGTCTTACATGGGTCTAGCCCATTAATTATTTCACACAGTCCAACATCTTTCTCTCGTTATTATAAAAGTACGTAATTGTAGCTGGATTCGACCAGTAGAAGAGGCCTCATCAAGAGAAGCCCATGTTGAAAGCTGTTATATAAAGTTATATCAAAAACAAAAAGAGTTGCATTCTTTTTTTTTTTTTTTTTGGCAAACAGAGTTAAATAGTTTCTAACTTCTAATAGATTCCATGAAATAAAATAAAAAATTCCATCTTCTTTTACATTAGAATGAAACAAACAAATTTCAAATTCTCAAGTGTGTCTCTCAAGTAATTTTCTTATATGTTATTTCAGGTAATTTGTTTTTGATCGAATCTTAAAGTAGTAGTAAACACTACAGTTTGTATTAATTGCCATGTCAAGCATCGGTCCCACTTAACTCTCCCACATCTCCACACGTACTAAATATTTTATACTATAGAAGTTGAATTTAAAAATCGAATAATCAAATCGTATATTAATAAAAAAAATATCATTATCTCTCACTCTCACACCCAAATTTTCTTCTCCTCTTTTATCTCTCTCTCAAAACTAGTAGTATCTTTTAGTACCTTTCGCTTTGTTTCTGGCTTTTTTTTCTCTCCCTCGGTGTTTTCGTCAGTGTGAAATCTGGAACCGGAGAGGCATATAAGTTGTTGGAGATGGTGGCGGGAGATGATTGGACGAGGTCAGCGATGAGAGACGGAGAAGTGGTGGCGGAGCTTTTGGTCAGGCTTAAGGAAGCCAAAGTGACGCCTGTTCTATTGGCGAATCCTACTGTAGCGGCGCTCCGGTGGGGAATCCAGCAGCCGCGGTCTCGGTCTCCGAGAAAAGAAGCTGAATCGGCTAAAAACTCGAGATGTAGTCCAAGTACACCGCTCTCTTGGAGCGGCGGTTGCGGCGGTTCTTCTTCTTCTCCGTCTGCTTACGTCGACGGTTACGAGGCCACTAGTCGCCGAATCAGTGGCTCCTTTGCCGTCGGATCTAGATCCAAGGTTCGTGCATCCCTTCCTCGTTTTTTTTCTTCCGATTTCCGATTAAACTGATCTGCGCATCTGTGGTGGACGACGTGACAATCGACGAATTGTTCCGTTCTCGATTTCTTTCAATCCTCTGTTTGATTTAATCAAAAATCTTCCTCTTTCACTTCCGTTTTCGCTTGACAGCGACATTTCTTAGTGCGTCGATCTCTTGATTCCGGCTAAAGCGTTCGACCTAAATTCTTATTCGAAGCCTGAAAACAATATTCTTCTAAATCCAGGAACGATTTTTTTTGTAATTTTGTTTCTCGTTTCAATGTTCATGCTTTGTTTCCCGAGAAACTAGACGTCCTTTTCTTTCTTCTTCTTCCGGAGCTCATTGACCAAAGCACCCTTTTAAGTGTAATAAAGCTCTCTGTGTTTTGACAATATAGAGGGTATTCTGGTCATTCTCTAGGCAGCTGAAAAAAGAGTGCGATACGTCGCCGTTTTGTCAGTTTGTTCGGTGTGAATCGTGATTTGAGTGGTAGCAGCCAGCAGGGGGAATTATTATCACTTATCACGCATAATTACCCAGTTTCATCGTTTTATACTTTTATTTTTACTGGTTTGTAGAAATTTTTGCTGTGCGATACTATCTATTAAACGTTTGATACGTTTATTTTTTGCCCTTTTCTCCGCAATAATTAATAATCACGATCTGGATCTGTTTTGTGATGGGCCTTATGGGTTTTGTTTTTTTTATTACGGGTTATCTCTACTTTGTGACAGTGGACCCCATAGTTTCTTTTGGCTTTGTCTGTGTTTTACGTATCTCATTATATCTATAACCAGAGGATATTTTGAAGAATGACAAAAATTGGTTTTTAATTTTTTTAATGAAATCCTTTGTGTGAAGAAAGGGTCACATGAATTGTTTTCTTGTCATGTTGTACTGGATAGAGAATGATTTAACAGACTTAGATTTGTTTGCTTTCTTGAAATCATTCTGGATTAATGGCGTTTAGGGATTAGTTCTGGTGAAGTGTGTTTGGATAGGAGAGTTAGGTTATCAACCTCAAAGACGCGTTGCTGTTAATGTTATGGCCACATGGGACCCTTTTCTCAAACATTGAATTTGTGTGTGGGGACTTCAACTTCTGTTTCTTGTGACTCAACTTTTTTTATATTATTCCCATTTATTAAACGATTCTTGTTCTTACTCGCAGGTTCTTGTAACCGCAGGCTTGGATCTTGATGTCAACAGATTGCAGAGCAGAAAGGTGCCAAATTCTTGAATTGTGCTTGAGGTTTTTCTTGAGTGATTGCAAGCAATGTTCGGCTCTTGAAGTTTGATCTGTGTTTCTGATAAACAGGGCATTGCATCGCGAGGCACTGAGAAGAAGAGCTTGAAGAGAAGGAAGTTGAACACACAGATTTCTACTTCGCTCTCAGGTGGTAATTTGGCGGAGGATGAGAATTGCAGCGCGGATGGTAATTTCCTGCTACCAGATTTGAATATAATGCCATGTGAAGAAACCGGTGACCACTATTCGTCTTTTGGGGTGTGGAGACAACACTATATGGGATAAGGATTGTAAAGGTGAAGGAACTCACTTAAACGATGAGAAGTAGGGTGGTTTGAGAATCTGGTTCGATCAGACTTGAGCTGTTCTGATCATCTTTGGCTTGGCTTTTGAAAAGGGTCGGCCACGCAGGAGCTCGGGAAAAAAAAAAGGACAAAAAGATCTTCTGCGTATAATTTCCTCAAGGAAGTTTCTTCCATTGTGGAGTGGTTCTAATAAAAGATCATAACCATTGTGTAAGATAAAGAAAACAAAGAGAAGAATAGAATTTTAATTGTTTCTTTGTAGCAGGAATGGAACAAAAAAGAGTCATTTTGTATTATTTGTCTATATTAGCATAAAGGGGTATGTTCTTTGATGCCTCCTTTCAGATCTTAGTAGAAGAGTGTGTGTCCTATACTTTGATTTAGCCTGAAACTGAAAAATAAGAGCATCTCGGAGAGTTCTTGAACATGATATATTAATATTTAATGGATGAGTGTGTGAATACAAATTTATATTAATATTTTATTAGTGGATATTTTAATGTAAATTTGTGTTCACACCCCAACTAATTTAATATTAATATTTGTTTTTTTTTTTTTTAGAAACTTTTATAAGAGACTCCCAATTGGGGTGCTCTTATACTCAAACCCAAATTCTAATTTCGACCCCAAATAAAAAGAAATGCATATGGGCCTTGGGCTGAAACGACCAATTATTTAAATCTTTCCTTTTCCTTTCAAAACTTCAACCAACATAAAAGGCCTCTTACTATATAATTGACAAGTATAAATAATATTATAAATTAATTTTATTTATTTTCAATTACAGTAAAACTTATATAAATTAATAATGTTGAGACTATGATATTTTATTAATTTATAGAGTTATTAATTTATAAAAAATATTCTTAAATATTATCAAAATATATTTTTAACAATAAATTCATAATCATTGTTTTAAAAGCACAATAAAACATAATTCAACCTATGGTAAAACAATTTATGGAATAAAAATAGTTAAAAACACTAAAAATTAATTATTTTTTAATTGAAAGTTAAAAATATAATATAATTTGAAACATATTTTCCCCTTAAAACATTACTTATCATAAAATGGAAAAAATATATACAAATTATTAATTTATGATATTAGTGGGACCATATATTTACATAGGAGTTTCAAAAAAGTTATTATCTTATTATTTTATCGAATTTTGCTAATTTTACATTGACTCGATTCGGAACCGACAAAATTTATTAATTTATAGTGATTATTAATTTATGGAATATTAGTTTATAGAAGTTCTACTTGTAACCACCGATGATGTTTCAACCAAATTGTCTATTTCTTGCGTTTGTTATGTCTTCTTTCTTACCGCCAAATAACTACTCTTAATCGCCTCGTTAAAAAAACGGTTGTTACAGATCAGGCAAAAAAAATTCTATGTTAAGTGAACCACAGAACCAATGCGTTTGCAATCTTTAAGAGTGTCAAAAGCAACAAAGCCCATTTACATAAAAGAGATGATGTATTATCATAAATCAATACTGGACCCGCACCAAGCCCAGACTCAAATGTTGCTACCTCGTTTGAGGCCTCCAATAACTCGGGTGAGTTTAATTTTTGTTTTAGCTAACCAAGTCTTATGACCAAAGGTCATTGTGGATATCAAAATGATGCTTTCAAACCTAACTGACGACAGAAGAACCAGCTCAGCAATAGATTTTGGGTGGAGGAAATGGCCTAAGATACTCAAATGTTTCGGAATTGATAGCCAAAAGTAAGCAAGCAATGTGGGTGTGATATGGTATGGCCAAAGGCAGAAGCATTGAGAATGAAAGAAGAAGAGAGTGGAGGAGTGGTCCATTCCCTTAACAAAGAAATGAATATTAATGAAAATACTTACTTCTCTTTGCTTTTCTCTATTTTTGGTGGTTCACTTTTCATGGAGAACAGTCTAAGTTGGGGTTTTTTTTTTTTAATTTGAGGAGCTTATTCCTCTTGACTTCTATATACTCCTTTAAGGCTTTAACATAACGCCTCTCTTTGCACCCTTCTACTAGTTTGAACATCTAAGATCAATAGTTTTTTCTTCTCTTTCTGCTTCTTTTTTTTTCAGTGATATTGAAAGCTAATTATTAGTTTAATTTCATGATGAAATATACATGATTTTGTGCAATACGTTTCGTCAATGTCCGTTGTTACTTCGGTTTTATTTGCTCGGACTGAAAATTTTATTACCATTGCCGACCAAGAAGATGAGTAGGCCCCAAACTGGACTTCCTTTTGTTCATTTACTATTACATTTTGTAGTATATAAAGTAGAACCATAAACATATTGCATTTAACTTTTTGGAAACAACCTAAATAGTAAATACTATTTTTTTTTTTTTAAATGGAATCAAAATTTCAGTACTGTTGGGATTTCAAATCAAAACTGTTTGTTTCTGGATTCATGTTTGATGACATTTTTGTTGGGCATAAACCAAAACCAAAGGTAAAAAAAATTGACTAAATGTAAATTCAGTTTTTTATATAAAAAAAACCATATTTCTAGGGCATATTTGATTCTGCATTTTAACAGAACTACTGGTTTTGCATATTGATATAATATAGAAGAAATTTGAGCACTTCAATCAATATCAACTTAGAGAGAACGGAGTGTTATTGATTAAAAGTAGGGATGTAAGATACTTTTGATTAAAATGTAGCATACACTTAACTTTTTCTACAAACTAAAATGGTAAAGTTGTTAATATAGTTTGTGTATAAGTTTTTATCATGTCAGCATGTAAAGACTAACTTATAGTGGCAATAGCTCAGAACATGTAATTTAATGATTTGATGATTTGATGATTTGTGTTATTTTTTATGTATTTTTTTTTATCAATAACATATAGTTATCACTACAAAAAACAGGAAATAGGTACTGATTAGCTACAAATTAGCCACTACAAATTATAATATTAATCTTTATCTCATCATCACTTAGTTTATATGGTATAATGTATGAAACTGTTTATTTGTGGATTCATGGATTTTTTTTTATCAATAACATATAGTTTATATAATTATAAACTTATAATATGTCATATGTGAATTTGAATACATATGATATGAAACAACGATGACATTAACACAATCCACTAGATTATATATGGGTGATATTAATGAATATATATAAATAATTTCATAATTAGATAAATAGGAAAGAATAATTAAAAATGAAATAGATAGAAAAGAGAAACAATTGTTTATCCATAAAAGTCCTTATCTATTTGATTTAATTACTTAAAATATCATTGTTTTGGAAACTCGGTTAGCATCGTAACTTTTCAACAATACTGTTTATTATTCGCCGGTAACACTGTTCACAACTCCGTAACACTGTTCATCAAATGTTAATAATGCACATCCATACTGCTATTATATAATTAATATGTTAAACAAGTTAACATACTGTGAAAAATATATGTTAAATGAGTTATCCATCATAGATGTTAAACAAGTTATCCATGTAAACTACATGTTAAACCAGTTATCAATGAAAAATTGCAGTGTTAACCCATTTATCATATAATAAAAATATAGGTCATTGATTATCTAACTATGTTAACTTAAGAAATTTATGCAAAATTAAATCGATAACCACTTAGCAACTTTATTATCATTTAACTTTATCATTCTTCTTCTTCTTCTCCATTTGTTATCTTCACCACCATCACCATTGTTATCTTCACCAAAACCATTTATTAGTGATTATCATCATCGTTGTTACAGTCGTTGCCGTTGACGTTACCACTATCGCTGTCGTCACTACCTTCACCGCAAATCTGGTGTATCGCCACCATTGTTGTCGTCTCGACATCAACACCAACCTTTCTTTCACCATCCTTCAAGGTTTTTCTCTTCTCCTTCCTTCTTGTTTTCTTTTTGTTTTTTCTGATGTTTTCAATAAACTTAAGAGAGAAAGAGTCACAAACCAATTAGTAATTAGTCGAAAAGGATAAGGGTAATAAAGACTTTAATAATTATAAAGTATGAAAGAGAAAATGGTGGTTGTGAAAAACTAATTACCATATTATTTATAGCCATCCATTGGTGTTTTCCTTTATATATTATGGTTTTATTTTTTTAAACTTTTCTGTAATTTCATTGTCAATTCACGATGAATAGTTGATAACTATATTATTTTACTAATTGGCAATGAAAATAATGATAGAACTAACTTTAATAATAGAAACTTTTAAATTTAGCGCTAAAGTCCGTTGCAAATTTTTTTTTTTTTTTGAGTGTTCTATTATATATATACTTTTCTTTTGCACTTCATTTCTATTACATAGACACGGACGGCAATATTTATGTGTAGATATTGTTAATATATAGATTTATGTTGTCATAATGTATACTATTGTCAATGAATAAAGACCAACATGAGTAATGAGACTTGACTTTGACAAAGGGTTATACGAGTGGCTGTGTGTATGGTCGTTTAAACCCATCAAATTATATTAATGCTTCTGATCGGTACAGATTATCTAATTCAAAATCTTTGTCAATTAGCTACACTTCGTTTCCAAATCTAGTCTACCCCACAACTTAAAATTTACTTAAAATTTTGAACTAATTCGTTTGAAAAAGCCCTATAGGGTTCCTCCACTGTCGGCAAATTAATTGAGATCTCCATACATTTTATTTTCTTACATTTTGACGCACATTATAAATATTCATATTAAGGACTTGTACATATAATCTCCAACAGATACATCGGGTCTTGTAAAACTTAGAGCAAAAACAATGGTAGATTTTACAAAAGTTCTTAATATATATTAAACAAATAAAAATTATTATTATAATAAATAGGTTCTTAAGAAAGTTTTTTATATAAAATCTTTTGTGTGGATTTATGAAGTTGTTAAGAACTTTACTTATTATTATAATAATTTTTATTTGTTTAATATATACTAAGAACCTTTCTAAGATCTACCATTGCTCTTACTCTTAGACGCTTTATTTTAAGTTGTTTTTTTTTGCATGCCCATGGATACATCACTTGGGAAGTGATAACTTACCAAAAAGGAAACACTACAACTTACATCCGAGAAGAAGAATCCTAGAGGATAACGAGAGTGAGAGTTGTCAATTCAATACCGTATTATACAAATGCATATTCATGAACTAGGTGGAGAAACATTTCAGGGAAGTTGAATGCAAACAATGACCCCACCAACCCACATCCGACGCATTGTCGACCATATCCCACACACATATTCATGAACTAGCTAGGTCGAGATATATTCTCTCTAAAGAGGAGAAGCATGTAAGAATTGAAGCACCACGACCTCAAGACTCAAGAGTTAGGATATGGATATTCATACACATTGAATGTTCCATACAACAAGGGGATTCAGGAGTTTGAGGTACATTTGTGCATGATTTTAGTGATGAGAGACTGTACTTAGCATAAACCAATCTTGGCTTAATTAACTTGTTCGATCCTACTAATCTAATATATATCTTTATTCCTCATGAGCATCCTAGTATCATAATTTCGGATATGTCTTAAAATACAAAATCTCTTTCACAACCACAAGGTCGTGCTTTTTATATATAAAATAAATAATTGAACTGGAACATACCAAAGTTTTTAAAATCGTAAAATCTCGAGTAGCCAGATTCCACAAATAAATATAAAATATACAAATTTGTATCTATTTTGTTTTTAAGTATCATGCATTCACTGTTGCATAGTAAGTAAAATAGTATGTTACAGTACCAGAAAGCACCGATATTATTGCAGCTTTTGCTTTTAAACTATTCTCGTGAGTCGGTAACTTAAATATCAGTATTTTACTTGCGAAACTAGTGACCGAATATTTCTCCCAGATTTATTAAATTTTTCGTTATATACCTAAGTGAGAAATTGTGTGGATGTGTTGAGCTTTAAAGCAAAAGAAAGAAGAAGGATCAAAAGGTTGTGAAAATGACACACTACTTCCATTAAAAGAGTAAACGACTAAATGATAAGCCTCTCTCTCTCTCTCTCTCTCTCTCTCTCGGTTACGATGATCCAAAGGCAAACCATTTTGTTATTTAGTCACCGACCTTATATCATTCCCTAATTACATCTCTTAATTGAAAATTGAAATGCCTGATGTGTTTCTGCATAAACCCTAACAACATACTCTTACCTATTTTAGAAACATGCACGATCCCTTTGCCGATTGTCTCCTTAGACTCGGAAGTTCACAAACGTGAATTATCTATCCCTCCTTAAGCAAGTGTTAGTACAATCGAATCCAGTAGTACCAAAACAATACTCTGAATCATAGTTTTTTTTTTTAATTAACTCAAACTTATTGGATGGAGTACTAATTCGATTTTAAAATTATGAACTGAACAAAATAGTAGATATTTTTAATTTTTTTTTAACATAACCAGTTGATTTTTTGATATAAAGTAAAAGCTTATCAGAAAGAAAGAAAAAAAATGTCTTGTCAGAGACGATAGATGTTAATAAATTTTGAAATCTTTCATGGAAATGTTTTTTTGTCAGACTCGAAATTGATTTTACCTTAAAGAAATAAAATGGTTTTTTTTTAAATCAATTTTTTTGGTGGGAAAGTAGGCAGGGGACCATTTGGCGATAGGTAAACAGTTGGCTATTTAAACACCTTCTCACCCCTCACCAGTCACCAACAACTGGACCCCACGCGCTATTGTGGATCCCACAAATACATATTTGATTTTTTTATTTTTTTAAATAAGTATATATTTTCATTAAAACGTTTTACAAATATTATTAATATATAATTTTTTATTTTCTCTTCGTTGGGGTTAAATCCGTCCCTCCGCTTTCATTAAGCCGGCGGCTGTCAGCCTAAGTCTGAAAAAAATCTAGGACTGGTCCCCACGTTTATTTATTTTTAATTGCTTTTTTTTTTTTAAATTTTGTTTTGTCGTATGTGTTATTTTCTTCGGACATCGTTTATTTTTTTAATCGTCTTTTTCTTTATTCGGGGTTGCATCAATCCAAATGTACGGTTGGGATCCTCTTATCCCAAAACGCATGCTATTGCTTTGGCGGGGACCATATTGTGGTCCAGACAACGTCGTATTGACGCGTGTCCTTCAATCCGCGAGTGACGACGTTATTTATGGTCCCCTCTCTCTCTGCATTTTCTTTCCCCTACTTTTGTCCTTTAATTTTCTTTACCACCGGCTATTTCCGGTTCATTGCTTTATGCGAACCGGTTATCTTCCTCCGTCGCCGCCGTTACATTAGAGATTAGAAGGAAAGTAACTGGAAAAATTACAAACCCTCGACATTTGTCATATTTTGCCCGACATGCATTGATTTATTTATTTGTTTAAGATTGTTTAGAATTTTAGTTGAGGTTGTGACTTCGTGACGCTCCTTGAAATGACGTGTAAAGCACGCTCCAACCTTTACGGGGGGTGGTGGCTGGCTACAACGTATCGCGTCGCTTGAGTTTATTTTATTCTGTCATTATCCAATTGGCATTTGTAATCCAAAGAACTCAATAGACCTAAGTATGAGTCACTTGTAGAATATTCAGTGGATAATGGAGAATTTATCAAATATTTAAACCCTTCAGAGTAAGAGAAAAAAGGCAGAAGAGAGATAGATAGATTACTCTCTTTCGAATAGAACCAAAGAAAGGGCAGAAGAGAGAGATACAAATGAGAGGGTGGAGCAGGAGACACATCAATGAGAAAATTAAGGCATTCGACGCCGACGTCTAAAAAACGTTAGTCGTGGTCCAAAAAAAATACTTGTCGGCCCTGTTCGTTTGGTGAATTGGACGCGTTATCTCGATGCAGATGCAGGTTGATGTTCGTTAGTGGTAATAAAGAGCATGAACTGAAATCGGTATCCGGATGAGTTTCCAAAACTCATCCAAAAAATCAGGATTTCTAGATGAGTTAATTTGGTGCGTCTGGATGCAGTAAACTCATCTAAAAATAATAAAGTCGAATATAACTTTATTTTTCTATAAAAAATCATTTTTTATATTAACAATTTTATTTTGATCTTAACTATACTAATTTTTGATTTAAAATAAATTTATAATTAAATATTCAAATTATTATTTTTAATATTTATAAATCACGTTTTCCCTCAATTTGGTAGTTTTGGCGGAAAAATTCAATTTCTAAATTTTGGCGGAAAAACGTGATTTTACTGTTTTGACGGAAAAAGTCATTTCGGGATTTTGCTGGAAAAACGTGATTTTGCAGTTTTGAAGGAAAAACGTCATTTCGGAATTTTGCCGGAAAAACGTGATTTTGTGTTTTGACGGAAAAACGTCATTTCGAGATTTTGCCAGGAAAACTTGAATTGCGGTTTTGACGGAAAACGTGATTTTACGATTTTGACGAGAAAACGCGATTTTGCGTATTTGGCGGAAAAACTCGATTTTTTGGTTATTGCGGAAAACATAATTTTTGGATTTTGGCGAGAAAACGTAATTTTTGCGGTTTTGACGGGAAACCGTGATTTTAAGGTTTTGAAGGAAAACGTGATTTAGCGGTTTTTGCGGGAAAAAACGTGATTTTGCGAGAAAACGTGATTTTGCGGTTTTGGTGGGAAAACGTGATTTTGCGGTTTTGACGGAAAAACGTGATTTTATGGTTTTGGTGGAAAACGTGATTTTGCGATTTTTGCGGGAAAACGTGATTTTGACGAAAAAACGTTATTTCACAGTTTTGACGAAAAATATAATTTCGCGTTTTGACGGAAAAACGCGGTTTTGCGTTTTTGGCAGGAAAATGCTTTTCCGGATTTTATAAAAAAATAGAAAAATAGAGGATAAACAAAAGAAAATGAAAAACAAAAAGTTTTTGATCATTTGACATAAAACGCATTCAGATACAAGTACAAACATACAAAACGAACATAATTGCATCTAGATACAATTTCGGAACGCATAACCAAAATCGCAAACGAACATCATCTGATTGCTGCGTCCAGTTATAGCGTTCAGACGCTGCGTTTAGAAATCTTATCCTCTCACCAAACAAACAGGCCGTCGTCGGCAAGTTTGTAGATTTCGAGATTATAATGTTTCGTTTTACAAAGATGTGACAAAAAACAAATTGTACACATGTACATTTTATTCCATATAAGACTGATCAAATTTAGTATTACCACCGTTTCATATAGAACGTGAAAAGGAAAAACGAGTAAACGAATCTAGATGAGTCTATCATAGAATGTTATTAAAATATCATCATAGTGTCAGCATCACTATCTGAATTCACCAAATAACAAAAGTACTATCATACATTCAAAATGTTAAAAAAAAGAAGAAGTAATAAACCATAAAAGTATTACATTATTACTCATGTAAACAAGAAATTTTGTATTTTTCCGCTATGAAATTTGCATTTATACTGCTGATTACACTCCATTGATCTTTTATTCAAAACTCTTTTCGTTTCTAAAATAATTTTTTTATTTATTTTAAAGATAAGAGTTTTAAAGTTTTTATGCATTTTTAGTAGTTAATGATGATAAATTGTAAAAATTTTTAAAATAATTAAATTTGTCAAATTATTATCATTTTAAAGTTGTAAGAAATTGTTAATTATAAAAAACAATGTATTTATAGTCAAGTTTTAATTTATTTTTTTAATATGTGTGAAAATTCTAAAATATTTATCAATTAAAAATATAGAGAGTACCTTTGACCATTGTATTTAACTACGATCTAAATTTAGCGTATTTCAAGAAAGGATTTTTAAAAATGAGAGAAAAGCTATTGTTGAGTAACGTATACATGTAATATTTTTCTGTAATTCTTTTTGCTACATGGACATAAATTAAAATCTATTATAACTGTGAAATCTATGACTATAGTCTATATATATATCATACATTTCCATGTTTCAATTTAGAGTTTGAACACGTGTGGTTAGGGAAAACCTCGGCTTTTTGGTTGAGTACCATGACGTGTGTGTGGCTCGACCTTTATAACAAATTTGAATAAAATAAACTGATTTATTAAATGATTGTACCATTAGTGGACACGTTTTAAGAAGTTGTTGCTTGAAAATATGTTTTCATTTAACAAGGAAAAGGAGAAATAATCGTATAGCGATTTAAAAGCGTTATTAAATTCTATAAACTATTCCTAACACAATCTTGTAGAGAATCTATAAAACTTTAAAAATTATTTTGTGGTGAAGTTTCGTCGGTATCTTACACATTCACATTCCACGTAAGAATTGAGAAACAATCTTAAAAGTTTACTATAAATCATTGAGGTTTTAGAGTAAAAAAAAAGGATTTTATTTGAAAATTAATCAAACAATTTGAAAATATATGCATTTGTTATAACAAAGGATTTTTTAAAATAAATATATATATATATAAATCAACCTGAACCGGGCAAAGAAAATACATTATAATATAAGAAATCGGATAAAAGAATCAAGCAAAGGAAATAAATTATAAACAAAAAATAATTTTTTTGTGTTAGTGTAATTTTATATCTAATTACAATAGGAAAAGATTTTAACGAGCAGGATTTTTAATATATTAATAGCTGAAGGCGTGAAGCAAAAGATAAAAATAACTTATGTTTGTATTTTATAGTGCGATAAAAATAGTAAAATACAGTGGTCCGGCAGTAAAAATATGAGCGTATGACACACGCGCATGATCATCTAGATACGTTGCGTCTGGAAACACAACACGTAGCAACTCTTTTTTTAAAAAGGATATACATTTATTATTCTCAACAATAAAATAAAACACAGTCGAGCGGGGCAACGACCTTGCTTCACCGTCCGATCACAATGAATCCAGTCGCCACTAACAATGGACGACTCGGATAAATCCATGACGACCTACTTTCTTTAATTACTTTTTTTTCGTGACCTAATCTTTCTATTTATTCATTAGTCACTGATTTTTATATTTATTTTTGGTCTATATGTGGACCACAGTGATTGGAAGAAAAAAACATTTTTTGTCAACCATAACTAAACTTATATTATTCAAAGTTTCAAACGCAACTATTGTACTGAAATACTTTTTGCTCAGTACACCCCGAAATATTGAAAGGTTATAATGGGTTTTCTTTTTTAAACATCAGTTTGTATTTCTATATTTGATTTTCCCAAAATATTTATATTATTCAGAAAAGGTAAGTTGAATTTTGTTTCTGTAAACTGTAAAGGTAATAATGAGTATCTCTATGGCGTCAAGGTTTTTGGTATGTATTTGCTAAATCTATAAATTTCAATTTAATAATTACTATGAAAAAAAAAAAAAGAGAATAAATAATCGGAATAAATGGTCTTCTCTCGTCCGTCTCGATCTCTCAGCTCTGTGCAGTCTGCACACACCCATATATATATTCAGATATATATACATACACAGACACACATACCATTTTCTCTGTCCCTTTTTGCCTTTTTCGATTAAATAAAAAACAAATATATAAAAGTTTCTGTGGATTGATAATTGAAACATGAAACAATCGTCATAGAAGCAGAGATTCACCTTCCCCCTTTCTTTATCTTTCCCTCTCAGAAACAGGAAATTCGAAAGAAAAAAAAGAAAAAAAATCATAAACAGAAGAAGAAGAAAAAAATCGAAACGATGGCGTTTCATCACAATCATCTGTCTCAGGACCTCTCCTTCAATCATTTCACCGACCAACACCAACCTCCGCCTCCGCAACAGCAACAGCAGCAGCAACATTTCCAGGAAGCGGCGCCTCCTAATTGGCTCAACACGGCGCTTCTCCGCTCCGATAACAATTTCCTCAACCTCCACACAGCCACCGCCAACACTACCGCCGCAAGCAGCTCCGATTCTCCTTCCTCCGCCGCTGCCGTCGCCGCTAATCAGTGGCTCTCCCGCTCCTCCTCCTCCTTCCTCCAACGAACCGGAAGCAACAACAACGCCGCGACCGCCTCCGGTGCTGCTGTTGTCGGAGACGTCATCGACGATGTCACCGGAGGAGCGGAGCCGATGATCGGCGGGGAGATGAAGGGCGGGGAGAACAAGAACGACGGAGGAGGAGCGGCGGTCGAGGGCGTTGTGAGCTGGCAGAATGCGAGGCACAAGGCGGAGATCCTCTCGCACCCGCTCTACGAGCAGCTTTTGTCGGCGCACGTCGCGTGTCTAAGAATCGCGACGCCGGTCGATCAATTGCCGAGGATCGACGCCCAGCTTGCGCAGTCGCAGCACGTCGTCGCTAAATACTCCGCCTTAGGCGCCGGCCAAGGCCTCGTCGGCGACGACAAAGAGCTTGACCAGTTCATGGTACTTCTCGATTCGAAGATTTGTTTTCTTTCCGTCTAATTCTTTGCATACCACACAGATTTTCGTTGAACTATTCGTTTTTCTTACTTATATAGTTTATGATTGACGATTTGAAGATACACTTAGCAGAATTTTAACAACTTTGAGAAAAAAAAGAAGAAGAAAGGCTTATGCCTTCAACACCGACTCAATTTACGATTTGGATTCGTTTTTTCTTGAGTGAAAAACTTTTGTTTGTTTTTGGGGATGTACAATGGCGAAGCTTAAAATCCCGAAATTTTACATTATCTAGACTGGTGGGACCATTAAAAAAAAAGAGAGCTTATGATATTAATAATGGCGATGGTTTAAGAAAAAGAGTTGCAGAGTTAAGTCTTCTGGAATTTATGTAAGTTGGTGTTAAATTTTGTTACGGTACATTTAGGGGGTTTCAAATTTTTATTCTCCTTCTTTTAATGAGCTCTTCCAGATTTTATGTTCGTTGTCAATGTATTTATTCAATTCATGTTTTGTGCTTATATATATATAACACAGACGCATTATGTGCTGCTCCTGTGCTCTTTCAAAGAGCAATTGCAACAACACGTGCGTGTTCATGCAATGGAAGCTGTGATGGCTTGCTGGGAGATTGAGCAGTCTCTTCAAAGCTTAACAGGTGAGAATATCCATATCTCATCATTAGCATTTGGTTTACAATGTCTTATGAGGTGTTACATGAATCTAGGAACGTAAAGATAAGCTCTTTTTGATTCATTACAATTGCCATTAAACGATGTGTTTGTTGCTGAGATAGGAGTGTCTCCCGGTGAAGGCATGGGAGCAACAATGTCGGATGATGAAGATGAACAAGTAGAGAGCGATGCTAATATGTTCGATGGGGGCTTAGACGTGTTGGGGTTTGGTCCTCTGATTCCTACTGAGAGCGAGAGATCCTTGATGGAACGAGTTAGACAAGAACTCAAACATGAACTCAAACAGGTAATAAGCAATAACTTTGTCCCTCTTTTTCCCCGACTTTGATCTTCTATAAGACCCAATAATACCTATGATTTTTGAAGTCTCCACGGTTTATATTGGATTGAACTATTTGCGACGCAAGAAATTTCAGTATGTTAACAATGTAGAAGCTTTGTTTGGTGTGAAAAGGGTTACAAGGAGAAAATAGTAGACATAAGAGAGGAGATACTGAGGAAGAGAAGAGCTGGGAAGTTGCCAGGAGACACCACCTCTGTTCTCAAAGCATGGTGGCAATCTCATTCGAAATGGCCTTACCCTACTGTGAGTTCTCTCTCTCTCTCTCTCTCTCTCACTCATCCCAAGTCACTTCCTACCTTCTTCCATTCATTGAAACTCCCAAGTTAGAAACAGCGAGCATATCAAATATTGATTTGCAGGAGGAAGATAAGGCGAGGTTGGTCCAGGAGACAGGTTTGCAGCTAAAGCAGATAAACAATTGGTTCATCAATCAGAGAAAGAGGAACTGGCACAGCAATCCATCTTCTTCCACCGTCTTGAAGAACAAACGCAAAAGGTATACTGCTTATATTGTCTTAAAGACATAACTGAAAACTTAACGATTCGAATCTCAAGCCTGAAACTTTGTCTGGGTGAAGCAATGCAGGTGACAACATCGGAAGAGAGCGTTTCACGTAGAAAGACGAATAAATATATCAAGTATTTTGGGAGCTGGATTGGATGGGATTCAAAGCAGGGTTTAGGGGTTTTAAAGCTGAGAAAATGAAGAAGAAGAAGAAGAAGAAGAAGTTGGCTATACAGTGAGGGGACAGTATTAGAAAGTAACTTTTTGTGCAATTTGCATAGTACGTAGTTTGGTTATGTGATGCCATATATATATTAGTAGTACACAAACCAAAAACAAAACAAAAAAAAAAGGCAAAAAGATGAAAAAGGGAGATTCAGGCTTTTGTTTATTGCTTCTTTTAATGGGATTGCTTGTCTGCATGAGCTTTACTACGAACCCTTTAGATAATCATCATATCATAATATCTTGTGAATAAGATAGCGAGCGGAGACGCGTGAGAGCATTTGAGTGCACAGTTTTTATAACTTTCTTTCCTTATCGAATGGTATAGCGGATGAAGTGCGGTGCGGTTCAACCCCACGGTTCCGCACTGATGGTTTATGTACTGTGTGAGACGGAACTTCTTTCTTGGCCAACCATCCAAAACATGGCGGTTCAAGTGCACTTCTTGAAAAATCGCATAATTTATAATTATATTTAAAATGATTATTCCAAGCATCTAAAATATTTTAAAACTTCAAACATCACACTTTCATTCAACTTTTGTTTTGTTTATGATCGTTTGTTCTACATTAACCACATTTGTCTCGTCTGCACGGTTTATTCCATTGGAACCCATCAATCGACACTGTGTTATGTATTGATCTTGAAGTAAATATATATATACATCTTAGATAAAGACAAAACAAAACATACCCGTCTGAGAAAATGTTTGGTGTTTGTAATTGTATATTTTAAAACGTGCAACTTTTATGGTCAATTGTTTATCTTCATCTTTTTGTTTTGTTTGTAACGTTTGTGACTAATACATGTATTGTCTGATCAAATAATTCATGAGCTACGAGAAGTGGATTGGGATGCGGAATTGCGAGTGGTCCGTTACATCAAAGGTTGTCATAGTCAGAGCATATTACTAAAAGCTAAAAGCGATATCAAAATCAAGACTTCTTACGATTCTGATTGAGGTACATACATGCCTACGAACTCGACGCTCTTTGAGCGCCTAAGAGCAACCCCAATGCATATTTTTGGGTGTCTTAAGTTATATAAAAAAAAAATATAATAATAAAATAATGAAAAAGCAACATTTGGATGTCTTATTTAAGACTTGGGTGTTTTATTTAAGATTTTTTTTAGGGTGTCTTATGACACGTGTCAGAATGTGATTCGTCACATATATATATATATTTTTTTTAAAAATCGTTTTAAAAAAAATTCATTTTCTTTTATTATTATAAAATTTTAAGACACTCATCTGAGTGTCTCCATTGGGGATGGTCTAAGTGGCTTTTTTTTCTTTTTCTAACATTCACCTTGGAGTGGACTACAAAAAAAAAGCAAGAATCGTTTTCAAGATCTTGGACAAAATCCGAGTATCGAGAGCTATGCCAGTTACAACTTGTGAGCTCAAGTGGATGGAAAGGGTTGCTTGCGGATCTTGGAGCTCCACAAAATGGTCCAGTTGAGTTATTTTTCATGAGTGAAACGGCTATGTATATGTGGACTAATCCAGTTTTTCATGAGTGAACTAAATATATTAACATCGATTGTAAACTAAATATGTATATGTGCGGATAAGTACAAGTGTTTTCGGGATAAACATACAAAAGAGAACTCAGTGAACATAATACAAACAAGTTATTCTCTAAAGCATGTTCTACTTTACCCAATCACGTCTTTAGAAATCTATCTTGGATTGGCGATAAAGTTATTATAAACCCATGTGTATGTTTGTATTAACATAAATGACACGATCAAATCAAAATAATACAAAAGGAGAGTTTCAAAGAAAAATATCAAACTTTAATGACAACCGGAGCTAAAAACCTCTCCGGTGAAGGATTTTCGCCGCCGTCATCAAAATTGAGACTGTAGTTTCTGAGATCGTACGTGAAATCCACATCCCTCTTCATCTTCTTCTTTCCATTGCTAAAACTTCTTATGAAGTTTTTCCATTTCGGCCTCGCGATTTTCTCCGAGATCTCCTTTATCCCCTTCAGTTTCTTGCTCCCCCAGTTTTCCCCTCCTTCTTCCTGCATATTCCCGCTCCAGCCGCCACTACCTCCTCCTCTTCGCCACCGGGTTACACTGAAATTACGGAAATACCCACACCCGCAAAACGCCGCCGTTTCTTCGTAATCATCTGAGAGTAGGTTTTCTCGATCTGTGGTGGCCATGATTTGATAAACCAGAGAGGATTTTCTCTTTTGAGAGTTTTTTGGTTAGTTAGAGAAGAGAGCGTCGAACAAAAATGTTAAGATGATATACTGATGGAGTCTCTCATTGGACTGAGTGAGATTACGCCACGTGGCGTATCGACCGTTGGACGATATACTGATGGAGTCTCTCATTGGCCTGTTATTTCGAATAGCGTGACAGTGATGTGAGATGAGCGATGGTATATCGCTGGCTAATCATGAACGACAGCTGTGAAGGCGGGAGCGAAACGGTTGCTTTCTTTTTTTTTGTTTCTTCTTTTGTCTTTATGGATAATTATGAAATGATAATATTGTGTAAATAAGTTTGGCGCATAATAAAAATATAAATAAACTGAGATTGCGTTATCTGAAAAGTGAAAAGTGTTTACAATTATTATTCTAAGAAAAATAAGGTGATGAATGTTTGTGTTGTTTTTAGATTTTGGTTTTTGGATTTTGGCTTTTTGATAATATTTTGGGAGAGAAACTATAAAAATGTAGATTTTAGTTTTTGCTTACAAATTGAAAGTTATTAAAAAAACTAGTTTCCCTAAATTTTAGAGATCTATTTATCAAAAAAACTTGATCTATTTATCAAAAAATTTGGTTGGCAAATTTTAGATTTGCTGTTTTGAGATAAATTTCCATAATCAAACAAATATTGTATTGACGATTTACATTTCAAACTATATTTTTGAATATCGTAAGGTGTAGTTTGATAAAAGTGGTATATTTGATTAAATTTATCTAATTTCTTATAGATTTTATCAGTAAAATACGACACTAGTTATCAAAATAAATAAATAATAATGTCTAAGAAGTTGAAAAATAGTAATTCAATAACTATATAAATGTTAGATCGAATAACACCCGGTTTTCATAGTGCATTTACAATCAGCTATGAAATAATTGTTGAATTTTATTATCTAATAACCACAGCTTAGTCTATTTTATACTGGTTTATCACTTGTATTACAGAATAAGAGAAAACAAAAAAAAAAAAACGAACAACTACAGAGAGAGTAGCTAGAAAAAGTGATACAGTACTTAATAAACTAATTAGAGTGATAATCCAGGTTCCAGTAAGACAAACAAAAAAGTGCTAAGACAAAAATTAAAGGTTGGCAGCCTTGGCAAATGATGATTAGCCGTTGGGTTAAATAAACCAAACAAGTCACAATTAAAAAAAGGCTGTCCATGTTGTCCAATCTTAGCCTATAACGATGACTCAGTCACTAATCACCCCTATTAATCATTATGATATTGTCCTACTAACGTCATAACAAAGATTGCATTATGGATTATCTTTTTTCTTTTTTTTAAAAATCAATACTCAACCCAATCTAGAGTAAGTGAGTCTTGCTTTTTTTACATGTAGCAAAAGAAAAACTCATAAAAAACTTGACTGAACTCTAGTTTAAAATAGTGGTATTCTATAATCATAAGATAAATTTTGATAAACGAGAAATATTGGTCGCAATTCTGAAAGATAAAGCACACGATTTGTAGAAAATGTACCTAGATTAAGTTATTTTGCATACTCTATAAAAGTATAAAACATATATTAAACGAAATTAAAACAAGTATCTTACTATACTAAATAACCAGTCATTTTATTAGAAAAAGACAGCCACTTTCGAGAAGTAACAAGTAAAGCTTGAATAAAAAAAATGATTTGGATGACTTTATTATCACTTAAGTAAACCTGTATAGTATACCGGTTGGACCCGTTATAAAAGTGCATACCAAAAAATCTACGACTAGTATTCGAATGTTCATCCAAACTTATCAAACATCCATCTTTATTTAATATTTATATAATTATATATGGCGTATGTCTGCCAAGGTTTGTAGTTCGGTTTGTAGTTCGGTTTGAGAATACTGGATTTTAGTTTTTATATACCAAAAGTTTGTTTGTTCTTATATGAAATCTTGAGTTTTTCATCTCCAAATTTCATAATTACGTTATGAGATAATTAATTTTATTTAACGTGTGAACAAAAGATAAAGTATAATTTTTAATAATTCTTTTAATTTGTGTGAAATGTGTTAAGATGATATTTTTTTTGAAACAGAAAGAATATTTGCCAATTGAGTCAAACTAAAGATCCCATATATTTAAATAAAAAGGTCTTAGCCGCCTTCGCGATGTCTTCTCTAATTTAAATTCAGCTGGTCTTGTTCAATGTTGATTTATTATATTATAATTTAAAAATAAAATTTGTGTACTTTCTTGAAAATTGGTTGACATTCTCTAAGACTATTCCCATGAAGACATTTGGGTGTCTTAAGTCCAAAAAAAAAAAAAAAAAAAAAAAAAAATAATGACATGACAACACTTGGGTGTCTTAAGGGGAAGAAAAATGTCTTATTTAATATTCTTTTTAGGGTGTCTTATGACTGTCTCTTATACACATCTAGATGTGTGACATGACAACACTTGGGTGTCTTAAAGGGAAGAAAAATGTCTTATTTAATATTCTTTTTAGGGTGTCTTATGACACGTGTCACAACACGATTCGTCACATATATATATTTTTTTTTTTAAATCGTATTTTCTTTTTCTTTTGTCAAAAATCAAATTTTTTTGTATTATTATAAAATTTTAAGACACTCAAATTAAATGTCGCGATGGTATAAGTTAAAAAAGTTTTTAACTTAAATTAATAATATATTTATTATTAAAATATGTTTAAGATCCTCAACAAAAGTTCTCCATTGTTCTTGCTCTAATGACTCGTTTTGCGAAATTTCATTTCACGACCGTTTCTCTAATGAGCGAAAGTCCTCAATATATATAAGTATAAAGCAGTCTTGACGAAACCTAAAATAAAATAAAAACCAAAGAAGCTACTGATTCCTCGTGACTCGGGGAAAAACCATCAGATCCCTAGAAATGTACAGGGTTGCAAGAGCTTCAGAGTATCTGGCGATCACCGGTGCAGGGATCGAAGACATCAAGCTCTCGAAGAAGTCATGGGTGTTTCCATGGCAATCCTGCACCGTCTTCGACGTTTCTCCGGTCAACTACACTTTCAAAGTCCAGGCTATGAGCGCAGAGAAGCTCCCTTTCGTTCTCCCCGCCGTCTTCACCATCGGCCCTCGCGTCGAGGACCCCGAGGCGCTGATTCTCTACGCCAGGCTGATCTCGCCTCACGACAAGCAGTCGAATCACGTCAATGAGCTCGTTGAAGGCGTCATCGAAGGAGAGACTCGTGTCCTCGCTGCTTCCATGACCATGGAAGAGATCTTCAAAGGTATCCCTCACGCATTTACTGATCATATATATATATTTTGTCTTCCGAATTTGAGTTTCTAGGCGATTTGAGTTTGTCCAAGGCCTAAAAAAAAATTTCTGAACGATTTGGCTAAAAGATCAGAGTCATTGATTCAATGTCAGATTGATTGGTTTTTAGGTTCTACAAACAGTTTCAATTGCTAATATAACTCTTAAGAAGTTCATTTGGTTTAAGTTCGTCCAAGTTATCATATTTGGAGCTCTCTGTTCATAAGAAATGATGCTCACTAACACATTACACACACATTGTGCTGTTTGCTAAACACATTTTCTGAACGATTTGGTTAAAAAGAGTGTCCGATTTTATGGATTTGAAGGAACAAAGGAGTTTAAGAAGGAGGTGTTTGATAAGGTTCAGATAGAGCTAGACCATTTCGGTCTCATAATCTACAACGCAAACGTGAAGCAGCTCGTTGATGTGCCTGGACATGAGTACTTCTCTTACTTGGGTCAGAAAACCCAAATGGAAGCGGCCAATCAGGCCAGGATCGATGTCTCTGAGGCCAAGATGAAGGGAGAGATCGGTGCAAAGGAGCGGATCGGGCTTACCCTTCAGAACGCAGCTAAAATAGACGCCGATTCAAGGTTCATAACGATGCAGAGGCAAGGAGATGGGACTAAGGAAGAGATCAGAGTGAGGACTGAGTTTAAAGTGTTTGAGAATCAGAATGAGGCTGATGTGGCCAAGGCCAATGCTGAGCTCGCGATGAAGAAAGCTGCTTGGACTAAGGATGCTCAGGTTGCTGAGGTTGAAGCAGCCAAAGCGGTGGCTTTGAGAGAAGCTGAGCTTCAGACTCAGGTCGAGAAAATGAACGCATTGACTCGGACCGAGAAGCTTAAAGCCGAGTTCCTTAGCAAAGCCAGTGTTGAGTATGAGACAAAGGTATGTATAGTATCCTTCTCTTTCTCTTTATTTCATTAACTCAAATTTCGAGATGTTTTCGTTCTATAACATTACTGCTGTTTTACAATTCAAGGTTCAAGAAGCGAATTGGGAACTATACAACAAGCAGAAGCAAGCTGAGGCAGTTCTATACGAGAAGCAAAAGGAAGCCGAGGCACAGAGAGCTGCAGCAGACGCAGCGTTCTACTCAAAGCAGAAAGAAGCAGAGGGGCTTGTCGCCTTTGCAAGTGCTCAGGGGACTTATCTCAGAACCCTCCTTGACGCTCTTCATAATGACTATTCTGCCCTAAGAGACTTCCTGATGATTAACAATGGCTCTTATCTGGAGATCGCTAAGACTAACGCGATTGCTGTTAGAGACTTGCAGCCCAAGATTAGCGTTTGGAACCACGGTGGAGAACAGGGGATTGGTGGTGGCGGTAGTGGGAATGCGATGAAGGATATAGCTGGACTTTACAAGATGTTGCCTCCGGTTCTCGATACGGTTTATGAGCAGACAGGGATGCAGCCACCGGCTTGGATCGGTACTTTAAGCAAGTAATGATGTTTTAGTAAGCTAAGAGGTTGAGTTTTGGATAGTGGCATCGGTTTGGCCGTTTACTTGTGATGAAAGATACATCCATTTTTATCTTTAGTTCTAAGTTCAGTGCCTATTAATAAGAAGTATTTGAAGTGTGTTTTAATAGTTTAATTTATTTCCATCGTGTATATGTTTTTAAAATTAAATTGTGAAAATTAAATTTTGTGACAAAGATTAGATTGTGCTTTGGGATGCTCGAAAACATCAAAAATCTAGTAGAATAGAGAGAATTGGAGAAGTGAAATGGCGGACAATGGTTTGTTTGAAAAGCTATATATTTTACAACAACGACAACGTATTTTTGAAGAGAAATGAGCAACATATAAGATAGATATATCTCTTCTCGAAATAAACTGTACCTCTCTCTCTCTCTCTCTCTGTCTCTCTATGATCCCCAGTTTGGAATGTTTGCCGTAGCTTCGTTCACCATCTTCACTAATGTTACCTGCAAATACATCAATGAAGAAAAATGAGCTGTGTTTGTAATGATCATATAGTAGGGATGTTACGGTGTAACCCATAGGTAATGTGTTTTCAGGAAATGAAGGCAGGACATGTAAACATACCACACTCTGTGAAACACCAGGTGGTGGCATTGTCAGGTTTCTTGGTGGCGGTGAGCTATCATACGATCTTTTGTCAAATCTCCATTCCCCAACCTTCCCATAGGTTAAGTGACCCTGAAATCACAACAATCACTTTTTTTACACACTCTTATCAACAGCAAATCTACCTTGACGAAGAGGAAGTTGCATTAAAATTTCGACATAATTGCTATAATCATACACCAATCTCAACAATCCAGTCATCAAGTTTGTATTTATTATTTTGGTCTCTTGTTCTTAAATGACAATCAGGATTCGAAATCTTACCTTCATATCATAGTCACATCCATAAGTGTAGTGTATGATGTACTTGTCACCAACCTCTGTATCCCATGGAGGCTGATTCATTATCACAAACACAACCAACCCAAAGTCCATCATCTCTTTAGTTAGTGCATCAAAAAAAGATCTTATCCATGTAACAAGCAACAACACATAGACTTTATGAGGTCCAGGACATAATTATTTCACTGTCCTCAAACTCATGTTAATAATGGAAATTTAACAAAGTTCAGAGAAGCCAGGGAAGATATTTCCCCCTTGGCCATATCGACACACTCTAGATTAGCAATTTCTTGGAATTCTGCAGTTAATTATTCATTTTGTATCGTACTAGTTCATACAAATGGTAACTGAATATCATTTTGCACAAGAATGGCGACTCCTCCATTCATAAGTTCAGCATGCTTAAGAACAATATACAGTTTTACCAAATGCGAAACAAAATGTGTGTATAAGGTTACCTGAATCATGAAGTCTTTGTGTAGAACATTGCTAACACCATGCAACGCAGATGAGACAGCATAAGCATACCTACACTTACACAAAAGATAACAAAAGCTGTAGTCAAACCTACTTAATCGACAATCTAAAACAACACATTAAATGTACCAAAAAAAAAACGTTTCTATCAAAAGATCTGTACATTTCAAGAACCCATCCAAAAGCCTTGTCTGCTTCAGGATCCTTCTTCATAGCCAAAGAAACATTCATCCAAGTTGGAGCAATCTTCTCCAAAGCTTCCTAGAAACACCACAACATCTAAATTTTCAGAGAGATGCCCTTTTTGAAACCTGATCCCAAATTGTTTCAGAGCAAAAAAAAGAAAAAAGCAGACCTTTCCCACAATGACAGGAGAGTTTCCTATCGGGTCGATGTTGGTTACAGGTCCTCTCTCTTCTGGATAATACTTCCTCAACACCTTCTCGTACTTTTTCGGTTCGATGTAAAAGAAAGGGAACGCAGCTCCAAGCCCATCTTTGGCTAGGTTTGGTATTGGTTTGACAATGATGTGATCAGGCTCAGACATCAGAATATAACTGCATAATGTACAACCAATTATCCAAAAACAGAAAACAACATTCTTCAGCACAAGAGTTTCCCCTTAGTTAATTACATACAAAACAAGTGTAAAATCAAAGCTTTCTTACTCTTCTTTAATGTCTGTTTGCTGAAGCCACTGTACAAAAGCCCATGGCCTGTTTAGCACCACATAGCCCTGTGATTCTCCAAAACCTCACTCAAATCAATGGTTCGATTTGTCAAATAAACACAAAATTAAAATTGTGGGAATTCGAAAGTATTTTGATTTACCTGATCCATCCCAGAGGGTAAAGGTTGAGCAACAAAAGTAGGAATCTCATCCATATACTTATCGGGTTTACCGGAGTGCAAGATCCGGGTAAACCCACCCATCTCGGAGCCGGGTCCAACGGAAGCCCTGGCCTTTTTGAACCAGTAGTACATGACCCTGCATTGCCACGTGTTGTAGACGGAGTCTGACGCCGTCACGGCCGTGTGGAACAGCCTCCTCTTCCTCTCGTTCCCGCGGATTCTGGATCCTCCACGTGGCAATTCGATGACTGGGTCGCCGGAGATATCGGAGGAGGAAGAAGATCGGCCGGGAAAACCTTGCTTGAGAGGAGCATTAGCGGAGATGATGATGTTGTATGTGATTAGAGCAACGGAGAGTGTTATGAGAAGTGGGTAGAACAGAGTTCCACCGCAACCCATCGAGTGAGATTGGAGATTGGAGATGAAAGCAGAGTTTCTTCAAAGTCGTCTTCTTCTCTAGTAGTTGGTGAAGATAAGAAAATAAATAAAAATGGCTGCTTTTTTTTTTTTTTTTTTGCTTACGGTTCTTAACTATATTTCGGTTTTGGTTTAGCTCTGGTTAAATAATAACTAATTTTGAAGTTGGTTTGGTCGGTTTGATTCAGTTAAAATGCTTACACTCGATTGTTTTTACTCTCTCAAAGCAAAAAAAAAAAAAGATATTCGAAAATGGCGTCTCTGTGCTTATCTCTCCACCAAAACCTAAACCTCTTGGCGGCTCCCAGAGGAAGACCACTCGCCATCTCCTTCCCGAGATCCACCGTCTCGATCCGCCCATCGACCAGACGCGCCGCCGCCGTTACGACGCGCGCCTCCTACACCCCAACGCCGGCGACGGAGCGCGTGATTTCGATCGCGTCGTACGCGCTGCCGTTCTTCAACTCGCTGCAGTACGGCCGGTTCCTGTTCGCGCAGTACCCAAGGCTGGGATTGGTCGTGGAGCCGATCTTCCCGATACTGAACCTGTACAGATCGGTGCCGTACGCGAGCTTCGTGGCATTCTTCGGGCTGTACCTGGGAGTGGTGAGGAACACGAGTTTCAGCAGATACGTCAGGTTCAACGCGATGCAGGCGGTGACGCTGGATGTGCTGCTGGCGGTCCCGGTGTTGCTGACTAGGATACTGGATCCGGGGCAAGGAGGTGGGTTTGGGATGAAGGCGATGATGTGGGGACACACGGGAGTGTTTGTGTTCAGCTTCATGTGTTTTGTTTATGGAGTCGTGAGCTGCTTGGTCGGAAAGACTCCTTACATCCCTTTTGTCGCCGATGCCGCCGGTAGACAACTCTGAAACGTCTCTACTTGTTTTCTCTTCTTCTTTTTTTTTTTGTTTACCTTGAAGGCTTTTCAGCTTTCAATCCCCAATGTATGCTCAAGCGCAAATGAGAAATCGACGAAACTTAAAATTATGTGAATCGAAAACAAAGAGGATAGCATTAAATTATGTGAAAATGAGATGGCTTCGCCTTCAGAGAGATGCTGATTTGTGTGTTCTCAGCAATTGTTACTAATGGTATGGTATATCCTATAGATTATAGTTTTGAAAGAATCAAGTAAGCTGTTTACGTTTGAAGATGTTAACTCACAAAGGGCTAAAGACAGTCAATGGATTTGGACTGTTGTTCGGTCAAAGTACTAGTCACCAACAGTCTTCATTTAGGAGAATCCAACAAGTGTCTTGGTAGATGTCGAGAAGAATTGGATTCGATAAGACCCATTTGGTAGAATATTGTAGCATCCCATCATTTGAGTCCTCAAGTCTTTTGGAAGAATTGGATTTGAGATGAATTACTAGAGTCCAAGGGCCCGCTTAGGAGGTTCTATATTGTAAACAATACCTTGCAACATATTAGGCCAGTCCCAAGAGACATCCACTTAAGCATTTCACTTTTCTAGTAGCCGGTAATAAATAGTTTCTTAAACTGATGGCAGTGTATGATGAAATGCTAAACTGAACATTAAGAAAGTTGCCAAATTCCTTGTCCTCGGTAGTAAAGTTGCCAACTCTCATCCTGCCTGTATCGCATGTGAAAAGAGGCACATCACAATAGTTTCTTATTTTGATTAACCTCTCAAGTTTTAAACAATTTTTTGTGTCTATCGAAAAGAGTTCCATTACCGAAACTAGACCGGTCCGCTGCACTGTTCCTCTCACTAAAACCCATGTGGTCCCTCCTCAGATCCTAAAAAAGCCTAACCCTAATAACCAAACTATTGTATCTAATCTGTTGTTTGGCCAACAAACTTCACTTTTGACTTTTCTTTATTTTCACTCTATAAACCTCTCTCATTCTCCCCTCTATATAATTCGCTAGTGTGAGAACTTTGAACAATTCAAATCTCTCTCGAGTAAATAAGGTTTATTCCGTTTCGGTTCTAGTTGAAAAGTCTTGTATATGCACTTACGTTTTATAATTGACTGCAAAATCTGATGGAAATAACATCATTATAAATAAAAAATTGGCATGTTTTGGGTAACACCACCAAAACCATTGACATGTCAACCATCACTGCAATCACAAAGCTCGGAATAAATTACCAAAGAAGCAAAAAACTATCACTCTTCAAAAAGTGTGCTTCCACTCTTTTGTTTTTTGCGCCAACAATCTCTCTCACTCCCTCTGCATAAACATTACCACATCTTTAGATATATAACGTAAGCCAAATGTGTCTCTTCCTATCGGTCGTGACTAATTCAATTTTACCTTTTGACGTTTTGACTCTGGAGGTGACGGTCCACTTCTCCGGCTTGAATCCCCTCGCTCCACACCTTCCTCCTCCTGCACCTCAAATATATCAACAACCAAAACTCATTTACGCATTTGAATATTCCCAATCATTTATCAGATTATGTAACCCTTAAGCACGTGACTCAATAAATTTTTTCACTCTCTCTCCTACCAATCTGTATATACGCAACCTATAGCTCAAGGATAATGTTGCCATAGGCTTCTAAGGAAAGAGATAAGTATGTAACACGATAAAAGGTGAAATAATGGAGATAATTAGTACCTCTCTTGAAGACGCTTGTCTATTGCTGTTGCTGTCTCTGCCTGCAGCTTCATCTGAGCTTGAGGAGGGCACGTTTTGAGATATAAAGGGCATGATCTGCTGAAGAACACTTGATATGAAATTCCCTTCATCTGTCCCCGTTGCCGGCTCTACTTGTTCATTTGCAACTGCTTCGTTTGTTTCTGTGGTAGCTGTGGCAGACGGATTTGCTGCAACCTGAGACTGGGCATTTTCTCGACGAGACAAGGGCCTCAAAAACTGATGGATTCTGTTCCTTAACTCAGACAAACCTCGACCGCCTGTAGAAGAACTGCTATCACCTACATGTTCAAAGTTAGAGAAGCAAAGATTTATGACATAGCCCTGTCTTTAGGTAATGCAACATCTACGTGTTCTAAGAAGATCAAAGCTAAAACAGCAAGGAAAACATAATATGAGAAACCCCAGTAAAAAGATAAGAAGGAAACTTAAGAAATGTTTACTCTTATCGCCATTTCAACTAAGAAATCAGCAGATAGTGTGCGAAAGTCATGTTAAAACTACCTTCTCTTCCGGGAGCACTCTGTGGCTGCCTAGAGGATTCAGCAACAGGCTGATGTACACCATCAATTCCAGTAGAGCTACGTTCACCAGAAGATACCTGCTGATATCTAGCAACAACGGGTATAACTAAGGCCACAGGATTTCGAGGAGTTTCAGATGGCCCTCTCATTGAAGGGACAGAATCAGTAATGCTGCTGGCTACAGAAGGGATTGCCTGCCCAGGGGATTGTTCTGTAGGACTTTCTTCTCTCTGGTTGGCCCCACCGGAGGGCATCCAAGATCCTAATATAACATATCACCATGATGATAAGATAAAAAAAAAAAAAAACAGAACTTATCTGAAAGTTTCAATATAGCAGAAAAGAACGGTTATACTTTACCTGTGCGTATTCTTATCTCAATATTTCTTGGGGCAGAGGCAAGCGATTGTCCAGTTCCTGCTTGTAACCCTCCAATACTCGCTCCCAGCCGAGAGGAGTGGGACTACAAGAAATAGATCGGTAGACACAAAGATGAGGGTGAAAAGGACGAGGGGACGACACACTGGTAAGGAAGAGAGAGAAAAACAGAGAGACCGACCGGCAGGGGATTTCTCCCTGTAGGGGATATGAATACTGCAGGCCCAGCATTAACAACCGCATCATCCTGACATTGAACATAACAAGCGTCTTATAAATGTATGGGTATATCATATTCTGTGAACCGAATTTTATGCAACCTAACGAATAATAAAAAACAAATTGTAAGAATTAGATTCATAATATGTAGCAAAAGTATACACACAGGTGTGTGTCCCAAACGAAGCATCATGGTGGCACGGCCAAGCTCCAGAAGTGAAATGCCTAAATTCTCCAAGAGGGATCCAGATTGAAGCATGTTTGACTGGCACAACCTTCGGGTTGACGGATCAGTCACATTTACATGATCCACGAGCTGCCTTGAGAGATTCTGCAGAAGGGAGATACGAATCAGTTATTCTTTAAGTAACCAACACCAGTTCAAGTCAGTCAGTTAGAAAAAGATAGCAAGAACACCGTTTCTCCCTAATGTTAAACTACCCTTACTAACTTTAATATTTCTCACGTTGCAACATTCACGAAAAGAAAACGGTTGTGCCCATGGCACTAGAAGTGGGAAACAATAAGTTTATGGGACTTGGAGGTTTCTATTAACAAATTATCTGAGTCCCTTCGTGCAATAATTTGCCCTAACACTGGTTAAGAATGGTCAAAATACGCAAAGACATAAGTAGCATTCTGAAAAGACAAAAGTGAAAGAGCATACAGATAAGCAATCTGCTACTTCACCGGTCAGCAATTGCCTTGTCGATTGCAACACTTCAGCCAAATGAGAAGGTCTTGGGATCCGACTCTCTCCAGTAGTAGAACCCGAATCTTGCACACTGGCCACTGAATTGTCAGAATCTTGCAAGTTATTAACGTTGCTGCCTGCAAAAATCACAGTACTACTGTCAGACTCTCGAGACTTGTTCTCAACACAGAACCAAACATAGAAATAAGTCTAACCATTAGCAGCAAACTCTTGTCTCAGATGATTCAGATATTCAGCTAAGGTAGTCAACGAATCTGGAATCTCCTGCATTGGCAAACTTATAGCATTCTCATTAACAAAAACATGATGCACCTTACTCGCAAAAATTGTGTAACATGAGAAATGATGGAAACAAGAGATCAAGTACTGCTGGTTGTGAAGATGTCAAGGGAGTAGATGTTTGGTCCACAGCATTTGGCCCTCCAGAAGAATCTCTTGCAGTGTCAGGACCAGAACTCCGAGACAGCCTCTCATGAAGAGGACCCTGGCAAAGATAGGGAAGTCGCTTACATTTAAAACCGATTTATAGAAACTCGCAAGAAATTATAAGTAATTACCATAGCATCAAGCCCTTCAATACCACCTTCTGCACTAGAGATCCCAAGTGAACCCAGAACAGCTGAAACAATCTGCTAGACATGAAACATAGCTCATGAAAAAGATCACATCTATTTAACATAAAAACAGAAGCAGATCAAACAGATAAAAGAGGATCCACCTGACCAAGGTCTGAATAGATTCCATCTGCTTGCTCAGCAATGTTGAAGGATCCTACTACAACTCGTGATCGTTGACTGCCCTGGCTGTCACCAGCACTCAAAGCAGGATCAGCCGCTGAAAAAAAACAAGTTCTCCACTCAGCATGTCGAAACAGAATCTCACAAAAGGCATTGGCAAATGCAAAACCATCATGAGAATAGATTTTCAAAGTTGTTTATGAACAATTTTTGGGGCCGCAAATTAGCAAGGGAACTTCAAACAAACCTCCGTAATTAGTTGCATTCTCTGAAAATGGTGGAATGGGTTGTCTGACAACCATATGCAGAGTGTGGCCATCTTCAACATCTAAGATAGACCCATTAAAGAATTTTATCCCGAAGAAGAAACAGAAATTACAGTCTATCATACGACACTAAAATTGTATTAACAAGAACAGGAGGATACGATAGGCTGATAGGAGTTGATCATCCTTCATAACTTGTCCACGGCATATCAAGCGTTGCTGTTCTGTAACAACACCAGTCACCGAAGCAATTTGCTCCTTCAATGCGGGAACAGGAACCTGAAATGAAACAAGAAAAACAGAATATTAAAGAAGGTTATATAGGCCACAGACAAACAGGTGAGATTGAGGACTAAATCAAGGCATGAGTTCCACGATTTTAATCAAAGCGCTGATATAATAGATTAGAGACTTCATAATGCAACACATGGATGCGAAGAAAGACAGGTGTTACAGGTAGTATGCTCAAACTGAGAATAAGATGAAAACGAATTTTAAAGTATAGACGATAAGAATTCATGATAGAGAAATTGAAACATCGAAGAAATGTCGATCACGAAGTTTATCTTACACATTTATCCACACGTAAGGTGTGCGTTTGAGAATCCAATGTCTTTATATTAATCTCAACCATAGCACTGGCACGTTGAGATGCCTCGACCCTAATTTCATCTTTGCCATTTTGTCCCATCTTTTCAAAACCCTTTGAACACCTGAAACCAAAAAAACCATCAGCTTACATGTAGCTATGTGAGCTGCAACGAAGCCTACACAAAGCAGATAACTTTTCCAGCATGCAAAAAAAAAAAAAAAAACAACCTTTTGATCAAACTGTTGTTAAAAAAGACTCGTCAAATACTGAGAGAAAACGCAACAATTTTTTTTGAATCTGTTGAAGAGACTTTTCATCCCCTCGGATATTTATCCAATTCTTGAAACCTCTCAAGCTGGACAGTGGTTATCAAATTCAAGAGGAAAATCTAAACTTTTGAATTACTCCAGCTCGAGAAAAGAGACGAAGAAGAAAACTGGTAAAGATGTGATCATCATCAATAAACACGCTCCGCAAGCTCAACTTCGAGAACTATTAGACAAAATAGCAAAAAAGAATACATCTAATCGCTACCAGCTGCGAAATTCAATCAAGCACCGGGAAAGTTCTATGCTTTTCGGTGCCAAGAAAAAAAAACAGAAGAATCGACTAAAACCCTAGAAGATGGACAGCAAGCGAAGGCATTAAGAAGACCAGCAAAATGAAATTATCAAACGGAGAGGAATCAGAACCTAGAAACTTGATCGGAGCTGAAGAAAATCGAAATCAGTTGAGGCAGAGGAAAGGAGATTTTGGGTAGATTCTCTTAACCCTAGAGAGTCCCTTCGAGGCTCGAAAGGCGATTCCGCGGCGAGGAGAGTGAGCCTGAAATTATACGATTTTTCTCAAATCAGCCTTTCTTCCGTTTTATATTATCACGTGAGTAAATTTTAAAAGTCATTTACATATGCTATAAAAAATAAAATAAAAAGTTAAAATTTTGGCAACTAAAGTAATTTGCTATTAACAACTAAAGTTAATTTTTTTGTAGAATATGAGAGCTTATTTATTTATACGATTTAATTAGAATATGAGAGCTTATTTGGCAAAACAAAAAAAAGTAATTTGCTACTCTTTCCGTTTCATAAAGAATGTCATTTTAAGATTCTATTTTTGTTTCACAAATAATGTCGTTTTACATTTCCAATGCAAAATTTAAAAAAAAAATCCAGTTTTGACCCTACTAATTTAATGTAGTAATTAGAGAGATGATTTTATTTAAAGTGTTAACAAAGAGTAAAACAGAATTTTTAATAATTTTTTTAATTTGTGTGAAATGTGTCAAAGTAACACTTATTTTGAAATGGAGGGAATAAATAAAGTTAAATTTTTGTAGGATATGAGAGTTTATTTATTTATATTCAAACCAGAATTTGAGAGCTTAAAGAATTATATATTCTTGATTTGGCACATTAGTAAAGAGGCTATCCATTTACAGATATTTTTGAATATTTTTTATTGATTTTTTTTTTTGACAAGAATGGTATCTAACAAAGTTTGGCAAATTAGATTTAAGGCAAACAAAAGTTTAGCATGTAGTTTTTTTTAACTAAACAAAAAATAAAATTTTGTTGTGTTTTTTTTTTTAATCATGAACGCTTTTTCTTCCGCGTCCTTCCACAATACCTTAAAGCACATATATTTCTTCAGCGTGTTGTGTCATTTGCGTTTGACTCAAACCATTTTAATTTTATCTTTACCGATATCTCTGATCTTGGTCTTGGAGCATGAATTGCAAACGCAGTTTGAGTACCATGTTCTTCACAATTACGCATCCAGATTCGCACATGCTCCACGAAATTGGCATTGGTTAAGATTACATGTCATCGGATATGTGCCAAGAATACGTTCATAACATACACAACGTTGAGGACCAGAAGAATTACAATGACCTATTTGATCAACAATAGGTCAATATATATATATATATATATATATATATATATATATATTCTAATTACATATATATATTCTAATTACAATGACCATAGTTCTTCTTCCGGGATATTCGGCAACTATACCATCATTTTTAGACTCATAAAATCACAAATAATGACCTATTGTTGATCAAATAGTACAGGGTAATGATCATCAATTTGTTACACTTTACCTTTTCTCATGTAATAAGTTACCCACTATCTATTACCAGAACTGCAAACATGTTTACAAAAATAAACCATGCGTAGGTTTCTCTACATATAGAAATAAATTTGAGAAAGGGTTAAAAAACCAGTCAAATATATTAATTAAGAAATGCAAACGAGACAGCCCGGTCAGACCGACCCAGATCAAATTAATGTATATTTGGGTTAGTAAAGTATGGGCGTAACATCTGTAAAAGAGTTTTTTGGGTTAGTTCGAACGAAGTTGTGTGGCCCACGAGAATATACTAAAATATTACACCCTTGTATTCTTGCTTTAATCCATGCTAGGTTAGCTTCTAATCAAATCCTAAACATATAAATATGCTTATTTATTTGGTCTTGCTAATTTTAATTTGGCATACAAAATATAAGGTAAAGAGTAGTAGAGATATGACAATTTCCAATGAATGTTTTAATCTCAAGTTAAGACTGGGTTGTACAATATAATACCATTTTATTCTATAAATGTATAAATCGCATAAAATTCCATTTAGACATTTTAAGAAAGTTGTAAATGTTGGATCGCCTAAATGGTATATGGTACATTAAGTAAATAAAACAAAATTAAAGGCGTAAAAAACTCTGACCAAAATGGAATTCTTAGAACATCTCCAATGGAAGTTCTTTAACAAGAACTTTACAATTAAAATTAAGGGTGGGTATTTCGGTTTAATTTTGGGTTCGGTTTGGGTTAGGTTCGGTTCGGTTAATTTGGATTTCCTAAAACTATAACCGAATTCAACCAAAGTTAATTCGGTTCGGGTTCGGTTCGGTTCGATTTGAATGTAATTCAGTTTGGGTTAATTAATTCGGTTTGGGTTAGTTAATTCGATTTGGTTTAAGTTTTTTTCTTTAATATTAATAAACAAAACATGTAGTTATATTTTTTTGCACTAAGAGTCTAATAACAATTAATTTGTGACTCTTAACAATAGAAAAAAATTTGAGAAAGCTCTCACTTTCGAGTTTCCACTCATACTAACTTATTATAACTATTTGATAAAGTTTTATATTAGGAGCAAGAAAAGCAGATAAAAAATAAGATGAATAATTTTTGTTTTCTTTATGAAACTTAGCCGGTTAGGTGTAACCGTGAGTTTTTAGAATCAAAAAATCTTTAAATAATAGGATTAAAAATAATTAATATCATAAATATTATTAATTAAATAAACACATTGGGTTTTCGGTTCGGTTCGGTTCAGTTTTTTTGCCCACCCTTAATTAAAATAAATCAAAATAAATTAAAAATAAGAGAGAGAAAGAACCAATTTTCTTAAACAAGAGTTTTTAGAACCATTCTAAACTTTCATTCTACACATGTCACTTAACTAGCATTTTTGTGGTTTAAAAATAATTGAACTATAATTATATAATTAAAATATTAATATTTTTATTTTTTTAGAGACTCACAAAGTTTCTAAGGGATGGAGGTGGCCTTATTCAGTCACCACTCCAAAAGGTTTAGAAAGAAATGATGATAACTTTTAAGATGTAAAAACGTATAGGCCTAGGATACGACAGACGACTAAATCAAACTGGAGGCTATTTAAGGAAAAGATACTATGATTACTACGAATAATTAATAGGGTTAGTGTTTATATAATTGGTGGAAATGCGAATTTCGATGAATAAGTAATGGGAAATGATTAGACCCCCGAGAGCGGAGGCTTTGGGTATCACTAATCAAATAATTAGGCGCACCTACTTGACTTTCTCCGCTTAGCTGGAGTCTATTGTCCACTCTCTACCATATCATATATTCGTATTCTTATTTAAACAGTAGGAGTACTATAATATTTAAATATCTATTCGACTAATTTTAGATTTTATAATATAGTTTTGCGAATCGAATACACATTTTCATCATAATTTGAAACAAAAATAGATGCTTGATCATGCATGTGGCATATATATAGACACTTCCTCAACAGCAGAATTTTTTTGTTTACTTGTAATAAAACGATGATAATCACATGACCCATGTTATAACTCGACTCTATTGTCGGAATTTGATCACCTTTGCTTTTTGCGAGGCTGATGAGAAAAGTGTGTGCCTCGTGTCTTAATGTGTTTCATACGTGTCAATGTGTCATAGTTAGGCCATTGCTTAGAGATTTGCTTGTCCCTGAAGTACTTGCCCAACATGAGACACAACATTGTGATCTGCTTTGTGGCAACTAACCACTATCATTATTAATTAGCCTAATTTATAATTTAATTAAATTTTGTAGATTGGTCGGAATTAGCCGTAACCGTCACAATGGATGCAGTGAACCAATATTTATATTACTATACTAATAATTTGATTGTATTAACTATTTTCTTAACGCCTTGAAATAAATGTGTACACCCTTAATTTATCCATCTTCCGTTTTATACACATAGAACAGACAGTTAAACTAGTCGGTCCGAAATTAAAACGAGATATTTAGTTGTGCAAAAATTAAAATCTTTTATAAACCGCTATTTTTAGGGTATATACAGTGGAGCCAATTGGTTGGAGTGGAGGTTTGACTTTATTTTGGAAGAGCAGTGTGAATATTGATCTCAAGTTTGTGGATAAATTTTTTTTGGATTTTCAGGTTCAGTTTGGTAATGTTTCCTTCTTTGTTTCTTGTGTTTATGGGGAGCCGGTTAAGGAAAGGAGACCAGTTGTATGGGAGCGACTTAGCCGTATAGGGATTACTAGAAAGGACAGCTGGATCATGCTTAGGGACTTTAATGTGATCCTGCATAATGGTGAGAAAATAGGAGGTCCTACTTGTACTAATGCTTCCTTTGTTCATTTTAAGGATATGATAAAGGTGTGTGGAATGAACGAATTATCAAGTCAAGGGAATAGATTCACTTGGGGTGGTATGCGTGATAAGCTTTGAATTCAAAGTTGTTTGGATAGATGTTTTGGTAACAAGGACTGGTTGCGTCAGTTTCCAGTTTCTAACCAAACCTTTATGGATAAAAGAGGGTCTGATCATCGACCTGTGTTAGTCAGGTTATTGGCTTCGCAAGAAGGTTTCAGAGGTCAATTCAGGTTTGATAAAAGATTCTTGTTTAAGCCTAGGGTTAAAGAGACAATTCTCCAGGCGTGGAATTCTAGAAATAGAAGAAAAGGTTTTTCGGTTTCTGATAAATTGAGAGCTTGTCGTAAGGCTTTAAGCAATTGGAAAAAGGTGAACAATTGTAATTCTAATGACAAAGTTCATCATCTTGAGCAAGCTTTGGAGCAGGAACAATCTTCTTCTTTTCCTAATGGTCCTCGTACATTACTTTTGAAAAAGGATATTTCTCGTGCTTATAGAGAAGAAGAGGTGTATTGGCGAGAAAGAAATAAAAATCATTGGTTAAAAGTTGGGGATAATAATTCCAAGTTCTTTAACGCTTCAGTTATGTCGAGAAGATCAAGGAAAAGATTAGAGAAGTTGTTTGATGAAAAGGAAGAGGAACATAGATCTGATGCAGCAAAAGGGGAGGTGGCAGCTAAGTATTTTACTTCTTTGTTTAAATCCTCTAATCCTGCGAGTTTTGTTTCATTCTTCTCTGGTTTTAACCTAAAGGTCTCGCAGAGTATGAATGAGCAGCTCATTCGTCCTGTATCCAAGGAGGAAATTAGAACTGCAGTTTTTGCTATTAAATCGTCTAGTGCACCTGGATCAGATGGTATGACAGGGCTCTTCTATCAACAGTATTGGAATATCATAGGAGATCAAGTCACCTCAGAGATTCAAAGTTTCTTTACTTCTGGGGTGTTTCCTCGGGAGTGGAATTATACTCTGTTATGTTTGATTCTAAAAACTGTGAATCCTACGGTAATGGCTAATTTAAGACCTATGAGTCTTTGTTCTATCCTTTACAAGATAATTTCCAAGGTGTTAGTGAGTAGGTTAAAACCTTTTCTTGCTGATATAGTATCCTACTCCCAGTCTGCTTTTGTTCATGAACGGCAGATCACTGACAACATCTTGATAGCACATGAGTTGGTGCATAGTTTGAAATCACATCCTGTTATTTCCAAGGAGTTTATGGCTATTAAGTCTGACATGTCAAAGGCATATGACAGGATAGAATGAAGTTACCTGAGATCTCTATTATTGGCGCTTGGCTTTCGTAGAATTTGGGTTGATTGGGTGATGTTCTGTGTATCATCAGTGACTTACTCAGTCCTCATAAATGATCAAGCCTTTGGTTTAATATCTCCTCAGAGGGGTTTGCGACAAGGGGATCCGCTTTCTCCATTTCTTTTTGTCTTATGTACAGAAGGCTTAAGTCATCTCTTGAACCGTGCTGAACAGGAAGGTGTGTTGAATGGGATAGGTTTTTGCAATGAAGGTCCTTTGATACATCATTTGCTGTTTGCTGATGACAGCTTGTTCTTATGCAAAGCAGATGAAGATCAAAGTTTGACGTTGCAAGGAATCCTAAAAAGATATGGGGATGCTACAGACCAGGTCATAAATCTCAATAAATCTTCTATTACGTTTGGGGAAAATATTGATGAAAATTCTCGTAGGAAGATCCAAGAGATTTTCGGTATTTTTAATCAAGGTGGAGCAGGGAAATATCTTGGCCTCCCTGAATGTTTTAGTGGTTCAAAAATTCAGATGTTGGGTTTCTTAAAAGATAGGCTCAAATCTAAATTGTCGGGTTGGTTTGAACAAACTCTTTCTCAAGGTGGTAAAGCAGTCTTACTTAAAGCTGTTGCTTTGTCAATGTCGGTACATGCGATGTCATGCTTCAAACTGCCAAAGACAACGTGTGAGAACCTTTCAAGTGCAATGGCTAGTTTTTGGTGGGATTCTTCTGAACATTCTAGGAAAATTCATTGGGTGAGATGGGAGATTATGTTTTTAACAAAAGAGCAAGGAGGTCTTGGTTTCAAGGATATTGAGTGTTTTAATCAAGCACTTTTTGCTAAACAAGTTTGGAGAATTTTGCAGAATCCTTTGAGTTTGATAGCTCGGTTGTTGAAGAGTAGGTATTTTCCTGGGTGCTGTTTTAGAGATGCTTGTATTGGAACTCTTCTATCTTTTGGGTGGAGAAGCATTCGGCATGGTTTTGACTTTTTAAATTTGGGTTTGAAGCCAATGGTTGGTAATGGGAATACTATCTGAGTCTGGATTGATCCATGGATCGATGATGGAGTTTGTCGTGCTCCTTGGAGAATAAATAACATTTTCGATGTTGATTTAATGGCTAAGGATATCATTAACTTTGCTAAGAGAGATTGGGATTTGCTCAAGCTTGAGGACATTTTTATGCCTCCTGATATTGCCAGAATTCAAGCTAATAAACCGGTGGTTTCTCATGAAGATTTCTGGGCTTGGAAACACAATAGCTCAGGAGATTATTCAGTTAAATCTGGTTATTGGCTCGCTTGTCAGACTCATAAGGCGGAGATGTTAAGGGAAGCTGCTGTTCTTCCCTCCTTGAATGTTCTCAAAGCACAAGTTTGGAACCTTCCTACCGAGCCAAAGATTAAGATCTTTATGTGGAAACTACTAAATGGAGCGGTTCCGGTAGCGGGAAATTTATGTACAAGGGGTATGAAAGTTGATGGTGTGTGTCAGATGTGTGGAGCTGAAGAAGAAACCGTTAATCATGTGTTGTTCTTCTGCCCCTTTGCGAGACAGGTATGAGCTCTAACTAATATTCCTTCTCGGAACCAAGGGTTTGATAGTCATTCTGAATTCTCAAACTTTCAATTTCTTTTAACGTGTGGGAAGAGTTTGAGTTACCCAACAGAAAATAGATTAATCTTTCCTTGGATTCTTTGGAATATTTGGAAACATAGAAATAGTGTTATCTTTGATGGGCAGTTTTCTAATGCTATGGAAGTGTGGATTCAAGTTTCAAATGATTTGAGTATGTGGTTGGCAGCTCAGAGTGTTGAACGAGAGGCTGAGAATCAAGAAGTACTTGAACAAGCTGCGAATAAGAAGAATTGGAAAAACCCAAAGATTGGGTATTTGAAATGCAATCTAGGTGTTGCATGGTCTAAAAAGTTTAAGATTGGAGGAGCGTCTTGGGTTGTTAAAGATGATGCAGGCGACGTGATTTTACATAGTATAAGATCCTTTGCAAATGTGTTATCAAAAGCTGAGGCCAATTTTCAATGTGATGTATAGGCCATTAATTGTATTAGGTCTCACAACATGAGTAAAGTGATATTTGCTGGGGAAATGAAACAGTTCTTTGGTGCTGTGTTAAGACCGCGAGCTTGGCCATCCTTTCGGTATCAGGCATCGGAAATCCTTTTAAAGCTTCAGTTCATTTCAGATGGCAATCTTATGTTGCATCGGGTTCTCCACATTGGTTGGCTTCTCTTTTTGGTGATGAGCGAAGGTTATCTTTTTTTTGATGTTGGTTGTTTTTTTTCGGTTTAGCTTGTATTTCTGTTACGCTAACAGTTGCATTTTTGGATGCTATCCTGGTAGGAGTGGATTAGCATTATTGGGCTTTGGCAACAGGTTTCTAGTTGGACAAGTTTGTTATGTCTGCTAGAGTTTGACACTTTTATAAATACTTTTGTAAGTATTTTTGGTGTAATTTAAATTTTCAGATGTCAAAAAAAAAAAACCGCTACTTTTAGTTGTCTTATTGACTAACAAATAAAATAAAATACAACAAGATATTTGTTGTGCTGCTGTTTCTCCTATTTGAGTACTTGATTGTTATTAACATCCAAAAAAAAGATATTATTAAAATAAAAAAAGGAAAAAGATATTTGTTGTGCTACTTTTAAGATATTTTTTTAGCTGCTTTTTTCTCGATCGCCAACCTGAGTCAATACCAAAATTTATGACTCGAAGACAAATCTTACATGAAATAATTGTATAATGAAAAGTCTAAATTCTAAAAGCATATGTGACTTGACTCCGAGGCATTGAGGACTTGCTTTAAGACCAGCAGTTGGAAGGCTGGAAGCAATGGAAGAAACCCAACCTCTTCGTAATAAATTATTTTTTCTTATATACTAGTCCTACGTTAGTGCATAGTACTATATACTCTAGTCTGCGTTAGTGCATCTAATATCAATTTTAATATTGGCAGGTTAGGTAAATAATGCACCATAAATATACATTGGAATTGATTACATATTTTACCATATTCAAACTGTTTTTTTCTTTTCTATATCTATGTTGGGACATTATACATCCACAAAGTGAATGGACCGAAACTCCATGATTTATACATCTAAGAAAATTATCATTCGACTACAAATATGTATTTACATATTTGCATGTATTCAAAGCGATATACAAGTTTAATACTGATGGAGCTCATATTATTTATTTGGAAAATTATGTTTTTATATATGACGAACTTGCACAACTAAGTTTATTAGTAATACTTAAAAAAGCAATAGGTGGCAGTAGCCAACTAAGCCATCTTGTATTACTAACCTATAGAGGGATGTTTCCTACACAAATCAGCCTCAATATCAATAAGTCTGCTCACCTTCCAACTTAAATAACATAGCAATGATAATTGTATCTTTTGTGTGTTTACTGATTCATCTCATAGACAATAAAATGCCAACTGTGACAAGGATTTTCCCTTTGATTTATATGTTCCATTATAATTTTTTTAAAAAATACTAATTTATACAATACGGTTTTTATAAATTTGTCATGGTAAATCGTTGGCACTTTCAAATGTTTTTCACTTACTAATAAATCGATTTGTGGTAATCTAAAATAAGCTTTGATTTCTGTAAAGCAAATGAATAAACCGAGAACAAAACTTAAACAAAAATGATAAACATGTCAAAATCTTTCTAAATTAAAAAGCCAGAAAAAGGTTTGGCGGTTAAAAAGCTTGAAAAAAAAAAGTAAAAGGGAATTTTTTTCCCGATAGATTGTGGGAAGAAGACTGCGACCGAAACCTGACAGGCTGACACATAAATGGTGTGAAAGTCACGCTCCCTCACAGCTGGGAACATCATTCATCACCACCATGTGCTCATTCTACACTCTCTCTCTAGAGTCTAGACTCTCCCAAAAAAAACTTCTAGAGTCTAGGCTACTACTAGGATGGTCTCACTGCTACTTCTTTTGTTTTACATTTAATAATATTTTACTATCTATTAAGAGATTGACGAATAATTACAAGGAAAAACCTTACTCTGAGAGGTAACTATGTAATTACGTAGATGGTTCGACTTGTCAAACGACAGGGAGGTCCACGGACGACGACGGCACTAGTTTGAAGACCGATTCATAAGTTTGATTCGAGTTTCAATTCTAATCAAACAGCCGGTGTCTCTTAAATTATTAATACTAGCCTACGTTAGGTTCGTACTTGATGAATATTAATTTTCTTAATTGGTTTCTCATGGTCACAAATTGTCAACTTATTCGCATCGTTTTTTAATTCTGGATACGACTTTTTTATTTTGTTGGGCTGGACAAGGAATACACCTAGATGTTATTATTTCTTTTAGGGTTTATAATTGGAGACACCATTTTCAAAGGAAGCATCTACCTATAACTTTATAAAATAAAAATGACAACAAAAATAACCTTTTTTGTTGCATAGACTGAGACTTGGCATTTCCTAAATTTCTCTGTTCAAGCTGTAGACGGGTCTAGGAAGCTAAACCATATTCCCCCAAATGATCGTAAGCTTAACTGAATTCAACACATGCATTATGAGTCCTACTTTGCAATCAACCAAATAAAATTTGCATAAAAACTACTTTTATTCTTCCTCCAATTTGCTACGTTTTGGATTTCGTTTCTTTATGTTAAAACTCGATTTTCTCTCGAAGTTTGATGAGAATTTTTCAACTCTAAGATGATTCTGAAATTCTATGGTTTTTTTTGGAAGAAAAACATTCTCTATTTTGTATTGTCGAATCCAATTAAATTTAGATATCATGCGCGTGCGATGATGGGTCATGGGTGTACATATAAATCCACCATTTAGTTCGACGAAACCGTGGGCGGATTCTGGAAGCAAGTATTGGGGGTCATACGCAAAAAATTGTGGTGTGGGAGTTGATGATTATACACGGTTACAGTTTATTTACGATATGTGCTGGATCTTGTTTTGGTCGTATATGCTACATTTTTTTTTTTTTTTTTTTTGTCAACCATATGCACAACATTATCTTTCTTTGGTAGTGAAACAATTTTATTTGTTTTTGTGTCAACATATATATTCGACGAGTGAATAGTATGAAGACCAAAGAAAAGTAAGATTTAAAGACTGTTCTATAAACGAAATGATATGTCAACTGGGAAAATATTTTGATTGGTAATATACAAAGTAAAAATATGGAATCATTGAATATATATATATATATTTTTGTAAAATAGATTGAGATTTTTTTTTCTATAAAGGCGTAAAACATTGATATACATAAATCAGTTACACAAAAAAATAACTAATAAAATGTGAACAAAATATCGATTAAATCAGTATATGTTCAAAATGCTATAGAATTACAACAGCTAATAAATGGCGGGAAGATAAATATAGAAAAAGTATCAGAGAGAGTGAAAAGCTATCAGCTTCAACAAAAGTTGTCGTCCCAGTCTGCTGGGGTCATGAAGATGAAAATTTGACCCTTGCGTATAGAGGACAATGGCAATCCGTAATTATCCCCAGTTTTCTCGGGGTACTTTCGTAAATTGCAAGCTGACCGTTTCTCCAACACGATTACGTGGCAGCCATTGCAAATGCCCACAAAAGCACACTCTGCTGAATCATCCATCTATCTCAGCCGTTGGATCAGAATCCGATTCTTTTTCGAGACGGCAAAACCGGGCAAGTTGATCAACAAAGGGAAAAAGATTTTCAAACCCATCTCCCTAACCATGGTTAAGTCAATTAACCCCAACCAAAATTTCCGAAAACACGAAAAGGTCACGAACTTTCTCGCTAATTACAGAAATGCCATTCATCGTTCTTAGCTATAAATTCGCCTTCTGAGACTCGCTAGGTTTGCCGAACCAACCACTCTCCGGGGACTCTTAAAAGAGCCTCTAAAGCTTCTCCTTTCCTTCTTTTGTCTTCTTCTCGAAGTCTCTTTTCTTTCGATTTAAATTCCTCCAAAAAAAAAAAAAAATTGAAATGGTGATTACATCTTCTAGAACCAGGTCAAGCGGGCCGGCGCTTCGATCCGTCTCACCGTCCGGTCGTTTCTGCGGCGTGTATTCAAACGGTATGTCTTCTCCGTCGTCATCGGGTTTCGCTTCTTCCTCGAGCTCCAGTTTCTCGTCGCCGTCTTCAGGTTTTTTCAGCAACCACCACCAACAGCAGCACCATAGATCCGCGTCTCCGACGCGCGTGAATCTGTTCACATCGGCGCCGTTGAAGCAGTCGTTTCGGTATTCGATCGATAGCAGATCTATATCGCCGAATCGATCCATCGCCGTTTCGAAGCCAAGCAGCCATAAGATTCCGGATTCGAGGAGGAGGTGTATGTGCTCGCCGACGACGCATCCGGGATCGTTCCGATGCAGTTTACACAAGAACGTCGCGAATCCGCACGGGCAAGGCGCGGTGACGTATCCGACCAACAGTTTGAATATGCGTCGATCGGCGATGACGAATTCTCTGGTGAGAATTGGTGGCGTCGAAGGTGAATGGGTGAGAAGAGCGTTGACGACGTTGATAAGGCCGTCTTCACACCAGCTCAAGAGGCGATCTGCGTATCAGCCTCGTCCTAGCAGGCTATCGTCCATGTCGAAAGCAGAAGATCTTTGATCTGGTCTCAGGTTTGTTCTTGCTTTTGAATCGGCCACAGGAAATCTCGTTTCTGGTAGAGCTTTGGTCCCAAGGGGGGAGGGGGGAATAGATCCGGCGAAGAAGTCTGGATCTGAAGCGAGCTTGTACTCGGATCTCTGCATAGACGAGTTGTATCAAGGAGTCACCGAGTCGAACTCAGCTGAGTCATACCGGACCGAGTTTTGTAACGGAGACCGAAACGACACCGTCATAAGTTTTGTTTAGTTGGGTGAAGATGATGAGATGCATTGTACATAGTACTCATTTGCTATTGAAGCACACAAAATTTCCCTAAGTCGTGAAAATATCTAGAATAAACAAAAATCGGAACAGTATAGTTGAAATGGGCAATTAAAATCTGGAAAAGGAACAAGGGACTTCGTAAATATTTTGGATCCCAATTTCTCCATCCTCGTTGAGTTTTGCGTCACTGCCTTCACCGTTATTTGTTCCGTCACTCGACTTCCGTTGACCCGTTCTGTTTGCCGTTAACCGTCGTCGTGTCTCCCATTACGTGTTCCGTAATCATTCCAGGTATGTGTTGTTCGTCGTGTGAGGTATGTATATTTTTATTATCATCTCTTATTAATTCCGTTTTTATTTTTGTTTTGTGAACGTTTGATCTGTGTTTTTTTTTCTCCCGTCTTTTTCAGGTTTCGGACAATGGTGGAGAATAACATTTTACTTAACCGTTACATCCAACTCTGGTTTTTGTGGACTTTGGAAAAGATGAGAGCGGACTGTAAGAAAAAAATCAACATTTGACCGTGAAACGTTATGAGAGAGAAGTAGAAGTTGATAGAGATCAGAGTCAGAGGAATAAGGACAAAATAAGCATAAAGAGATCTAGATTTCCTAAAAGAGATTTCTGAAACCGCTAAGGAAATTTTAATGGAATCAAGGACGAATCAGATATTTTCTTAAACAGCTCGAGAAGGAGATGAAGATGGGTAATTAATGAAATTCCTGAAACGATTAAGGGTAACTATGGAAAGTAAAAGATTTTTTTGGAGTATTTTGAAAAAAGACAGCTGGCCGATGAATGGAAAACAGCACACCATGGAAATAATTTATTTTAGGAAACAAATCGAGAAAAAGAATATTACGTTGGGGATTCAACTAATAAAAAAAGGGTTAAAGTGGTCAGAATCAGAGAATTGGCAGAGACACGTCTTCCTTATCTGGAGGGGAGTAAAGTTGGACTATTTTTATGCATTGGTCGATTCGAATCATAGTCATAGATCCTCTGATTAGTTAATAAATTCTGCTTAGCTTTGATTTGTTGACCGAATTGATTTTATATCGCTAAGTACTAGGTTCTAACCTTTTTTAGCGAATTCAGTTTTGAGTGTGTTTTTCTAGAGTTGGAATCTTTTTCTAGGTTTTATTGTTTCGTGTGGTAAATTCTACTAGTATTTTTAGTTTTTTTTTTTCCGACTACAGTAGAACCTCTATAAATTAATACTCGATTTATTAATACTTCGCTAAATTAATATTTTTTGTCAGTCCCAAAATTAGTTTTTCAACCAATTAATAATCACTATAAATTAATAATCACTATAAATTAATATTTTTTTATAAAACCTCACGGTCCCAACGTTATTAATTTATAGAGGTTTTACTGTACCTTGCTTTATTTCATTTTTAATTTATCTATAATACTACTTTACTTATTATTTAATAGACTAATCTCTAAAAACGCGATTATTTTTCTTCGACGTGCGAGTTAAAAACTATATCATATTATTGTGGATTTATAAAATTTCACAATGTTGATATATAGAACTATCAATAGTTTCATTTTTTAATTTAAAGGGATATTATTTTAATATAAATAAACAAAAACAGTTTAGGGATTATAATGATGTAGTCATTATCAACACGAGAGTTGTTTGCAAAGATAAGATCCAACCGACCTCCTAACAAAAGCAACAGCAGGATGGACCATACATTATAATTCTAGATGCGCCATTAGTATACGTCATCTGTGGGTCTCCCTTTTGCTTTGGTCTTTTCTTTCTATCTTTGAGTTGTGAGCCACTTTGCTAAAAATCTTCCCCTCCAAGTTAATACTAATGGTTAGAGAGAAACAAAAGTAAAGAAATGGCTTTTCTTCATGAGTAGACCTCCAACTCATGATTCTCGAATGTATTAACTTTTCTTTTCAATCCGTCGACAAAGTTAACGATGTTAATTTCCAAGAGATTAGCATTGAATTTTATGCTACTTATGTTAATCTATCAGAGAATTTTGTGTTTTTGTTTCTCTTTCAATTTTAACAACATGGTTGATCGTCGTTTTCCTGCTACATATATTTACAGAATTAAGTAGCCGTTTCTGTATTAAACCATGGAAGCAGACTCCCTTAAGTTCTTTTATTTTATTCCGGAAACTGCCAAATACTTTGGTTGATTCTCTTTCAAAGGGTTCTGTTTATTGAAATGGAGTTTTCAGATAAGAAATCAATACATGATGTAGTAGGATAGAGGCTATCGATTTCTCATCCACTCGATAACAGCTCAGCACAAACTAAGCAAACCACTATTTGTCTACTCATTTGTCCAATCTTTTATCTAAAAGGCGCTAATAGAATGTACTAATTAATAATGATGTTTATACTGTATATAAGTATATGTAAATTCGAAATCTTATATGGTGATTTTTAACTATTTCAGCACCTAACGGTCTAATAAGCCTCTTAGGTAGGAAATGTTTGATCTGATGGCTGGCTTGTCCAATCATTGATGATATGAAGAGAAATTCCGTTGATCATCATTTTACTTCTTCTTGTAAAAAAGGATAAAACATGACGAAAACGAGCAAACATGGTAAATCTGCCACCTTATATTAACAGAAGCTTACATGAATCCTAGATATACAAACAAACTAATCAACAAAAAAAAAAAACCCCCAAAATACTAAGGTTTATAGCCTAATAATTGATGTTTGATGTTGGCGCCGTGTTGCTATCAGATTTTCGGTCAACATGATATTATCTTTCTAAAAGATAAATAGATGATCGGATAATGTCTCTTTGATTATAATGTCAGGCAATGAGTATTTTACATTCATGTACTTTTATCCAACAAAAAGCAAAGCAAATAACAAATTTAGCAGAGTAAGAAAATAGGCGTTGGGACATGACCCACAAGCCACAACAGTTTTATGACACCACATGTGATGTCTGTTGAGGCCACAAAGAGATAAGGTTTTTTGTTTTTGTGTTGTTTTGGGTTTGGCCATTTTTCACCACCAGATGTCAATTCCTTTGAAGTTTACGATTTTTTTCGGTTTTTGGAGGCATTCCTTTTAAGGTTTTATCCTTAAGAAGTTACAACTCTTTCGCATGTGTGACCCACACACATATATGATAAGGTTTTTTAAACATTTTTCTCACCTATAAACTAAGCTATTCAATATGTTGTTAATCAACACTAGCTACATATCTTCTTTTCTTTTGGATATCAGCTTTAGAGTTTTAGAATTTCTTAGAAAATACACCAACAAAAAATTAATTCAATTTGATACTCAAAAGTTATCACCGTGCTTCTATTTTGTACTCTCAACTTCGTAAGATAATTTGAAAATCCTTGTACAGATTCATATCGATGAGCAATGTAGTACATACATACATATACAACAATAGAGTATCTAGAATCCTAACATACAAGAGAAACGCGGTTAACTCTTATTTTTGTTTTTAAGTTTGATGGAATTTTCCTACAAAAATATATAATTCATAAAATAAATGTGAAAAGCCCATTGGATATGGGTTTGTCGAAACCCCATCGGATCTGGGGTAGTGGAAAGCCCATCTAAACGAAGATGTATCAGAACAAAAAATGATTTGACATTGGGCTTTATAATTATTAACACGTATAAACTACAAGAAAACCTAATCATAATCAAAATTCCATAATTTTTCTCAAGAATTGGCAACACAACTGTATACTAAAACTATACTTAAGCCTAGAAGCGTATTCTATTTAATTGTAAAATATGGTTTCGTTCTTGCAACAGATTTTAATAACGAGAGAGTATTATTAAAATGAATAAAAAAGGAAAACCGAAGAGTATAAAGGAAAAAAAAAAACAACTTTATTTTTCCAGATACATCGCTAAATCACGCGTCCCTCCCGCTCTCTCTGTTTCTATAATTTCATGTGTTAGCAAATCTCGAAGCATCCATTTCCAAAAAGCTGATCTCTCTCGATTTCCTCACTAATTTGGCATTTCTCATCTCTGTTCCTACGATCGTTTGATCCATCCTAGAAACATGCATTCTCATCTTCGATATCAAGTGTAATCGTGTATAATATCTGCGAATTCTGATCGACGAGTATCTGTGGAATCGCTGGAGAGATCGTTGCATCGAGTTCCGTGTCTGAGAGCGGATAATGGTGGGAAACGACTGGGTGAATAGTTACCTGGAGGCGATCCTCGCCGCCGAACCGGGGATCGGCGATTCCAAATTCGGCGACTCCAAATCTTCGCTGCTGCTGAGAGAGCGTGGCCATTTCAGCCCGACTCGTTATTTCGTTGAGGAGGTAATCACAGGCTTCGATGAGACCGATCTCCACCGCTCATGGATTCAGGTACACTCTCGCTTTTCTCGCTTTTGATTTTTTTGTTTCCCTCCTTGAAATCTTACTTTGTTGTTGAGACGTTCGATTGGTTTTCTCCCAGGCAGCTGCGACGAGAAGTCCGCAGGAGCGGAATACGAGGTTGGAGAATTTGTGCTGGAGGATTTGGAATCTGGCTCGCCAGAAGAAGCAGGTCTTGATATTCTTTGCTTTCCAGCTTCTTCATAATCGTATATTTAACATACTGCTGTTGATCGAAAAACGTATCCAGATCATGAGATTTGTTTCAATCTTGATTTCTCATCTTACACGCTACATTGTCAAGCTATATTTGTTTCTCTGTATTGTGTTAAGATCAGTGATTTCAGATGTTTGAGTATTAGTTGTTGTTTCTTAATCTTCTTAGTCGAATCATTAGTGGTTTTGCATGTTTTTCCTCTTATACGTGATCTTTGCTAGTCACCATTTTCAAGCACTTTTTTTTTTTGGGGTTCACTTAGGTTGAAGGAAAGTATGCTAAGCGTACTGCTAAACGTCATCTTGAGCGAGAGAGAGCGCGGATGGAGGTAACCGCAGATATGTCAGAAGACCTATCAGAAGGAGAGAAAGCAGACGTGCCTGGCGAGATTCAAACTCCGAGTGATCACACCAAGGGAAGAATGTCCAGGATCAGTTCTGTGGATGTGTTTGAGAACTGGTTTGCTCAACACAAAGAAAAAAAGCTGTACATCGTGTTAATAAGGTAATATATTACTTGAGGGAAATGTTCAACCAGGTTCATTCCTGAAAAACATTGGAAGCAAATGGTGCTTTGTAGTTGGAGTAAGGTGTATATTTTACTAAATAACAATAGAAATCTTCTTGCAGTCTCCACGGTTTGATACGAGGTGAAAACATGGAGCTTGGTCGGGATTCTGATACCGGTGGCCAGGTTGGCCTCTTGCATTGTGTATTTTGTTGAATTCAAGTTGTAGTTATTCGTTTCACACACCATTAAACAATTCTGGCAAACAGGTGAAGTATGTTGTGGAACTTGCAAGGGCTTTGGGATCAATGCCGGGAGTCTACCGGGTTGATTTGTTGACCAGACAGGTATCAGCACCAGATGTTGACTGGAGCTATGCTGAACCGTCTGAGATGCTTAATCCTCTGAACACAGAAAGCGCAGATCAGGAGCATGGCGAGAGTAGTGGAGCTTATATAATTCGTATACCATTTGGTCCGAGAGATAAATATGTAGAGAAAGAGCTCCTCTGGCCTCATATCCCTGAATGTGTTGACAGGGCACTTAGCCATGTGATGCAGATGTCCAAAGCTCTGAGTGAGGAAATCGGTGGTGGAAAACCGGTGTGGCCTGTTGCTATTCACGGGCACTATGCAGATGCTGGCGATTCCACCGCACTTCTCTCTGGGGCTCTAAATGTTCCAATGGTTTTTACTGGACATTCTCTTGGTCGTGATAAGCTAGAGCAACTCCTGAAACAAGGACGGCCAAAAGAAGAAATTAATTCTAACTACAAAATAATGAGGCGGATTGAGGCAGAGGAGCTATGCCTTGATGCCTCTGAAATTATTATTACCAGTACAAGGCAAGAGATTGAAGAGCAATGGCGCCTTTATGATGGTTTTGATCCAGTTTTGGAGCGAAAACTCAGAGCGAGGATGAAAAGGGGTGTGAGCTGTCATGGCAGATTTATGCCTCGCATGGTTGTAAGTATTATCTCCATCCTAAGTGCCTCTCTGGGACGTGAAATGTGAAGTTTTATTTCTAAACAATTCTCTGTGATGATGGGTACTTTTGTTGTATGAATCTAGGTAATTCCTCCAGGTATGGAATTTCATCACATTGTACCACATGATGTGGATATAGATGGAGACGGAGCTAGAGATGACGAAAATCCACAATCTCCTGATCCACCAATTTGGTCTGAGGTTAGTAGATCCATCGAACAATAAACATCTTTTTCTTTCATAATGTGTTTGTTTACATATTAGATTACAGTTCTGCAAGTTGGTTCAAGTGTTACCTTATATTTACCGTAAACTCTTCACTTGGCAGATTATGCGTTTCTTTTCTAACCCACGCAAGCCCATGATACTCGCTCTTGCTCGGCCAGACCCTAAGAAAAACTTGGTAACTCTAGTCAAAGCCTTTGGAGAATGTCGTCCTTTAAGGGAACTTGCTAACCTTGTAGGTCCCTTCTTGTTCTTTTCAAATGAAGCAAATCTATGATCCCCTTTTAGTTTTCATGGGAGATATTTCACTTTTGCACACTTTTTTTTTTTCATTTCTTCAATTGCAGACATTGATAATGGGAAACCGAGATGATATCGATGAATTGTCCAGCACCAATGCTTCGGTGCTGCTTTCAATTCTGAAACTGATAGACAAGTACGATCTTTATGGTCAAGTGGCAATGCCTAAGCATCACAAACAATTTGATGTGCCAGAGATTTACCGCTTAGGAGTCAAAACAAAAGTAAGGTTCTAGACTAATTTGATTTACAACTCTGACTGTTTACTTTCCTCTTCGTAGCTCAATATGTCCCAATTCTCCCTCGTTGATTCTCTCGACTCATTTTAACTGATATGGTTCTGAAATTCATAACTTCCCTGCATACTCCATACAGCTTACAAAAGCTTTGTATGTATAGGATGTTAGCTTGTATTTCTGTAGCTGTTACTGCAAAGCAGATTGTTCATCTATCTTATCTCAAACCATTTTTTCAGGGAGTTTTTATCAATCCAGCTGTGATTGAACCTTTTGGACTAACTCTAATTGAGGTAATTGTCTTTGTTTTCTGTTAAGTGCTCTGTTCTTTGTCATTTTATCTTATATGTTATGTTATAACCAAGCGATGTGTCTAACAGGCAGCAGCTCATGGTTTGCCTATCGTTGCAACAAAAAATGGAGGCCCCGTCGACATTAACCGGGTTTATAGCTCCCAACAAAATAGAAAACTTAAACATTTACTATATTTGTATGAAACCTCGATTGAATAAACCTTATTAAATGGGCTTACTAATTGGCAGGTTCTTGACAATGGTCTTTTAGTCGACCCTCATGATCAGCAAGCTATAGCTGATGCTCTCCTGAAACTGGTTTCAGACAAACATCTCTGGGCAAGATGCAGACAGAACGGCCTCGAAAACATACACCTGTTTTCTTGGCCAGAGCACTGCAAGACCTACTTGTCTCGCATAGCAGCGTGCAAGCAAAGGCATCCTCAATGGCAGAGAATCGATTTTGAGAACTCTGACGCTGATTCACCTGGTGGTTCCCTCAGAGACATTCAGGATATCTCTCTGAATCTTAAACTTTCCTTAGACGGAGAGAAAGGCGAAGGTAAAAGTACCAATTTAGATGCTGAAGAGAGTTCTGCTGAACGAAAAGGTAAGATAGAGAAAGCTGTTTCAACATTGGCACAAAAGAGCACATCGACAGAGAAAGTCGAGGGCAGTGGCAAGATCCCTACATTGAAAAGACGGAAGTATATCTTTGTTATCTCCGTGGACTGTGACAAAGCATCGGATCTTCTTGAAGTAGTTAAAACAGTTATTGATGTGGCGGGAAGAAGCGGGTCTTCGATCGGATTCATTCTCTCAACCTCAATGAATGTATCTGAGACTCACTCCACAATTCTTTCAGGAGGCTTAAACCCGCAAGATTTCGATGCCGTGATATGCAACAGCGGAAGTGAACTCTACTTCACATCCTCTGCATCTGAAGACAAGACCAAACTACCTTATGCGCTAGACTCAGATTACCATTCACACATAGAATACAGGTGGGGAGGAGAGAGCCTGAGAAAGACTTTGGTCCGTTGGATCAGTTCAGTACACGAGAAGAAGAAGCGGGAACATGATGGCGAGATCTTATCGGAAGATGAATCTTCCTCATCAAACTATTGCCTATCTTTCAAAGTCAAACAACAGACTTTGGTAAAACAAAACTCGATACTTTGGTACAATTAATATGTATTCGCTCAACTTGAGTATTACTAACGTGGTCGCTTCATATGATATTCTTTGTAGGTACCTCCTATGAAGGAGCTGAGGAAATTGATGAGAATTCAGGCTTTGCGTTGCAATGCAGTTTACTGCAAAGGAGGAGCTAAGCTCAACGTAATCCCTGTCCTTGCTTCACGATCTCAGGCCCTCAGGTATCTTCTACCTTTACTAGGGCGTGCCTTAATTAGATGATTTAAAACGCTAATTTCTGCGTCTGCATTCATAAAACATCTATCATCTTCTCACAAAATTAAACAACCAAGATCTATAATCTCTCATTTTGGTATTCACACCGAAGAACCGACCGGCCTATCTGGTTTCTTCAGGTATCTGCTGGTGAGGTGGGGAGTGGATATATCAAAGATGGTGGTTTTCGTGGGAGATAGCGGAGACACGGACTACGAAGGGTTGCTTGGAGGAGTGCACAAAACAGTTATAGTCAAAGGTGTAGCGAGTGACGCAGCCGCACGTGTGCTTCATGGCAACAGAAGCTACCCACTAGAGGACGTGACTCCAGTTAACAGTCCCAATATCACCGAAGCCGACCAATGTGGCCGCGACTGCATTAAGGCTGCCCTTGAGAAGCTCGGCGTCAATCTCGTCAAAACTTGAGGATGAAGCTGCAACATTTTTTTTTCTCTCCACCTCTCTTTGAAGTGCTTATACTATATTTCTTTTGTTCATACAGTTGAGTTTGACAGTTTGCGTGAAAGAAAAATAAAATAACAAAATTATAAGATGTAAGGAAATATTTTCTAAAGTAAAAATCAGGGGAAAAAGGGTCGGTTTGAACTAGTAGTGACTTTTCAGGGTATCGATTCCTTGGAAACTCGGGTAAGTGGTTCCTGGTGGTCGATTCTGGATCGAATCTCTATATAGTAGATGTGTTTAGTGAGGAGAGGATCCATCTTCCACCTATAGAGTCAATATCCAGGGTGGCCTTTTTAAGATTAAGCGATCAGGAGACGATAGATTCAGCGCTATATTTACTGATTTCACGGATTTCTCTTGTGGGATTAAAAAAACTGCCGATGATCTGAGAGGTCTTTTGTGGGTAGACGACAAGAGTGGAGACTACGTTGTTGTGTGGCAATTTGAAAAATATATAGGGTATTGCAAGAAAGGGGATAATCATTACCGCCAAATTCGAACACGGGTCGTTCGCAGGGCCTAACAGATATGGTACTCAAAGGTTACATTCTTTACGTCTTTACGTCCCCTGAGTACAATCGACGCCTGGATTTGTCTGGAGAAGATGGTTGTATCAAGGATGTGTCCGTGAACCATAGGTGTCCAATGTGGACGCCAGATGAGAGTGACGATGAAATCGAAAGAATGAGAGAAACTAAGGTCATCTCGTGTACCGGTAACATTGCTGTTACAACATCAGGAGAGGTTTTGTTTGTCCGTTGCACAGCTTACATCGAGGTAGATTCTACAAGGCATATGATGTTCCGCGTGTGCAGGTGGGATGCTAAAGATTCTACAAGGCTCGTTGAGGTGGATTCTCTAGGTGATGAGGCCCTGTTTCTGGATTTTGGTACCACCGTTCATGCTGACCATACCCTTGGTATTGAGCCAAACTCCATCTATTTCACGCGTCACAAGAAACAATCATGCTTCGACATCTGTGTGTACAATCTTGCAACAAAGACCATCAAAGACTTCCCGGGTCTCTCCAGCTTGAACCTCAAGGATGCTCAGTGGTGGTTTCTCCCATCTTGATTTGATTTGTTTCCTTGTTGCATCTATTTCCTCACTTTTTTTTCTCTCTCGTGTTATTTTCCTGCGTGTTCATCAAATCTTGCAACAAAAATGTTCTCACTATAGAGATCAGAACTAGGAGGTTACAGAGATACACCTATTTTTAGTAATGCTATGGAAAATTTTCCTCAAACTGAATATTTTCATTGATTTCCTTAATTTTTGCTTGACTAGTGGATTTTATTCTTTTCCTCTAAATGTTTGAATTTCTCTCCATAGATGAATAAAAGAGGTGTTAAAATGGTAAGAAATCGGTAGAAATTTCGAAAACGTATAATCACTTATTTTTCTGTTTTAATATTTTTATTATACAGTGTGTGTTAGTAAAACTAACGAATAAGGAGGACACGTTAGATGAACCGCGTAGACTGGAACGGTGCAAATTGGTGTTTATTCCAAACATTCTTCGCTTTTTCAAAAAACTCCATTAAACCATCAAACAAACTTTGCCCAACTTCACTCTCTCCGCGCCTTTTCATTCCGTCGGCTCACTCTCTTCTTAATTTTCTCGGGAAAATATCAACACGGTTGTATTGTTTTCTCTCTCGGCGGATGTAGAAAATGGACGAGTCTCAGCACAGATACACGAGATTCGGATTCGTGTCGATTTGTTTTGGATCAATCGCACTCGTATTTCTGCTCTCTCGGTGTTCAACTTCATTCTTCGACTACTCTCTTCAGAAATTCGAATTCTCGTTCCCAGAAAGCGAGCTTCGGAGAGGCGTTTACACCGCGGGAGAAGAAAACAGAGCCGTTGATTCTCGACATGTCTCCCAACAGATCCTCTCCGTCAGATCGAGCAACACCAGTGTAAGCGTTTCTTCGCCTCTCTCACTCGAGAGAATTTTTTCCGATTCAGTTTACTCTGTTCAAAACCGTCTTTCAAATTTCGAATCATCGCTTCCCTTCCTTTGGGTGAATCATGCAGAGAAAATTAGCTCTAATCATCGTTGATTTTTAAATTTGTACCGAGATTTCATCGTCGTCATCATCATCATCATCAGTAGATCATTCCGTTTTTGTTAAATTCAAATTATTCGGAGATTCCAAATTTAAGATTCCAGAATCAGGATTTGGCGAATCATCTGAATGTCGTTGAATCAGTTGCAGAAAACACCGAAGAAGCTAAGCCGGAGAAAAATGGTAGAACAAGGACTGGGCAAAGCAAGGGCTTCGATTCTCGAAGCAGCTTCTTCTTCTAATCGCAACGCTACAGTGTTCAACATCGACTTTCCCAACCCAGAAGTCTACCTTAATCCCTCTGCTTTGCATCGGTAAGTTTATGTTCATGAATTTTAAATTAGATCATTAGATTCAGTTTAACTTTTTTTTTGAATCTGCTTTTGCTTTAAAGCAACTTCACACGGCTAATTCTCTGGGTTTTGCGTAGATTTTCACTTTTTAAAGCTCTCTTCTAAGTGACGCTTACGAGGCAATGATTTTTAACCAATTAAAACTCAAATTAGTTTCGCTATTGTTTTCATCGAAAATTCACACACACACCACTAGTTTTTTTTGTATCATAAAAAGCATCTACCAACGTACTTATTGCTCATGATGAAACACTTCTTTATTTTTTATACACTAATTCAAGATCATGATTTTGAGAGAAACTCCTTGGCAAGCAATCGATTCATTGAGATTATATATGACTTTGATGCTATTGTTAATTAATGAGCCAGTCTATGTATAAAACTTAGGCGGTGCAATTAAGCCAAAGCCTGCTACGAATTAAGGTCTGTTAGTGCGTCATTTTCACGATTCACGTCACTTTCTTACACATATGTCTTTATCCCAATTACGGCTCAGCTATAGCCTACTGTAAGTTGCGGTTTTTACTTTTTGATTTTGGCATGATCCGCTTATTAATTGTATGGTCCATAAACACTCTTAGTCAACAATAGTTTTTTACTTAAAATGTGCCTACCAACTGTCAAGTAGCTTCAGCCTGCAGTGGTAGTTTAGCAGAGATCACACTACACAATGATCTGTAAAAATAGTTAATTTTTTACATTTTTTTTAATCCCTTTTTTCTTTTTCTTCAGGAGTTACTTGGAAATGGAGAAGAGGTTTAAGGTGTATGTATACGACGAAGGCGAGCCACCGTTAGCTCACGCCGGACCGTGCAAGAGCGTATACGCGGTTGAAGGCAGGTTCATAATGGAGATGGAGAAAAGGAAGACCAGGTTCCGTACACACGACCCGGACCGAGCTCATGTCTACTTCTTGCCCTTTAGTGTTACTTGGCTGGTCAAATACTTATACGAAGACAATTTCGACGCTGAGCCTTTGAGAACTTTTGCTTCTGATTACATCAGATTAATATCCACTAATCACCCTTTCTGGAATCGAACCAGTGGAGCTGATCACTTCATGCTTGCTTGCCACGATTGGGTAAATAACTTTTTTTTTTGTCTCTCTTTCTTTTTCCTCTGCTTAATCCAGAATTTGGTATAAAATGGGTTTCCTTTTTCCTAATGCAGGGACCTCTCACTTCACGAGCGAACAATGATCTGTTCAACAAATCCATCCGAGTGATGTGCAATGCTAATTCGTCAGAAGGGTTTAACCCTACAAAAGACGCGACTCTCCCTGAGATCAAACTCTACGGCGGTGAAGTCGACCCGAAACTTAGGTTCTCTAAAGACCTAATGGCTTCCCCTCGGCCGCACCTCGGGTTCTTCGCCGGGGGAGTCCACGGCCCGGTCCGACCGATCCTTTTAAAACATTGGAAACAGCGTGACCCGGAAATGCCCGTATTTGAATACCTTCCTAAACACTTAAACTACTACGATTTCATGAGAAGCTCAAAGTTCTGCTTCTGTCCCAGTGGCTACGAGGTAGCTAGCCCTAGACTCACCGAAGCCATCTACTCCGAGTGCGTCCCCGTCATTCTCTCTGATAACTTCGTTTTGCCCTTCAGTGATGTTCTTCGCTGGGACACTTTCTCCGTACAAGTTGACGTTTCAGAGATTCCGAGGTTGAAGGATATTCTGATGTCCATCTCTGATGAGAAATACGAATGGCTTAAACGTAATTTGCGGTACGTGAGGCGACATTTCGAGCTCAACGATCCACCTAAGAGGTTCGATGCGTTCCACATGATACTTCACTCCATTTGGCTACGTAGGCTTAACTTGAAGCTTACGTAAGGAGAACGGATCATACGTCACATAAAAAAACGTTCTGTTAGGTTTTTTCTAACTCATACCTCAGAAGTGTAGTGCCTTAAAGTCTTAGATATAATGGAGAAAATACATTTGGTGTTATTACTAAATCAATGGTGAATTATTGCAACTGTTCTAATCAATATGGCAAGCAATATAAAAGATCTAAATACTATCAATCACTTTGTTGGGACGAAATTGTGAGAAAGGCGTTCGATCTGTGACCGTAGGATCTCACCGAGCGAGAAACGGTGGGGTTGCGGTTGCGGTGGAGCCGAGGCTGGCTGTTCATGCGATGCAACTCTGTCTTTTGCATTGTCTTCATTCTTGACCTCAAGGTGGAACGGTCTCATCTCTTTCTTCACTGATTCCACAAACTCCATATCGATTTTGTTGCCGGAAATATCTCTGACGTAGAAAGCGTTGAGCGATTTCTGGCCTTGCGTCTCCACGTCTGCACGGACAACAGTCAAGCCGTTCTCACGGAGCACACGAGATATGTCAGAGAGTAAGCCTACTCTGTTCTCAGCGCATAACTCCAACTTCACCCCCTGCATTAGCCAATCACACCACACCAAAATTGTTTACCATTCTTAACTAGAATCCAACAATTTGGTGAATCTTCCTCTAAAATTTCTTCCGTCTGAGATATCCCCAAGTTAGTAATTATATGGATTGATCTCTCCTAGTTAACACATACAAATGTTACAATAAAAAGTTTTTTTTTTTACCTCGCAAACCCGGCGTTCTATAGCAGCTTCCAAGCATTTAATCACCCGTTCTTTCTCGCCTTCCGTGTTCAATGCGCGTCCATCTATGTGTCTTATGAAGTATTCCTGCAAGTTTCAAAACCTAGACATAAACATCGAACCCTGAAAACCTAATAATTTCAAGGAAGCTAATATTCTTTAGCCTACCTGAAAAGCATCAGCTCCATCGGACCTGAGAGCGGCGTGGAAGATAACGTATTGCATATCAATCAACGTGCAGATTGTATCAAACATGAGCCTTCGTCGATCCTTAGACTTCACTGTCACTATTGAATAACCTCTCTCTTCGCAATTCCCGATCGAAACATTCGTCGTCTTCCTCTCCTTCTGATCACATTATTCTAACTTGGATGACAATAATGACAACGAAGAAGGCCCACAAAATGGTTCGTCAAAGTCTCTCACAGATAGCATTTGCTGATGCAACCGTCTCTCCACGTTGGAATTCATACATCCCTTGCCTTGTCCAGCTAGAAATCCATCCGTCTCGCTCTCCTTGTGACCCACGTGTGTAGAGTTGGAGGCGGGATCCGCTGTGGCACGGATCACAGTACTGAGGTGGTCCTCAATGGAAGCCATGCGGCTCGGGTCATCGATGGGAGCATGAGTATTGTCATCAGAGACATAGGCAATGCAAGCCAAACGAGCGTTGTGGCTCCAAGCATGAGCTTCTAAGACGTTGCAATGTAAGTCGGCTAAAGCAGCTAATATCTCTGAGAAGAGTCCCGGCCGGTCTGTCCCTGTCATCTCTATTGCTGTGTGCTCGCCGTGATCAATCAATGGAGGTTCCAAGGAATTGTTGTTTGCATTGTTATTGGCTTCACTGGCCTTTACAGAATCAGATTCTCGCCTACTCGTACCAATGGCCTACATTATGAGTTTCATCTAGTCGTAAGTACACTCAAATCAAACATATATATGGTTTATTCAATAATCCAAGTTTAGGACAAACATGTTTGATGTGGTTGATGACGCTTTTATCAGTGAGTTTATTGCCATGCTCGTCTTTAACATGGAAAACTGGCATACAAGCAAGTTTTGCAAAGTGAAGCTCTTAAATTAATCTGAATTATATATAGAATAAGAGGAAATGAGAAATGTGTGTACCATCCATAAACCATCCACCATCGGAAGAGATGTAACTCTTGGTGATGATAAGATTCATGTCTGTCAAGATTTGCACCACTTCCAGAAGAAGTCCTTGTCTGTTCTCACTATTCACCTTTTCATTATTAACCATTTTAGATTAGAGGTCATCCAAATCAGATATGCACAAATGGGAACAAAAACAGAAGAACGATTGGTCTGGAACACGCATTTCACGTCCAAGAGCACCAATGGATCCAATTTCGTTTTCCAAAAACATTGAAATCTCATGCAATCTTGTATGCGTACCTTCACAACGGTGCAATCTTGGATGCTGTCATTGTCAATGTAGACCCTGCATCTGTAAATCACACACACGCACCAAAAAAGAATTGATGATGAAGATGAAAAATGAACACAAATTCACTGATATGTACATTGCTGGTCAAAGGATTTGTAACGGAGGGAGAGAGAAAAGAGCTTACGGTGGTCCGTATATGCGTTCACCAAGATTGTCAAAATCAGGATCAAAGTACGGCCAGCAAACTTTCTGCATTGTCTCTACCGCACGATCTGTGATTCCTGTATTAGAACTAGGAAAAGAGATACAAGAGGAAGGGAGAGGAACTGATTCCTTATCTAACCAATATATGCAGAGATCGTGTTTCCATAGATTTGAGTTTTTTTGTATATATACGAAACCGTTTAGGCAAAAAGTGTAAAGGAAAGAAGAAAGATAGGTAATAAGTTTGGTGTTTTAGACAGAGGAGGCGATGAATGAAGAAGAGATTTCCACCTTCTAATACAGAGGATTTGACAAGATAGCCATTTACTAAGTTTAGCGTGTGTTTTAGTGTGTTTTAACGTGTGGAAGAAGTTAGTTCTAGGAGAAGATAAAACATTAAAAAAAAAAAAAGCTGATAGAAATTCTATTATAGATACATACTACGATAATGACAAAATCATTCTAGATTTGATTTATATATAGTGTAGAGTAGTGGTATAGGTCAAGAACTTTGTCAAAGTCAAATACAAGAAATGGTAAGAGACTTAGTGAAAATAAGGTGTTCCTTGTTTTCTTGCTTGTCCCTCTCTTCTTATTTGTTAATCCCCACATGTTTTCCTAAGTTTTTGGAGAAATTAAAGTTGCAAAATCTCTGTGAATAATACTAAAAATCATTTTCTAAAATGTAGTAGAAGTGAGAGCATTAACTCCATGTGAATAATTTAGAAGCCACATACAAAAGATCCGTGTGATCTCTTTGCCCATATCACTTGGCTTTGAAACGGTCTCCAAAATTTCCGAAAAATGCAAATTTCCCCCACAAGATTTAGTAAATACCATAAAATTGCATTACTAATTTAGTATTAAATACTTACACCCATATGGTGAGAAAACGTGTAGTTAGCACTTACACTACATATATACAAAATTAGTAGCCTAAACCATATTAACCTGAAAGGCATCATCCATGAAGAAATCAAGAGATGGGACCTATCCAAATGGTTAAATATAGATCCCAAAATGCCATAATGTCATGCTTATAAAAAAAACTGAATATATACCGACCTCTAATAGCTTCTTCAATAAAAAACCAGAAACCAAAACCATTACTTAGAAGAATCTGAAGATGCCTTCATATAATAACGTCGATGAACACAGTATTATATCAGAGCAAACTGCAAACAAACAGTGGGGATGTATATCAACGAGTTAGGAATTTATTCTCTAAATAAAGCCATTACAAAAAGCAAATTCACTCTCAAACTTAATACTTAAAAGAAGCCACTCACTTACACAGCCTTGACACATGGCTCTGATCACATAATTCAAGCATAATATCAGGAATTTAAGTGGAAGGGAGAGCCAGAATGAAAAAAAGTTTATCCTTACTTGAAGCATAAAGGAAGTGTTGGCCTGAGGCAAGCGAAGGCCATAGCGACGTTTACGATCACTGCTTATACGCATACAAGTATAAGAACAATCCTTCAGGAGAAATAAAAATAAAAAGACATGAATATGTGATTGTCCGACCCGGAAAATGCAAGGTTTATATGTTTTGAAATGCAAACAAGTTAACAGAAACCACTTAAGCGAAAGAAACTAGTGGAGACAAGTCTTGATTGATTTGTTTCTCAACATCTATAGGAATTGTGAAGTCATGTGAGAATCATAACATGGCAATAAAACTTAATTTTATACAACCAAAACCCATGTAAGCAAATATTGTGTACAAATCCATAGGCAACCAAAACCCATGTAAGCAAAATTGTGAAGTCATGTGAGAATCATAACATGGCAATAAAACTTAAATTTACAGAAAATCAACTTGATGAAGAAAATTAGAAACTCCTTGTGTATCAGCCGCAGAATTCTTAAAGGTGGAAACATTATACCACCAACGCCTAAAAACCACTTTCTCAAACTTAATTTCAACTGAAGCAGAACAAAAGGCAAAACAAGTACTCGAATCAAATCGAAACAGTAGAAAGTAAAGCAGTGTTAGCGTGAAATCAAAAAAACAATCACCTCCTAAACATGTAGAATCAAACTCCGTATCTGCTTCACGCATTGAGCTCCTCGCATTATAACTCCGCCAAAACCACCCGTACTATGCGCCACCGAAACCTAATCTTATCAATCAATCAATCGATTTCGATATTTGCCGAATAATATCAAGACTTGTTCCACGAACTGTGATTTTGAATTTGAGTACTCGCAGGAAATTCTATCTAGGATTTTACAGGAGAAAGCTTGTCTCCAGTGACGAAGTGAGTTCTAAGAAATGTCGCTACTTGCCACCGATAAATTTCCTCCTCCACTCTATGTATGTTTGGGCTGATAAAATGTTTTAAGCCTCTCACAATGCTCGGCCCATTAGTGATAAGGTAGCAGACCATATTTTACTGTGTTATATTTGTGCATGTTTTGTGACTTGTGGTGGATTCCATACATTTTTTAAATCGGACAAACTTTTTTATTTTTGATGAATAAATCTAACAAAGTTGAAGTTGAAGAATACAACAAATCATTCTTTCTAACTTTAGGTACTCTTTTCGATTATTTATAATTTTTGCTATTTGATAGTTGAACACGTTGTGTAACATCATACGTTTGAATGATTACTGTTCGAGGCATATATGTAAATTTAGAAAAAGAAATTAAATAAAAGAAAATGTGACTAAAGCATCTTAAAAAGCGTATGTAATAAGAACCAAGGATCACGTTTTGTTAACCAAAATGGGCCATGAAAGACCACAAAACATATATAAAGCTTCTCACCATACAAAGTACAAAAAATGTGAAGCCCATACCATCTACGTTTCCATTTTTATATTCTGTTGAGAAAGAAAGTAAAGTGTCGTAAGAAAAGAAAAAATAGCTATATAAACGAAAAGGATCACAGTTCATTTATCATAATTAAACTTACATTTTGGGATGGTAAAAAAAAAAAGAGAGGTCATTTTTAACATAAAATGTTGGCTTTGTATTTCATTCTACTTGTGTGCGTGCGCGCCCTTCGCAATCCTCATGACTTTTACGGCTCCCCGACTAGCCATCACCGTTGCCGTTACTCAGCCGGCCTTCTTAGTAATACAACATTCCAATAATACCCTTACACCTCGCCGAGTAATTACTTCTCAGCCACTAGATCAAGATGACTTGCTCCTTCGTCAAGCTTCTAAAGTCGATCCAAAACCACCACCTAAATTGCCCAAAAAACTCGCTTTCATGTTCTTAACAACAACGTCTCTTCCATTTGCACCGGTTTGGGAGCTCTACTTCAACCAAACCTCTGATCACAAGCCGTCTCTCCACAATGTCTACGTCCATGTAGACCCGGCTCAAAAACACGAACCGGGTTTCTTCGGAACGTTTCATAACCGGATCATACCTTCCTCAAAACCGGCTTACCGGCATACCCCAACACGCCGGGGTGGTACGACAGGTGGGCGGCGCGTGGACCCTACGCGATGCTCCCGGAGGTGCCACCCGAGGAGTTTCGAATAGGCTCACAGTTCTGGACATTGACAAGAGCCGTACGGGAGGATAATTGTGAGTGACGTGGAGATATATATGGTCCAAGTTCAACAAGGCTTGCGTAAGAAAAGACACGTGTTACCCGGAGGAGCATTACTTCCCTACTCTCCTCCACATGCGGGACCCACAAGGGTGTGTGTCCGCTACGCTCACGCACGTGGACTGGAGCGTCAGTGACCATGGCCATCCCCGAACATATAAACCGTCGGAGGTTGGGGCCGGGCTTATACGAAAGCCGAGAAGTGCGCGGCCGAGGTACGGGGACGGAAGCCGAACGAGGAAAGATCCGTTTCTGTTCGCCCGGAAATTCTCTCCGGTGGGGATCAGGCCGTTGATGAACATAGCTCGAAACGTCATCTTAAATTGATTGGTTAGGATCATCCCAAAACTCCCAAATGAAGTATTTTTTTAACTATTGTTTATTTAGGTGGTCATTGCATGATCTTTTCATGATTAGTATATTCAATAAACGTTAGATATTTGGATTTATTTTTAATATTTAACTCTTAAAGTTTGTTTGCTTGTTTAAAACTCTTAATTCTAAAAGTTTGTTTGCTTGTTTATTTAGCTCTTAAAATGAGCAGGAAGAGGAAATGGGCTGATAGTGATAGGTGGCAAACTCATTTGTATTTAAGTTGAGTCTTTCAAAGAATTTATTTGGTTAAATTTTTTCATTTCAAGATTTTTCTTATGTTTGCACAGTTTTATGTTTAAGAAGATTCCAATAAGGGTTTTGCTATAAGTCCAAAAGCTTACTTTATTAAGGAGACGTCAAAGCTTTTGTACGTAGACAAAATATTACAATTGATTCCGATATAATTAGCAAAAGGAAATGGTAAAATTAGTAAAAGAATGATTGAAAGAGAGAGGAAATCACAAGAAACGCGGCTGACCCTAAAAAAGGAATCTCGGCAATAAACAAACAAAACAAAGGAAGCGTAAAAACCTCCAAGCGTAAAAACTTCGTCGTCTGATTCGAACCCCAAACGAATCAGACAATAGCGAGAGACACTCCTTCGAATATACCAAACTCTTCATCCTTTGATTCCAACCCCGCTTCAAAAAAAAAACCCTTAAATCCATTTGAATCTCTTCCTAGTCAACCAATCTTGAAACCCTGATCCATCAAAGAGGATGCTAATATCGCGTTACCTAGGGTTTCTAGATTTTCATTGATCTTGATTTAAGAAAATGGGAAGCTTTCATCGCCGGACTTTTTCTTACGATAAACTTCCCACCGAACCCATTAGGCTCTCCGTTCTCAAACTAGATGGATCTTCCTTCGGTAAATGCATCATCCTATATTATCTCTTATACGATGTTGTCACTACTTATCAATACTCGTTTCGTTAGCTTCGATTTTAATTTCATTTACTACGTGAAGATGTTTACGTAATGAGCTCGGCGACCGTTGGGGATCTCAAGCTTGCCATAGAGACTGTCTTCAGCCACGTACCCAAGAAGGGACCCTCCAAGATCTCATGGTATACATGTTTGAACTTTTATTACATTTTTTCTCTTCCATTATGGTAAATACAAATTTCAAACAATTTTTTCTTTATGGTGAAGGTCACACGTGTGGGGGCATTTCTGCTTGTGTTTTGGGGGTCAGAAATTAGTCACCGATGCGGAATGCATTGGAAGTTATGGGGTGAAGGACGGTGATGAGGTTTTGTAGCTGAATTTCATCTCATTTTCGTGATAAAGTGATTAAGAGGTTTACGCAGGAGTGAAATTTCGAACATATGTAACTCAAGACTTTGTTGCATATATGTTTCAGGTAAGGTTTAAAAACCATGTGTCGGGCAATCCGGTATTGAGCAAGGGATATTCTAGGAAATCCAAACAAAAGATTTTGTAAGTCTTATTCTTTTATAATTTTTGTACTTGATGAATAATGTTTTTTACAATACGGAACAATTATCCTCATTCTGTTTTTGTACTTTAACTAACAAAGGTTGTACTTAAAAATTACAGAGAGAGGGTAGGGCCAAAGGATGAAGACGAGGGAGTGAATAGAATGGAGGAGATCGATCACGACTCTTGGGATGATCTCGAGAAAGGAAGCTTAGTTAGGTACGGAGAAGATGACTTGGAAGCTTCTCTAGGGGACAACAAGTATTGTCTATCCACTGTCCGAGGTTGCTGCTTTGCTTTTGGTTTAAAGGAGCTTTTTGGGTTTGGCAATGACAGAGGCTATTACTCTTTGAGAGATACTTGGAGAGACGATTGATTTTTTCATTTTTTTCTTTTTCCACTTTTTGTTTTCTATTTGTAAGATTTTTGGTCGCTTGTAATCACAACAAAATGATCCAAGGATCATGTTCTATTACAAAGGATGGTATGTTCAGGGAAGCTTATACAATGATCATCAGTAGTACAGATAGTGCCTTAAACAAAAAAAAAAAAAGTGGAAAAAAACAGAGCTTTTGGCAGAAACACAAAAACCAAATAAAAACAACTCCGAAGAGCTGTAATGGCGACTAAGAAGTTACACCGCCATTGCCAAAAGCTCTACAGGGGGGGGAAGATAAAGGCACTATCACAAACCTGAACCAGAGAACAAGGACTCCCACAAGAACTTGACTGAACATGACGAAGACATAAGAGAGACAACAACTCCAAAAAGACGGTCAAGACCAAACCCTAACTAGATTACCAGAACTCACTCACATGATTCCCATGAACACAAAAGCTGTAGAAACAGGCTCCTTTGTTTAGAAGGAACCTGCCAAAAATTTGATAAAAAACAGCTGCTGCGTCCTGGGAAAGAAACTGAGTTCTAGGTGAAATCTATGGGTTTAGCCACCAAAACCTAGAAAAAGACTTGACTGATACTAAGATTTTGCAGAAGAAAGTGGTATTTTTTTGTTGGGGTTTAGTAAAGTATATCGCACCTCCATAGATGTTCGAGAAGGTTATCCACAGTGCTGCTGCTGATTCTACCACATCGTTGGATGTTTAACCCCAAAAGCGTGCGGCCGAGTTTTTGTATGCATGCCTTGCTCTTGTCTGTAATCGCTGAGCAGCCGCCAACAGAAAGAACCTGAAGATTCAGGTGGTTGGGAGAAGATGCCAAAGCCTTGATCCCGTGATCTGAGACCAAAGTATTTGAGGTGTCAAGGTCATTGACTGAGTAGCAGTTCTTGGCCACTGCGACAAGGCTTGCATCAGTGATGTTCTTGCAGCCATCAAGGTTAAGAGACTCCAATGTGTGTCCGTGGCACATGGATATTGCAGAGACTGTGTTGTCTGAAACATTGATACATCCGCTCAGGTTCACCTTCACTAGACCAACATTGTTGCTCTGAAGCAACTCGAGCACACCTGCATCAGTCACTCCATTCAATCCAGAGAGTTCAACATCCTGAAGCTGATGACAGAACTTCCCCAAGAAAGCGAGACTTGCATCCCCAAACCCAGGGCAGCAACGGATTGACATAGAACGTAAGGAGCTGCAACTGGTTGATGGCAGAGGTGATTCTGGGTTGAAGTCTTGGATGCCCAGACAGTTTGCCAAAGAGAAAGCCTTCAACTTTGAACCGCAGTTCATGAGAAAACCCAAAAATCCAAACTGGTTGATCCTGTGGCATTCCTCAAGTTTCAAACTTTCCAGCGACAATGCAGATTTAGCCAAAGCGACAAGTCCTTTGCCAGAAACAAGCAAGCATTTGTTCAGAGAGACGTGCTTCAGGTCAGGGCAACCATTTCCAACAGCTTCGAGCCCAGCATCAGTCATGCCTCTGCACGACATTACTGAGAGGGACTTCAGTTTCTTCATCCCTTTTGCATTTCCCATGACCCAGAAGCCTTTCTCGTTCACACCTTGAAGGCCATGAAGCACAAGATCAGTAACTGCTGCTCCGTAGTGGCCAAGAACCGCAAGAGACAGACCGGTTATTTTCAGTATCTGGAGTTTCACTTTTGTCAAGTAAGAACCAGCTTGGGCCAAGAGGAAAGCAACTCCTTGATCTCCAATGCGTGGGCAGCTCCTGATAGAGATAGATCTCAGATTGGTACAGCGTCGTGCAATTGCCCTTAAACCCTCGTTCCCAATACCAGAACACGAGTCAATTGTCAGATCACTCAGATTCAGGCAGTTCTCAGCGATTGCAACCAAAGCGTTGTCAGTTATTCCTGGACATCGTGAAAGGTCAAGTTTCTCGATCATCGGGCATGACCGTGCGATCTCAGACAGACCCATATCACTAACTGCAGGCAAATTCCAGAGAGACAGAACCCTTAGAGATGGACAACCATGCGCAATTGATCCAAGGCCAACGTCTGTCACTTTGCTTTCAAAACCACTCCCACGGATTTGTAGCTTCCCCAACCCGCCGCGCGTAGATGTCCCAACTGAGATCGCTGCCAGCCTCAAATCTGTGGCTTTCTTACCTTCCAAATTTCTTGACAAAAACCCTTCACCCTCCACATCTTGAACAGACTCATTTACTTCTTTCCTACTGATACTTCTCAGAAGGTTAAGCCATTGCTTGGAGACACAAGCGCAGGCGCTCCTTTCTTGGCTGGAAGGCAGGCGTCTGAGGATCTCAAATAGGCACTCATCAGGCAAAACTTCGATTGAAGTTTGTTTTTGCTCAAATCCGCTGTAAACTGACGGTGCAGCAATCCGTAATCTCTTGCGTGCTGGGAAATATACGCCGGGACAGCTCCCTGGCGATAGATGCATCGATCCCCCAGGGAAAAAATCTTCATCACCTATAATCAAACAAGTAAAAAATCCATTATCCTCTATCGAAACCTCGACGAGGGGTACAGTCACAGTCCACGAAATGGAAACAAAACACTAAAAGCGACCTAATGTACAGAGCAGCACATCCACGAAATGGAACCAGGGAAAGACTAAGAAGATCAAAGCCTAGAACCTAACCAGAAGTTCCTTATCAAATCTTAAAAATCATAATGAAGCCAAGGATCCAACGGTGCTATGAGAAAATTAGAAAGTAAATCGGGATTCTAGACCAAGCCGAGAGTAATAATATCAGATATCGATGATGATCAAACCAGTCCGAATCTAAAATTCGGCTAAGCAAGTAAAGGATCCAAGAGCACATACCAGTAAATCTAAAGATCCCAGGCATAATTCGAACACCGTTCGAAGAAACTCCAGGAAAATAGGTGAGAGGACGAAAACGAAGACGGAGATCAACAGAGCAGAGACGACGGTGTTGAATAGAGGAGGAAGACTGAGATTCATGAAACGCGAAGAACCCTAGAAGATAGGGCAAAAAGGAGAATGAAGAAGATATACAGAAGGAAGAAGAAAGCAAGAAGGAGATTTCTTCGAGATATGACAGAAGGAAAAATTGAGAAACGTCTTTAAGGATGGGAGAGATGATGGAGGCTTACGGTGGGCGTTGATGTAGGGGATAAAAACCAAGTTCGATGTATACACGCGAAAAAGTCGGATTTCTTCTCCACCTTCTTTGTTCCCAGACCCCAACCAACCCAATTGTATTTGTAATCATATTCTGATTTTAATTTTTTTCTGACAACAAAAAGCATTATTATAATATAAGGTTTTTAAAAAGCAGAAAGAAGAAAAAATAATAATTTATTTCATAAAGTTTTGAATGCACTGAAGGTGAGAGCTAAAGGTTGACGAAAAAGGCTGAATACATTGAAGGGAAATGGCAAAGAAATGTCGAATACATGCATAGTTGACAAAAAAAAAACATTGAGAGGTCGACTTCGTTGAATTTTTTATTTTTTATATATATTATTATTTTACTTAACTTGGAGGAATAAAAAAAACATGACTGTAACAAAATTAGGTATTGTTTATTTGAAAAACTATATCAAATGTTGGATATCTCGTAACATGCCTTTTAATGATGGGGATAATAACGTAGTCCAAATCCATGCTTAATCTTAGCTAAAGTTCACTTTTGCCAAAATTTAATCTCAACTAGAGAAACAACATTCACCATTTGATTTCCCAACCAATTAAAAAAAAAAAGCACACAACTTAAATCCCAAATCACCATAGAGTGGCATATATATAGTAATAATCTGAAAATTTTATCCTAACTTAGTTTGTTCACAACCCAACAAATCTCCATCATGTATACTAATGACAACTTTAGTCACAGGTAAACAATTAGTTATTTGAGTTGTTTGTTATGCTGTTCATGCATGTATTATATCACCATTAGTTGCATCATCGTTAACAAGTTATGAGAAGAAAAGAAAAAGAAAATGTTGGTGAGGTTTTAAAAGAAGAAAAAGCAAAGAATATTACTTATTGTTTTTTAAAGGCAACGAAAGTGATTGATGGTTAAGGTTGACAAAAAAAAAATTGAATACATTGAAGGAGAGGAAATTGTTCGAGTACATGCATTGTACTAGACAAACCATTTTTTTGGTTTGCTAAAAATTGTTGACAAAGCATAGGAAAGCTGATGAGTTCTTTGAATTTTTATAGATCTTTTTAAGATTGAATGAATAAATAACATGATTGTGACGACATGAGTTATTGTTTGTTTGAAAAAATTAAACCAAATGTTGGGAATGTCGTCGTTACATAGTTCATTCTTAATAAATATATAAGAAAAAATAAGAAGTATCACTCTAAAATGCAGGTGTGTGATGCCTGTATAATCTGTTCGCTGGTTTTATTTGATTTTTTTTTTTTTATGAAACGACATTTAAAATTTGAAAATACTCCTCCAATGCAATCTTCGGTTTCTAATTACAGTAAACGAAGATTTGTTTCGACTTATAGCCAATATTATGTATAAGTCGGCATATCCGCACCCTTTTTTGACCACATATTCAACCTTGTACGGAATATCTTTGATCCTATTGATTCATTTGTTGCAAATGAATGTTCAAGTTATTGAAAAATATATTTTGCATGATTAATTCTCGGGTTTTTTTTCTTCTCATTCATCGTACTTGATTTTTTTTTGTTATGTGACATTCTAAAGTAAAGAGAGATCGTATCAGTGAGTCTTTGCCATAATACTAACAATAAAGCATAAAAAAAAGGATGAAGCTGAGAATGACGTAGAAGACATGGAAAACGCTATATTTTGATAAAAGTCAGACGTGTACAATTTGAAAAAAGAATTTACTTTCTCGCCAATAAATTGATTTTGGTCGGATTTGTCTTAACAATGGGTAAGATTTAGCACAACGATTAATCATTTATAGGCGTACATAACAACCAAAAAGCCATAATTCAGATTTTTTTTTTCTTTCAAAACATTCAAATACCAAAGATGATATAAAAAAATGGTAATAATATTTATCATTGACCTTGCTTAGAAAAGAGAGGAACCGGCCACTTTGCCATAAATTTTTAATAATACAATTCCGAGTATTAACAAAAATCAAGTAATAACAAAAAGCCCCAAAAAGAAAAAGAAAAAACTAAATCGGAAATATTAGTTCCATGAGACTTTTTCACTTTCAGGAAGCCAAGTCTAAAAAATCCAAAATCCAAGTTCCGGATTTTTTTGTTCTTCTTTTGATTACACGCATAAAATAAATAAATAAAAGGAGAAAGTAAAGTTACAAGAGTTGCAAATCAATCATACAAGCCCTCTTGCTCCCACACATCCACCAGAAAATCCACCATTTCCTGCCACAATAATCAATCATACATCGTCAACAAACCCTAAATCACATTTATAGAATCTGGAAATTTGCAGAAAATATGCTTACAGGTAGAGGTATTGGACGAGAGAACCGCTTGTTCATACCCAACAAGCTCTCATATGTTGCATTCCAGCTGCAGGGAGTTTGAAGAATTATTCGAATTGACGATAACTCTCTGATGGCTAAGAATTATCCATAAACTTTCTCTGACTTCAAAACTGTAAGAACCTCAATCTTCTATAGCATAAAATGATCCTTAAGGACACTAGAGAGAAGAATCAATCACAAGACACCATTCTTATTGATTGAAGCAAATTTGAAGAAAAATGCAAAACGAATGGTATCACGCAATTGATTTCCTTTTACTCATCGATCCCCAACCTTTTAGATTAAGAATATATTCCTACTATTCTACATTTAAGAAGTTCAATTACATTGTTCGGTGGATGAGAATGTAACTTAAGAAGTTCGATTACAATGTTCGGTGGATGAGAATGTAACTATTGACGGAAGCACTGATATAGCTAACAACAGAAACTGGAATCTTATTCATGCATGTTTATTAAGCAAGAAAATGTATATAACTACAAATGCATGATATGGGGACATGAATAGATTTATAAATAGCAAATGATTTTGGGAAGAAGAATGAGAATCTAAACTATCGCAGGCGTATAATTTTTGTTTTATCTGTGAATGCACATTGGTGAATATCCTAACCAAATTCTTTTCAATATTTGATTCTTGTTCTTGGTAGAATCAAGTGGAGAACTACACTCATAAGGGATTAATGCACAGATGCAGAAGAGAAAAAGAAAGCTAACTTTCACCAACCTTATTGTAGGTTCTCGAAGTTTGGCCTTTGTTTGACAAGTTCCATTTGCAAGCCACTGTTGTCTAGTTTGGTTCCAGAGGTTCAATCCTAGCCAGGAAGAAAGAACAGACACAAGATTTCTTTAGGGAAAAATGACAGCACCGAAGAACCAGAATGAGAATAAACAGAGCAGATAAAGCTTTGAATGGTCTTTAAAAACAAGCCGAGCAAATAGGTAGCGAGAAAGGAAGGGTGGAAACAAAAATATGTGGAAATCTCATCTCACCGTTGTTTACAAATTCAGTGGGGTTACTTGTACTTGCAGAAGTAGCAGTGTTGTTGGTGAAGCTGATAGAAGACATGCTTCTCTGTGACTGCATTGTGCTGTTATCCATCTCGCAGGTGCTTGTGCTCCAGAAGTCGTCTGATACGCTTGGCTTCTTCACTAAACGACCTTGAATCCTTAACCCTTTAGACGGCTCATCCACTGCAACTATAAGCGGTGGTTTATTGCAGCATCCAAAACAACCTCTGTACTGTTGCAAAACCACATGACAAAAAATGCCAGTGAGAAGACTTTGATTACGACTGCAGAAAACTTGTGGAAATCTGTTCTTGAAACTAAGAGAAATGCATGAACTAAGGAAATTGATTTGGAAGACTCTTTGCAGCCACAACCATAGATTCCACAGAGAGAGACAGAGAGAGAGAGAGAGAGATGATTTTTTTTGTCAACGGGAAAAGAGACAAAGAAAAAGTTATTTTGTTAGAGAAAGAGCAGAAGAATATAAGTAGAGAAGTATACATGTTATTGAAGTCACATATTCATCCTCTAAAGATTATGAAGAGAAGTTTCATTGACGATCTTAACCAGGGATACTGATTTTAAAAGCAATATAGCAAATCCGAATTAAAGACGCTCACAAAACAAAATAAAAAAAAGCAAACGATTTTCGCTCGTGAAATAAAAGATTTGGAGCAAAACTAAAGCTTGAGAGTTGCTTTGATTCCACTTTTCTGCTTAAAATGCAAGCAACAACCATATATACCCACAGATGCTATAGGGGGATAGATAGTAAACCTAATCTACACATTAAGGAAACAATATAGCCACAAATTCTCAAAAGATGATGGGAGGTCAAAGTTTAGCAAAAAAAAGTTTTAAAATTTACTCCATTTTCATAAGATTCCTCATTCTTTTCTGAGTCATAGAGGTAAACACAACCACAGACAAGGGGGATAACAAAAACTCATTAAAAACAAAGTTTAGAAATTAAATCCAAAAACTAAGAATTGGGGGAAAGATCCTCACTCACCCCATGCAACCAAATAACTGGTAGATCCAAGAGGGAATATATTCACGGATATGCATTTACAGCAACCAAATTAGCGATCTTCTAATCAATACCCTGATCCCAGGTAGGAGAAGTCTCACAATCCTGCAATTCCAAAATCCAAGTTTCCATTTTTGCCTAATCAATCACTGAATCGAAAAAAACCCACTCTGGTAGAGATGAGAAATAACCTCAAAAATGGCATATTCGGGGCAGATTGGGATTAGGGTTTTGTTCCGCCACCTCCCCAGCAGCTAAATTTAAAGCCCTGCTTGATTCCAGAACAGAGGCGTCTTCTTCTTCTTCTTCTTCTTCTTTATTCGACTTTTTTCCTCCTCTATGTTATGCGTGTGTGGTGGTGGTTCTGCTACTCCCCAAAAAAGAAGGAATAGACAAAAAATCCGTTTTTTTTCACAAAGAAAATTCTCCGTTATTCCTATTAATTGTACTTCAATAATAAATAAATGTTTTTAGTTAGGGACAATAAAAAGATAAATATATATATATATATATATATATTTATATTTATATTTATATATGTATGTATATAAATATATACCTACCATTTATCATCATCCTGGCTCTGATCAGATTTTTTTTTCCTTTTAATAATTATATCAACATATGTTTATTAGCATTTTTTAGATTAGAACAATAGTTAGTGATTAAAAAATTTGTTTGTTGAAAATATGATTTAAAAAACTTAAAAGCAATAATTCCCAAAAGCCTTCCTTTTGAAAAGAAAAAGATATTCGTGCATGTGGCAGCCAATGTGTGATTAGGCGCACTTTTTTTTCTTGTTTCTGTTTTCTGTCAACGCACATTTTGTTTCCTTTTGTTACTGTCACGATTTTATAAATTCGAGAATTTCCAAGCTAAAGTAATCCTCTCGAGTGAAAAGAAAGGACGTTGTTTGGTTTCTTTTTGGTTGATTAGTGTGGGGATAGCATAACAAATTGAGAATACATATAATCATATACTTATTAAATTTAAATAAAAAAAGAAACAATAAGCATTAATGAGTGAATATGGTTTATGGATGTTTGGTGTCGGCAGTGTTTATGGATAAGTTGAGTTGTGTCGCCATCTCAATTATTCGATTATCCATATGTTTACTTGCTTCAAACCATAGCCAATTTGGAATAATCACTATAAATAGAGATGCTCTAAATTGTTTTATATATATATATATATATATTTTTTTTTTTAATTTGTATTTCCTTAAACTTTATTATTTAGCTAGCACAAGTGGATTGGCACCCACTGTGGCAACGCCGAAACTACTTTACCCCTCAAATTGAAAATTTTATATAACCAAGTTCTTGGGATTCAAATCATTATCTAATCATGAATTTTTTTACTACTTGTTAGTATATGTGTAAGAAATAACGGATCTAAGGTTAATGTATATCATATAGTAGAATTTGTCTTTCGTCATGTGGAACCTAAAAAGTTATTAGATTTCCGAACGCTTTCATTTCGTACATGAAAAAAATGTTGATTTTGAAGAAAGTCTTGTTATCTTGAATCGTTTCTTAACAAAAAGCGATGTATACTTTTCTAATCTTTGGATGGAATAAAATATTGATTCCTATAATTTAATATATTGAAAAACATAGAAATTAGGTTGTGGTTTTGTTGTTTTAATGGGATTCTTAATTTTTTGCTAATACGAGGTTCTTATGTTAAATATATTTAACTCATGATTTCCTAAATGATATATATATATATATATATATATGAATTGTTGTTGTGACATATATAGGCATGCATGTATCGTTGCATCGAAACGATAACAAAATATATAGAAACGCAGAAGATTAATTACTAGCTTAATCAATACTTACTAACATAAACTGTAACCCGAAATTACACATTATGATAATATGCAATGCAAGTGTTACATCACCTAATAATTAGGTAGTGAGGATGGGAGGGAGATAATTAGATTTTTCGCCTAAAACTTTTGCCTTAGTATCAGGAAAGAGCTCAGCGCCAGCAAGACTTGTGACTTCCCCGTTGCTACCAATGCTAATCGGGTAACTAAGCAAATGCCCCGGAAGATCGTCATTTCGAGGGTACTCTTGTGCTGAGTACAGTCCCCATAGCTCGTCTGCCTTTGCGTTTATCATTCTTATACACTCTTCGCTTTCGGGGAACTGGAATGCGTTGGTTATCATCCGTAGATGTTCAAGCCATAGTGATATCCTAAAGCTAAAGACTTGGCCTGTAGGCCTCATTTGATTGGTAGTTAGTAGATGGTTAGGTTGGTATGCTCCCATCGCGATCTCCGAGTCTCGGCCTCCATCCATAGACCTTTGGTTAATATTGGCTGATCCTATTATTATGTACTCATCATCAACTGCATATAGATTGGAACCATGTTAAGAGAACTTAATTATGATTGTTCTGAATTGGGTTTTTATGGGCTTTTGAACTTAAACTAGATTTTCTTGTGAGGCAAGGTAGATTTAATTTGACTTACCAATCATCATTTTAGAGTGGACATAGATCATGAACCGACGAGATTCTTGAGCTCTTGCGTAATCAGAATTAGCCTCTGGTTTTTGCGGAGGCAAGTATTCACCCGCCTTGTTAACTTCCCTGTTCCCGAGGCAGAAAAACGTTAGATAGTCTCTAGGGTTTGCATCTAGCCCTTTCTTCCGTAGCGCAATGACGATATCTGTATACATCATCTCCATCGTTCTCCTTTGCCAGTCGAGTATTGCTTGAACCGATGCAGATCCAGGTTTTCCTTCAGGCCACAACGGGATCACGATATACACTGAAAACCGCTCGCCCCCCTCGATCTTGCTCACGATCTTGAGAGAAATCTCTTTAGGAATGAGGTGTAAAGCGTTGATCTCATTGACATTAATGTCTCTAGAGCTCCATCCAAAGGAGCTTCCTAGGAAGTATTGGTTCTCAATGTAGATAAAGTGTTTGGCTCTCCTTATGGCGTTGATGTAAGCGTCTTGTATGCTTCTTTCGATCACGTTGTCTTTTCCGGTGATAAGTCCTACGCTCGAAGCTTCACGTGGATCCTCTGGGAATCCTTCAACCGCACCATCATCTATCGACCGGAAAACTTGAACCGTCCAACCTTCTACATTGTCTGATTGCACAATTGGAAGTGGCGGAACCGTGATCTCTGAGAGCTGTGCCATCGATACTAGGTACCTTCTACCACTACCTGTGGTTAAACACAAAATTAGCTTCTAATGAATTAATTTAATGATTCAATTCTTTGAGTTTATTAGAGTGAATTTTTTTTTTAAGGCTACGATTGTTTCAAATCACTAATTTATATGTCTTCGCTCTTACATGTGATTTTTCTCTGACATTTTTATAAGAAAATTAAAAAAATTCCAGAAGATATATTTTTTTAAATGTAAACGCAAACCGCACCAAATTGCATCAGAACTTTTCTAAACAACAAAAATAAAATTAAATACTAATGGTGGTGGTTTATTGGAAAATTCACCGAGTTATAAAATATAAAAACAAACAACTAAGACCTGGTTATTTGTTTCAATACCTTGTTTCATCCATCTCTGCTCAAAATTGTACAAAACATCCCACGCCGCAGGACCATCCAGCTTGCAGTGTATATCGTGCCACGGCTCACGTGGACCGCCTTTTTTAATCGATGCGCCGTCAAAGTTCGGCTGGTGAAAGTCATTAGAATTAACATTGTTCAAAGTACCGAACAAAGGATGCTCCTCAGTATCGTACCTCCCATCACAAAGATCAATCCCTCCAAGAAAACTAACTATCCTTCTTTTCGTTTTCGATCCGTCCACTTCAGCGTCTACCACAACGGTTTTCTGATGGTGTCTGAACATGGCGGCCACCTCAAATCCTTGAGCAATGCTCCTACCGTTATCCGGATTCCGTGGACAGAGAACGCAACGTACTTTCGTGTTCTTGAAGTAATCGTAAGTTTCTTGATCATGAGTCATCATCAACCCGTCTCTCTTAAACGCTTCGTTAGACGTTCTATCGTCCCACACAAGCATCAGAACGGTCACGTTTTCTTCCGCTTTCTTCTTCAACAAATCTCCTAACTTCAGGTCACCCCCTGGTCTCGACCGTTTAGGATCCCTGATCAATGTTATGTCGGGGTACACCGACCAACCCGTGATGTATACCAAATGTTTTGCGTCCCATATCGCATCGAAAATCTCTTCCCAACACCGATGATGCTTGTAAATCACTTGTCCTCCCGCTAGAGTAATGTCCGGGAAATCGCTGAGAACATGAGCGTCTTGGTAAAGCGTAACTTTGCAACCTTCTCTTTGGTTGAAAAATGAGTTAGGAACTCCTTTGAAAGAAGGTAATAAGATTCCTTTGTTCCAATTTACGTCTTGTGTTACGTTACTGAACTTCACACGGACATGGATTTTCGAACCTCCTTGGATCGGACGCTTGTATTCGTCTAAAACATCGAGCCATCGGTCTAAAAGTTGTCCCGTGATGACTTCGGTGGCAGGTAAATAAGCTCGGCCGATCAAGTTCGCACCGACCGCTTCATCTTCTTTGACTGTGAATACGATTTTGGAGATTGAATGTGCGATGTAGACATGGAAAGATTGGAACCATTTGGGCTGACGTCTCATCATGGTTCGAGCCACCCTTGACCTGTCTAGGTCAACGGTTGCGTAGAGATGTCCTCCTAGTAAATCTGTGCATGAGGCTGTTAGTCTCTTGATCTGGGATTGAATCTTCTTCCCCGTCGGCTCCTTGTCCCCCTATTAATCATGTGAGTTTTATTATACACGTTAAATAGCCTTCGTCTAATATATTCTCCATCGTAAAAATCTTGATTGATCGCATCTATGGAAAATCTTCGTCTACTTTATATATATTTAGCGTATAAGTTATTTAGCTACTAGAAAGTAGAAACGTAATAATTTCAAAATTATATTAAAGTATGCAATTCAGTAAATAAAAACAACACGCTAATAAAAAGTTTATTTTACAATATTTTAATTAATGGACCATATATATTTTGTAATTTAGTGTTTAAATCCGCATGAAAGACAAAAAAAATATTAATGTTTAAGTTTTATGTGATTAATTAACTTAAAAAGTTATATTAAATGTTTTAAAAATATATATAATTATATTAACTTTAACTATATCGATTATTTAAGGGTTACCTTGCCGCATAAATTGAATCTTGCACGTTGATGCAACCTATCGATCCTATAGATCTTCACTTCAAGAGTTCCATGAAGCAGCAACTGTTCCGCCATTTTGTTCACTTACAAACTATTCTATTGTCAGTTAATATATATATATATATAGTATTATTCTTGTGGAAACTGGATTATTTTTGTGTGTGGATATATATACTAATAAAATAAAAGTAATGATAACAAAGCACAAGGGGTCGAGAAAATCACTCTTTTTGAAAAGGCTCCGAACCTCCAAGCAATTAAAGTATGTAAACATAAAGTTATAGACTACAAGTATAAGGAGAAAATCGAATGTGAAAAAGAAACGTTTGGATTAGGATTGTTGATTACTTGAGGAAACTGCATGGGATTACTAGAAGAAAGAGATGAAGTCTATTAGTGTGGGTTTTGAGACAATATATCTTCTTAAGTAAACCTTTCCTTGTAGGCCAAACCGAAGACAAGGGAAGTCCAAAACGGAATATTCTTCTTTTGGGCATTAATTAATCCGACGACTCACGTCCACAATTTATTCCATTCGATCCCATTATTATTATTATTATTATTATAATTTTGCCATAATCTAGAGTCCATTGAACAAGAAATTCTTCACGTACCAATGATGTTCTAGTTATTGACATGGTTCTCTATGACGTGTGATGAGAGGTATTTATTCTCTTTGGGCCTTGTTTCTATAAGCCCAAATAAAACCTGACCTTCCAAGTGCTCCTTCCTAGGCTAAAATAAAAACTTCTTCCTCGTTTTTTCTCAGATACATTTGTATGTCTTCATCATCATTCATAATATCAAAAACTGAATCCCAAATACTTTATATAGACCAAACAGATATTTACCCGCATAATAGTGATCACATCCTACCAATATGGTAAACGAAGAACCAAATCTGGTTTGATACCAAATAATTTATTATCAACGTCAATATTACTGGATTTATTGTTAATTTCTCGAATACCGAAAAACAAATTTCGAACACAAATATTAAAAAAAAAAAGAGAAATGTCAACTTTATTAATTTCTGAAAACCCTTAACGTAAAAAACATATTTATAAAACTTAAAAATCCTATAAATCATAAAAACTCATAAATTCTTATAATATTATTGCATCTTCCTAGGCTAAAAAATATATGATATTTGTTGCATCTTCTTCAAAAAAAACATATATCATTCTCAAAATTTACCAAATTATATACAGTAACGAGTTAATATTTTATAAAATGCATACACACTGACTTTTTCTTACAAAAACTCATATTATTTCCAAAATTAAAGAATTGAAAACAAAATCACATCGTTTGTGGCTGTGTCTGTTTATATTCATGTGTTTGTCGTATCATCACGTACTTTTAATTTATTTATTTGTTTGATACTATCACATAACTGGTACAGACTTCATCTCTTTCTTCTAGTAATCCCATGCAGTTTCCTCATGTAGATGTATAGAGGTTATGGTTTGACAGATTGTGAAAATGGTGAAATTTGGAGCATTTGGGTTTATTCCAATGGGCTTTGAGGTTTTGAAACGGTATTACAATGATGGGATTACTTAAGAAGATATATTGGACTTCCCTAGGTTTGGTTTTGAAACGGTATTGTTAATTTCTTAAGGAAACAGGATTTTTAAAAAAGAGAGAAATGTCAACTTTATTAATCAAATTATTAATTTCTGAAAACCCTAAACATAAAAAACATATTTATAAAACTTAAAAATCGTATAAACCATAAAAACTCATAAATTCTTATAATATTAGTGCATCTTCCTAGGTTAAAAGATACTCCCTCTGTTTCACAAATAGTATCATTTTGACTCTTGATTTTTGTTTCACAAAAATTGTCATTTTATGTTTTTAATGCAATTTTTTAAACTAAATCTCAGTTTTATCCATACTATTTTAACATATTACTCCCTCCGTTTTAAAATAAGTGTCACTTTGACACATTTCACACAAATTAAGAAAACTATTAAATGTTCTGTTTTACCCTTTGTTCACACTTTAAATAAAATCATCTCTTTAATTACTATATTAAATTAGTAGGGTTAAAACTGGATTTTTATTTAAAATTTTGCATTGTAAATGTAAAATGACACTTTTTATGAAACAAAAATAAAATTTTAAAATGACACTCTTTATGAAACGGAGGGAGTAATTAGAGAGAGAAACTGATTTATTGTATTAATAAATGACATAAAAGAGATTTACAATTTTTTCTTAATTTGTGTGAAAAATGTCATAATGACACTTTTTGTGAAACGGATAGAGTATATGATATTTGTTGCATCTTCTTCAAAAAACATATACCATTTTCAAAATTTACCAAATTATATACAGTAACGAGTTAATATTTTATAAAATGCAGACACACTGACTTTTTCTTACAAAAACTCATATTATTTCCAAAATTAAAGAATTGAAAACAAAATCACATCGTTTAGTGGCCGTGTCTGTTTATATTCATGTGTGTCGTATCATCACGTACTTTTAATTAATTTATTTGTTTGATACTATCACATAACTGGTACATTTGGCATGGGTTGGTGGATTCATTTATTTAAGCCTAAGGTTTAAATAGTTCTCTGTCTCCTTTAGGTTTATAACATTGAATACACAACTACTACTCCAAATATCCGTGGACTTTACCGCGCGACTCGCCGACAATTCTTTAGTTTTTTTTCACTAATAGTATTTAGTTATTCTAAGAAGTTCATTTATTTACAAAGATAACATGGTTATTCTTTTCACTAATGATACAAAAATTAGATAAATTCCAACAGAACAATCCGGATTAATGTAATTTGTGTTATAATTCTAAGTGATCATTTCTCTATATACTGTACAAGGATATCATTTTTCTAGGTAATTTGTTATAAAATTTTATAGCTGTTAATTGGAGGGATAGAGGTGTGATTTCCATGTAATCTTAATTTTTTTGAATGATGTAGTTTCATTTAGGATTAATTTAGGTTTATACATCTTTTTTTGTTCTTTTTTTCTTTGGTAAAATAAATAGAAAGACATATGCCGGAAACTAATAATAATAGAAAGACATCTATGAATAATGGAATATACATGAGACATCATCATCAAAGACTCAAGCGTGAATGTTAGGGAAAATAGACGGAATAATCTGATGTGCATTTGGTTTACAAACTTCCACTATAGCCTATAGGCTTCAATTCTTATTGGCTGTAAACAATGTCCTTTCCGATCTTTTTCCTAAGGCCTTACCATAAAAACGCGTTCTATTTTTAAACAGTAATTATTCTTAATTAGTGATAGTCAGACACATATGTATATATATAGAAATCGAAGAAAATAGACAAATTGCTAGATTTTAACGTTTCATAGGCAACAAGAAACGTGATCACTTGATATACCATTCGTAGGCGTGGAGACATCAAACCGAATTGTTTTGGTTAAGAACATAAAAAGATTAGTTACGCATGTTTTAGAGATCAGTTGCACCTGTTTTTAAAAACAAGTATTTATTTTGTAATTGGACTGTAAATCATGCCATATACTGGTTTTGATTGGTAACCAAAAGTTTTACCGTAAAGCTGCGGTACAAATTATACCGTTTTAATAGTTACCAATTACAAAAAACAGTACAGAAAGCATTATTAACAGTATTATACTCAATTTTTTTTTACCATTTTTACCTACCGTTCTTTTTTACAGTTTTCAACTATTTTATAACCATTTTATCACTCCAGCTTACCGTTAAAAGATCTAGCTTACCATTAAAAATCTCATATCGTTTTAGGCCATGAACAACGGCGGCTCTTAGACAGGTTTCTTAGTTAATTTAGGTATTAAATTAAATCAAAAATAAATAATAAACCAAGAACTGATTCCTAATTAAGATACTTAAGGAATGGTTCTTAAACCCACGTGTCAGAAGCACGCTTGAAACTGTTTCTTTTGGCTGATTTTTGTTTTTATTCAAAATTCAAAATTTTTTTAATTAAGAACCTAGTCAAAGATTTTATCATTGGAGTAAGAAAAATAAATTAGCAATTCTTAAACTAAATCCACAATAAAAAATTGGTAAAAACTTTAAAGGAGATTACCATTATTCATGCTCTTAGGTTATCAATCTGACCCACTATATATTAACTCAAGAATGATTCAAACCTGTCTTTTCCAATACTTATTCAGTGCTCATATTTATTACATAACTCTTACAAAATCCTTATATAAATACTCCTGAATGATATGCAAAACATGAGAACTTAATTTAACAACAACAAGAAGAAAAAGAAAATACACTAGAACTTAGAAGAGATAAATTAATTTGGGATTACAAAATTATTGATGGAACGTATATTATTACCCCATGGTACGGGAGAGAGAGAGAAAGAGGGGACAATTAATACCATAAAATAGGTACAGAGGACTTGCAAAAAGCAGAGAGTTAATAAGTGAGTGATTGAAGGTGGAGAGATCAGAAAAGAGGAATCTCTCTCTTTTTCACTCCTTTTTGAGTTCATGTCAGAAAAACACAGAGAAATTAAGAACCCTAATTTATAACATCAAAATGGTATGTTCGAAGAAGTTCCGAGGTGTCCGCCAGCGTCAGTGGGGTTCTTGGGTCTCTGAAATTCGTCATCCTCTCCTGTCAGTTCTCTCTCTCTTTCTCTCTCAAAAACACAAACATTCACATATACAGTATATATATTATATATATCGTGTTTATGCAGCATGTATAGTGTATGCATATATTCATACATTCAAATAATATATCCTTATTTATACTTTCAAAGATTCATGTATGTGTACAGTCAGGTACATGAGATCGAAGGCTTTTTCAATTTTTTTTTTTGTTGGTGTGATGGCTTGTTTATATTTATAATATTGTGTGTACATAAATAAATGCATTGTAATACAATTGAAATTTATGACTTCTCTACTATGTTCATACATTCACATAATATCTTCCTAGTAATTTATAAGCATTCACATTTTTTAGTGCCCTATTATCCTCTTTTGCTAAATCTGTTTATATATATAGCAATAACTAATAAAGCATATTAGGTATACCGTATACCGTTTTATTAATAACTGAAACAACTTTCTAGCAAAGAATTTGGTAAGGAATGAACACTATTATCGAACCCTTCTCAAAAAGAAAAAGAATATTATAAAAATGCTTTTCATGTTCTTATGAGTTATGATCAGTAACCTACATTATATAATTCATATGATGAATTTTTTTTTTTTTTTAAATACTTCAGTTCATGCGTGTTTGTGTGATCAGGAAGAGAAGGGTGTGGTTAGGAACATTCAACACGGCGGAGGAAGCGGCTACAGCCTACGACCAAGCCGCGGTTCTAATGAACGGCCAGAAAGCGAAGACCAACTTTCCCGTCATAAGATCCAACGGCTCAGATTCTCGGGATGTTAACTCTCCGTTAAGGTCGCCGAAATCGTTATCGGAACTCCTAAACGCTAAGCTGAGGAAGAGCTGTAAAGACCAGACACCTTATCTGACGTGTCTCCGCCTCGACAACGACAGCTCACACATCGGCGTCTGGCAGAAACGCGCCGGGTCGAAAACGAGTCAGAACTGGGTCAAGCTTGTTGAGCTCGGTGATGGCGTCAACGCACGTGCCGGTGATATTGGGATCAACAACAAGATGAAGAAACGAAACGACGACGTTGGGGAAGAAGATCAGATGGCAATGCAGATGATCGAGGAGTTGCTCAACTGGACTTGTCCTGCTTCTGCATCCATTGAAGGTCTAAAGGAGGATCATTGCCTTGAATTAGCTGATCATGATATAATAATTAAAAAAAAAGATTACTAATCAAGGGTATAATTAATTTACGGAGCTTTTAAGTTAATACATTTCGAGTATATGATAGCGTGTATAGATCAAAATAAGTACGCATATACGTAAACATATTTTTTTTTTTTCAAATATATATATAGGTGTGTCTGCATGTATTCTGTAAAACATTATAAACAAAATTTTATTTTATTTTAAAGAGTTGATATTTGATATTTTCTGTTTGAGTTTAGTCGGCATGCGCATGATACAGTTACATAGCTAGAGACTAGACAGGATAAGAACAGAAGGTACATATGGTAGGGAAGATAATTAATTAGTTAATCAAAGAAGAGTGAACAAAGATGCGAGAGAGACTAGTCACTCTTTTTAAACCCATCTGCCAACTAGATTCTTGGATTCGAATGTTAAGTCCTACCTCGACCAAGAAAGCTTTTACTATTTTAACATGGTTATTTTACGGTTATCGACAAAAAAAAAAACATGGTTATTATGGTGGGTAATTTTTTTGTTTCTAATACAGGTTCATCATAAGTTTCATATCGGAAACGACGACGTTGGGGGTCAACAAGATGAAGAAACGAAACGACGACTTTCTTGCAAATATTCATTTTAGAATGATAATTTATGGATTTATCCTATAATTGTATCATTACACTTAGATATGGACCCGTGCGTTGCACGGATTGGTAGTTTAAATTTTTGTTTTAAGTTGTTTTTGTAAATTTTAATTTGTTTTTAGAAATTTAATTAATACTCTTTTTATTTTATTTTATTTTCTAAATCCACTTAATACATGATTCTGTGTATCAATCTAAAACTGTAGGATAATGTAAATAATTTATCTAATATTCTATGATAAGTATTTACTGGTTCATGAATAATTAGTGGGTATTTTTTTTTATTAAACATCTAAAATTAGTTGACTCTAAACAATAATCTAATTATAGCCTAATATAATTAATAAATAGAATTTAGTTATTTATAAATTTATCATGTGGAATTATTGGTTTTAAACCGAGACCCATACACTCATACAATTAGAGTTGTTTTAACAATTTCGCGGAAAGCCTAACTTACAAAGTGTGTAGTGGAGATTAATATAATTTGCTTTGATCAATAAGAACTCTCAATAGACCTTTTCAGCCTCAAAAAAATTCGATAGGCCCAAAGGCCCCATACTTTGATAAAAGCCTTACTGAAATCTTCTTTATCCGCTCGGTGTCTCCGTGAAAGACGATCGGCGTGTTCGCCCCATGGTGCGGCGAAACTTGACGTCTTTTTCTCCCAATTCGCCAGCGTCTCCCGTTTTCCTCCACCGTTATCTCCCTCGGTCTTCCAATTAATCAAAAAACATTATTAAAAGCTTCTTAAACTCTTTTTTCTTGATCCTTCTTCTTCTTTCTCTACTTCTTCTTCCCAACAGATATGTCACTCTATCTTCTGTTTCGTTCTCTTTCTCCCATTTCTTCAATCTCAGATAAGTCAAGATTTTCATCGTCCATGGCGCAAATTGGTCCTCTCAATCTCAAATTCATCCATTAGGTGAGTAGATTGTCAATACTTACAGATGAAAAATTGGTCGATTATACCTAACAAATGCAAAACCCTGAAAATAAAATAAATTGGGAGGACTATGGATGTGCTTTTTAATTTTTAATGATGATAGCTATAGTTATTTCGAATTTTGGTCATATGGTTTATATATCTTGTGAGAAAGTCATAGAAGTTGATTCGTTATAGAAAGGAGGAGCACTGCTGAATAGAAAATTTATGTGATTGGGTGATAAGAATGGTCTTGACAAAGCAAATATATGCAAATGTATTTTTCGTTGCAGCTAAGGAGGATTTGTGTTAGCGTCTCGTGATATGGGAAGACTGTGTGTGTGAACACACTTGATGCGCGCTTGGATGTTGCTAGGCATTTCGTATGAAACTTCCTGAGGTAAAGGAAAAACCCATTTCAGAGTTTCTCTCTTTTTATTTTCTTATGATATCGTCTCTCGTCATCGTTTGATGCAATAATTGTGCTTGCTCTTTCCTAGCTTACACAATTTCTTGAAAGTATCATTGGTATGATATTCTATCTTTATAGTCGTTTTAATACTTCAGAGTTCCATTTCAGTGTATTTTGATTTCAATGATAGCACTTAGTATTAATACATTCTCCTAAATAGTAATCAACAATTTTCCAATTGAAGCTTTAAATCTGGAAATTAAAAAGAGTTCAGTAATTTTTTAAACCGTAGGCATATTACATAAGGTCTTGCTATCATCTCTCTCCCTCGCTCATAATGGTATTATCAAATATATTTTTTGATATGAAGTAGTTAAAGAGAGAGAGATTTATTGGTTAAAAACTAACCTTTTTAACGATAAAGTTAGAGTAACCTTTCTTAAAGTAGGTGTAGCCTGACCACGTACATCCGTTTTTTCCATATTTTTGATATAGCCGATCACGTCTTGATTAAAAAAAATATGTTAAACATGCACATAAATATTTTATTATATTAATAAATAAATAAAATAATAAATATACTATATAAACCTTCTGTCATATTTTTTAATTTATCAAAATCTTCATAATTTCGAAATCGAAATTTTTCAAAGGGTATTTGACAAAGCTGTTGTTCCACGGGGCTAACGGTTGATCTCTCAGTTAATCTTATCTACAATTTATGATCGGAGACTTTGTAATACTTATTGCAATCTTGCATATTAAAATTGCAAATTTCCATAAGACTTCCTTCATGTAGATTGTCTATAAACTTTTCAGTTAGAGAATGATGCATATAGCCTTGAATAGTATTATCCTGTGTTTAAAAAAAAAAAAACTAAGTTAGTTAATTATAATAATAATTTAATAATAAACAGATGAATATTATTGTTTGAGTAAAAAAAATTGATTACCTTTTCATCAAGTGGGAGTAAATTCAATCCCATCAGTTCGTTATTTTTCTTCAATTTTCTTTCATCCTACTTTCGAATTAGACGTGCTACCGTTCGGCGTTATGGACGTTTCTTGTTTAATTAACCTAGCGTAAAATAGTTATTGTTGTCAATTTGAACTCTTGGATATCTTTGATGAGATTTATCCAGTAAATAATTTAAATAAATGAAATTAAAAGAAGAGGTGATATAATCTTAACAATATCGTAATTGGGAAGGAAACAAAGTCAACGTAATGAAAACGTTACGTACTACAATTATGCATCTAACGTAAAATGTTTACATAAGCTTATGATAATAAGATTAAAAATAAAAAAGAGAAGCTATACCAAGATAATGAAGCTCAAGATGTGATATTGTTTGTCTGGTAAATATTTTTAAGAGTTTTTAGGTGTTTATATAGATGTGAAAAGTATATTCCTTTTTCTTTTATGAGTAGTAATTTAGCTTATATATTCTTTTTTCTTTTAGGATTAATTGTTCAGATTATATTTTCCAAAATATAAATTAATCTTATTACTCTTTTATTTTTATTTTCTTTTTCTTAGTTTGTATATATCCTTTTTCAAATTTTATTTTTTCAGTATTGTTTTTTGCATGTAACATAGGTCTTGTAACATAATAAGATTCATTTTTCCTTTTCTTGGTTTATTCTTTTTTTTTATTAACGTAAGATATTTTTCTTTGTTTCTTTTAAGATTGTGTTTTAGGATTATATTTTAGGATTTTATTTTTCTTAATTTGTATATATCTTTTTGTTTTTTTGAAATGGCATATATCCTTTTTCAATTTTTATTCTTGCATATAATGTAATTATTTGTTCAGTATTGTTTTTTGCATGTAATGTAGGTCTTTTTCAGTAGTTTTTTTTTTTGCATGTAACGTAGGTTTTTTTTTGTTTTTTGGGTATAACGTAGGTTTTTTTAAGTAGTTTATTGTTTTTTCCTTTTCTTGTTTTCTTCTATTTGTTTTTTTATATTATATATTTATTTTATTAACATAATAACATTCCTTTTTTCTTTTCATAGTTATATATATCCTTTTAATTTATTTTATTTTTTTATTTCTTATTTATTAACATTATTATATCCTTTATTTAATTTTAATTTAATTTAATTAACTTTTATTTTTTATTTTATTTTTTTTAACTACTACACATGTTAAAATCTAATGAGATTGACTTGCCACGTGTCGCGATCATATGAATTAGCAACTTTGACACATTCTACTATATATAATAAGATTTTTGCTCTCTAGAAAAGTTATGTTTCTCAAGACTCGCATCAAAAAAGAAAATTAGAAAACAAAATCTGATCACTACTGGAAAAAATATATGAAAAACACAAAATCGAAACCTAAGAGTTATTTATTTAATTTAATTTTTATTTATTTTTAATTAAAATATTCAGAACACATAATTTGTTGCGGGTCCTAAACAACATTAACCCTATTTCTCATATATTTCACACACTTTATCAACTATCTTTTACTGTTCCGCTGTGTTAAAAACTTGGGTATGCAATTCGAGTATGTTAACAATTTTTCCATTAATATTTTTCAAGCAAATAAAGTCTATCTTTCTCTCCACATTCATCTCCCTTATATGATCTCTCTGCTCTCTAGAGAAGTTATGTTTCTCAAGATTCGCATCAAAAGCCTCTCTACATAATTCTTGATATCCTCCTCCTCATTGAGCTCATCATCGTTTAATATCATATCATTAGCATCTATAATTTTCTTTTATTAATTGAAATATATCCTAGTTATTTTTTTTGTTTTTAATTTACTTATTTCTTTCTTTCTTATATGATATTTTTGCTCTCTACAGAAGTTATGTTTCTCAAGACTCGCATCAAAAGCCTCTCTATATGATTATTGATATTCTCCTCCTCATTGAGCTCATCATCGTTTAATGTCATATCATTAGCATCTAGAATTTTCTTTTTTTAATTTACTTTTTTGTTTCTTCCTTATATGAGATTTTAGCTCTCTAGAAAAGTTATGCTTCTCAAGACTCGCATCAAAAGCTTCTCTACATGATTCTTGCTATCCTCCTCCACATTAAACTCATCATCATCAAATGTCATATCATTAGCATCTAGAATTTCTTTTTTTAATTGAATATATCTTAGTTAATATAATTACTTTTTTGTTTTTATTTTCCTTTTTTAAAATAAAATAGATCATTTTGTTTTAATTTCTTTTTATTAAATTGAATATATCCTAGTTAATTTTATTTTACTTTTATAATCTTAATCGATAAATTGATATTTTTTTTTTAAAATTCCTTTTTTCTTTAAAAATAATATTTTACCGAGACACCTCTCAAAATCTAAAGCGATAAACTTGACATGTGTCGAAATCTTATTGATTAATTTGTCACGTGTCACGATTATATTAATTACTAACTTTGACGTTTATTTTTTATTTTTAGTAATATTGAAATATCTTTCCTTTTATTTTATTTATTTTTCTTTTTAAAATAGTAGTATTTCCTTTTTCTTTTAAGATTAATATATTTTTTCTTTTAGGATTAATATATTTTTTATTTATAATATATTTTAATCAAAACACATGTCAAAATCTCATCGATTAACTTGCTGACATGTTAATTAGCAACTTTGACGCATCCAACTTTTATATAATAAGATAAAAATAATAGTATTTTCTTTTTTTTTCTTTTAGAATTAGTATATTTTTTCTTTATACTAATCCTATAAAGAAAATATCTGATCGATTAGTATATCTTAATTGACACGTATCGCGATCATGTTAATTAGCAACTTTGACGCATCCTACTTTATATAATAAGATAATATCTGATCGATTAACTTGTCACGTGTCGCGATCATGTTAATTAGCAACTTTGACGCATCCTACTTTATATAATAAGATATATAATAAGATATGGAGAATATGAATAACTGAATATTATTAATCGGTCATTAAAAAAATAAAATTGTATATATTGGTGCATCACTTCCGTTACGTGGGAGTCTCTGTCTTTGTGGTAAACTCTTGGAAACGTTTTTTCAGGATCTCACCAAATTCAACAAAGTTCGGAGAAACCGCCGTCTCCTTCGCAGAACCACCGTCCGGAGAGAAATAAACAAAAAAAATATACGAGTAGCCAAAAGCCAATGGGGAAAGGCGGAACACTGAGCGAAGGCGTGATAAAGAACATCGTCCTCTCCTACACTTACGTGGCGATATGGATCTTCCTCAGCTTCACCGTGATCGTCTACAACAAATACATCCTCGACAAGAAGATGTACGATTGGCCTTTCCCGATCTCCCTCACCATGATCCACATGTCCTTCTGCTCAACCTTAGTTTTCCTCCTCATCAAGGTCTTCAATTTCGTCGAGCCCGTCTCGATGTCGCGCGACACTTACCTCAGATCCGTCGTTCCCATCGGCGCGTTGTACTCACTCTCCCTCTGGCTCTCCAACTCCGCTTACATCTACCTCTCCGTCTCCTTCATCCAGATGCTCAAGGCGCTGATGCCAGTCGCGGTTTACTCGATCGGCGTTCTGTTCAAGAAGGAAGGTTTCAAATCGGAGACTATGGTTAACATGCTCTCCATCTCCTTCGGCGTCGCTATCGCTGCTTACGGAGAAGCTAGGTTCGACGTGTGGGGTGTGGTTCTCCAGCTAGGTGCGGTTGCGTTCGAGGCGACGCGGTTGGTGATGATCCAGATCTTGATTACGTCTAAAGGAATCACGTTGAATCCAATAACTTCTCTGTATTACGTTGCTCCTTGCTGCTTGGCTTTCTTGTTTATCCCCTGGATCGTTGTGGAGTTCCCTATTCTGAGAGATACCTCTAGCTTCCATTTCGATTACCTCATCTTCGGGACGAACTCGTTCTGTGCGTTTGCGTTGAATCTTGCTGTTTTCCTTCTTGTCGGGAAAACCTCTGCTCTGACCATGAATGTTGCTGGTGTGGTTAAAGACTGGCTCTTGATCGCGTTTTCATGGTCTGTTATTAAGGACACTGTGACCCCGGTTAATCTTTTCGGCTACGGGATCGCGTTTTTGGGCGTTGCGTATTACAACCACGCCAAGTTACAAGCGTTGAAGGCTAAAGAGGCTCAGAAGACTGCTCAGCAGCAGGTTGATGAAGAGAGCGGTCGGCTTTTGGAAGAGAGGGATGGAGATGAAGGTGGGAGGAAGAACGAGCCAGAGGATTAATTAAAAAAAGGTGAAGAATTTGGATTGGTGAAATTTATGAGATTTTTTTTTTTTTTCTTTGCTTAACTTATATTCGTTGGAATAAGAGTTTATAGTAGATGGAAGACATTTTGTTGGTTATGATAATGAGACCTAGGATTTGGATTTGGCATTGGTCTATTGGTCTTACAATTTGCCTTATTGAGTTAGGTTTTGATCTATCGATACCCAAGTGAGAGAGTTTCTTTATATTTTCTGTTTTTTTTTGTAACGTTATTTATGACCATGACTGACTGGTGTTATTTTACCAACCTTTGTCAATGGAGTTTTGAGGTTTTATGTTACTTTCTGGTTTGGCTACCTATGAATTGTAGATTGCGTGAATCATAATATTTCATCGTGATAGTTTGGCTACTTATTTTAGATCTTATCAGCAGAAGTTTCTTGGGGGTAAATTTGAGGTTCTAGGAGCATCGTCAGCAAAATAAAGTAAGACAATCTCTATGAAATGTTCATTAATAAACTTCTACGTCATGCAAAACCGAGCTTTGATATCTGGAATGCTAGAAAGTAAGTCAATGTCTATGAAGCAAAATATGAATTTACATACTCGTTTCTGCAGATATTCCCTCTTCCATATCCAAATTTGCACTAGATCTTCTTTTGTAAGAATTCGATAGGTAGCTCCTTGTTTTTTACATTTTTTTTGGCAAAAAACTACCAGCTGCTTAATCCGTTTTGTAAATTTTACAAACCCGCTCATTCTAGTAATGAAATTCAAATACTTATAAAAAAAAAGTAACATGAATCAATTACGAAATAGAATTGCAAGAAAGTTATTGCATTGCCTGATGGTAACGTAACAACTATATTCAACATAGTGACATATTCATCTAGATTCGTATATGATCATACACGATTGATGCAACTATCCTTAATTTTAGATTAAGGATAACTAAGTTAGATAAAGGCATTACATGCTATACTAACACTTCCTATCACAGAAAGCACATGGCTGATACAAAATTCATAAAAACATAATTGTAATTGAATTTGCTAGTTGACCACAAAAAAGGAAAATGGTATGGTAAATTTGTCTAAAAAACTTGATTTCATGGTATTTACGAGAATTGTTATAATATGGAAGTCAGAAACAATTCCGAGTTTTTTAGAGGAAATTGAAACAATTTCATGTTCGTTTTTCATGGCTCGAGTTGGACCTCTGGTGGAGCTGGATGGTTTTCCGAGTTTTCTGACTTCCATCTACGACATATAAAAGAAAAACAAAACCACAAAAATATACCAATTACATTTGTAGTATTAATACCAATACTCTAATGAAATTTTCAATATTCTTATTTTAAAAAGGGAATAAAATTGTGAGGAAAATATAAGCAAGATATAAGCAAAATATATAGAAAATCAAAGTTAGATGATATCTTTGATGGATTTGTGCGTTTTAGGTCTCGCATTTGGGGCGTATGATCCAAAAACAAAAATTGTCATTGTTCGTGTATTTGAATTTTGAACTCTGCATAAATATAATAAACTACATATTTAATCTGACAAGTTTGAATCCTAATTTCAAAAACCGAAAAGAAAAAATATACGAATGTATCTTAATTCCAAAAAATCGAAAGATCCAAAACCCAAAAGAACGGTAACCGAACGTCCAGGCCTAGTTGCGTTGTCATGCAGAATGTATCCATTTAGCTTCTTCAATTTTTGTCCGTAAATTTTTTAAAATAAATTTAATTCTAATGGAATTGAAGATCGAACGGTGAGACTAACAGTCAAACATGACTGGTCCTATCATCCCACGGTCATAGATCTTTGAAGCTTTGATTGAAATTCTTGTCACCAGATTTGACGTGACTTCACACCACAATTGCTTTACTCACGAGGATTTAACTAATAAAAGCCAAACCAAAATTTACCAATGTTTTTTTTTTTTTTTAACTAAATCCCTCACCAATGTTTTTGTTTTCATTCTTTTTTATTGAACCTGATTTCTTCTAATGAAAAACTCATATTAGTTTCAATAATTGTGTTTGCACCAAATTTCAGTGTTTTACAGGTATGGTTATACAAATATAGATTGTTTTTAGGCTGGGGTTTCAAGCTCAATCGTTGGCCAACAAAATCACTTCTGATGTGTTGGAGTAACAGTAACTTAATAACATGTGTGCAAGTGCAAATTCATCAGTCCATATGGCAAGGCCACTTATTATAAATTTATTTTATTTGTACTTAAAAGATTTATAAACAACATAATTAGTTGTATAGCTAATCGGTGTTATTATTTCAAAATTATTATTTGTATAGCTAATTGGTGTTATTATTCCATCAGTCCATTTATTATTTCGTCAATTTGTTTTTAAGAAATACAATCTAATCTACCCATTGCAAAATTGTGAACCTAAAAGGAACATAATGTTTGACAGATAATTCAAAATGACAGATAACTCTAATTAGATTGTCCAAATACATTTGTAGTTTTAGTACCAATACTCTAATCAAATTCTCAATATTCTTTATTAAAAATGAATAAATTTGTGAGGAAAATATAAGAAAATTGTGAGGAAAATATAAACAAAATATCTAGCAAACCAAGTTAAATGATATCTTTGATGGATTTGTTCGTTTTCGGTCTCACATTTGGGTCTTATGATCCAAAAACAAAAATTGTTGTTGTTCGTGTATTTGAATTTTGAACTCTGCATAAACATAATAAACTACATATTTAATTTGACAAGTTTGAATCCTTTAACAAAAAAAAAAAAAAAATTTGACAAGTTTGAGGGCATAATTTTTAAAAATATATATATATTTCTATCAATCTAAAATTATCCCCCTGGTTATCAAAAAGAAAAAACCAATCTAAAATTATCTATCGTTAAAAGAATTAAAAAAAAAAAAAACGAGTGAAATGTTTAGATGATTTAAACCGATAATTGTGGATAAATGCTAAACGTTATTACCTGATTTATGTAGGATTCTGTTAGGAATATACTCGGGTCGGGTCGGGTCGTCTGACGTGGACTTGGATGAAGATGAAACGGTTAAGATGGTGAAAACTTAAGTTTTCAATCTTCTCCTTTTAAAATTGCTCAAAAGCTTTTAATCTTCCGTGATTAGGGCTGAGTGAAAAAAACGTTACGGAGGGAGATTTAGACAAATGTGTTGTTTATACGAAGGAGATATATAAACATTTCATAACTTTCCCAAGTTTAATTTAACATTTTGTTAAAGGCCGATGCCTCTCTCAATAGTTTTTGTTGTTGTTGTTGAAATCTCCTCAACCGTCTTTATCGCGCCAAGTCAAAAGAACACATGTTAAACGTTGACTTCAAAAAGGTCAACGGTCAACCATTGTGTGCTTAGCTAGCTTCTCAGAGTATTCCTCGAGAGAATCTTCCTCTCTCGTTCTCTCTAGATGTGGTCCTCTCTGGTTTGTTTCTTTTACATCTCTCTAACGATTCAGTGAAACTGAGCCCGATCATATGAGAGAATGAATCGGAGTCAAGGTGATTCTCTTGTAGATTCCATCAGAGCAAAGTTGGAATCTTTGTCTTCTCTTTCAACCCAATGTTGTATCTACAAGGTACCCAATAAGCTCCGCAGGCTCAACCCTGATGCATATTCGCCTCGTCTTGTGTCCTTTGGCCCGTTTCATCGCGGTAAAGAAGAGCTTCAAGCCATGGAAGAGCATAAATACAGGTATTTGCAGAGCTTTCTCCCTAGAACAAGCTTTAGTTTAGAGCATCTTGTTAGAGTTGCAAGGACATGGGAAGAGAATGCTCGGAATTGTTACGCAGATGATGTGTAACTTAACGGCGATGAGTTTGTGGAGATGCTAGTTGTGGATGGTAGCTTCTTGGTTGAACTTCTTTTGAGGTCTCATTATCCTCAACTAAGAGGAGACAAAGATCGCATTTTTGGGAAACCAACGATGATCACTGATGTGTGCCGTGACATGATTTTGATAGAAAACCAATTACCCTTTTTCGTGGTAAAGGGTTTCTTTCATCTCTTGACTGGTTACTACCAACAAGGAACACCTTCAATCCTGGAGATCGTTAAATACCACTTCAGCTGTTTCTTGAGCAACATTGATGATCAAAAGTTTAATTCAGAGCCAGAGCATTTTGTTGATCTTCTGAGGTCTTGTTATCTGCCACTGCTTCCAATCAGATTGGAAGAAACCACATCGAAGGTGGACAATGCGCCGGAAGTAACAGAGCTACACAATGCTGGTGTTAAGTTCAAGCCAGCAGAGACCAGTAGTTGTTTACTTGATATTGATTTTGCTGATGGAGTACTGAAGATCCCTATCATTATCATCGATGATCTCACGGAATCCCTCTACAGAAACATCATTGTGTTTGAACATTCTCATTGCTCAGACAAGAGCTTCCTCCATTACACAAGGTTGCTCAGTTGCTTCATTAAATCCCCTACAGATGCTGACTTACTCATCCGCAATGGGATCCTCGTGAACAACCTCGGGAACGCAAAAGATGTTTCAAAGTTGTTCAATAGCATCTGCAAAGAGGTTATCTTCGGTAGAAGGTTTTACTTCCAGACACTCTCTGAGAACCTACAAGCTTACTGCAACACACCATGGAACAGGTGGAAGGCAGTTCTGAGAAGGGACTATTTCCACAATCCTTGGTCAGTTGCTTCTGTTTTGGCTGCTTTACTTCTTCTCCTTCTCACTTTCATACAGGCTGTATGCTCTATCTTGGCCCTGTGAGTTATTACAGGTTACTTCATCTTGCGGAACATCATTTGGTAGCCAAAACTCAATAAGTTTACACATTTTTCTTATGAATATAGAGTGGTAGTATCAGAACAGACAGCATTCAGAGCCTGACATGACTTTGTACTGAATCTTGCAATGGCTTGAACTATTTGCTTTATTAAGGAGACAAAATTTTCTTTGGTGTTACAATTTTCCATGAGATGTCACTGCCTGGAAGCATCAGGAAGTGACACTATATAACAACAGTTACAGGCAACATAGACAGACAACGTACATAGAAACTATATTCCATAACTGAAGAGACCAAAAATGATGTCCGAAACTAGGATTGGTCACCTGATGCAAGTCCTGAAGCCAGAAAAATTTGCTGGCTTGGTTATGCCTTAGTTGTGTCTGTGGTCATATCAGGAGAAACCAATGCGCGGTTTCATCTTGAGAAGAGTGTTGTGACACGCTCAGGAGATGTTAGTGTTGCCACTCTTTTAAACTGTCCAAATTCGCATAGAACGAGACACTAACCCAATGTCAGCTTTGCCGCTTTCTTAAACGCTGAGGAGCTATTAGCACGAAAAAGTACCTTTTCTTGGTTGTATTTATTCCTTATAGCAATGAGGGTGCTTCCACTGGTGTTAAGCTGCAAATCCTCCATTGCAAGAACCGTGGTTTTTAGAGCGGGCATCTCATATCTGGTATAGTGCTGCAGAGTTGGGTTCTGTAAAACATTCATTATCAGCAAAAAATGTTTTCCCTATAAAAGAATAAAGTGGAAACATTCACAATCAAGAAACGTGAGCTGACCCAAGGATGGTTAGATTGGTCTAGCGTCCATCTTGCTAAAAAAACAGCTGAAGCGGCAATTAGAGAGGGCAGGAACCTTAGGAAAGTATATTCCACGAGAGTCAGCTCTGCAAAATAGTTTGCTAAGCATTCCATTTCAATGTGGGGAACCTGTGTAGTGTGTACCTACCAAAATCAGTTTTTCAGGATTGTAACTTTCAGGAGTACTGAGTATTACTAGTAAATGTAAATCCACCTTGTCAGACACTTGAGCTGCTTGAATGAACCGCCTGAAACGCAGAAGAAGAAAATGAATGTACACACTGTTTTGAAAACCGTTGAAGGAAATGGTAGTAGTCATGCCTCAAGTGTTTACCTGAGAAACGTTTTTGTGGTAGGAACTGATAACCGAAAGTGCAGAAAGTTTAAAACTTGAATCTCCATGCTTAGTACCTGAAAAAGCGTGTTTTTTTTATCTTATGTTATTCTTTTATCAAAAATCAGTCCCCTTAGAGGACACCTATATATATGGAGTCTGCATGTTCATTACTTCTAGTCTTGTGTATGTGTTGTCTGTAATGAAGCAGAACTCCTCTAACCGCGGTGGACAAATCTCTTCGTATTTTCTTCAGTGGATCAAAAAGAAGAATGCCTTAGTTAGTTGAGATCAGTGCTAAAACTTTCAATTTTTATTCATAGAAATTATTTCAAAGGTGCAAACATGCGTTCCTCTACATTCACGTCTACTTTATTTCAATCTGAATGAATTTTGATAACAGGAAACTGAGGAAACATTAAAGGTGGGGAACTCACGAGGATATTAGCATGCAAGTGACACCAAGCAGCTGGAGCCTATGCTTTTCGATGTAATTACGGGACAGGAACCGATCAATTAGATTCACTGTAAGGTAAAGTGTATCTGAAGCCAGCCTGTACTCTTCAGAAACCTGGAAGAAACATAGCATTAATTGAGATTCTTACTCAAAAATGCTTATCAATATAACACACTTTCAACCTGTAGTTTGGTCCACAAATTTAAAGTATTGCATATGAAAACATGATGAAGCAACTTGTTTACAAAACATTGTTGTAATACCTCCACAAGCCAATCAATCAGAATCCCACGCATGTTGGGGTCGATATCTCGCTGCACTTGCACCATATAGCTACTTGAAGGTCTTTGTTCAAGCTGTACAAAAAATAGTTGTAATGCTAATAACTCAGATATGTCATCTTCTGGAAAGATAAAACAAGACCAAATATTTGGATCATGTAATGCAAATTACCTCTGCAACATGATTGCTGTCATATATACTTGCAGCATATAAGCTACAAAGCCGGGGATCTTGGACATTGGAATCTATATCTACAACCTGAAGACAATCACTGACACGAGATCCTTCTTCTTCTGCACAGTCCAGTGAACCTTGTGTAAATTTGAGAAACATACATTTAGAAGTGCAGTTTCCTTCTTCTTAACAATAATTATATATTTTCGTTCTTTAGAAGTGCAGTTTCTTACTTTGCTTAGTAACTTGTCCATCTTTGGAGTTTAGAGCAGAGGCATCCAAGGATTCAACCATCCTAATCTTTGACAAATCTTCTGCTAGTTTTGATTTTTCGGCATCCACATCTACCAAAATTTCCATGGCTCTTTGCTTAGTCGTCTCTTTTCGACCTCGCTTGCTCGCCTGTCATGTTATATCAGTAAGAAGGAGTACTAAAGGAAAAAAAACATATCAAGAAAACGCAAACGAAGCGTAAGAGATTGATTGTTACCTTAACATTGCCTTGTGTACAAATATTTTCTGCGCAAGTGTTAGTCACATCCTTGAGCACCGCCCGTATCTTATGATTTAAGGCTGTAACAGTAGGATGACTGGTTTTGGTATCATCTGATGATGCCATTCGTTTTTTAGAAGCTCTAGGAACAAGCTTTGGTTCCTGTTTCAAAGATGGAGATATCGAGGCTCCTAAGGCCTTAGCTCGTGATCTCGTGACTCTCACATTATGTTGTTGGATTTTCGAAGTAGAGATTGTTTCTTTGTTTGCTTTAGGATGCCTTGAAGATCGTCCATTCATTTTTTGTTTTGTTTTTAGTTTGTAAATCTCCACTGGTTTGCCAAAGCTGCAGAGTAAACAGAACTTAAAGTGTTGCAAACTTATTACAGATTCAAATGTTCAAAAATGAAACAGATCACAACTCTATAAATTTTTGAGAAATTGAATGAAAGAGCTAGAATTACAGGTTTATCTACCAATCTTGTTATATTCATAACTTAACCGAAACAATTGATTAGTTTTCATAACGTTTCCGTGACAATAACAAGAAAAAGAAAAGACGCAAGAGATCGACCACAGTCTAATTTTCACAAAACACAACGAGATGTTAGCGCCAGCGCGGAAAAAACGAGCTCAATCATAGATAAAAAACAGTCTCAAAACAGATCTAGAAACTGAAAAGAACTCAAAACTATGAACGAATATATCATTGATTTAAGCGAAGAAGGCGCAAGAGACGTGGAGAGGTGATATGATACCCTCGCTCAGAAAAACGAATTGGGAGCTTGAGAGAGACGACCTCCAATGGCGAAGTGTGAGAGTGTGTCGTTGAAATAGGAGGAGGAGGAGCGTGCTTTGGTGAGCGAGCGGGATTTTGTGGTCTCGTTCGAATTTCCCGATATTAGGAAAACAAAATTGATATTAAGTCAAAAGGAAAAAAAAAAAAAGAAACTTCGGATTTGGACAAATGTGATTTGTTGGATTATTGGGAGTGTCAGAATGGTATCTGACACTTTGACGCCCGGTCCCGTTTTGGTGTAAATTCTCTCTTTAAATTCGAAGAAATAATCAGCCGTTACGCGCCTATTCTATCGCATCTGTTCCCTCCCATGATGATGATAATACCGTTTCAAAACCTAAAAGCCCATTGGAATAAACCTAAAGACCCATTGGAATAAACCCAAATGCTCCAAATTTATACATCTACATAAGATTTTTTAAGAAATGGTCGAATACTTGCTATTCTCTTTACTCGATTAAGACCTTAGCGTAGTTCCCTGAGCCTATTCATACTGTATAAAGTATAAACCCATGCCTTGCCCCCCTGGTCACATATAAACCCAAACACTGATCAGATTATGAAATAAAACTATATAATGAAATTCATAATAAACTTGACATTTTCATACTGATGGATTCGGACCACGTGTACGGCGTACATGATACTATTGATCCTAATATCTTTACGCCAACCCCGGAGATCTTTATATGTCTAATTAAGTGTTTTTAATAATAAAATTGAATAAAAAAATATTTATGGGTTTTTACGTTTTAGACAGTGTCTAAAATAAAAATTTTTATTGGGTTAAAAACGCACACGTGGCAAATCAGGAGTGCACGATGGAAAATTATTAAAAATATATTTAAACAAATTATATTTTTTACTTAAATTTGTGAATATTAATTAAAATACAAAAAATTGTAATTAAATTTTTTTTTAAAAAAATTGTTTTTAAGACACCTATAAAAGTGTGTCCATTGTATGCTCTAAAAACAACAAAATATTACAAAGTGTTTTATATACATAAATTACACAAAATATTAATAATTAATTAATAAAAGCAACACTAATGCTGTCTCTATTAGACTTTTAACTTGTAAATGATTAATGTTTTACTTGACTGAAACTTTAAAATTTAGAGGAACTATAGCAAAACTCATTAAAAAATGGACATAATGAGTAGATTGTAACCAACATCAAAATAAGTTTTAGAATAGTCATCATTTTTTTTTAACTTATACCAAGTTTATAATCTAGACTCATGTAATATATTTTAGTTTTGTATGAGGACAAGAGACTAGGACATCCCTAGAAAAGGCATAGATAGATGGAGGTAATCACAAGCATAGTAGAATCCCTGATCAATGTTATGTCGGGGTACACCGACCAACCCGTGATGTATACCAAATGTTTTGCGTCCCATATCGCATCGAAAATCTCTTCCCAACACCGATGATGCTTGTAAATCACTTGTCCTCCCGCTAGAGTAATGTCCGGGAAATCGCTGAGAACATGAGCGTCTTGGTAAAGCGTAACTTTGCAACCTTCTCTTTGGTTGAAAAATGAGTTAGGAACTCCTTTGAAAGAAGGTAATAAGATTCCTTTGTTCCAATTTACGTCTTGTGTTACGTTACTGAACTTCACACGGACATGGATTTTCGAACCTCCTTGGATCGGACGCTTGTATTCGTCTAAAACATCGAGCCATCGGTCTAAAAGTTGTCCCGTGATGACTTCGGTGGCAGGTAAATAAGCTCGGCCGATCAAGTTCGCACCGACCGCTTCATCTTCTTTGACTGTGAATACGATTTTGGAGATTGAATGTGCGATGTAGACATGGAAAGATTGGAACCATTTGGGCTGACGTCTCATCATGGTTCGAGCCACCCTTGACCTGTCTAGGTCAACGGTTGCGTAGAGATGTCCTCCTAGTAAATCTGTGCATGAGGCTGTTAGTCTCTTGATCTGGGATTGAATCTTCTTCCCCGTCGGCTCCTTGTCCCCCTATTAATCATGTGAGTTTTATTATACACGTTAAATAGCCTTCGTCTAATATATTCTCCATCGTAAAAATCTTGATTGATCGCATCTATGGAAAATCTTCGTCTACTTTATATATATTTAGCGTATAAGTTATTTAGCTACTAGAAAGTAGAAACGTAATAATTTCAAAATTATATTAAAGTATGCAATTCAGTAAATAAAAACAACACGCTAATAAAAAGTTTATTTTACAATATTTTAATTAATGGACCATATATATTTTGTAATTTAGTGTTTAAATCCGCATGAAAGACAAAAAAAATATTAATGTTTAAGTTTTATGTGATTAATTAACTTAAAAAGTTATATTAAATGTTTTAAAAATATATATAATTATATTAACTTTAACTATATCGATTATTTAAGGGTTACCTTGCCGCATAAATTGAATCTTGCACGTTGATGCAACCTATCGATCCTATAGATCTTCACTTCAAGAGTTCCATGAAGCAGCAACTGTTCCGCCATTTTGTTCACTTACAAACTATTCTATTGTCAGTTAATATATATATATATATAGTATTATTCTTGTGGAAACTGGATTATTTTTGTGTGTGGATATATATACTAATAAAATAAAAGTAATGATAACAAAGCACAAGGGGTCGAGAAAATCACTCTTTTTGAAAAGGCTCCGAACCTCCAAGCAATTAAAGTATGTAAACATAAAGTTATAGACTACAAGTATAAGGAGAAAATCGAATGTGAAAAAGAAACGTTTGGATTAGGATTGTTGATTACTTGAGGAAACTGCATGGGATTACTAGAAGAAAGAGATGAAGTCTATTAGTGTGGGTTTTGAGACAATATATCTTCTTAAGTAAACCTTTCCTTGTAGGCCAAACCGAAGACAAGGGAAGTCCAAAACGGAATATTCTTCTTTTGGGCATTAATTAATCCGACGACTCACGTCCACAATTTATTCCATTCGATCCCATTATTATTATTATTATTATTATAATTTTGCCATAATCTAGAGTCCATTGAACAAGAAATTCTTCACGTACCAATGATGTTCTAGTTATTGACATGGTTCTCTATGACGTGTGATGAGAGGTATTTATTCTCTTTGGGCCTTGTTTCTATAAGCCCAAATAAAACCTGACCTTCCAAGTGCTCCTTCCTAGGCTAAAATAAAAACTTCTTCCTCGTTTTTTCTCAGATACATTTGTATGTCTTCATCATCATTCATAATATCAAAAACTGAATCCCAAATACTTTATATAGACCAAACAGATATTTACCCGCATAATAGTGATCACATCCTACCAATATGGTAAACGAAGAACCAAATCTGGTTTGATACCAAATAATTTATTATCAACGTCAATATTACTGGATTTATTGTTAATTTCTCGAATACCGAAAAACAAATTTCGAACACAAATATTAAAAAAAAAAAGAGAAATGTCAACTTTATTAATTTCTGAAAACCCTTAACGTAAAAAACATATTTATAAAACTTAAAAATCCTATAAATCATAAAAACTCATAAATTCTTATAATATTATTGCATCTTCCTAGGCTAAAAAATATATGATATTTGTTGCATCTTCTTCAAAAAAAACATATATCATTCTCAAAATTTACCAAATTATATACAGTAACGAGTTAATATTTTATAAAATGCATACACACTGACTTTTTCTTACAAAAACTCATATTATTTCCAAAATTAAAGAATTGAAAACAAAATCACATCGTTTGTGGCTGTGTCTGTTTATATTCATGTGTTTGTCGTATCATCACGTACTTTTAATTTATTTATTTGTTTGATACTATCACATAACTGGTACAGACTTCATCTCTTTCTTCTAGTAATCCCATGCAGTTTCCTCATGTAGATGTATAGAGGTTATGGTTTGACAGATTGTGAAAATGGTGAAATTTGGAGCATTTGGGTTTATTCCAATGGGCTTTGAGGTTTTGAAACGGTATTACAATGATGGGATTACTTAAGAAGATATATTGGACTTCCCTAGGTTTGGTTTTGAAACGGTATTGTTAATTTCTTAAGGAAACAGGATTTTTAAAAAAGAGAGAAATGTCAACTTTATTAATCAAATTATTAATTTCTGAAAACCCTAAACATAAAAAACATATTTATAAAACTTAAAAATCGTATAAACCATAAAAACTCATAAATTCTTATAATATTAGTGCATCTTCCTAGGTTAAAAGATACTCCCTCTGTTTCACAAATAGTATCATTTTGACTCTTGATTTTTGTTTCACAAAAATTGTCATTTTATGTTTTTAATGCAATTTTTTAAACTAAATCTCAGTTTTATCCATACTATTTTAACATATTACTCCCTCCGTTTTAAAATAAGTGTCACTTTGACACATTTCACACAAATTAAGAAAACTATTAAATGTTCTGTTTTACCCTTTGTTCACACTTTAAATAAAATCATCTCTTTAATTACTATATTAAATTAGTAGGGTTAAAACTGGATTTTTATTTAAAAGTTTGCATTGAAAATGTAAAATGACACTTTTTATGAAACAAAAATAAAATTTTAAAATGACACTCTTTATGAAACGGAGGGAGTAATTAGAGAGAGAAACTGATTTATTGTATTAATAAATGACATAAAAGAGATTTACAATTTTTTCTTAATTTGTGTGAAAAATGTCATAATGACACTTTTTGTGAAACGGATAGAGTATATGATATTTGTTGCATCTTCTTCAAAAAACATATACCATTTTCAAAATTTACCAAATTATATACAGTAACGAGTTAATATTTTATAAAATGCAGACACACTGACTTTTTCTTACAAAAACTCATATTATTTCCAAAATTAAAGAATTGAAAACAAAATCACATCGTTTAGTGGCCGTGTCTGTTTATATTCATGTGTGTCGTATCATCACGTACTTTTAATTAATTTATTTGTTTGATACTATCACATAACTGGTACATTTGGCATGGGTTGGTGGATTCATTTATTTAAGCCTAAGGTTTAAATAGTTCTCTGTCTCCTTTAGGTTTATAACATTGAATACACAACTACTACTCCAAATATCCGTGGACTTTACCGCGCGACTCGCCGACAATTCTTTAGTTTTTTTTCACTAATAGTATTTAGTTATTCTAAGAAGTTCATTTATTTACAAAGATAACATGGTTATTCTTTTCACTAATGATACAAAAATTAGATAAATTCCAACAGAACAATCCGGATTAATGTAATTTGTGTTATAATTCTAAGTGATCATTTCTCTATATACTGTACAAGGATATCATTTTTCTAGGTAATTTGTTATAAAATTTTATAGCTGTTAATTGGAGGGATAGAGGTGTGATTTCCATGTAATCTTAATTTTTTTGAATGATGTAGTTTCATTTAGGATTAATTTAGGTTTATACATCTTTTTTTGTTCTTTTTTTCTTTGGTAAAATAAATAGAAAGACATATGCCGGAAACTAATAATAATAGAAAGACATCTATGAATAATGGAATATACATGAGACATCATCATCAAAGACTCGAGCGTGAATGTTAGGGAAAATAGACGGAATAATCTGATGTGCATTTGGTTTACAAACTTCCACTATAGCCTATAGGCTTCAATTCTTATTGGCTGTAAACAATGCCCTTTCCGATCTTTTTCCTAAGGCCTTACCATAAAAACGCGTTCTATTTTTAAATAGTAATTATTCTTAATTAGTGATAGTCAGACACATATGTATATATATAGAAATCGAAGAAAATAGACAAATTGCTAGATTTTAACGTTTCATAGGCAACAAGAAACGTCGGGTCTAACTAAACCATCAAAAAGACAGGGCGACGTGTTATGCCCAAGAAAATAGGAACACGATAATACATAGCAAAAAAAAGGAAAATCTGAAACATCTTTTCATAAACTAAGATTATACACATAAAAGGAAAACAAATATGATATGCAACCTTAACTTTTAAATATCACACGTATGCGATCTCCAAGAGCTCACTTTGAATGAAAGTTAGAATTGAAAGACTCCATATTCTAAAGAAAACTTTCAAAAGTGTTGATAGAACAAAAAGAGTAATTACAAAATGATTTCATAATCATAAGTTCATAGCCTTATTTTGTGATCAGTACACATACTTTTGACTTTAAAGTACAGCTTTTGGTCCTTTTTTCTTTCTTTTTTCATTTAATTATTAAATTAGTGTAATATACTTTTCAAAAAAAATAATAGTCATAACGCAATAGTATTATTGGTATTTATGATAAGTAGCAACCAAACATCTCCACATTGACCACAATTTTTCTATTTGGGGGTCAACAACACATTGATTACACAGTTTTTTCGGTTTCTGGTCAAAGTATTATTCATTCTCATTTAGGTAATTAAGATGAAAGTACTAATAAAATGCCTTCTATTGTAGTAAAACTAGTCAAATATTAATGTTTTTCTTAAACAGATATTCTTAACTAAAAATATCAAATGTACTGCTAATTCTTTTAATTTACTCTCCTTGACATTTTAATAAGTATATAAATAACATAGTATTTTTAGTCATGATGATACAAAACAAAATAAAATGTCAAAAATTATGATGGCTTTGGTTATGAATCTTGTACTTCTTTTGTTATTAGCAGTCCTCGTTCATTCCGACGAAAGTATGGTGTCTCTCAGATTCTTTAAGGTGAAACAAAAATTTGAGACACATGTTTCAATGAGTGGCAATACAAAGTTTAAAAACAAAAAAGAAATAGCAAACCATTTTAAAAAGTTTAACCATTAGTTATTAAAAAATTAACAATTTTATATTTATTATTCCACAAAGTCTGATATTTTTGTTCATGTCCTTGATAGATAAGTGGAAATGTAACATACGATTGCATAAATATCTATAAGCAACCATGCTTTAATCATCCCTTGCTCAAAACCCACAAAATTCAGGTGCATGATTTTAGAAATTTATCTTCTAGTTTTGTTTAATATTTTACAAAATATTATTTTAATCAAATAATGACTGACTCTATACAATCTATTATTTGGAAAAGATGAAACCATCAGTATCGATACATGAATTAAAGAATCAAACTGGCAACAACAAAACATCTAACAAAAAGAGAATAGGATGTCCAGATGGAACCGTTCCTATATTGAGAAATACAAAGGAATATATCACAAGTTCCCAAATTTTGGATGAGAAGTTCTTCCATCCGTCAACAGTCGATAGCCCTGGAACACATATACGTATTTACCTCATTCTCCTAATAATATTTTTTATATTTATATTTCCAGTATTTAGTCATTAATTAATTAAAATTGGCTCTTGGCAGATTGCTGGAGTACGATCATTTCAGGGTCCATTTCATGGTGTAGAAAGTTTGTTTAATGCATATATCACAAATGTGAGAAAAGATCAATCTTTATATAGTCAAATATATATAGGCAGTGGAGTGAATAACCGAGTAAATTTTATCTCAGCCGGTTGGATGGTAGGTTTTACTTTTTATTGATTTTTTTGGTATATTAATTAATTTAATCTTATAAATATAATTTTAAAGTATCATAAATCTTTTTTGACAGATAAATCCAGAGCAATTTGGCGACGGCCGTGTTTGGTCATTTGCATTTTGGAAGGTATTGTGTAGTTGTGAACAATTTTTTTTATTTTTGGTGAAATTCTAAATCAAATAACATATCAGATATTAAATATGATTTGATAGGATAAAGATGGAAAATGATGTTATAATACTGCATGTAAAAGGTTTGTTCAAGTATCTAAGGTGGTTCCTATTGTAGAACCTAATGACCTTGAGCCAGGGATCACTGAATGGTTGGTTACATTACTCCATCCATCAGGTATTTTCAATTTTTATATATTTATTTATCATATGTTTTTCTCCACTTTTTAGGTTTAATTACCAAAAAGTTATTTTCATAATTTTATTTATATAAATTTTCGAAAAATAAATGATGAAATCAAGTTAGTGATCAATACATTTCGCAATAACCATTCTAAATCGTAACATTTTTCCCTTCAATTAGCATATATATGTTAATAAATGATGTTTTGTTTTTTGTTCTTAAACACTCAATAAGGATAAAAAAATACTGGAAACTGGTGGATTACACTGCTAAGGTTTAATGGAACTAGTGAAGATATTGGTTATTGGCCGAAAGAATTATTTGATCTTTTAGATAATGGTGCAAATATGGTTGGAATTGGAGTTGTAGTTCAAGCTTCGCGTTCTGGTTCAAGTCCTCCTATATAGGTAATGGAAATTTTCCAGACAACCATCATAAAAGATCAGCAATTTTTACAAATGTTAAAGCTTTGAATTCCAAGTATAAACAACGTAAAATGAATTCTTTTCGTATACAAAAGTTGTTAGATAGTACCAAATATTATGGGTTAAAAATTGGTAAAGAAGAACCATTTGTGCGTAACCGACTCGGATTTTTTTTCAATTATGGTGGTTCTGAAAGAAACTTTTGTAGAGTTTAATATTTGTAAGTGTAATATTTAAACTTGACATTTAAATATATTGAATATTAATAAAATGCAAACAGTACTATACAGTTTTTTTTTGTGTGCGCAACACAGTACTGTAATTCCTTTTTTGTCAAACTTAACGTCTTTTAACTCGTAAAAGGTTAATGTTTTACTGCTATGAACCTTTGTTGAAATTAAGAGAAAATATAGTAAAACTTGTCTGTCATACAAAAATGGAAATAATGAGTAGATTGCACCCGACATCAAATATATATTTTTAGAATCATCAGCATTTTTTATTTATTTATACTCGTGTAATACAGTATATTTTGTATGAACCCCTAAAAAAAATTCTGTTTCTAAAGAATTTCTTTAAAAGTTGTTAAACCATGTACATGTTTCTTTTTCGTTCTCCTCTCCGGGAATGCTTACATCTTCTCTTTCTTTTTATTATTTTGTTTTATCTAAACATATATCTCATCTCTTTTTCTTTTTTTTCCAATTGCTTATAATAAAAGAAAGAATTAGAAATATATACGCAGATGAAAACTAAAATATAGCTAGAGACATCCCTATAAAGAGCTTAAAGGTTTGGTTCATCCGCAACTTCTAGGCAAATTTACAAGTTGTCTCGGTAGGTAGGGCCAAAAAACCTCTTTTGTTGGAGGACAATAAGGGGGTCCACGTATTCCCTTCATCAGATCAACGGCTGATCTGTCCCCACGATCCAACCAGATGTGCCTTTGATCATCACATTTCCCTCATGGCTCATTTTCCTCCACGATTCATCATTCATAACCGTCGATTGTCTACAGATCTGATGGCTCCACTTCACTCATCTCTTTCCTTAGAAAGTCCCTCACTGCGTCCCGCTTTTTTTGTTTCCCTCTTTCTTCGAAGTTAGAATAGAATCTCTACAGAAGTAAAGAAAATGCAGGAACAAGCGACTAGTTCTTTAGCTGCGAGCTCTCTACCATCAAGCAGTGAGAGATCATCAAGCTCTGCTCCGCCTTTAGAGATCAAAGAAGGTCTCTTTTCTCTCCAAATTTTCCATCTTTAATTTCTGTTTTGCTCAAGCTCCGATCTCTTTGGTTTTGGAAGAAGTAAATTCCCATCTGGGTTTTCTCTAAATCGGATTCATGAAAATCATATTCCTTAAATCGAGAAGATTATCCCTTGCGAATGTGTTTTTGATCACGATATCAATTCTGCGGGCGGCAGGGATGGAGAGCGACGAGGAGATACGGAGAGTGCCGGAATTCGGAGGAGAGATCACCGGAACAGGAAACTCCGGCAGGAATTCGATATCGGCAACTGGTCAGGAGCAGATTCAGGCAACGGGCGGAGAAAGACAGAGGAAACGAGGAAGGAGCTCAGCTGATAAAGAGAACAAACGGCTAAAAAGGTTGTGACCGATATACCCTTCCGAGCTTAGCAGTAGATTTGGTGGTGACGGGGCTTGTTTGGTCTTTTTGATGTTGTTTCCTTCCTTAAGGTTGTTGAGGAACAGAGTCTCAGCTCAACAAGCAAGAGAGAGGAAAAAGGCTTACTTGAGTGAGTTGGAGAGTAAAGTGAAAGACTTGGAGAACAAAAACTCTGAACTTGAAGAAAGACTTTCAACTTTGCAGAACGAGAACCAAATGCTGAGACATGTATGTATCTCTCTCTCTCTCTCTCGCCATTCTCTCACTAGCATCACTGTTGCTTCTTTCATCTTCTTAAGTTTTTGAGATTGAGATCCTTGTGTTTTATTAATTGGCTATATGATCACAGTGATTTTTTTAATGTTTTCTAATGTGTTATCTATTTTCTACAGATTCTTAAGAACACAACGGCTAATAAGAAAGGAGGCAGTGGTGGTGGTACTAATCCGGAGTCTTGACGCAAGTGTTGGATCTTCTTCTTGTTTTTTTTTTTTTTATTGTGGATAATATTTACAGAAAATGTTGTTTTAAATAATCGGTCTCTCACAAAAATAAAAAACAGAAAGAAATAAAAAAAGATTTTCTAAACCAAATATCATGAAAACAAATTTTAATTCCAAATCTACCACACACTTCCAAAAATTCCTTTAATTATTTGTATAGGTTTGTCGTTGTATATTTATCTTATGCACCTTAAATGGAAGACCGAAAACGCAAGAATCCATCGAGCTACAGAGGTAGAGCTCCAGCCATGATTCACAAGGACGGACGTAGAAAAAAAAAATTGTACGAGGCACAAATAAATAAGAAAATAAAAATAATATTAACAAAGATATCTATGTAATATATTTTAAATTTAGTAAACAAAATCATTTTCATTATTTTTAAACTATTTATATATAAGATTATATAAATAATGATATCAAAAATTATATATAATATAGTAATATAGTTTTTATATATTAAAACAATTCTAGAAATATGTTATAAACTGGATCTAAATCATATTACTAATTTTTTTTACTAAAAATATATTATAACTTACTAGAATATAGTATCAACTAATTTGTTATAAAGTATAACTGTGAAAAAAAAGTAAGAAAGAAACAAGGGCAACATACCAAATATCATAAAAAGGTCATTCTCTTAATGAAAAATTGTACATAATTAAAATACAAAATATTATTAAAAGATATAGCTTCGGGTCGATCCCGAGGTGGTGGGAGTCAACTCCTGCAAATCCATCCTTGTCCGTGATTTTATTCGATATCGATACTTTATCAAGGGGAACAGAGCAACAGCTACATATATTCTCTACTATATGGCTTGATGCCTTGTGATAATATTTGTTACAATATTATCAATTTATCTTTTGATTAGCAACTTTTAAAGTGATAACCTTTTATTAAAAGCAATACTATATAATCAGATTTTCAATATTGTTATTAAAAAATGAAAAACAAAACAGTTGACATAATTAAGGCAGAATATAAGCAAATTATGAGGAAACTATGAGTAAAATATAAGAAAAAAATGAGGAAAAGACAGACAACCTACAGCCAAAATATAAGCAAGTATTCGTTCTTCTTATTATTTTTTTGTTTGCGGATAATATTTACAGAAAATGTCGTTTTAGATAATCGGTCTCTGACAAATATAATCGGTCTATGCATCACATAACTATATTTATAAAACTGAAAAACCTATAATAGACAGTTTGGAACATAGTTTAGTAAAAGTCAAACAAACTATTAAAGCATATAAAAAAAAACCTGAAGATAAAATATATGTAACCAGCTAAATAAGATGTAAGAAAATATAACAAACGCTATAAATTTCTAGGTAGACATAAAGAGAGAAGAATGAAAACATTCAAAAGGTAAAAGATTAGAAAGAAATACATATGTGAAAGTTTCAATGAGAAGGGAAGAATTTGTTGAGGCAGCAAGGTAGACCATAAAACTCATCATTTCGGACATCGAGATTGTACAGTCGAAACTTTTCCCACCAATTCAGACCGCAATCTTTCTTGGCTTCATCGCTCTCACGACACAATGTGCAATCAAGAACTATTGCTATCAATCCCGCAACCGTTGCGTGTGACATGAATATCACTCTTATCACATCTTCCAACTGCTTTGTATTCACATGACATAATAATCCAATAAAAACCTAATTTGATAAGTACGTAACTAAAAAAAGTGTTCAAAAGTGCGTCTCAAAGTATATAAAGAGGATGTACTGACCCAATTTGAGCGATGATCAGACCGCCAACCTCCATTGAAATATTCTCTAAAGTATTGAGGGATTGAAATAGCCATGAAAAAGGAAAATCCCAAAATGAATTTAATGTTGAAGTTGTTTAGGTTGCAAAACTGTAGAAAGCTAAGCCCCGCAGAAGCTGCATTGCATTGAAATTGATTTTAATTTTTAGTGAAAAAAAAAAAAGACAAAGCATGTATATTGTACGAAGCAATTTTAATCTTGATAGAAATTGTAAGTGTGATCATGTGATGAGGAGACTTACACACAAAACATAATACGATGCAGTAAACAGATGCCATGATTGGTAACGGTATGGACGCGAAAAAAGCTCCAAACTTCCCTGCATTTTGATCAAAATAAATAAGATACTAAACCGGGAAAAATATCCAGCAAATTCATTTATATATAGGAAGATAGGTCAAAAATACCAAAAATGGAGAAAAAAAGCATGAAGGCAGCTGATATTTGTACCACTCTTCGACTCCCGATCTTAGTCATTGCCAAAAGTCCAACATTTTCTCTGAACATTAACGTTAACCATATCATAAGCCTTTATTATAGTTTATATACTAGAAATTGTAGTTATAGTAAACGCTCTGAAAATAACAATCTAGGTTAGACTTTAGAGATATGTTTCGTTACGTTGATGTTGTGATGCCTGAGACGCCTCCAAGCATGCCGTTGAGTAATACTCCAACTCCCTACAAAATATTCATTCAAATAATTTTATAAGATGATAAAAACGTAGTTAATTAATAAACGGTTAAAAATGTTTTTATTTTTAAGTGACTAATCAAATTGTTTTTACACTAACCAGCCAGCCAGTACCACGGCTAACAACCGATGGTGGAATTGGCGTCGCGCATCCATATCTTGCGGATGCGTAAAACAAACCCGTTGACTACAATTAAATATAATACATGCACTCTTCAAAATCACAAAAAAATGAATTTAATGTTTGCTTGATTTTAATATTTAATATAGAAAACGAAAGATTAACCTCAAAGAGAGTGACGAAAGAGGCAGCCATCATCGCGAAAGAGTCAGTGATGTCGAAGGTTGGGCTTCCCCATTGGAAAGGATATGGTATGTATATCCTATTGTAATACACATAAAGAGAATAGAAGCAAAATTTGAATATCGAAATATATAGTGGAATCGCCACCAAAAGAAAAAAACATTCGAATAGAAGAACTCACCAAGGAGTGTTGGTGATGAGACCAGTTCGATCTGTACGGCAACTAGTTTGAGTAGTTAGAGGCTTATGGTCATAAACACCACTCGATGTGAGTAGCTGAGCAAACAACCATACCAATGGAATACATATCATCATCCCATAACGGTCGCTTCTTGATCCATCCCAATTCATCCCTTGCTTCATCTTCAAACATCGCGGTAAGTACTACAACCCACAGACAAAACAATAGACGTTAATAAAACATTAGGTCTCGCTTGTTTGTTTGTGTGTTGTGTTTTGTGCTTACATATTATAAGAGACCAATTTTGCTTGCAAATGTAAATGCAACCGTGGAAATTCGCGTTGGCATTGGCAACCTTAATTTCTGAGGTTATATCTATATGAAATTGTCTTTATTTTTATTATCTGTATTTGATTTTTTTTTTTTTTAAACAATGGTTAGAGGTTTACCTGAGTGATAAAAACAAGTAGGATCAACCCAGGAAGTCCCACTTCAACGCAGCTCGCCAACTGGAAAAAAAAGATCTTTTATATCATAATACAATAATATAAAGTATTCACTAATCAACAAAAACATTTACATTGTAAATGGCAAAAATGAGTATATTAAAACATACCAAAGGGAAGCCGATCTGGTAGAGTCCTAGTCCGGTAAATGTTGCCAAAGGAGCAATGGAGCTGTCTCTTATACACATCTAGATGTGTATAAGAGACAGATGTTGTGATGCCTGAGACGCCTCCAAGCATGCCGTTGAGTAATACTCCAACTCCCTACAAAATATTCATTCAAATATTTTATAAGATGATAAAAACGTAGTTAATAAACGGTTTAAAATTGTTTTTTTTTTTTAAAGTGACTAATCAAATTGTTTTTACACTAACCAGCCAGCCAGTACCACGGCTAACAACCGATGGTGGAATTGGCGTCGCGCATCCATATCTTGCGGATGCGTAAAACAAACCCGTTGACTACAATTAAATATAATACATGCACTCTTCAAAATCACAAAAAATTGAATTTAATGGTTGCTTGATTTTAATATTTAATATAGAAAACGAAAGATTAACCTCAAAGAGAGTGACGAAAGAGGCAGCCATCATCGCGAAAGAGTCAGTGATGTCGAAGGTTGGGGTTCCCCATTGGAAAGGATATGGTATGTATATCCTATTGTAATTTCACATAAAGAGAATTAATAGAAACAAAATTTGAATATCGAAATATATAGTGGAATCGCCACCCAAAAAAAAAAACATTCAAATAGAAAAACTCACCAAGGAGTGTTGGTGATGAGACCAGTACGATCTGTACGGCAACTAGTTTGAGTAGTTAGAGGCTTGTGGTCATAAACACCACTCGATGTGAGTAGCTGAGCAAACAGCCATACCAATGGAATACATATCATCATCCCATAACGGTCGCTTCTTGATCCATCCCAATTCATCCCTTGCTTCATCTTCAGACATCGCGGTAAGTACTACAACCCACAGACAAAACAATAGACGTTAATAAAACATTTAGGTCTCACTTGTTTGTTTGTGTTTTGTGTTTTGTGCTTACATATTATAAGAGACCAATTCTTTATCAAAATAAAACCATAACTTTTACTATTTCAAATAAAAATTACTTATTAATTCTAAATGCACAATCAATCACAAAGAGAAAATTAAAATTATTACAGATATATTTTTGTTAGGAAAAAATTGAGAAAGTAAATTTATTATTTTTAAGAAAATTTTGCTTGTAAATGTAAATGCAACCGTGGAAATTCGCGTTGGCATTGGCAACCTTAATTTTTGAGGTTATCTGTATATGAAATTGTCTGTATTTTTATTATCTGTATTGATTTAAAACGGAAAAAAAAAAAAGCAATGGTTAGAGGTTTACCTGAGTGATAAAAACAAGTAGGATCAACCCAGGAAGTCCCACTTCAACGCAGCTCGCCAACTGGAAAATAAAAGATCTTTTATATCATAATGAATAATATAAAGTATTCACTAATCAACAAAAACATTTACATTGTAAATGGCCAAAATGAGTATATTTAAACATACCAAAGGGAAGCCGATCTGGTAGAGTCCTAGTCCGGTAAATGTTGCCAAAGGAGCAATGGAGAGTGGGCTTAGAAATCTAATGATCACACGACCAAAAATATATTTTTATATAATGGTTTGAGTCCCAATTCCTGTAAAGCAATATAACATTAATTATTTACCTGATGATATTTCTCCACACGCCTAAGAAACATACAAGAACTTGGAAACAGCCGGCGATAATCAGAGCCCCTTGTATGCTTCTCATTGTTCTCACAAACCTCTGATTAGTTATGTGATCAAACAGTTTTTAGTAGTAAAAATTAGTTTGTAAAATTATTGATAAAATTAAGGTTAAGACTTACTTCAAAAGGATCCGTGTAGTAGGTGAAGCGGGTTGAGAGAATGATAGAAGTGATAGGTATGATATAAGCATAAGACGCAGCAGCTATCACAGGCAATCGAGTTCCGAAGAAAGACTGGAACAATGTTGTTAATCCAGACACAAATAGCAATGTTTGCATAACTCTAGCCTTCTCTGCCTAAGAAATGTCACAATATAATCCAATATTTATCACTTCTTAAAACATAATCTTCAAAATCGTATTCCATATATTATTTTTTGAAAGCCTTTCTTTAGAATACCATTAAAAACAATAAAAGTAAAGTTATGATCCGTATAGAAACGTGCGTATATGTTAACTAACAACTCCAAACAACAATTGTGAAGAAAACCATCAAATGAATAAATTATTTTTCAAAATCATGATTTAACAATCAAAATATAGAAGCATACAGATTTGTTAATTATTATGAAAAAATATGCTTAGAAGTTTTAAACTTTCCTAAACTTCATATCTTAACAATGAAATTATTTGAAAAGAATATATCAAATAACACCGCATAAAAAAATGAAGTTAGATTAAAACTTACGTCACCACCTCCCATGAGTGGAACTAAGAGACTTGGAATAAGAACTGTGATGCCAAGACTCAACAAATAATGCTGGAAGCCTAACACTACGGCTTCAACTGCAACACCAAAATAATATTATTTACACACAAAAGTTTATTAAACATATATAAACAAACTATTTTTTTTTTTTTAAACATACGCCAAGGAGGAGGACTGTTGACACAATACTGAATCCCGGGGAGTTGTTCTTTCACCGGGTGGGGCTGTAAATCCACCGTGCTATTGCATCCTCCATTGTTGTTAGTGTTTCCGCCACCGCCACCACCGTTGCCGCCGCCATTTGCCATGAACGTTGTTACTGTTTTGTCTTCTTTATTCAAAGTAATCAAATCAATAAAGGGTATCGACCAATTTTTATCCATTAGTGAAAATATTGTATCTACAGTAAGAGAACATGTTTGCCAATCTTTTTCATTACTTTCTCCTAAGAGGCTAAAATGATCGCAAACAACTTGAAAAAGAAAAGAAAATCGTTAAACAAAACAAATAGAGAAGACTTACTTTTAAGAAGGAATATCCACACTAGAGGAAGATCGAAAGAAGCTTTGTTTGGGAGGATCTAGTCGAGGGGTTTGAGAAATTTTTCAAGAGAGTGAGAAGGAGGCGTAGAGTGAAGGAGAAGAAGTCAAAAAGGTTAGGATTTAAAACTCCTAAACTTTCCCCTACTATTATTTTAAAACAAAAAACATAATTTGATTGATTAAAAGAGTACATTTATACAATTAATGTGGTCATAAAAGTCTTAATAATTTCAGTTTTGATATACGAAATTTGAAATACAAATCCTTTGATATTTAATTGACCGTATCCAGAGATTTTTAAATATTCCTTCGCTTTCATCTAATAAATATAATATTATTTATTATGATCTAAATATAAATTTTGAAATCAAAACGAAAATTTGAATAATCAGAGAATTCGAGGCACTTTTCTCTGATTTTCGGCATTTTCGTAAAATAACAATGACACTGGTCACTGGATCTCTTGAAAGCCAAATCCTACGGTCATATTCTTTGTGTGACCAGCACTCCACTCGACATTCCAAAAGACAATCTCATTTGATACTTGGTAAACCAAAAGGCATAACTAACAGTCAAATTTGGAAACAATAGAACCTCATAAATAAAACTGAAGAAGTAAATGTCAAATAGGTTTGAAGTCTCTCTCAAATAACAGTAGTTCTCAAAACATGAGTATATAAATATCTGAACTTCTTTCCTCCCAAAAACACCAAGATCAAGAGAAGCGAGCAACAATGAAGACCTCCATGAGCATTATCACCATCTTATTCGTGACCTTCTCTGCAGTTTTTGTTGCCTCCATGGCCGGGAAAATAAAACCCGAGGAAGCTTGCAAAAGAAGAAACACTGCCCGGTCGCAACCACCGATTAGCTCTTCAGCGGAGCCCAAGATATCTAAGTTCGACACTCTTGCGGACCAATTTTGCAGAGATGTGGGCCGTGCCATCATGTTCTATGTGAGGTTGAATAGAAAGTTCCCATCTCACTACGTCAAAACGTTGTGCAATGTACTTGAAAACGACGAAAAGAAGGTGAAGGAGTATCTCTTAAGGAGATGGTTTGGATTTTCGAAGCTCGCGTCTGGTTTAACTTGTGTTTCTCATTAACATTTTTGTTGTCATTTTAATAGTATTTTTTTAATGTTTCCTATTATTGAGTTGCTTTTTCCATTACAGATTAATTTTTGTGCTTGTTTATGCAGTATAATTGATATTACAATAGGAGAATCAAGGTTTTGGCCACCTAAAATAAATTAATTAGGTTTAATCTCCCGTGTAAATTTGTTTCGCTATTTATATTTGCAGAAAGATTTACAGCGTTAATGTTTAAAAAAAAAAAAAAAAAAATTTACCGCGTCCCCTAATTCTCGCGATTGCCATTTTTTTTAATCGCTATTAATTTTGTTTTGTCTTCCAAACCTTGAGTCCCTGACCCTAGAAACGAAATCAAAAGTAAAAATAAAAAGAAGATGTTGTGTAGGAACAGGAACAAACATGGGTTTCACAATAGCATCGCTGCTTTTCTATTTTTTCTTCTTATTCATTTTCAACACAACATTCTTTCCGTAGATTCCCGATCCTTACGTTTAGCCACCGTTGATACGAGTCACGTTTCCTCGATATCCAAGCCAGAAGGTATTGCCTACGGCGAAAAGACACCGGTATTAGCAGTCTTTATCAGAAAAGGCGGCGGTGGCGGTAAGGGAGGTGGTGGACGCGGTGGCGGTCGCGGTGGCCGCACGGGAGGAGGACGCGGTCGTCTAAGGCAATCTCGCGGCGGGCTAGGCGGGTATCCGTTTTTCGTGGTTTCGTCACACCACCACGCTGATAAGTCAAGCGGTAGTCGGAATCTTGGATGGACAGGCCGTTTCGGTTGGGTGGGCTTATCGGTCTCGGCCGGATTATTTTTTTGTTTCTTAGGGTTAAGTATTTGTTAGAATTCTAATCTTAGGAATGCTTCTTAGATTGATTAGTTTTACAATTCAACTAGTCTTGTACTATCCATTTATTTTTGATGTCAAAACAATGGATTGTGTTTGATTACGAATTTACAAGCGTACGACATTGTCAAAATATGATTTTAATTATCGAAATATCATGACTTCTGAATAATAGCCAACGTCAATATTCATTAAATAGTTGAATACTACATTTGTTTCATTATAAATGGTGTGCTCTTTCTATTTAATGTTGAATACTACACCAAATATAACGCCTAAACCTAAGTTATGGTTCATGCAAAAATCAGAAAAGTACGAAACTTTACCTTTATAGTTTTCTTTTTCTCCTGCTTTTAATAGAAAAATGTAGATTTAAAAAAAAAAAATTAACAGGCTGAGGTGTGATGAAGTTTTAATTAGCTGTTATAACTCTTGATTATATTGACTTATTGTTAAACAGTTAGAATCATGGGTGGAGAATTACGCGGTTTACTACTATTAGTTATATCATTATATGCCTAAACCCGCCGTATTGCAAACAAAAATGTTGCTCTCTAGTTTCCTCCCCTTTGTTAGATAGTCTAGCCAATGAGATTCTGCCATCTCAGCAATACAAGTCCTACCCTTTCTTTTCTCCCGACGATGCTCTGTCTTGTTTTTTGAATTTCTTCCCACTCTCTCTCTCTCTCTCTCTGGAATTTCCTAAAAATAATCCTCGATTTTGGCGAGATAGAGAGAGGCAAAGGCACCGTCGCCGGAAATCTTGAGCTCTCCAGGTATGTCGAAGTCGATTCAATACATGTTTAGAAGCTAATTCCCCCACATCTCGCAGAGATTATGTTGTTGTTTCAGTATTGTCCGAAATCTGGATCAATTTCTTCTCTTTAGGTTGCTATGTTGGCAGAGTCTTACTCTGATTTTGTTTCTGAGAAAGAAAGCGATTGTAACTGCGAATGTGCTGCAGCAATGGAGAGTGAAGGAGGAGGTCCATTTCAGGGAATACTCCGCGATATCGAAGGTAGACGCAAATGCTACAAAGAAGATTGGATTCTTGGCATTAAAAACGGCATAAGGTAACGCTTAAATCGACACCGAATTTCAAAATTTAATCCTTTATGTTGATATGTGTATTGATGTCAGAATATTGAATCCTTTATGTTAATTTTTCACCAGAATTTTGGCTCCGACTTGTTATATTTTCTTTGCCTCGTCTCTTCCCGTAGTTGCCTTTGGCGAGCAATTAAGTAAACATACAGGTATTGTTACAAATATTTCTTCCCATGTTTCTGCTATTTATGAATATCTCCTAAGAATTTACCTCTAATGATGATTTCTATTCAACTCGTGTTTTAAAAAGGCGGGGCTCTGAGCGCAGTGGAAACATTAGCTTCTACTTCGATCTGCGGAATCATCCACTCGGTTTTTGGTGGACAGCCATTGTTGATACTTGGTGTTGCAGAGCCGACCATCATAATGTATACTTATCTTTACAGTTTCTGCATTAGTAGACTGGATATTGGTCGGGAGCTTTACCTCGCTTGGACGGCATGGTAATGACTAACAACTAAATAATTAAACCTTGTTCCTTACTTAGGAATGAGTAAATGTCTCTGTTTTCTGAGAGTTCTGTTTTTTTTTTTTTTGCTAATTTCTGCAGGGTTTGTGTATGGACTGCAGTTTTGCTTATCCTTCTTTCGATATTTAACGCGTGCGGAATCATCACGAGGTTTACTAGAATCGCTGGGGAACTCTTTGGCATGTTGATTGCTGTTCTCTTCTTACAAGAAGCTATCAAGGTACAAGCCAGTGCATTGTCCACGGTTAGGTTAATTAGCCATATATATGTTACAATTAACATGCTTAGTTATATACATATATGCAGGGATTGATTAGCGAGTTTCATGCCTCCGAGAGTGAAAATCATGAATCAGGAGAGTCAGATTTCCTCTCGTTGTATACAAATGGGTTGCTTGCGGTAATTTTCTCGCTAGGCCTTGTGATCACGGCGCTAAAGAGCAGGAGAGCGAAATCTTGGAAATACGGGTTTGGTACGCCATTGTCTATTTGCATTACAGTACCTTAAGGTGTGTGTATATATTCACTTAGACCGCTAAACAACAGGGTGGCTTCGGAGCTTTATTGGAGATTACGGTGTTCCCTTAACGGTCTTGCTCTGGACTGCATTGTCTTACTTGATTCCTAGCAATGTCCCTCCAAGTGTTCCTCGAAGACTGTTTTGTCCTCTTCCATGGGAGCCAGCTTCATTGTACCATTGGACTGTAATCAAGGTAAGATCTAAGATCCGAAAATGCTACTACGACTAATCCAAACGCAAAACAAAACTATGTACTTGTAGAAATAAGCAAAACTTGTTATGTGCAGGACATGGGGAAGGTACCAGTAATGTATATCTTTGCTGCGTTTATACCTGCTGTGATGATAGCTGGACTTTACTTCTTCGACCACAGTGTAGCTTCACAAATGGCTCAGCAGAAAGAGTTCAATCTAAAGAACCCTTCTGCTTACCACTACGACATCTTCTTGCTCGGAATTATGGTGTGCTTTGACGATTTTAAAAAAGCTGATTTCAAATATATTTTTTTCATGGTATAGCGAAAAGTTTGAGATCTTGTTGTTATGGTGATTTATAGACTTTGATATGTGGACTACTTGGACTTCCTCCTTCAAATGGTGTTATTCCTCAGGCTCCAATGCACACAAAGAGTCTTGCGGTTCTCAATCGACAGGTAAGATCAGAATATATGAGAAGAAGAAAGAGTTAAACCAGAGATGTTATATTCTTACAACTTCAAACATGGCTTGTTTTTGCAGCTGACACGCAAGAAAATGGTGAAGAGTGCAAAGGAGTGTATGAAGATGAAAGCCAGCAAATCAGAAATATATGGGAGAATGCAAAGAGTGTTTATAGAGATGGAGACATGTTCACCTCAGGTTAATAATGGCCTCTCCTATGTCTATCTATAGAATAATCTGAAAATTCCGCGTCAAGAAAAGAATTTGGAAATAAAAAGAATAAAACTTTATGCAGCTCTGTTCAGTAGCCACGGATTTGAGAGACTTGAAAGAAGTTGTGATGAGACCGGACGAAGGAGGAGATACAAAAGGAAAATTCGATCCCGATGTGCATATTGAGGCTCACTTGCCGGTTAGAGTAAACGAGCAAAGAGTGAGCAATCTGTTGCAATCATTACTAGTGGGTTTAACACTCCTTGCTGTGCCAGTCATCAAGATGATCCCAAGTTCAGTTCTTTGGGGTTACTTCGCTTACATGGCAATAGACAGCCTCCCCGGAAACCAGTTCTTCGAGAGGTTGTTGCTTCTCTTCATTCCTCCAAGCCGGCTTTTCAAGTGAGTTAAAAGCTTTTTCTTTCTTTGCTTTCCTTTAGTTAATTTTGACAGAGAGAGAGAGAGAGAGAGAGGTTTCTCAATCATTGGTTTGCTTCTAATGCAGAGTCTTGGAAGGAGCACACGCTTCGTTTGTGGAGTTGGTACCATACAGAATGATTGTGACATTCACACTTTTCCAGTTGGTTTATTTTCTCTTGTGCTATGGCATGACATGGATTCCTATGGCCGGGATCTTTTTCCCGGCGCTCTTCTTTCTACTCATAAGTATAAGGGAACACTTGCTCCCCAAGATATTCGATCTCCAGCACCTTCAAGTGTTAGATGCTTCTGACTATGAAGAAATAGTGGCAGCACCTATACAACAACAGTCAAGTTTCGCATACCGGGTAAATTTTGCTCTTATCTCAATGAGTTTCATTTTAGTTAGGGGCTTTCTGTGAACAAGTGTGTGATACCTTTTAAACCATTTCGTGAGCAGAAGCTGGGATCTTCTCGTCATTTATCAGAAGGTGAAGATGAGTTTTACGACGCAGAGATATTGGACGAGATGACTACTAGTAGAGGCGAAATCAGGATCCGGACCATAAGTTTCAAGGAGGTGGTAATCAAAAAAAAATATTTCATATCTATATTTCCTCACAATTTTCAAGGTTTTGGTTAACCTAATCCAAAGAAAATAATTATGTTTCAGGTGCACACGGAGCCTGAAGAGAGGCGTGTAACCTTTGAACCACATTGAAACCACAATCGTTTGCAGTTGTTTTTGTATACAAATGTATATGTGCATATGCATACATCTACTATGTTATAAACTGTCTTGTAGTGGAAATCAGCAATTATATCCTCAAATCTTGGCTATCGCATTCAAATTATCCAGCACTTGTTGCATGGATGGTCGTTTCTTCGGGTCTTCCTCAAGGCATTGTTTTATAAGCTTGTACATAAGTCTTCCCGCTTCAAGAGGATAACTATTCTCTAAATCCGGATCAACCATCTCCGCAATGTCTTCCTTGTCATTTCGTATGGCTTCCTTTGCTAGGATTATGCGCCGACTTTCGAGACCAGTTAAGGTCTCCAGTAGTATAACACCAAAGCTGTACACGTCCCCCGCCATGTGGAACCTCCCTGCAGATGGTAATTGCATACTGTTAAAAGTTTGTGTCTCTAAACTTAACGTTTGTTGTAACTTAAGAGAGTAGGAGAGGAAGCAGAGGATTGTTGTTGCCTGAGGAAAAGTATTCGGGAGGTGCGTAGTGAAATCTAGCTGGTTCATCTTCATTGGAGGGGACATGCGACCGGCTATCGAGAGAAGCTTGCGTTGAAATCCTAACATATCCCAATGCATGCCATTTGTAAAGGTAAGGAGCAAGTTTTCAAGAAAAAGGCGAGGCAGATATATCGAAACCATACCGAATCGAGCAGTATTTTCGAAGCTGTGAGATTTCCACGGTAGAGGCCGGTGCTCTTCCTAGAGTGCAAGAAGGTGAGACACTGAGCCGCGCCTATAGAAACCTTAAGCCTAATCTCCCACGGCAATGACTTTGGACGAGTCTCTGTGGTATTATACAAACCATTAAGGCCCAAAGGAGATGAATAAACAAAAAAAATTGTCTTAAATTCCTAACCTCTACAGATGTGACGCTCTAAGCTTCCGTTTGGTAAGTATTCAGAAACGATGAGCAAGGTATGACGATCCGAACCGTAGCCAAAGAGCTTCACCAAGCTTGGATGAGAGTTGAGTCGTAGAAACTCAAAGTCAACCTACAAATCTCAGCTCTTATTTTACATATATAGATGGTGAGTTATATAATAATGAATCCTGCCTTGTAAATCATTATGACTTACAAGCCACTCTTGCAAAGCTTGTTCGTCGGGTAAGTAACAAATCTTAAGGGCGACGGCCATGCCAAACCCTTCCTTGGCCGGAGATAAGGTCATGCGATTGATGTATCCCCTCACTACTCCGCCGAAGCTATCTTTTATTACCATATCCTCTCCGAAATCCTTAGTTGCTTTCTTCAGCTCCGCCACGGTGAAGACTTTTGCACCTATAGCTATAGAAATAATATACCTAGAATCAACTAGAACTGAACAAAACCTCTATACACATAGATTTCCCTTGTACACAAGATACCTGAAGCTGTAGCAAGTTGTTGGGTGGAAGAAGAGAGACAGTTTCCCATTCCGGTTCTGAGTTTGAGGAAGAAGACGATTTACCTTTTTGATTCAATAGAGTAGTAGGCAGGCCCGGCCCAAACATAAACTGGACCCTGTGCCAAAAAAAATGTTAAAATCAAACTTATTTGTATGTTTTAAAAATTTGGACCCTCAATTGCACAATTTTTAAAAAATTTGGACCCTAAAATGTAATAAAAAATTGATGAAAATGGTGGGACCCTGTGCTTTTGTACCGTGGGCACACCCCTAAAGCCGGGCCTGGTAGTAGGGTGTGACGACGACTAAGCTGCTCTCGATTTTGATAAGTCAACGTAATCGCGTTGAATTCACCAAAGTGGGGTCCACGTTTCTTTTGACAAAATCAATGGCGAGCGAATACGACACCGTTCTTTTGTCAGATGTCTCTCGATCCTTCTTCTTCCTTCCTTCCTTCCCGGGTAAAAAAATAGAGTATACAATTAGCGAAAGCAGCTCCATCGCAATCGCATTTCGACGTACTGTATTTGCAGGTTAAAGATATGGCGTCGTTTCTCCAGAGTTTAGTAGATCCGAGGAAGAATTTCTTGGCTCGTCTGCACATGAAGTCCGTCTCTAACCGCCTCCACAAATACGGTACACACTCTCTCTCTCTCTCTCTCTCTCTCTCTCTCTCTCTCTCTCTCTCTGGAACGGATCCTACTTCTTCTGTTGATTTTTTGAATATATGAATTTTAGGTCTCAGATACGACGATCTCTACGATCCTTTGTACGATTTGGACATTAAGGAGGCGCTTAATCGGTTGCCCAGAGAGGTGGTTGATGCTCGGAACCAGCGTCTTAAGCGTGCAATGGACCTCTCCATGAAACACGAGTACCTCCCAGATCATCTCCAGGTATGTCTTCAGACTGAGTGAGACAGAGCTGAGAGATAGCCTATGGAGTGTCGAATTCGATCCGTTGATATAGCTGCTTTCTCTGGATTTATCATCTGTAATCAATCAGTGCTTGCAGATATATGGTGGAGATATGGTGTTCTACAGATTTCAATTACTTTTCAGTTTCTATTAGGATCAAGAACATTCTGTGTTTAGAGAGTTCTTTTTTTTAACAACCTTACATATAATAAGCCTTTTTGGTTCCTTAGTACAGTATAGCCTTTGTAGCATAATCGTAACCTCATAAGCTTTTTTGAAAATATTGTATCACGTTTGTCTTTAGTGTACCATTCCACAGGCTGCAACATATGACACTCCTCGTGACTGAGGAAAGCTTGCCAGATTTAGTACACTTTCTTCCACCTTTTTTCATGAAAGAAACGTTTCTGATATGGTGCTTTTAACTGTGACATAGAAGCTTATGCAAACCTTTCTCTTTCTTTGTCTTTTACAGGCACTGCAGACACCATTCAGGAGCTACCTCCAAGAAATGCTGGCACTTGTAAGTCCCATGCGATTTCTTGTAAGAACGAAACCAGGATTAAGCCAACTTTGTTTTGCCTGCAAACCACCATATGCTGATTTGATTTTCACGAATATTCGTATTCATATTCATATCTCCAGCTGCTTGATTATGATGTTCGAAAGTGAATATGTTTTCTCCATCCACTGCTTGCTTATATAATTCTAATGAACTTGTATCATGAAGTTTAGTTTTCTGTATCTTGTCGTGTTAGAGGAATCTTATAGAAAACTTCTTACGCCTTCGTGTGCAGGTGAAGCGGGAGAGAGCTGAGCGAGAGGCTTTGGGAGCTCTACCTCTCTACCAAAGAAGCATTCCTTAAGCATGTTAGTCTCTCTTGTGCTATATAATAAGGCAACTGAACAAAACAGATTCTAATCTTCTCCCTGTTTTTATTACTCTTTAGGCTTCAAATTCAATCTACCACACAATTTGGTTTGTATGGCTATTATGTACGGGTCTTGTAAACACTGTACTTTTATGTATAAGATTGTATGATATTGATGTGTAATGAAAGCTATGATTGAGCAATGGAGTGCAGAAGGGGAGAGAGTCTTGTTACAACAAAAAAGGAGGTTAGGTGTTCATGTTTACAAAGTTCCTCAAAGATGTCATTTTAAACATTTTTTACATGAATCATGTACAGCGATGCTTTGCACGGGCTCTGGTGAATGAGTCTGAGGTAGATAAGAAGAATAAGATAAGGTGTTATATTTAATAGAGTGGTCTAGGAGTAGAAAGTGATATGGATTTTTATTTGAAGACATGTCCATGTGAGTCACATTAAGCACAGGAGGGGCAGGCCTAAATCATTAATACACTTAACAACAACAAAAAAAAGACAATAATGTTGAATTAAATGTGAGTAATTGCCTCCTAGTCTTTTTTTTTTCTCACTTGCCAACTACTACTGTTGTTGATTTTGATTATTAGATCGGTTTCTTTTGTTTAGAAACTTTTGTAATTTGCGTTCTTCGTCACTTGATTGATTCTGAATACTTGTTGATATAATTGGAGTGGCACGATCAAAAAGCCCAACTGGTTTTTGAGCGGATCTTGGTGCTTCTATGTTCAAATTTAGACTGGCCAACTAAGATTTACGCATGATTCAAAATTTGACTACTTATTTTTCGCCATTGCGCTCCAAAGCATTCGATAACTTTGGCTTTGAACTACACAATCTCTAACTCATTTACCTAATACTTCATAAGTTATATGTGAATATAACCGACAAATATTTTTGTCTTTACTATAATTAACAAAAGATAATAATACTAAAAGGTTATCGATAGTTTTTTGTGAATTATTTAGGCAAGTGATGAGGCTCATGGGCCCGTAAAAGAGTAAAAGAAGTGTACAAGGAGGAGGAGACCAAGGCATGATCCTCCCTTTTGCGCTCTCTTCTCGCCCTCTTCTTTTTTTTTTCTATACGGGTCCCATTCGTTCGTTACCCACTGACCCCCCACCCACGTTTCCGACGGTTTCTCGTCTTTTTTTTGGGCTCTTCTCTCCATCGTATTATTCTTCAAGTCCTAATCAATTTTTGTTCGATGATCTATAGTAGAATAATGCCTGAAATGGTTACAATCTTAGTATCAAGTATCAACACATTCGAATTTAATACTACTCGATCTTAATCCGAAAATTGCCACATACTAATTAATCTCATAACGTTAGCTTTGCAACTTCTCTCGTTGCAATGATTTTTTTTTTTTTTGCTAAAGAAGTTGCAATAATTTTTGTCTTTTTTTTTTTCTTTTTTTTTTTGATTTTTGAGGTTAAGGGTTCCTTCTAGTTTGGCATGGTTAGTTATTATTTTTGATTTTTGACGTTTTAATGCACAACATAAGTTTTTTTTAACAAAACCCGTCTAATTTGAACGGTGTAAGAAATACATGCCGAGTTTTTTTAATAGTATGATTTAAATATATTTGTGTAGCCGCCAAAAGCAAATATCAAAATGTTAATATACTCTCTCTGTTCTTTTATATTTGTTGTTTTAAAGATTCATTTTTATTTCAATTTATTTGTTGTTTTTGACACTTTTTATGTAAAATTAATAAAGTAGCATTGGAATCTGGATAAAAACTTTTTCAAACGATTCTCTTTCCAAAAAGTGACTACTTTATTTATTTAAAAGATGATTGTAATTACTTTTTTGTAATTAAATGAGTTTTTTAATATACGTGAATTATGTTAAAACAACAAACAATACGGAACGGAGAGAGTATATACTAAGAGCAAGAACAATAGTAAATCTCATTTAAGATTCTTAGCAATTTTTTATTGTGAATTTAATTTAAGAATTTTCAATTTATTTTTCCTTTTCCAATGGTAAAACTTTTGATGAGGTTTTTAATAAAAAAAAAATTTGATTTGATTTTTATTTTATGAAAAAATTATTTGATTTATTGAAACATAAAAAAAGTTTTATTTGTTTCCCATAAAAAAAATATCGATTCACTCTCTTTCAGACACGTGTCACTAAGATACATATTTTAAACATTACTTAAAATTTTTATTTAAGATACAATTTTCTGATTAAAACCCAATTTTTATTTATTTTTAAACTTTAATTACTTAAGAACCTAACCTAAATTCATGGTCTAAAACGTAATTATACAACGATGATGCCTTATCCACATGCCATTAACACATGTAAACACTTCTAAGTCTAATAAGATTGTGAAAATTATTTTAGTAATCATACATATCTGAATCTACGTCGCATATCTGATTAATTGTGAATACTAACTGTAGAAGGCCATTTTTGTCGTTTTGATGGAATTTCGGTGGAGATACTAGAATCGTTTATCGTGCATGGCATGTGTGTTACACCAAGAAACAAAAGTTCAAAGAGTTTTATTTCTCATTTTTAGTAACTTTAAAGTCTTTTTGTCTTCTTTGATTTGTCTCTTCGTGCGTTTTTTTTGTTTTGTTTTATTTGCTGTATTTTTAATTTTAAAATTAGAAATGATAAATGTGCAAGGCTGTAATGGCTAAGAAGGGCGCCGTTCACTGGCTTAAAAATGCGGTTTCCAAAGTCGGCCGGAACCAGAGAAATGGCCTCAGAAATTCAGAATTTGCCTTTATAAGCCCAAGAAAGGGCAACTGATTTAGCGTTTCAATTTCTTCTGTTTTCATTTCCCAAAGGAATGTATTTTTCTAAATTATCCAAAATTAATTAACATAAACCACATCGTACTAATTAATATTCTCTCCATATTGTTTGTTGTTTTAACATAATTTATGCATATTAAAAAATTTATTTAATTACAAAAAAAAATAATTACAATCATCTTTTAAATAAAGAAAGTAGTCACTTTTTGGAAAGAGAATCGTTGAAAAAAGTTTTTATCCAGATTCTAATGCTACTTTATTAACTTTACATAAAAAGTGTCAAAAACAACAAATATAAACAGAAATATAAACAGAAGAAGTATATATTTTCGGTCCTCCCCAGTCACCGCCTCACCGAGATATGACTATATAAACAGTACTAAAAATAATAGCATTAACCTAATAATAAAAGGGATTACACACTCTTTTATAAGGTTCCAAATCTCTGGAAAGGAGTGACGTGACGACCCCACGTGGGATACGCAAACCACAGTGGCACAAATTCGTAATAAATAGCAACCTCCAGGGGCACTTTAATAGTTCCAGCTCCTTATAAGCAATCGCCCCAAGTCTCTTTGTTAATTACTACTTTCTGCACTAAACACACTCATCTCTTTTCTCTCGAGACGTTCCATTACAATGGGAGGCGTCACCGTCGTGTCTCTCTTCCTTCTTCTCATCGCCACCGCCAATTCTGCCGCTGTCTCCTTCCGTGACGGTAATTTATTTTTACACCTATGCATACACACAGTTATAATTTGTCTTCCCTTAATTCATATTTACTTACTATAAAGAAAGTAAATGTTTTTTTGAAGAAAAAAACTCGAATTCTTTCTCTACTTATTGACTTGTTATCCTCTCTTTTGAATCGTTGGGTACAGTAAGTTATGGCCATCTCATTAGTCAAGGCTACTTAATTTTTTTTCACAAATTTAATGAAAAATAAGTGGCGAAAAACCAATTTCATTTTTAGAGGAACCGATAAAAAAAGAAGAAGTTAAAGTCAAAGTAATCAGTATAATGTCGGTAACTAAAAACTTGTCATTATTTGTCTGAATGGTTATGATCATATTAGTGTACTTGCCTCTGCTACAATAGTACCGAAACGAATTTGAATTTTAGATATTTCTTCAGATGTTAGAATTACAATTTTACCCCGTTTCTGACACAAACACACCGCAATAAAGTTTTTGGACATTTCCAATCAATGAAGTTTAGTGGGTCCATCACGAAAGCTAATCCATGTTATTACAGGCCCAGTTAGGCTGTCTCTCGGACACCCTCACGTGCCTATTACTTTTTAACAATTTGTTTTAATAAGATAACAACAATTCCTAATATTACCGAGGGCAATTTGGTAATTTGAAACAGGTATGTTACCGAACGGCGACTTCGAGCTAGGACCAAAGCCATCGGACATGAAAGGAACCGAAGTGTTGAACAAAATGGCAATCCCGAACTGGGAAGTCACAGGTTTCGTCGAGTACATAAGCTCAGGACACAATCAAGGAGACATGCTTCTCGTCGTTCCCGCCGGAAAATTCGCAGTGAGGCTAGGAAACGAAGCATCGATCAAGCAAAGGCTCAGAGTGGTGAAAGGAATGTATTACTCGCTCACTTTCAGTGCCGCGTGAACTTGCGCTCAAGACGAACGGCTCAACATCTCGGTGGCGCCTGATTCGGGGGTGATTCCGGTACAGACGGTGTACAGTAGCAGTGGGTGGGATCTATACGCTTGGGCGTTTCAGGCGGAGAGTGAGATCGCAGATGTAGTGATTCATAATCCAGGCGAGGAAGAGGATCCAGCTTGTGGACCACTCATTGATGGTATTGCCATGAGAGCTCTTTACCCTCCCCGACCAACCAACAGTAAGTACTAGTATATACATACTCTGTTTCTTTTTAGTTCCTGAACATGTGATGTTATGAAATTATTGGGGATGGGGTTAAAAATCTTACCGACATTCACCTAATTGAAAATGAATTTGTTTTAACAAAACCGAATAAAGCGAGTTTTAATCGATTAGATTTTGGTTTTGTGTTTGTTTGGTTACGAATTTTCCAAGCGTTTTTTTTTTCTTTTTTTTCGGTTCGGCTCTGTTTTTATTTTTTAATCAAATATAATTTTAATTTTTAAAGAAAGTGTAAGATACAAACTGTCTTTTATGCTGCTGGTTCAGTTATAGATAAAACGAATCCATTTAAAGTTTCTAACCATGTTAAGATTTAGTTCGGTTTTTGGGCTAGTATTTCGATTTCGTCACCGAATTAGATTGGTCTATCATAGTTTTAGTATTTCTAAACGGGATCAATAGAACAGAATAATGATGATTTTGTCTTATGTTTGATATGATAGAGAACATTTTGAAAAACGGAGGATTTGAAGAAGGTCCATTAGTACTACCCGGCGCCACCACAGGAGTGCTGATCCCACCGTTCATAGAAGACGACCACTCTCCTTTACCCGGTTGGATGGTCGAGTCTCTCAAAGCCGTCAAGTACGTAGACACTGAACACTTCTCAGTCCCACAGGGTCGCCGAGCCATTGAGCTAGTGGCCGGCAAAGAGAGCGCCATCGCTCAAGTGGCTCGGACCGTCATTGGCAAGACTTACGTCCTGTCATTTGCGGTTGGAGACGCCAACAACGCTTGCAAAGGATCAATGGTGGTTGAGGCTTTTGCGGGAAGAGATACGCTTAAGGTCCCTTACGAGTCACGTGGCACGGGAGGGTTCAAACGAGCCTCAATCCGGTTTGTGGCTGTTTCGACCCGAACTAGAGTTATGTTTTACAGCACTTTCTATGCTATGAGGAGCGATGATTTCTCGTCCTTATGTGGACCTGTGATTGACGACGTCAAGCTTATAAGCGTTCGTAAGCACTAGAAGAATGAACCTTATAATTACAAGAAATGAAGTTTGTGGGCTTTAATTTTTAATTATTGTCTTTTGGTGTGTTTTTGATTTTATTTCAAAAGAAATATGGTGGAAAAGGAGAGGTTTATTTACGCGGTAGGGTTATTATATATGCAGATGGGGCCTTGCTGATATTGTATTTTCTTGTATGAGAAGGCAAAAGAAACTTTGCCGTTTACGCTTTATGGAGAGTTCTTTACAAACTTACAAGAATAAAAGTGTATGCATATCTAATATATGAGTAAATGAGAATTTCAAATCATTTGAAACAAATATAACATTCTAGGGAACAATTATATCACCACTTAGAAGGGAACTTCATACCAAGCATCCATTAATCCAGCGAGTCAAAAGAAAGCTCTTAAGTTGGACTACTAAACATATCTATATAAACACTGAGAATTACTTAATTTTGCTGCAAATGTTTCATCTTCCTGAACATTAGTATTTGGGTTGCTAACGAGATGATTGTGTTACTCTTAGAGAGTCTTATTAGTTAAGTTTGACCAAACCAGAAAACCCTCATAGTACGAACATAAGTACTTTCCAAATTGCACCAAACCAAAAGAAGAAGAAGAATTTTAGCATGCAAGTTCGTTAAACCAATATAAAAGGATCACATTTAGCAATACAATAGTAAGTTGGTAAACACCAAGTTCAGAAAGCTAACTCATAGGAAGGAGAGGAAGGAGGCTAGAGAGGACACGGTCTCCTCATTCATCGACGAAATGCACTCTAACAGCCGTAACCACACCTCCTGACCGTTCAAGTTCACATACCACAGTGTCACCTTCTTTAAGCTTGTAGTTTCGACATAGAGCCGCCCAGCCATTGAAACAAGGGTTACGGCCGTAGATCTTAGTGACAGCCTCGTGTTTTTCTTTGCCAATAAGGTAATACATGGTGGATTTATGGGGACCAAACTTCAAGTCATACTTTTCAATCACCGGATGGCTCACATACTACTTGCACAAACATGGAAAATATGGAAAACACAAGTCTTAGCTTTAAAAGGCAGCAAGCATAAACTGAAAATTTTGTGACGAGATCATATATCTTAAAAACCGAGTCTGCAAAGAAACTATAAGCGCTGCTATTATTACCAGAACATCGATCTTTTTCGTCAGGGTCTTCACAAAGTAAGGGTTTTTGGGATTTAAGAGGTATCTCTCAGGGTTTGTGACAGGAGTACAACCCTGTCTCGCTCGACTTGCTGAAAACAGAAACGAAAAGAATCAAACTTGGAAAAAATAGTTTTGAGTTTGAGAAACACGAAGATAGTTTTGTTCGATATGAATGGTCTAACCAGAGGTAGAGGTAGAGGGATGGGTTTCCTGGTGAGAGTTCTGGGGCTTAGGGTTAAGCAGTTCAGCTTCGGGCTCAGCTTCAAGAGGTGCTGAGATGATCTCTTTCATGGGCTGCAAATCATTTTTATAGATTCGCACTTCAAGATTCATCGTGTCCTCGTGCGTGAAGAACAAAACATCATGCGGACCTAAAAAGTTGTCATCCACAAACTCATCCCAATCTTCTTCTTCCATAACCAGACCATTCTTGTCTCGCTGGAGCCAGAGTTGCCAGGAATTGCCCCAACGGACACTAAACACCAGTCTGTGCTCAAAAGCCCCAGGCGTACTTTTCACAAACTCTTCCGGAATAATCCTCTTCATAAACCCAGAAATCAGAACAGTTGACAACAACAAACAATACTGGCATTAGAAGAGGAAACATGAGAGTGAAAGCTATAGCTTTCCAAAGCAAAACACAAGCTCAAAAGCTTGGTTTGTAGATAAAGCAATGCAGAGAAAAGGTATGATAAAGACTAGGGAAACCAACACTATAGCAGAAAGAATGCAGAGACCTGCGATGTAAAGCTAGCCATAACAGGAGATAAACACAGGTCAATAATTAACAAAAAAAGTTCACAAAAGAAAAGCAAAAAGCAGAACAAGAAGCAGGAGGCATTGTGCCACTATCCTATATATCCTCCTTAGGGAGATATAAAAAACTCCTCAAAGTCTCTTGAAAGAAAGAAAGATGTGAGCTCTTTCGAACAACAACAAACAATAAATTGTCTATAAAAAGGTGTAAATAAAAACATGAAAGGATTATTTGGTCTTACTGTTCTAGCAACAACATTGAAAGCAAAGCGAAGAAGCAATTCAATAGAGGACATGTTTAAGGTAAACTAAGACCAGTGAGTAAAAAAAACCAGAGCAGCTCTATTTTTGAGGAATTTGGGACTAATATAATATTGAGTTACCATGGATTTAGATTTCCAACTTTCTCCCAAAGGCAGAGACTTCCAGAAGCTAGGCTTGCTCACATCTTCGTGGAGCTTATCAAAAAAACAATTGGTCGGCATTTTCTCAGTTTTTTCCGTCACCTTCAAAGCGGGATCTGTCCTGAAATCAAGGTTTGTAAGTGAAGATGGAGATGACTTGCATGCGTAGTGCGTAGTATAATCAAAGCCACAGTAAATTAAAAAAACGTTAATGCGTTATTTCGCCTTTCTCACTTCACCTCGCCGATTTGTGTATTTTTCGATTGCTAAACCCTAAGCATTAGAAAAGAAAGCAATGTGTACGGACAATGGGGAAAAATCCCCAGGTTGAAATTGGGATTGCAGTGTTTGTTTTCCGAGAAAAACAAATAAAAGAAATGCGTAAAATGCAAGTAATTGCTTTAAAGTAACGTTGCGGAAGACCTAAAATTGCCGGAGAGTGAAATGCACGCACCGTCACAGTAGAAGAAGCCTCCCCCTCGCTGCGGCTTACTCCTCTCTTTAAAGTCCGTTCAGGTCTCTCTGCCCAATGTGTGAGAGAGAGAGAGAGAGAGAAACGCATCAAAGCAAAATTGACAATTGTACTGTCACTTTGACTAGTTGTACGGAAAAAGGTTGTTCAAACATTTTCACTGGGCCAACCAGGCCCATTCAAAAGTGGGCCATAATAATAGTGTATAATATGTCATCAACAACAAAACAGAGAGGACACGGAGGTAACAGAGAGAAAAACGATTCGTTCGATTCAGCAAACAAATTAATAATAAATTAATAATAGTGTACAATAAGACCAACCCCAATGTTAACATGGTCTAAACTATAGTTCTTAATAATAAAATAAATTAAAAAAATAGTTATAGGTGTCTTTAACTTTAAGATTAGTGTCTAAAATAAGACTTTTTTTCTAAATTAAGACCCTTTACGTGGCACTACGTGATTGGATGAAAAAAATATAATGGGTGAATTTAAAAAAAAAAAAAATTTTACTTAAATTTTTTAAAAAATATTTTTTTACTTAATCCAAGCTTTTACTTAAATTTAAAAAAAAAAAAATTTATTTTTAAGACACCGATCCAAACTGTCTTCATTGTATAATGAAAAACAACAAAATATTACAAAATATTTTATATCTATAAAATACACAAAATATTAATATTTAATCAATAAGACACCACACTAAAATATTTCTATTGGGCTTGCTGATGCATGGTTATGCCATGCCATGTCGCAAAAAAACGGAATAAAACGGAATGGGACCATAATTGGTCGCGTCACTTGGTGCTTCCTATTGTACCGGCCATGGATTTATCGTTGGCTGCTTATTTTCTTGAGTTAAATTAGGGGAGTTGTATTTCTTTTTCTTTTCCACTTGGGCAACTTTTTTTATTTATTATTATTAATTGAATTATTGTTCGGTTTAGTAATAGAACCACACCCTTGTTCGGTTTACTGATAAAACTTTTTGGTAAATTTGGTTTACTAATAAATCCATGGGTTATCCCACTAGTTTGTCTTTTTTTATCACCCTCAATCAAAGTGGTTCCATTCTGACCCAAAAAAATAATAATTTCAAAGTTTGCCAAAGGCGTAAATAAAAGGAGTTAAACCAAATATTCATGTACTCTTTCTTTTTTTTTTGGTTTTTTGAGAAAATTATTCATATACTCATATATTATGTGATATTGGACGAGATGACTACTAGTAGAGGCGAAATCAGGATCCGGACCATAAGTTTCAAGGAGGTAATAAAAAAATCTTTCGTATCTATATTTCCTCACAATTTTCCCGGTTTGGTTAACCTAATCCAAGAAAATAATTATGTTTCAGGTGCACACGGAGCCTGAAGAGAGGCGTGTAATCTTTGAACCACATTGAAAACACAATCGTTTGCAGTTGTTTTTGTATACAAATGTATATGTGCATATGCATACATCTACTATGTTATAAACTGTCTTGTAGTGGAAATCAGCAATTATATCCTCAAATCTTGGCTATCGCATTCAAATTATCCAGCACTTGTTGCATGGATGGTCGTTTCTTCGGGTCTTCCTCAAGGCATTGTTTTATAAGCTTGTACATAAGTCTTCCCGCTTCAAGAGGATAACTATTCTCTAAATCCGGATCAACCATCTCCGCAGTGTCTTCCTTGTCATTTCGTATGGCTTCCTTTGCTAGGATTCAGAAACGATGAGCAAGGTATCAGGATCTGAACCGTAGCCAATGACCTTCACCAAGCTTGGATGAGAGTTGAGTTGTAAAAACTCAAAGTCAACCTACAAATCTCAGCACTAGTTTACATATAGATGGTGAGTTTTAACATAATGAATCTGTCTTGTAAATCATAATGACTTACAAGCCACTCGTGCAAAGCATCTTCGTCGGGTAAGTAACAAATCTTAACGGCGACGGCCATGCCAACCCCTTCCTTGGCCGGAGATCATCAGGCTATAGAGGTTCCCAATGATCAAATAATATTTTGATGTTTTCTAAATTCTACAACAGGACAGGTGAGATCAACAGTGGTTACGTTCTAGTTCACTAGATTATTTGAGAGTTGATTTAGCCATATGGAAATATTATCTGATAAGTAATGATGGATAGATAAGTTCGCTTATCTGATAGTTCACTAGATTATTTGAGAGTTGATTTAGCCATATGGAAATATTATCTGATAAGTAATGATGGATAGATAAGTTCGCTTAACAAAGCAGTCAAGCTCTTACTCTGTATCCTCCACGGCCTCACTGATCATCTTGTCAAATTTGAACTGTAATCACACCCATCAGTGGCAGTGAATTGTTCAAGTCCTTCCTTTTCTTGCTCCAGAATTTTGGATGATGGTAGACTTTTCCACAAGTGCTTGCAAAAAGTTGAGCACCCCATACACATTCCATGCCTGAGATTGTAGTCAGGTTAAGCTACCTTTACATTCATTATGATGAGAATCAGAAAAACCAAATGACCATAGCTCACGATATCATCAAGCGGAAGAATATACCTTTTCATTCTGTTTCTGCAATGCAATTTCCTGCTCTGTTTTGTTCTTCATCTTTGCTCTGTATTGACAGAAACTTTGGAACTGATAAGTCAAACTCATCCACCATATCCTACAACTACTGGTTGGGTATCTGCATATTCACTAAGCCGTGCAACACCACCTACCAAATTCCACAACAAACACTCATATACATCACAATTAGTCCATATCGGGTAAATGAAGAGCTACTGTTCAAACTTAAAAAACCATCTTCAAAATTACGAATTGCATTCGATTGTCTTCAAAACCATCAACAAACACTCTCACTTCTTCCTCTCACTCCTCTCACTTCTCTCTCGTATTATCAAAATTCACAACTTCAAAATGGCATTCGATGCACAATATGAGGATCAAAATCAGTCTCAAATCTTTCTTTCTAATCCTCCTCATCGTTTTCTCTATTATAGCTATAGGGTTTTCCTTCTTGTCGTGCTTCAAGAGGTACCGAAAAGGTAACAAGACAGTGCAAATCTCGCCGGGTAACATCGAGATGGCGTGAGAAGCTGAAGGTTTTGTTTTTGTTGTTTGTTGTTTGTGTTTCGTGTGGAATAAGTTTTGTGAGATTTGTGCGTGTGTGGTGTGTTGTTGTAATAAGTTTGAATTTCAATAATGCCAAGTGTTGTTTCGTTCATTGGTTGTTAATTTTTTTGTTTTTTTTTCATTAGTATTTATTTGAATTTGGATTTAATCGTTTCCAGTTGGGAAGTAAAACTGTTCTTCTTCCTTCATTGGCGTTTGCAGATTCCAAATCCTCAACGTAATTACCATTGCCAACTACGTTTTAGGGTCGAATCAAACATGGTTAATTACCATTACCGTTGCCGTTTTCTTATGTATGTAGCCCCTTCACGTTTTAGGGAGCCGAGTTCTTTATAAACTTACAAGTTACAAGAATAAAAAAGTATATGCATATTCGATATGTAAGTAAATTTCAAATTATCTTAAAATCAAGTGAAAGAAGTATATCATTCCAGGGAGCTCCCACCTATAAAGGCACCTAACAATTATATCACTACCTCAAAGGTTAATTTATACCAAGCATCCATTAATCCAGCGAGTCAAGAAAGCTCTTACGTTAGACTGCTAAACATCTATATCACACTGACAATTACTTTAATTCGATGATTTCAGAGATGATTTTTTTTTTGGTGTAACCGTTTCATCTTCCCGAACATTAGTATTTTTTTGGTTGCTAACGAGATGGTTGTGTTGACTAGCTCTTAGAGTCTTACTAGTTAAGTTTGACCAGTAAGATGACTTCCCAAGTACACCATTAGTAGAAATTAATCATATTTCTATAGCAAAAACGTAAAATTACAACTGTTACCAATAAAACATGTAATAAAAAGAATATAAGAGCTAATCTAGTAATAAAACAACGGATTTATGCTATATGAGTAATCTTTCCTTTAAAAAAATGTAAGTCAAATATGTTTTTCTCTTTGACTATATTTGTTACCTTAAACAATAAAACAAATCTAATCTAATGTTAATTATTTTGCTATTATTTCATTAACATCAAAATTTAGTATTTTGAGTTTTGAAAACGCAACAGAAAAATGTCAAGAGGAATTATGATGGCTCTCGTTATGAATCTCTTACTTGTTTTATTCTCCGTAGCCTTGGTTAGTTCCGATCAAAGTACAGTACCTCTCAGATCCTTCAAGGTCAGCTTTTAAACAAAGATTTTAGACACATGTTTCACTTCTATTATTTTGATATACTCAATTAATTCAACATCATCTTTTTTATATCATGGACTGAAATTAACGTCGTCTCACCTTTTTGTAAATTAACATCGTCTCACCATTTAGTCATAAGGAATCTCATCTTTTTGTGTCATTGGCAGATAGGTGAAAATGTGACGTACGATTGCATAGATATTTATAAGCAACCAGGACTTGATCATCCCTTGCCTAAAAACCACACGATCCAGGTGCATACCTCATAAATTCATCTCCTAGGTATATTTTATTTTTATGAAATGTGATTTTAAAATGGACGATACAATTTTTTTTTTTTTTGAAAAGATGAAACCATCAATTTCAAGGAATGGATTAAAGAGTAATATTGGCAACAACAAAACACACAAAAAGAAAATAAAATGTCCAGATGGAACCATTCCTATATTGAGAAATACAAAAGAAATCATCACCAACGCTCAACTTTTCGCGAAGAAATATTTCCATCCACTATCAACCGATAGCCCGGGAACACATGTAAAACGTTCACTTCCCTCCTAATATCTTAGATCTAATATTTTTTGTATGTAAATATGTGAAGTATTAATGTATATATATATATATCATTATAATCGCCTTTTGGTAGATTGCCGGAGTCAGGTCACATAATGGTCCATATTATGGTGTACAAGCTTTGTTTAATGGATATAACTTGAACATCGGAAAAGATCAAGCCTCATATAGTCAAATATATGTAGGCAGTGGACTGAATAACGAGGTCAATTATATCTCAACGGGGTTGATGGTAGGTTTTAGATTTTCTTGTTTTTTTCTTTTAATTAATTTGATTTTTTTGGGTAGTCTAAAATGTATTGCATATGTTCTTGACAGATAGATCCAGGCCTTTTTGGCGACGGGCGTGTTTGGTCATATGGATTTTGGAAGGTGTCCATGTATTTGGTTTCCATCAATTATGTAGACAATATACTTGGTGAAATATTTAAATCAACAAATATTTAACTATTAAATATAATTTTTGATAGGGTAAAGATGGAAAAGGATGTTACAATACGGCGTGTTCAGGGTTTGTTCAAGTATCTCAAGTGGTTCCCATAGTTAAACCCATTGATATTACGCCGGAGGAGCCTTTTTTGTTGAATCCTGTCATCCATCAGGTATCTTCTTTATTTTGTATGGTATTCCCACTTAGTAGTGAAGGTTCTATGAAGCATGGAAAGTATAAAATCAAATTAGTGATTGATGTATGTGACTATAACCTCTTTAACTAGTCCCTACATGCATTGTACCCTTCAAGTAATTTGATTAGCACATTTTTTATTGCTATTCTTTTATATTAACAACTGATTTGTTTTGTCTATTAATATACGTGAAAAGGACAAAAATACAGGAAACTGGTGGATTACACACATGTATGAAGATGCACCCAACACAGATATTGGATATTGGCCAAAAGAGCTATTTAACCTTTTAAGCAATGGTGCAAACATGGTTGGAGTAGGAGGTGTGGTTCAGGCTTCACAATCTGGTTCAAGCCCTCCGATAGGTAATGGTAAATTTCCAACAGGCCGCGCGGATGAAGCAAAAGGCCGCAAGAGTGCAGTAATATTTGCAAATATTGAAGTCTTGAATTCGAACTATAAGCAAAGTATAATCGATTCTTCTACTATAGAGAACTTGGTAGATAGTACAAAATGTTACGAGCTAAGAGTTGGTAAGGTAAAACCATTTCACCAAACTCGACTCGGATATTTTTTCAATTATGGTGATCCAGGAGGAAATTCTTGTGGAGTTTGATAAATTACAAATGTAATCTTTAAATTTGGCATTTAATAAAATCTATCATAAATTAAGAAAATACAAAATTTTATACAGTTAGATTCTTTTTTTTCTTCTTCTCAGAGTTAACGTCTTTTTAGCTTTTAACTTGTAAATGGTTAATGTTCTATTTTATTTGACCTGTCTCTTATACACATCTAGATGTGTATAAGAGACAGATAAAATATATCATAAATTAATAAAATACAAACTTTTATACAGTTAGATTTTTTTTTTCTCAGAGTTAACGTCTTTTTAGCTTTTAACTTGTAAATGGTTAATGTTCTATTTTATTTGACATGCTATAATTTTCTCCAAAAATGAAAATAATGAGTTAATTGTTTGAATCTTTGTGTTCGTCAGTCTTTTTGTTAAGAGAATAGATCGTTTTATTCAATTAACAAAGGAGAAATTCGAAACTTTTGGAGACTCTTCACGAAGATCAACCAATTCAATTGCAGCACGAACGCTAACAATCGCCCGAATTCACCGAGAACAAGCTCTCCATGAATTCCCCTTTTCTGATCCCAATTTCTAGATGAAAAACATGTAATTCAATGAACCCGACTTATATACAAAGAGATTACACGTCATCAGCTATATTTCTTTAATCTTTCCCGCAGCTATTCTCCACCAATACTTTGTCCACGCCAGCCTTCTTCTTCTTGATATAAACTCTTAACGGCTTAGCAATACCCCCCTCGGCGAAACGCAGCTTGTCCTCAAGCGATAAATGTGGAAACTGCCTGATCAACTCAACTGCTCTGACCCACGTACGTTCATGATCGTGAAGACCAGACCAGCTCACAAGCGCCTCCAAGTGACCCTCCGAATCATAACGTGTTGCCTTAATATCCAAAGGTTCAATAACCAAATCGTTATCTGCGAATGAGCTTGGTAAATCAGAGACTTCATGATTTCGTCCCAACACTGGCTTTAACTGTGAGATATGAAAAACCGGGTGAATCTTTGAAGCAGAAGGAAGACGCAACTTGTAAGCTACAGCCCCAACTTTAGCTAAAACTTCATATGGTCCGTAATATCGCGCAACAAGTTTCTGATATACGCGCTTAGACACTGATTGTTGTCGATAGGGTCTAAGTTTGAGAAAAACCAGATCACCCACTGCGAATTCAAGTTCCCGCCGATGCTTGTCTGCATTGTCTTTCATTCTTGCTTGAGCTATCACTAGATGTTTCTTGAGCTGGTGCACAATAGCATCTCTTTACTTCAACAATAACTCCAGCTCAAAATTATCTGTTGATCCTTCTTCAAACCTCAACAGATCCGGTGGCTCTCTGCCGTAAACAACTGTGAAAGGAGACGTACCAATTTCTGTATGATAACAAGTGTTGTACCACAATTCAGCCCAAGACAAAAAATTTCCCCACGACTTCGGTTGCGAGGATGCAAAGCAGCGTAAATATGTCTCCAAGCAACGATTTATGACCTATGTTTGCCCGTTGGTTTGTGGGTGAAAAGCTGTACTAAACTTCAACAGAGTACCAGCCTGTCTGAATAACTCTCTCCAAAATGAGCTGAGAAAGATGTTGTCCCTGTCTGAAACTATCGACTTGGGAAATCCATGAAGCTTCACCACTTCCTGAATAAATTTTTGTGCAACATCTGACGCCGTGAAAGGGTGTTTAAGCCGGATGAAATGAGCATATTTACTCAATCTGTCAACCACTACGAAAATGACATTCCCTCCCTGTGACAGTGGTAGCCCTTCGATGAAGTCCATAGAAAGATCTTCCCAAATTCTGTTCGGAATCGGCAACGGTTGTAATAAACCCGCTGGTGACAATGTTGAGTATTTGTGACGTTGACAGACATTGCATTCCATCACATATTTTTGAATATTTTTGCCCATTCTTCTCCAATAAAACACATTCTTCACCCTCTTTAGTGTTTTCATCACGCCCGAGTGACCCCCAGTCACCCCATCGTGATACTCCTTGAGAATCAATGGAGTAAACCGGGAATTAGAAGGAATCACCAAACGTCCTTGTACAGCAACTTTCCATTGACTATCGAATAACCCTTGAACTCATCAGAGCCTGCTGCAACTTTCTGATATAGCTCTTGAATCTGAGTACTGTTCTCGACTTCTTTCAAGATGTCCTGTAGCTGCAAGCTTGTAGGCACTATCAATGCTGAGAATACTACCAACGTACACCCCACAGACTCTGTTACAATCCTGGACAAACCATCAGCAGCTTTGTTCTCTACTCCCGGTTTATAAACGATGTCAAAGTTATACCCCAACAGTTTAATGAGCCATTTCTGATAATCCATCGACACTTCTCTTTGTTCCAGCAAAAACTTCAAGCTTTTTTGATCCGTATGAACCACAAATTTTCGCCCTAGCAAATAATGGTGCCACTTTTGTATAGCGAGAACAATAGCCATCAGCTCTCTTTCATAAATCGGCCTAACTTGATCTCTGTCTGATAAATCCGAGCTAAAATATGCAACTAGTTTTAGCTGCTGCATCAAAACTGCACCCAAACCATACCCTGATGCATCTGACTCAACCACAAATGTCTCATCAAATTTCGGCAATGCGAGAACAGGAGCAGACATCATTGCTTCCTTTAAGGATTCAAACGCTTGCTGAGCTTTTTCTCACCAATCAAACTGATCAGTCTTCAATAAATCTGTTAGTGGTCTTGCTATAGTTCCATACCCTTTCACAAATCTCTTGTAATAGCCTGTCAAACCCAAGAACTCACGTAACTCTTTTACAGTCTTCGGAACTGGCCATTTCTTCATTGCCTCTGTCTTAGCTGGGTCAGTAGCCACTCCTTCTTGCGAGATTACATGCCCCAAATAATCAACTTTTGCTTGACCAAACAGGCATTTCTTCTTGTTGGCAAAAAGCTTGTGTTTAACAAAAATTTCCAAGACAGTCTGGAGATGTTGACGATGAATCTCCAGCGATGAACTGAAGATTAGTATATCATCAAAAAACACCAGTATAAACTGGCCAAGGAACGGCCAGAACAACTCATTCATCAGAGCCTGAAACATCGCTGGTGCATTTGTAAGGCCGAATGGCATAACAAGAAACTCATAATGGCCATACATCGTTCGGAATGCCGTTTTTTCAATGTCTCCTTCTACCATTCGAATCTGATGATAACCTGACCTCAAATACAACTTGGAAAAGATTTGAGCACCATGTAGCTCATCCAACAGCTGATCAATGACCGGAATAGGAAATTTAACGGGTATTGTCACTTTGTTTAAAGCTCGGTAATCAACACAGAACCTCCAGCTTGCATCCTTCTTTTTTACTAGCAATACTTGACTAGAATAAGGACTTCTGCTTGGCCTGATCGTACCAGCTTCAAGCATTTGAGTAACAAGTTTCTCCATCTCCTCCTTGTACGCATGAGGGTAACGGTAAGGCCTAACACTTATTGGTCCAGTGCCAACAACCAAATGAATAGCATGCTCTGTATTGCGCAGCAGTGGTAACTGCATCGGTTCTGCAAACACATCCTTGAATCCGTCCAATATGAGTTGAATCGGCTCAGGAATGATATGAACATCCTCACTTGGTGTAGAGTGAAATAATTCGATATCAAACCCACATTGTTGAGCGTAATTCACTGTCTCTAAGGCTTTTAATGCTGATTCTCCTTGCATTAAAGCAACATCTCCTCTTAGCGTAACTCTTTGTCCCTTGTAGATGAAAGAATATTCATGATTATCCCAATCCACCTCACACTTTCCTAGTGTACGGAGCCATTTCACCCCCAAAACAATATCCACCTTGCCCAACTCTAGCACAATGAAGTCGGCTACGTAATCACAGACTGTAGGTTGAACTGCACCTCTTTACAAACACCCGATGCATTCACCCTAATCCCTGTGCCCAATAAGATCTCCAAACTTCTATCTCGTTTTGGTGTTAACTTTGTCTTGGCTAGCATTGATGGATCTATGAAGTTGTGTGATGCTCCACTATCCAACAACACCACTACATCCTCTTTACCAATCTTTCCCCAAATTTTTGTTGTGCACGGTGAATCCAGCCCCAAAAATGAGAACAAAGACAACTCCATCAGTTCAGTGAGTTCGCCTTCCTCATCGTCATACGAGTCAACCCATTCAGGTTCAAACAACTGAACTTCATTCCCGTTTATAACTGTATATACATGTAACTCCATATTCTGACACTTATGAGTTCTTGAATACTTTTCTGCACAGTGATAACACAATCCCAATCATCTTTTCTCTGCATACTCCTCAGGACTGAGCTTCAATTTGTTTTGAGGTTTACCAGACAGCTGACTTCTCCAAGGTGGTTTCTCACTCAACTGATTCCTCACTCCCGTATTTTGCTCGGAAGTTTTAAAGCTCCCTCGCGACAAGTCGGACTGCGCAGTTGAAGATTGCCAAGCTCGCTGTGAGTTGTAAACAGATGAATTTTTCAATGGTACAAATGTGGATTGACGATTTGAACCTGTCACTCTTGATGTTGCCGCCATTGATTTACAAAAAAACACTGTCTTCCATAGAAATTACAGCTTCGAAATGTGCTGTAAGACCTTGAGGTTTCATCATTTTAATCACTTCTTGCATCTCCGGTTTTAACCCGATGTAGAAGACATGATCTAAGTTCGACTCATCCACTCCTTTGACAATCGTAGATAACTCCTCAAACTCATTGACATAGTCAACAATGGATCCCGTCTGTTGCATACTAAATAACCTTTTTCCAGGGTTTTCTTCAACTTTCAAACAGAAACGAGCTATCATCCTTCGCTTAAACTCTGCCCAATCTCTGAAAGGATTCTGTTCTACTTCTCTGTTAAACCAATTCAGTGCAGGACCTTGCAGACTTACTGACAATAGATCCAAACGATCTGTATCCGTATAATTCGCCAACCGGAAAAATATCTCAGCCATAGTGATCCAACCATAAGGACATGTACCATCCAAGATTGGCAACTCAATCTTCTTCAATAGGCCAGATCGGTTTTCTAATACGCCATTGATTCCCCGATAACCTAACTCCCCATTTCATGGATTGTTATCAGAGTCCGAAGGACTAACCTCATTCGCCGTTCCGGAGGATGTTGCGACTGACTTCCCTTGAGCTTTGTCCGAGAATTGATTCGCTTCCATACGCGCTAGGGTTTGCGACAACAACAACATGGTTTTTTCCATCGCATTCAAACTTCCGTTGATTTCCGTATGTCCCGTCGTCAATCTTTCCCAACCACCGCGAATCGCTTCGACCTCTTGATTTAGTTCAACCAGATTTCCTCGCAACTCCACGTTCGACGCCATTTCTGAAATCGCAAAGCTTCGAACGGCTCACCGCACCAATTTGTTAAGAGAATAGATCGTTCTATTCAATTAACAAAGGAGAAATACAAGATCGAAACTTCTGGAAACTCTCCACAAAGATCAACCAATTCAATTGCAGCACGAACGCTAACAATCGCCCGAATTCACCGAGAACAAGCTCTCCATGAATCCCCCTTTTCTGATCCCAATTTCTAGATGAAAAACATGTAATTCAATGAACCCGACTTATATACAAAGAGATTACACGTTATCAGCTATATTTCTTTAATCTTTCCCGCAGCTATTCTCCACCAATACTTTGTCCACGTCAGCCTTCTTCTTCTTGATATAAACTCTTAACGGCTTAGCACTTTTCTTCACCATTCCCCCCAGACAATATGGTGGGTTCACTAATTATCGGCAAATGGGTGTTTATCATATATATTCAACACTTATCACGAATTATATCTATGCTTCAACTAATTTCTATCTTGTTTTGCATGTTAACATTTTCGTGCCGCCTCAGGGATCTTAAGTTCAAGCATATAACGGTCATTGTGTAGATTTTGCAAAGAAGGTGCCTTCAATGAGGACATGTTTGATGGAACTGCATTAACATTGAATCTCTTGAGTTTGAGCTTTCTATCTCACTTTTCACCAAGTCTGGTTAAGAAAAAAAATGTTATTACAAAGGAAATCTTTATTTTCATTAATTTCCGAAAACTTTACGGAGTTTATTTACAAAAAAGATTCCCCCCAAGCATCAACGCCAACAACCCTTGCAAAGGATCAATGGTGGTTGAGGCTTTTGCGGGAAGAGATACGCTCAAGGTCCCTTACGAGTCGCGTGGCACGGGAGGGTTCAAACGAGCCTCAATCCGGTTTGTGGCTGTTTCGACCCGAACTAGAGTTAGCATTCGTAAGCCATAGAAGAATAAACCTTACAATTACAGGAAATGAAGTTTGTGGGCTTTAATTTTTTATTATTGTCTTTTGGTGTGTTTTTGATTTTATTTCAAAAGAGATATGGTGGAAAAGGAGAGCTTTATTTACGCGGTAGGGTTGGTTTTTATCTAGGCAGATGGGCCTTGCTTATATTGTATTTTCTTGTATGAGAAGGCAAAAGAAACTTTGCCGTTTTCTTTTATGGAGAGTTCTTTACAAACTTTACAAGAATATAAGTGTATGCATATATGATATATCTGATATATATAAGTAAATGAGAATTTCAAATAAACTTTAGCCATACAATTTTTACTTCTAAAGATCAATTGAAACAAATATATCATTCTAGGGAACAGTTATATCACCACCTAGAGGGGAAATTTATACCAAGCATCCATTAATCCAGCGAGTCAAAAGAAAGCTCTTAAGTTGGACTACTAAACATCTACATCACACTGACAATTACTTTAACTCGATGATTTCAGAGATTTCTTAATTTTGCTGCAACTGTTTCGTCTTCCCGAACATTAGTATTTTGGCTGCTAACGAGATGATGAGTTCCTAAGTACACCATTAGTAGAAATTAATCCCAAGAGTAGTATTTTCCAAATTGCACCAAACCAAAAGAAGAAGAAGAAATTTAGCATGCAAGTTCCGTTAAACCAATATAAAAAGGGGTCGCATTTAGCAAATAGCAATACAATAGTAAAAGCAAAAGGGGATTACATTTTCTTTTTTCAGAAAAAGCAAATAAATGCGTAAAATGCAAGTAATTGCTTTAAAGTAACGTCGCCGAAGACCTAGAATGCACGCACCATCACAGTAGAAGAAGCTTCCCCTCGCTGCGGCTTGCTCCGAGAGAGAGAGTAACGCATGACAATTGTACTCACTTTTTGACTCGTACGGGAAAAGTTGGTTCAAACAATTTCACTGGGCCGGATTAGGCCCATCCTAAAAGTGGGCCATAATAATAGTGTAGAATGATCGAAATGTCATTAACAAAACTTCTTAGCTCATGTGTCAATAGACTCAATACCACTCTATATCAGAGGACAATGAGGTAACAGACACAAATTCGATTCAGCAAACAGATTAGTGATACAAAACCGATGCATGGTTATGCATGATGTCGCGAAAAACCGTAATGAGGCAAAGACCGGACCATTATTTGGTGGCGTCACTTGCTGCTTCTTATTTCGCAGTCAAGACGGAGAAGAACCGAATAGATACCGAAGCAGAGGAGCCACGACTGCTACACTTAAACTGTTTCCAAGCATTGCATATCTGCACAAATGGAGGAAGTTCATGAGTTTTACACTCTAGTTTCTATTATTCTTGTGCCTTTTTTTTAACATATTCACAGTTTCAAGATGTGTTTCAACTATTTCCACATTTCAAACACTAAGCAGTGAGGAAATAAGGGTATTATCAGGTTAAATTCTATAAGCGTTTTTCTGTTTTTAATGGTGTTTACGGTATGAAACCAGCGTACCTCTGCCTAAGGCTTATCTGCTTGGGAAACTCAAAATCTTCAGGGAATGAGTGAAAGTTAGCTACCTAATCAAATGGAAACCGAACATCATCTTTCACTGAAATAAAGCTGATCCCTTTTTCCAGTGAGGAATTGATAGTAAAAATAAAGGACTGTGGTTACCTCTCTCGGGGTGAAGTATCTAAGCCGTTGCTCTTTCAAACAAGATTCCTTCCCCTTGATTTTTGGCTGCGTGATCACAGATTCACGATAAGCATTTCTTAGAACTTGCAAATAGACGAAAATGTTATTGTACACTCCATGGAAGAACATACCTCGACAGTTGCCAAGAGGGAACCAGTGCCCTTCACGTATCGGTAATAACTCTTTGTGAAACAACAACATCTCTTTGAATCGGGGTAAACAATGTCTAGTAGCAGCTCAGGAAATATAAATAGATGGATAATTGATCAGTATATTTGAAAAAAAAAAAAAAAAAAAATGAAATCTTAAAAGGATACCCATTGCGTTTCCCCATCTCTCTATCAGACTTAATGGTACTAGATATTGATGTACAGAGCCCGGGACAGAATCTTCTTCTTGTCCATAACAATCTTTGGATCCATTCTCAGAGTCATCAAAACCACTTGGCTCGCCGCCTGCTTGTGCTGTTGAGTCAAGGTACTTCTCTACTGGTTCGCAAGACTGAAGTAAATTTTCTGATCCCTCTTCTGCTTGACATTTTCCAAACTCCACCTCATCATCACGCCCATATAACGGGCCTGGATACCAGAGTAGCTTGTTATTATTGTGCTGTGACTGAAATGACACAGGCTTTCTTTTGGCCTGCAAAGTAGCGAGATAAATAAAATGATTTCAAAGTTTGTGAGATGATTCAACCAAAAACAGAAAGATAAAAACTGGAAAAGAGAAAGATCACAGTACAGGAGAAAGTTCATACAGAATAATCCAGCATATAGTTATGCATCTCCGGAGTACTACAAATAACAGTTTTTGGTATATATATAACAACTATTATAAAGTAGAAGGTGCCATGCAAAACAAAGGGACACATAGATGCATCAAATGCATTACATAATGACCACAGTACATTAGAAAGTTCATACAGCTGAATAATCCAGTACATACATATGCATTCTCGGAGTACTAGAAATAACAATTATTATAAAGTAGGAGGAGTCATGCAAAGAAAAAAAGGACACAGAGATGCATCAAATGCATTAACATAATGACAAAGTAGAGAGAAAGTACCAGACAAAAGTAACGTGGTCTTGAATACGGCACACCAAACTGCAAGGGACTCAAAATAAATTCTTGGGTGACATAATCTAGTTTTGTCAATGTATCAATCATTTCCATATGGGTATCCGAAGTCTGCACCAACAAACACCACCAATAAGGTGGAAAAAAAAAAGATATCGAGAACAAGTAGAAATGATTGTTGAAAATCTCATTATAACTCCAGCTGGGAAGCAGAGACAACACACATACCTCAAATCCAACAACATTCTCTACAAATAACATTTGTGGAGGCTTAGACGTATGAGGTATAAGCTCGAGAATCTTTAAAAAAGAGTAAGCGCGAGCATCACCAGAGTGTTTCTGAAGGCCTAACCAAAAACTGTTTAGTATTCAACAGAAAAGCGAGTGATGTGATAGTAAAGGGAAAACGGTGAATCACCTTGTCGAGTATAAGGTTGACAAGGAGGAGAAAGAAGCCAAGCATCTGCCTTATACCTATCTAGGTCAGCAGCAGTGAGGCTCTGAATATTTCCCTATGAACGAACAAACAAGCAAAATGTATCAAGTGAAAGACAATGTCACAATTTCAATCATCAAACAGCTTATTCAGCAAACTATAACAAGTCATGGACTAAGTCACACAACTAGCATCATCCTCTCTAGCTTGCAAAATGTAACAGCGCTTGTAATTGATTAATCATAAGCATTAAGCAACCAATTAGCGAAATAAAAAAACAATGAAAGAGTTTCAAAAGGATTCGTTTTTTCTTTAGTTGTTCTTCTACCGCGGAGATTGAAATTAACAGTAACTGAGAACAAGAAGAAACCTGATGGGGACGATGTCCGAAATTATGCTGATAAACATCGTTGGCAACATCATTGATCTCAAACGCTTCTACAACTTCTGCGACGACGCCTGACGCCATTAAAGAGTATCTCTAAAAAAATAAAATAAAACAGGAAAATTAGGGTTTAAGTAAGAGAGTAGACTCCAGACAAAAATTAAAATTAGGGGTAAAGGAGAATGTTAACCATTACACCGATTCCACTATGGAACTCGAGAACTCGCCATGGCGTCTCATCGATTGTGCCCGCCATGGATTGTTGGCTGCTTATTTTCCTGAGTTAAATTAGGGGAGTTGTTCTTGTCCCTTAATTTATTTATTGTTCGGTTTAGTAATAGAACCATCCCGGCCTTGTTCGGTTTACTGATAAATCTTTTTGGTAAATTCGGTTTGCTAATAAAGCCATGGCCCATACTACTAGTTTGTCTTTTTTTTCGTTATAATAATCACATTCAATCAAAGTGATTCAATTCTGACCCAATAAAATAATAATTTCAAAGTTTGTCAAAGGCGTAAGTATAAAATAATAATACTCATGTATGCTTAAACTTAAACAATTAATGTATTTGTCGAAATTTAAAACAACAAGTTTTGAATTTTAGTTGCGAATATATAAAATGAATTTGATCAATTGTACAGTCCTAACTTATCAAGTCTTTACACAAGATCGCCCTATACCTAATCGTCGCCAGCTAAGCCATATGCAGGCCAATGTATATGCTGCAACGAGGTTCCATAGGCAGTTTATCGGTCTGAAACATCAATACATCATCCGTTTAGACTTTTAATGACTTCGGTTGCTAAAAAAATGCGTTCGGTGTTTGATTGTCTAAAATTGTTCTGGTTTCTCCTATATTGGTCTGCATGTTAACATTGCGATTTGGTTCTACTAATTACGTAGTTAACATTGCGATTGAACGAAGTGAAATAAAATACGTGGGATAATCATATATAGACAAATAAACACTTGGAAGAAGGGAGATAATTAAGTGATGCATGGATGGAAGCATTTCCAAAAGAGAATCGAATAGATTCTCTCTATTCTTTTGTGTTCGTCAGTCTTTTCTTTACCATTCCCCGAGACACAATATGGTGGGTTTACTAATTATTATGATTCTTATTATATATTCCCCTTCCACATTGTCCCATTTTCTATATACTTTTTTAAAAAATCATCCACTATTTTTCTCCAATTTCGAGTTAGCTTTTACGGCGACTTATGGATAAGGCCTTACCTTCATATGCAACTGTCCAAATAATTATTTTGTAGCTTTAATCCACGTTACTAAACACTTTGAAAATAGTATATAAAAGACTTGGGGTGAATCAATTACAAGTTTTAACAAAATCATTTATTAGAGTAAAGATAAATAACTTTATGATTTCAATTTATCATCTATACATTTGTCTATGAAACTAATTAGATCCATCTCTATGTAATATGAAAAAACTGATTAATAAAAATGTTAAACTTTCCGCAAACGATAATAATGAGTAAACCATAGAAAAATGGTCCATTTTTTTTTTATAATGCGTAGTGCTTTATTTATTTCAATTTTCTTACACTGTGTGCTTTATTTATTTTAAGTATATATTTCTAAACATGAAAATATCCAAGCAATTATTTTTCGTGCATTTTTATTTTATTTTATCTCACTTATGTTTTTACTTTTTACTGGCAAAATCAAATCGTATTGTGCCAATAATTGCTTTAAAACTACGACCTGACCAAAAGTTCGCCAAATATTTTTCATATTTTTCTGATATCCATAACTAATTTTAATTGCGATTACATTTTGAGAATTTTATATTAAAAATCATTCGTGGCATTCCAAATACGTCTTAGACCATTTTTAATGGTTTACTCTATTTAATTCTTTAAAAATAGAAAGAGGGTTTGCTCCTATGGTTATCTCTATTTTTTACTTTAAAAAAACATATTGCAAGTATCTTCCATTTCTATTTAGTTATTATTATTTTTAAAAACCTTTTACTTTAAAAATATATAAATTTTACCCATTTATTTTATATTTTTAACAAAAAATTAAATCAATTATGATTTTATTTAAACTAAAAGTTTACCACACAAATAAAACTTCATTACATAATTAGCTATTGCTATTGTAATTTTATTTAAGTATAAAAATAAAAAATATAATTTTTGGTTAGTTACAAAATGGAAACATATCAAAATTAAAGGAATGTTTTGTGAAAAAAAATTTTACTCTTAAAAATAGAGATCTCTATTTTTAGAGTAAGATATAAAGTACCATTGAATATAGTTTTACTTTAAAAATAGAGTTTAGAGGCAAAAATGGAATCTCATTGGAGATGTTCTTACTGTGGAATATTCCCTTTTAATAATAAGATACTTTTAAGTCTTGTAGCAAAAAAATAAAAATAAGATACTTTTCTATTTATTCGAAGGATGGAGAATTTTACAATTTATCATACACCGGAAAAAGGTGAAATGACGGTAAAAAAAAAAGCGATGGCAGTGTAACGTAACCGACAATGTATAATTTGTAAAATGGTTATAAATAAAAAGAAGTAAATGAAACTGTGTTGTACTCTGTAATAGACTAATAGTCAAATCAAAATGATACAAAGATGGTCAAAATTCGAACCGATACAAAGATGGTCAAGATTCGAACCTCGAAGACTTTTCATTCCCATTTAATGATTATTAATGTGTTTCTTAATCTAATTTTTTGGTGTTTTTTTCTTGGATTTGTTTGAGAATCACGAACAGGTTCTGATGGATAGACACGGAAAATTCGGTACTATAATAGTAATATATCGAAAGAAACATTAAAAGACTAAAACTAAAGAGGTTAGAAGTTATTCCTTTAATGTTTAACTTCCGCGTTAACCCGATACGTTCGTTCCTTGAAATTGTTGCCATGCAACTTTTGCTTTAGCAGTCTCAGAGTTTTTCGCCTTGCTGCATCCTTTTTGCTCCTGACACGCACGAGAGCATATTTTATACTCATGTACCTCCATCAACGGCTATATGTGTTTATATATGGTTAAAAATGGTGATATATCTTTTGTTGAATTGGTAGCTTAGTTTTCTTAAAAGAAGGTAATATTGTTGGAAAAAAGGGTAATTGATGGAATAAGGTTCTGTGAGCCAATTCTCAAATTAATTATTATTCTAGGTAGAATTCAGATATTTCTCTAATTAAAAATTTTCAATATGCATAGTAACTTAGTGTTTGTAAATGATCTAGTTCTTTAGGTGCGCAAAAACAATTGGGTGAGGGGAAAAAACGAAAAATAAACCAAACCATATATATATATACAAATTTCCAATAGCCCACGGAATAAAATTTTGGCCAAATTATTATTCTCATTAATAGTAATTTTGAAAATCAGCTCATACTAATTTTTATTAATCCATTAAATTTAAACCATCAGATCATTTTTATTTATTACTTCAGAGATTTTAAAACTCAAAATTAGTTTTTGTTACTCTGCTCATTAGTTAATCCGTGACTGTGAGATAAAGTTTAGTTTTCCGTCAAACAATTTTCAGTTGTCGTCTATGTATTCTGCTAAATAATTTCTAACGCAATAGGGGTATTTTTACCAAAACATAGACCACGTACCGCGTACGTAGAGGTTGATGAGCAATATTTGAACGTGATACAAGCTCAAAATGGATCATGAGATGGATGATAACTATCTATATCCCTCAGCTTTATTTGTCTTATTGTTACTCAATCTCTATGCATATACGAGGTAGGGTCCCAAAAAGGTCTAAGACCCATCTTTTCTTTAAAATTTATTTTGTGAATTCTAGTGAGATATTCATTTTGTCTCACAGCGAAACTCCACCTGTTAATCAAAACTATATCATATGTCAAAGAAGAAAAAAAAGCCTTTTAATCTCTAGTTTTTTTCTTCATTATCAATTCAAGTGGTTCAAAACCTTGAGACCAAAGGATTCACTCTCATTTGATCAGCCAAACACGTGATAGGTTTACATATACATGGTTCCACACCATCCTTAAATGCAATGCAAGAGTCCTAAGAAAAATTTTAGTCTCATCTTGGGTTGTAATTTTGCAAACTTTGGTTTGTAATTTTATTTAAAAGAACCCGTAGAAATTTGGGTCTTGAGTAAATATTTCTCTCTCATTTATGGGACAAATTTTGAAAATTTATTTTCCTCCCCCAAACATAATAGTGGAGAACTTGATTCTGAACCTGAATTTTAAAACATTTGTATATCGGTTTACGATTGACAGATACTACCGAATTAAAATTCATATTGTATAATATGGGGGTTATACGAATTATTAGAGTACATGTTTCGCTCAAATATAGTAGATTTACAAATACATCATCATGCATATTAAAAAAAAACGGTTATTGAAATTTAACAATGTATATATATGTAGAAGCTTTTGTGAAGCAGACGCATAGTGAAGACGGCTGATATTGGAAGCTTTAACTTGTGTGTTTCTTTCCTTTGTTTAAAAAAGTGGGGTCTAAGAATGATAGATAAAATTAAAGGAAAACATAGATAATTTTGTTTCTTTTGGGAAAACGTAGTTTACGGAGGAACCCAACGTTAAAGGAAGTGCATTAAAGCTGAAACAAATAAGAAAGTGAAAAACCAATTGAAGCCCTAATTTCACTTCAAAAAATGTTCCCGGTTGTTAAAGGAAGGGCCTTTTGCTTTGCCGTGTATATATATATGAGGAGAGTCCAACATCACATTCATATGCTCTTACACCAAAATCTCGTCTCTTCTATACTCACTTTTACTCTCCTTAATCGTTTCCAATTACCATCGATCCCACTCCCAGGTAATCATAACAAATACTATATGTTCCATTTGTGTGTGTATATATATATATGCCTCTAATTAATTTTGTGTACTTCTAATTTTTTTTCCTATGGGGCCGTTTAGAAGAAGATGAATAGGCCGGGAGATTGGAACTGCCGATCATGTAGCCACCTCAACTTCCAGAGGAGGGATTCGTGCCAACGCTGCAGAGAGCCCAGACTAGGCGGCATTACTGATTTAGCCACCGGTTTTGCTGGCCGCCCGGTCAGCAGCTCCTTCGGTTTCAACACCGGACCAGACGTGAGACCCGGTGATTGGTATTGCAGCCTCGGGAATTGCGGGACCCACAATTTCGCCAGCAGGTCCAGCTGTTTCAAGTGCGGTGCCGCCAAAGATGAGCCCTCACGCTTGGCTGCCGCCGCAGCCACCGGGTTAATGGACATGAGTGATGGTCCAAGACGCGGCCTTTTTGGTTTTGGTAGCAGCAGCAGTGGTGGCGGCGGCAGCGGTATGGGCCGTTCTCCTTGGAAATCTGGAGATTGGATTTGCTCAAGGTACATTTTTGTTCCATGTGCATGGCTCATGAAATGTATATATGGGCTTCTTCATCACGTAATGTATAACTCATGCATGCGGGCTTACGTAAGCTAAAGCGACTGTTTAAAATTATATATGCATGTATGTAAGAAGATTGTTGAAACTGTTTGGTTTTGTATATATATAGGTCAGGCTGTAATGAACATAACTTCGCAAGCAGGTCCGAGTGTTTCAGGTGCAACGCCCCAAAGGAACCTGCCACCAATCCACCCTACTAATCCTAACTTTCTTCATCATCATCTTCATGTAATTTTTTTTTTTTTTTTGTTAGTGAACTTTCTTCAAGTGAATTTCATTTCAACAATAATTCTAAGTTTCTAATCACAACCAACAGGCCACAGCATATATATATTTGGATTATATTGTTAAAATTTACGGCTCTATTATTTCCTCAAAAGAAGTTATGGTTTCGTGCCTCGTATATATTTGGTCAAAATTTGCTCGGAAGCTTTTATTAAAGATTTTTTTTTTACATTAACTAAAAACGTATGAAAAGAAGCACAAGTTTTTCATGAGACGTCCTCAGAATTGGAAAAGTCTGATTTAACATATATATTCTTGGATTTTGTTTTGTTTTTCAGGTTGCAATAGAAGACATAAAACTAGTGAAGAACCGCATGCAAGATACCGACCCTTCATGTCGTGATTTGTTTTTTTTTTCTTTGATTCGACTCGTTTCATATCTCGTACGTAGGACCTTTGTCTTGTCTGGTTTTTAGAATGTAAGCACATTTAGCGCTTTCTTCTGATATCGGTCTCCTAGCTACTAGCCTACTATATGTACGTTTGTTTTAATGTATTATTATTTTTGATAAATGTGTTACCTTCCTCATATTTCGCAATGACGATTCTCATCTAATTAGACAATTGAGTTATTGATCTTACGAAACGTTGAAATTTGCAGTTTCTGTGGTAGCAAGTCCAAATTGCATGCAGATCTTATTATACAATCAGTTTTTATAGTATATACATCTTCGTAGGAATGGAGTACTTTTACGTTAAACCAAACAACAACTCTATTAAGTGTTTGAAATGGATAGATGCATGCATGGACCACAGCAAAACCTTTTGTTCAATCCAATGCCTCAAAAAGGCGTGAATAATTATGAACATTTAAAATTTCAAAGGTGGATCAAAATTAAGCATCTACAATAGTTATGCATTCCTATTATGATGTGGCTTGAGGAGGATGAGTTAACCACCAAATTGAAAAGAAAATTCTCTGAGTGCCTTTCTTTAAGAATAAGAATATTTATCAGAGAATACTAATTAATTATGTTGTCGCTAATTTGAATGGAAAGCTGACCAAGTTCGTTTGCGTGGTAATTTAAATGATGCAAAATTATAATTAATTAACAATACATTTTTTTATACAAAAATATTTTCAACTTTTTAATAATTAATTTGGTATTCTAAGAAAACACTATAGCGACATATGTCTTTGATGTTTTGATTAATTTCCATCTTCTAACATAATTTTGATAAAAACATTTCGTTTGTAAGTAAATCGATCAAAACATTCTCGTCTAAGAAGGTTTTTTTAACAAACAACAAAAACATTTTAAATGAGAATGTTTAAGAAGGTTAAGTATATCTATTCTAATAAATATTTTTAATTTATAATTTCATAATAATATTGCAACTGATTAGCATATTGTATTTAAATGGATGTTTCCAATGCATATAATATTCTGATACTAATATTTTTTCAAACGCTTTTAGGGACAGCCGACAAACCAGTGACAAATGTTAGGCACAAAAGTTTTGGATTGCTTAACTAATTAAATTAATGACAAAAAAAACTTTACTTAGAGATAACTATGTTATCATTAATCATTTGTAATGTCTTTGGTATTACATATAAAATCACTTTTCTGGTTTTACTTTTCTAGAATATCACAATTTTCTTTTAAACTTCAAAATAACATTTAAAATATGAAAGAACTCTAAGATTTAAAGAAGAAAGTTTGGAATCAGTTGTAAAAAGATTTTATAAAATTTCGCCATCCTTCATTTTTTTTTATGGTATTTTGAAATTTTTAAAAAGATGATTTGACAAAGTGAGTTAGTTTACGTATTCAGATAATTCCTTTCATCCAGAATATCAATTATATATAGATGACACATTCATTTGTGATACTAATTAGTAAGGATATGATTCATTAACTACACGTATTCCGTTTTATCCATGGATCGGTTTGTTATGCACCGTTGGAGTTCTAAAATAGTATAAGCGCACGTACGTACGTGTCCACAAACACATGCACGTTGCATTTTGCATAGGATTCCTCATTCATTGACCTCGTGGAGGTGTACTTAAGATTATCATCAACTGGTCAAAAAAGAAGACAACCCGTCTTTTATGTCTGCTACTATAATCCATTGCTTGGCTTTTATTTTTTTTCGTTAAAGGGTTGCATGCACTAATTGGCTTTTACTAAAGAATCTTTCGTTTTTTCCCCACTTTTTAAGTTAATTCATCATTTTATTCTTCTTTGGTTTTAGTGAAGTGAAAGTACGTCTTAGGTATTATCATGCAATAACGTCTTTTTTTTTTTTCAACATTTACTTGTGCAATAATGTCTTCCCACTTTGAATTCCAAAACCATAAATTAGATTGGATTTAGATGCATGCATTGCATTCATGTCATGCATTGATATTCGAACCCTTTGATTTGTAGCAAGATTAAAGACAAGCTCGACCAAGTTTATAACATACTACTGTTCAATTAGTGTATAGCTATTGAATCACAACTAAATTCGATAGAGTCATAGAGATCATGTGTGAAATTGTGCACGAGGAAAAAAAACAAATAGTTTAGCAAATCCGTTTTAAATATCAAATATATATATATATATATATAGTATTGTATATATCAATGAGATATGAAGTTAAAACAGAATTTTATCATAACTATAGCATAGTCACTTAATGACCCCCTAAGCGATCCTTAAATTGCAAATTATTGTCAGATTAAGTCACTGGTTAAGTGTTAGCGGAGAATAATATATGACACACCTATTTACAAGAGTCAGTATATGTGTGCTGTGTGCATCTCTTTTTTATATAGAACTTTAATCATAGTTTCATTATTTATGTTAACCAAAACATATTAGGGGAGTAAATAAGTAATAGAAATTAAAGTCTTATATATAGACTTGGTGTTTCTTTAATGATCATATGAGAGAGACCCGTCGATGACCATTCTAAGTAAAGTGTACATCACTTGTTATATAAACAAAAAAAATCAAACTGTTAAAGTCAATTTTTTGAAACAAAAGCAATAGCAAAGATAACTTTTTATCCATTTTAAAAAACACCCATACAAAACAATACCAAAAACAACTTTATTCTTATTATAAATTTGCGAAAATTGCAGTAACTTTACAAAAAGTTTGAAAATTTCTCTCTAACCCACATAAAAGAAAGTAACCATGTTCATCTGTCTAAGCCCTTTTTGTTCTTAGCCCTTCTTTCTTTTGTTTTTGTCACATTCCTCCTAATAATTTCTATCTTTATCCAAAACATGCAATTGTCATGGAAGGAGCATGTGTATTCTCAAATAGTATTCATGAAAACTTGTTTTTCTTTTGAAGACCGTATGGTAGACTGTAGACAGGTAGTATAATTTTACCGCAGAAACTGAAGCTTCCGCACGAGACCACGAGTTAATTATCGAGTTAAAAATTACGGGTCTGGATTTAGCTATGAGAATCTAAAGAAAAGGAAGCCTTTTAAATTTCAACTGGTTCGGCCCATTTATGACCCAAACGCAGTAACAGCTCTGCCCTTCCCAACTCCATCTCCTCTCCTCTCACAGCCTCGCTTCTCATCTGAAGCTTTCCCTTCTCCTCTCCTAAATCGCTCTACTTCTTTTCATGATACGGATTCTCTTGGTTTACAAGTTTGATCCCTTTGAGATAGTCATACCTGTGGATGAATTAAAAAACCCCGTAAGTTTAGGTTTATCCTTCACAAAAGTTGCATGCAAACTGTTTGTAGAAATTCCTAAGAGAGAATTTTTGACATTTTCCCTCCCCTTGTCTCTGTTCGATTCTGGTCCGATTCGATTACTTGATGTATGAATATTAGCCCGTTGGTGTTTCACTGAGCTGCTTCAAATGTTGGGTAATGCTCATCACATAAGAAGGCGTTTAAACTCTGGATTCTGTTTCAGGGCAAATCCAGGTCGCTTCTTCCGTTCAATCCAGGTTTTGTTTCATTCTTCGGCTGAAGAAGCATTGCCTTATGAATGGTACGAAAGGAAACTCCCAGTTCTGACAAAACTAACCCGTGCATTGAGAGACGTCGATTTAGTCGACGGGAAGCTTGAGGACATCTATGGCGTCATCATCTATGACGATTGTATCATACAGAAAATGCATGCTTTCAAGTCTCTGGCTAGATTCTTTATTGGGTCTCCTTCAATTCAGCAGAAGCTCAGAGATCAGGGTCGCTTCAAGTTCCCAATTTTTGGGACTGAAGGCGAAAGAGAGCCGTTGGTGGTGAATTCGTTGACAAAAGTTACCAACTTTCTTAACATCTCGGCGCATCAGAGGAAGCTAGTGAGATGCTCCGTGTGTTCACAGGTGACGCAGTATCGTATATGGAGAGGTGCTCTTGAAGATATACTGAATGGTCTTAAAGAAGAAGTTGATTGGTTTGTTGAACATTGCGAGACGAGGCAAGGCACAAAGCTGGGTCAGCAGGTGATACTGTCTTGCCTCAAATTCTTATCTGAATCATCAGTTTCATATGAAGCCGAGTATTCAACTTCATGGATGCGACCTGTGCCAGCTAGAGACGCAAAAGCAAATGCTTCTGCAAAATGGGAAGATGTTCTTGACATGGTTAATGATCTGAGAAGGTATCTCGAACATGATGAAGAAACCACAGTATTCTACCATCTGGAAAAGCTTTTATCGATGAAAGAAGGGCTTCTACAGATCAAAGATGTGTTTTTGGACAACACTATTGGATTCAGAGAGGTTAGACATCAAGAGCACCTTGTGCATAGAAAGCTTTCAAAGATGTTAGGCAGTCCTTCGCCGTGTTTGTTCGCTCTCGTCATGTATTTCCTCTACGGCCGAGTGCGTGACATCGAAGTTGATCTCCGTGGAGGGTTTTACAAGGACAAGAGCGAGTTATTGTGCGTAAGCATGGGGAGGATCTTGACTTCAACGGATGAGAAAATGTTGGAGAGGGGGATGAAGCAATTAGATAGAGCCTTAGGGCTCTTTGAGTTTGTGTGGGAAACAGCAGGAATGAAAGCGACTCTTAACCTACAAGGACACTTATGGTGCCTTGGAGCGGAAGAAAAGTCCATCACGTACCGCGGGAAAACATTCTTCCTGCATGACCTTAGTCTATGAAGTCTTAAGGGGAAGAGACAATAAATGCACATCTGTTTCTTTGGGCTAAAATGCACATCTGTTTCTTGTGGCTAGACTTGGAAATCTAGTCTCAATTCAAAATGCATTTTCAAATTGGTCTTTAGACATAAAGCAATTGCTGAAAGAAAAAGGATATATAAATTGGTCTTTAGACATAAAGCAATTGCTGAAAGAAAAAGGATATATAAACTTAATTGAATACAAAGAGTTTGATATAGAAATCTGCAGCATGGTTTCTTTGCTTCCTCGCTTTTAAAGGAAGCAAGAGATTTAGCATAAAACCCACACAGCTAACAACATCAAAGTTATACTATATAATATTACAAAGATCAATCCAAGATGAAAAGTTCCCAGACCATAGCTTAAGCAACAGCCGCTCCATCATCTTTCTTCTTCCTGATGTTGCTGCTTCATTTTTTGATAAACTGTCCGAGGATTCTTTTAAGCGCTGTTTAGCATGCAATGGAGGTTGCTAAAGGAGATACCAGAACAGCCGTCTTTCCAGTTATCGGCTTCATGCTTGCAGCGTTCTCTAGCCTTGTCCAGATTTCTTTCCTCTTTTCCGCCGCAGAACATTCCTTGGCTTCGTCCTCCTCAAAGCGGGCATGGCAAGACATGAACAGAGCCTCGTCCATTTCACAGAACATTTTTCTAACGTTTAGGGTTAAGTTTAGCACGGATTGGTTCCAGTGGTTTTCAGCATTCTTTTCCAAGGCAGTGAACATGATTGGTAGGATGGCTTGCCGGTTTAGTGCAATCAAGTTCACAATTTGATCGTTGTTCCACAAAAACAGTGCTCTTTCAGAAACCTGAAACTCAACAATTTCTTATTTTTCTTTTTTTTATTTCTGTTTATTATCTTCTTTCATATCAATCATATATGAGAACTATGAATGGATATCTAAACCGCAAAACTCAAAATCAAGGTCATCTACACAATTTGTAAAAGAAAGATATATCGAATATACCTGAAAGTGAGAACTGTTGACACAGCAAGCAATCCGCAAGAACAATGGGACCATGACCTTTTGGAATTCCATCAGGCTCATTCCTTCTAAAATCTCTTCGACCTCCCCGAGAAACATCACTTCCTTCTGGCTGTTCGTGATAGGCCAGAACTTCAACAAACCCTTTATCACAACACTTCCCAGCTTTGGCTCCTTATCTATGAACTGAGTGATGCAGTAAGATAGCTGCTGGAAGTAGTTCCCAACAGATTTAGGCTTGTGCAGTGGAATCAACACTCTCCACATGAAGATCTTGTGCTCCTCTTTCAAAGGCAGCGCGAACCCGCTCACTATGCTCCCGAAAATCTCCAAAAGCTCTGCGATTCCGCTATGCTTCTCTGTCTCAAACACAAACCGGTAGAAAATATTGCTCATGGACTTGCGGACAAACGGCCTGTGTACCATGAATTTCCCTTATACCCGATGCAGTATCGTCTTCAAACACTCACGTTCTCTGGGGTCCTCGGAATCGAACAAGTCGAGCAACCTCACAATGAAAGCTTGATCTAGTTACTTCTTTGCCAGTTTAGCATCAAGACACGGAGAGGTGATAAACTTAAGCAGCATTTCATAGACGATTTGCAAATGCGGCCAGGCAGGGTCGAACATAGGCTCGTCATCATCGTTTTCACCACCACCTCCTCCACTAGACCGGTAATTTGGAGGGAAGACCCTTAACAGATTAACAGCACACATTCTACACATTGCAAGAATAGCTGGTTCAGTGAATCTAATAGACCCCGAAGCTACAAAATCCAAAAGCTCGAGCAATGTCTGCCTTTTCACATCTTTCTCGATCGAGTTTTTACTTGGGTCGGAGAAATCAAATGTTACACAGCAGAGGCTAACTTTACTCACAAAGAGGTTCAATTTCTCCGAGTTCGGTACATCCTTGAATGGTACCAACGGCTCGATTCCAGCAACCACGCTCGCCGGGAAGACGGCAGATGACATACGCTTCCCTGAGTTGGATCTGTCTCTTATACACATCTAGATGTGTATAAGAGACAGGGCTAACTTTACTCACAAAGAGGTTCAATTTCTCCGAGTTCGGTACATCCTTGAATGGTACCAACGGCTCGATTCCAGCAACCACGCTCGCCGGGAAGACGGCAGATGACATACGCTTCCCTGAGTTGGATCGAACCGGTCCCGAGCCCCCACTGGTTCCGGATCTCTGAGCCGGGGACGGAATCGGACCCGAGCTCGAACGAGTAAGCTCTCCTGAGTCGGCTTTTGAAGACTTCCGGGGAAGTTTACTCAGAAATTGCTTGAACATTCTTCCCAAATTCGAAATTCACAAGAAGAAAAAAAAGCAGTGATGAAAATTGGGAATCACGGAGGGTGAAGCAAGCTCAAATCCACATATCAAATGATGAAAACGAAGAGCCCTAAAATTCACAGACTCTAAGACGGATCTGACAGAAAACCCAAGAGAGGAGGAATATGTTATGAGATCCCCGTGGAATGTGGTTTAGATCCGAAACAAAAGGTTGCCACTTTTATATCCCCCAATACTTGGAAACCCTAATCATTACCTGCTTTCTCCTCAAATCTTAATCTCATGATTCCAGTATCCACGGACATTCCTAGAGAGAGAAAGAGGGGGAGAGAGAATAGACAGACCCTTTAGATTGATTTTTTAAAAAAAATCTGAATCTAGAGAGCAAATAAAAAAGCAAATCTGGGTGGTGAAAGAACAAAACAGTGATCTTTGACGTTCGAGAAAAGGAGATAACGAAGAAAATGAAAACAGAGTTTGGATCGATAAACTTATTTATGATCCTTGGGGGTGTCTTGATTGTTTTTCCTTTCTCTCGATTGCTGGAGAAAAAAATATACTTGCAAATTTAATTTTAGACAGGATTTTCTTTTATCGAAAAAACAGCGGCTTTGTTCCGTTTTTCCGATAATAATAATATAAAAAGTTAACATCTCGCATGCAATTATAGGGTCAGTTTGATAAGACGCTGACACGTAACTACAACCGTTGGATTCACTGAGAGGAATCCTAAGTAACCGGTGCGGCAAGGCCCATTTATTCTCGAGCTACAATTTGCTATGACGTAAAATAGGCCTATTATCAAAGGCCTTATACATGATTTATCTTTCGAGTTGGGCCTTATATGATTTATCTTTCGAGTTGGGCCTTATATATATATATATATGTATTCACATGTGCCCTCCACGTCAACCACTAGTCTCTAGAAGAAACTTGTGTCGTCCTTGTTTTGTCACCGAAACAGCTGAAAAATTAACACAAACTCTATCCGTCTCTAGAGCCCTTCGCACCTATCTTCTCCGATTGATTATCAGCGAACCTTTGTACTTATCTTGATATCAGGTAAATTTCCATGGTCGCCATGTTTAGTATTCTCGAGATCCAATGGTTTAATTCGATTACGCTGAAGTTTCTGGGTCGATTAGTTTTTTCTCCAATCCGTTTCTCATCAATTTCTCTTTTTATACGGTTGATTTTAGTGCTTACTGTTTGGCTTGCTTGTTGCTAAGTCCTGTATAGGTGTTTTTTTTTTCCTTTTGATTTCTGTTTTCTCCTAGAATAGTGATGGCAGATCGGTTTTGAGTCTTTTAACAATTGAGATGTGTGTTCTTTGGGAATCGGAGTATTGTATAGGATTGAATCGAATTGTATGGAAAGTAATGATATAACTTTGATTGTGTCTTTATTCCAATCCATGTGAATCCATATCTTATTTTCGCTCGTCTCGCAGCTGTTGAAGTGAATGTTTATCATGTCCAGTAATATGGGAGCAGAGCATATCTCTAGCCATCTGGAAACTTTTGGAGGAGAATCGAAATTGATGGAAATAGGATCAAATGATCCTCCTGTTCAGCGTATGCCAGTTTCGGACATGAAAGAAGAGCCCATGGCTTCCACGAGCAGCAACCTGGAAACATCTGTCTCTGGTCCTATGTCATTCACGTTTGAGCCAGAGGGCATCTCTTTTTAATCATCTACTCTGGCTGATTCTCAGTCTTTGATGACTCAGTTGCAACCTCCTGATGCACATCGATATTCTGTAGAAATGTCAGTTTTAGCTGCATGTCGTAGCCCGAGGTCATTTCAGCTGACAGGGAAGCGGATATCACCTCCAGGGTCTATTCTCAGTGCTTCTGCATCCGAGAAACTAGATGCGCCAAACAAGCGAGTGGAACCAGTGCATCACAGACCATGGCTAGAACAGTTTTCTTCAGCAAGTATTCTGCCGGCTCATATCCCAGCCGCTACTCTTTCTCCCAAGACTGAACATCCACCAATTCCTGCCAAGAATGCGAGGCATATGGAACACGTTTCTCAAAATTCTGGGAAGCAAGTGATGAACAAGAAACAAGCAGGCTCATCACAGGGGTCAACGAAATCACAGAATGATGGAAACGAGTCTTTGAGATCTAAAATGAAGGAATCATTAGCAGCTGCCTTGGCTTTGGTTCAGGAGCATGAGGAATCTCCGAAAGAGAATAAAAATTCAGAATCTGAAGAGGCAAGTGTTCCAGTAGCTGAAAGCAATGAGCCCGCCTCAGCCTGTGGTACCAGTGTTCCAGTAGCTGAAGGCGTGACAAGGGATGAAAGTTCTGGGGAGAAGGATGGCAATGGAAGAATTCTGTCCCAAGAGACTTCCAATGACACAAAGATGAATTATGTTGATCAATCTGATGTACAGAAAACTCAATTTGACGAGGTTTTCCCCTGTGACGATGTTCCTTTTAGCGATAGTATTTTTTCCGGTGATGAACTTTTACAGGGTAATGGCCTCTCATGGGCTTTGGAACCTGTTTCAGATCTTGGGGAGAGAAAGGAGAATGAAACTGGTGGTGAAATATCGTTTGAGGATCCAGACCTCTTGGCATCTAAAATTGAGTTGGAACTGTTTAAGCTATTTGGAGGCGTAAACAAGAAATACAAAGAGAAAGGAAGGTCTCTCTTGTTCAATTTGAAGGATAAGAACAATCCTGAGCTAAGAGAAAGTGTCATGTGCGGGAAGATCTCTCCCAAGCGATTGTGTTCTATGACCGCCGAGGAGCTTGCTTCTAAGGAGCTTTCTCAGTGGCGACAAGCGAAAGCAGAAGAGATGGCTGAGATGGTTGTCTTGCGGGATGCAGACGTTGATGTCAGATGTCTGGTGAGGAAAACGCATAAAGGTGAGTTCCAGGTAGAAATTGATCCTGTTGACAGTGTGACAGTGGATGTCTCTTCTGGGATTACCTCACGTAGTAAACCTCGAGCCAAAGCCAAGTCCATGAAATCATCTAATCCGGCCAAATCCACTCTAAAGAAAAATGACTCGTATGATAAGAACACAAAATCCGACCAGGGAACATCATCATTCGCTATGACTCTGCCCTCAACTGAGGAGATTGATCCAATGCAAGGTCTGTCGATGGATGATGAGATGAAGGATGTGGGATTTCTTCCTCCAATTGTATCGCTTGATGAGTTCATGGAATCTCTGAACTCAGAACCTCCATTTGGAAGTCCGCATGGGGAACCTTCTGTAAAGGAAGAGCCTGCATCTGAGAAGAATGACTCAGAAGTTGGTTCGCATTCAATATCACCTTCAAGATCTCCTAAGCAGTCGCCAAAGGAACCCCGTGAGAGTGTTTCTCCTAAAACAGAACTCGAAAAGACTAATATAGCTTCCCCAAAACCGGATGCGTGTGTCAAACTCGGTGATAATGTCTCTGAGCCTGAAAAAACACCTTTGGTTGATAGCATTAAAGAGGACCATATATGGGATGGTATACTGCAGCTTAGTGTCTCTTCGGTTGTCTCAGTCACTGGAATTTTCAAGAGGCAAGTCTCCCAACTTACCTTAACTCTCATCTTTTGTTTGCTATTTGGAAAATTTGGTAAATATATTTTGGAGCACAGGAAAACCAAACCCATGATTGAATTGGGATTTTAAAACCCCACTAATATGAAGGTGTCTATGTTTAGACACTTATTGAAAATATGTCACAAACGGGCACATGTAGGATAAATCACACTGATGCTTGTTTGATTTGTTGAACGAAATATGGAATGAGAATAGCAACTCAGACATATATGTTTAAGGTATCATTGAACATTAACGCTGACTGGATTGACTCGTGCAGTGGTGAGAAAGCGAAGACAAGCGAATGGCCAACGCTGGTAGAGGTAAAGGGTAGAGTGAGACTGAGTGCGTTTGGGAAGTTTGTACAAGAGCTTCCGTTGTCTCGAAGCCGTGTCTTAATGGTATTCAAAGTTTGCTACTTGCATTATCATTGTAGTAGCATTAGCATTATATTCAGTCTCTTCTTTGTTGCTACAGTACTACAAGCGTTAAAAGATCCACAAATCCCATCTCAATATTGCAAGTCGTTTCTTAAATTGCAGACGCAAAATAGGCTTCCCATTAGCTAAAACATGGAACCCAGAAAGCAAAAAAAGCTCACGGTTGATCTACATGTGTGAGACAGGACGGGACACTAAAGAGCCCTGATTGAACCAGAGAATCAACTGTGGATTGAATCTGCAACTTTGTATATATATAAAAAAAAAATTCATGAAATTTTGGATACTAAATCACTTTTAGATGTATTGTGTGCCTGTATTGTTCGGCGGCATTAACTTGGTATAGGATAGAGTCTCATTAAAATCTTACCAAGAATCTTTTCCAGAGATAGTGACAAGACCACAAAGACCAGAGACCAGAACATGGTCCATAAACTATGTGCAGATCATGACCCAAAATAGATCTCTCGAAACATATTCTTTGTCTTAGAGGAAAAAGTCTTCTCTTAAATGCATTTTTTGGTGTAAATAATTAAATCCTGAACCGTTTCTATTTTTTTTGTTGGATTGCAGGTAATGAACGTGGTTTGTAAGGATGGTATCTCTCAGAGCCAACGTGACAGCCTTTTTGAGGTATTAAATTCCTATTTCTTATTATTATTCTCTTTAAAAACTTATAATATTTCTAATTCCGGTCATATTCCTTCTTTTACTTACTGCTTGAGACATTTATAGTTTTGCTCAAAAAGTCTTTGCCTTTTCCTTTTCTTTTTGGGTCAGGTTGCTAAGTCGTACGTTGCTGACCAAAGAGTTGGTTACGCAGAGCCTACTTCAGGGGTCGAGCTTTACCTGTGCCCGCCACGTGGCGAAACCTTAGATTTGCTGGGAAAAATCATCTCCAAGGACCACCTGGATGAGGTCAAGTGTTCAGACAATATCGGGTTGATCGGCGTCGTTGTGTGGAGGCGTGCAGTCGCGTCTCCTGGCTCACGCCATAAGCCCGGATTCAAACGCCAGAACTCTTCTTCAGGCACCAAGAGGTCTGTGCTGGCTCCGGAAAACAAAAAGTCTAGTAGTAGTCTCAATGTGAAGAATCAGCCTTGTGTTGTTGCTGTTGCATCCATGGGGAGTCATGGTTTGCGTGGTTGTGAAGATGATGACGATGAAGACGTGCCACCTGGGTTCGGACCAGCAGCTGTGAAAGACGACGATGATTTACCAGAATTTAACTTCAATTCCTCCACTGCACATGTTACTTCTTCTCCCAGGCCGGCGACTCAGTCCAGGTCTATGGATCAAGTAAGGGAGCTCATACTCAAGTATGGAAACTCAGAAGGTAGTGGCAGTAAACGATCATGGGATGATCATGATGATGACGACGACGACATTCCTGAATGGCAACCGCAAGTCTCAGGCCACCAGGTTCAACCGCCACCACCTCCTGGCTTCAGAACCGAGTCGGTTCCTCAATTTCATAGCAGAAGTTCCGTGGCCAGAGCACCCGCACAACGACCTGGTGCGGGACCACAAGATGGGTGGAGGGCCAATCAAAACGCAAGTAGGCAACAACAGTACAGTGCACGTAGGAACAAAGGATTTTGATTTCTGTGAATGCGTTTGTTCCTCTCTGTAATTATTGTAGTTTGTTTTTGTTAGGTGTATTGACTTCTCTGTCATCGGTTTTTTCTTTTCTTTTCTTTGGTAGCTTTTCAACAGAATCGTAGTAAACCTTTGAATAGTGGAGCCTTTAAGAATAAAAGAAGTTTGAATTCCAATAGTAAGCAACACAATCAAAGATTTGTACAGATTGTTTACAGACACGTCAAAGAAGATGCTACAAAGTGTTTACAGGAAGAACTAATGAACAACAACAACGAAAGGTATCATCATCAAGACTGCAAGAGCATTGAATCTCAACTCTTCTTCAACCCACTAAGACCCGCTTGAGTGCGGATTTCTGGTCCATTGTCAATCTTGTGGGAAACTGAACATCGAATTTGATCTTTAGATCGCCTCTGTTTCTTGGTTCTTTAGCTATTGGCATCCCTTCTCCAGGAACCACAAGCTCGTACCCGGGACTGACGATTTCCGTGACACCAACGGGTAGATCCCGCCCATCGAGGGTGTTGATACTCACGGTTGTTCCTCCTATAGCTTCTTCGAGCGTCACTCTTCGGCTTGTGATGAGATCATTCCCATCTCTCTTAAACAGATCGTGCGGTTTCTCGTCGATAACAAACACCAAATCAGCTGGTAACTGATTCACTTGCTCATTTCCTTTGTCCGGAAACTTGACCTTGGTCCCTTTCTTCCATCCCGGTTTCACAACAATGGTCAGAATCTCTGTCTCTTGCGCCTGTCTCCTGTTCACCATCCCAAGAAACACCAATGATATACATTGAGATACTTAAAATTTTTGCGGAAATGGGAGTAAAAAAAAAATCGTACCCGTTAGCGTCAACAATGGATCTAGAGATCTTCATTTTCCTAGTAGAGCCAGAGTACAACTCTTCAAGGCTACAAGGCAACTTGCTCTCAACAGGTGGAGGTTTCTTAGGAACAGTGCTATCGCTGTAAGTTCTGAATATGTTGTTTTCGCCACCAAACATTCCTCCGCCGTCGGATTGAAACCTCGTCGACCTTCCGGGACCGCCAGCTGAACCAAAACCAAAAGGACTACTTCCAAAGAACTCTGCAAAAATGTCTTCTGCGTTTCTCGGGTTAAAACCGGCCGCTCTTCCATTGTTTCCCGTGCTCCCTGGAGGCGGCATATCGCTCAATCCTTCTTCCCCGTATTGATCATATACCGCTCGCTTCTGTGGATCACTCAGAACCTGATACATTTTCCCACCAACAAGAAAAACTCAGTTTTTGGGGATTACATGTCGATAACGTAGGATGTTTTGGTTAGCAATGCAGCAACATTGCCTCATATGTCTCAGAAAACATGCTTGTGGAGATAACATTTTGCTTATATTCCAAGAAACTCATTATAAACACAGAGTTTTGGATTTTGGGGAATCCAAGGGATCAAGGGAATGAAGATTAGCAGAAAAACGATATATATACTCAAGAAAAATTAAGGGGGGAAATATACTTGCCTCATAAGCCTCAGAGATCTGCTTGAATTTGGCTTCAGCTTCCTTTTTGGAGTTAGGGTTTTTGTCAGGATGCCATTTCATAGCCAATTTCCTGTAAGATTTCTTCAGATCATCCTCCGTTGCGATCTTGTTCACTTTCAATATGTTGTAATAATCCAAACCCATTTTTTTATATTTTATTTTATTCGAATTTAATCTTCCTCTATATGAAAACCCAGAAGAAAGAATCAGATCTTCAAAATCCCCCAATGAATGATGAAATAATTTATCTAAATGTAAGCAAAAAAAAATAAGAAAAGAAAAAGAAGCCTATTTAAGATATTTGATCTTCTGTAGAAAGAGGAAAAACAAAAGATCACCGACTTGTTTTTTGTTTTTTGTTTTCCTTTCTTTCTATTGGAACAGATGAGCTTAATTGCTCTAAATCATTATTATTATGGCAGCATTTCACGGAATCTATTTTCCTCCATTTTCTCCTTTTCTTTTCTTTTCTTTTCAAGCAAAGACGTAATTAGATGATTCTAATAATAGTAGCACCCAGAGAGACACAGAGACAGAGCGCCGCAGAAGTAGCTGCACGTAGATTTATTTATTACAGACCCACAGGCAATACATTCGAAATTGTGTTTAGATTCCATCTTGGGGCTTCGAATCTTAAAATTACTGCCAATTTTGACTTCAAAACCCAACAAGTAGACAAATTATTATAAAATAAAAAATGCGTTGTCTAGACTCTAGAGTCTACTATACTGGGGCTTCGAATCTTAAATTACTCGAGGAAAAAGGATAAAATATTAACAAATTTTTCGTTTGACTGACATGATTAATGGATATTTCGGTTATAAATAACACTTAAAAAAGAGGAATGAGCCAAAAGCACACATCAATTCATCGATACGGTGTAAAGAGAAGATATAATTGACCAGCAAAATGGGCAAGGGCAAAATAATGGAGGCTAATGATTCATAGCTTTCTCCAACCATAAAACAATCCCAATTCTCAACAGCGAGAGAGAAATCCAAACTGAATTTTTTTAAAAAAAAAAATCTATACATTGTACTCTCTTTTCCCAGAAACAAAGGTGAGAAAATATAGAAAGAGATCTCCTAATATTCATATCAACCATTGCAGGGAATAAGAAAACAACACTTCACATTTAAGGACTCATCAAATCACGAGGAGGGGACAGGAGCGTTGGGAGTACCCGAGGATGATGGTGATGCACTTGCTTCATTACTTGCATTCTTTTGTTTTGCAGCTATCGAGGCTGAAGTCTCGGTGGTTTCAGGTACATCACCAATGTCCAGCGTGTCTGGGAGGTATTCCTGGGCTTCATTACTGTAAATCTGCAGGATGGAACATTTAGAGTCATTACTAAGCATAAATTTTGTTAAGACTGATCATGCATAAACCCCTGGACAACACACAAAAGCTTACAATCTACACACCGTGGTGTCATTAAGTGTGATGGATGGCTACTTAGATGAATTACCTCGAGCTGATTCAGCATTTCGATAGTTGCATCCAGATCACCATTGTTGGCCAAGTATACATCATTGATAGACTCGTGTGACAGACCAGAGAATGTGACTAGAAGGAACTCAATGTCCATGTCCATCTCCAAATCCTCATCCCTCATCTGCTTGTAAGCCGTGTCAGAGGATGCCTTTGGAATCGACATTTGAGAGCCTGGAAAACTTCCCATCACCCCTTGGCCTCCAAAACCATGAGCTACATAGGGTTGGTGTTGCACGTGATGCGTTGCAGGCTTTGCAGACCGCGACTCTTGACCACCCAAATACCCATCTCTTTTGGAGATTGGTACGTAAGCTGCTGCGTAAGGATTCAATGCCGATCCTCCTGGCTTCATTGCTAACTGAGATACTAAACAAGCAGAGAGCGAATTGATTACTCAGAATCATACAGTAAGACAAAATCAATCAAGGCTTTTGCTGCAAAATCTAAGCTAGCAATCAGAAGAACAATCCAAATCAATTAATTAACAGATGGCGAGACCCAACCAGATAATCATTTCTTTGCTTCCAGGCATTGATCACGGGAAATCAAAATTGATGCCACGAAGAGATTAACCGTTACAGATGTAAAGTCGCTGATGATATGATCAGCTTCTCTTGTTCTTCCTAACGCCTTAGGTATCGACCAAAATTAATCTACGCACCTTCAAATCGACTAGGTTTCGACAGGAACGCCGGAAACCTAAGGCGTCGATACTACCAAATGTTATCCCCGAAACAAATCAAGAGGAATAAGTAAACCTAACGGAGAAAGATAACATGAACATACGAGCGAAGAGATACTATCTAGCCTCTACATCATGGTCGATCAAACGCGATTCCTGCTATCACATGAACATAGATCGCAGGAATCAAGAGGCAGCGTAAACAGAAACTGAAAATTTCTTCACAAGAGATATGATCTAACGAAACTGATTCAAATATACAACGGAGGAGAACAAGGACGGGCTCCATCGTTGCGATCGCGTCAACGGAGAAGCAGAAGCGAGGGAGAAAATGAGCTTACCAGGAAAACAAACAACAGGCGTTGAAGAAGATCGATCTAGAGGGAGAGACAATCGTAATGGCAGAGATCTCAAAAAACGCTAGAAAAGTGGGGAAGGAAAGAAAACTACTCAATAATGGACTTATATCGTAAGCGGAATATCAAAGAACGGGCGTTTACTTAAGGTCGCATCACGGTGGGGCCTGTTTGGAAACGTAATTATCTTATCCTTGACCTGGTTATCGGTCCAATATATTCATCTCGTCAAAGATCTTTGATATTTTCTCCGGTATGGGTGACGTGTCCATTAATAACTGGTTGCCTTTTCGTGTATCTGTGTCAGAATAAAAAGTCCAAACGGAAAACTCTTAAATGGTGAATAAGTTTTTTAATTTATTACTTTTTAAGTTAATCGAACTATAGAAGGTTCAAGAACGCACAATGTCTATACTAACTTCTGGTGTCTCTCCTCGAGTTGATTCACACGAACTACTTGTTCTGTAGGTTGGTACTTGTTACTAAAACCATTGTGTTTCTCTTTACAGGGAAACTTTTGTCAATACGTTCATGTTGCAAATAGCCATTTTGTCGAATCACCTCAATGGGAGAGATACTCATATCCGGCAGATCAAAGTTTTATGGCCCTAGACCTTGCGTCTTTATCTCTCCTTCGCTGACTTAAACTGCAGATTGTATTACTGTAATTTGACGTTATAGATTGCCTTTGCTTCACTCTTTGTGATTGCAGAAATCCTATTCCGCGCCAACCACTTTCAGTTTACTTCCCTGAAGTTTTTCACTTATTCCAAGCTGAGATGACAACTTTAGGCATGAGAGGTTAGTTTCAAGAGCATGATGGATAGTGAAAGACCTATGCCAACTTTGGGCAGGAGAAGTTTGAAGACATGGACAGTGAAAGATCACTGCTATTGAGAAGTTAGTTTCAAGAACAGGGATTGTGAAAGACCTATGCCAGCTTTGGACAGGAGAAGTTTGAAGACATGGACTGTGAAAGATCACAGCTATTGGATTCCTCGGGAAGAGTCTATTGTCACATTTAAGTTTTAATGCTCAAGAGTATATCATACGTTGTGGAATGGCTTCTGTTTATTTATTACATTGGATATAACAATCATAACTTCATTAAGCTTATCCACCAAGGGCCCCATAAAAATATATTCACAGGAGAGGCGGGTTTTAAAGCATTGTTCAAAGAGCTACTACAATCTATTTAAAATTACTGAAGACCAGAAAAGCCATCTATGATGACTTGCAGAGATGGATTTTACTTTACGCTTCACACGCCGGTTTGGTGTCAAAGCTGCTGATGCATATAGCGAAGGCTTGAAAAGCAGAGAGAGGATAGCTATAATCCATGGAGAAAATATCCTTGCCGATTTTCCCAAACTGTAAGATTACATGTTCTTCAGGCGGCGCATCTAAAGAAGAATCGTCTGCCACAAGCTGGAAATTCTTCACTGAAGCAACGGTCACTCTCCCGTTGAAGTTGAGGCACCAAGACTTCGATTGCTCGTCCCAGCTTGGCGATTTGCTTTTCAAAACCAGCGGCGAAGGCCTAGAGTCCAGAATGCAATGCATTCTCCTAGGTCCCCTTTTGCGAGGAAAGTTGATCTCGTAGCTTATGTTTCCCGTGGCTGTCTGGTTGTCACATATCAAGAACTTGGTTCCTAGAATGCCAGACCTATACCACAATTCAAGTTGAGACTGTTTAGAAAATCCTGCTTTCGAATAGTTAAGCCTTAGTTTGCTTACCTTAGTTTGCCAACGCAAGTGCTGCTGCTCCGTGAGAAGTTTTTTGCAGACAGCGAGATTATGAAATCCGTGCACTTCACTCTTCTAATCCTTCTAGCAGCTAGCAACAGTTTGTCGTTCTCCGTCTCAGCTGAAATTCAGAAAATGAACATCCTTAGAAAAACGATTCCACATTTTGTTGAACAGCAATTTCATAATCTTGAAATAAATATCGCTCACAAGGCATCAAGCCATAGTAGAGGATATACGTCGCTGTTTCTCTGTTCCTCTTGATATAGTATCTAACAGGAGAGTTTGGCGGACCAGGCTGCATACAAATTAAACAAAGAGCTGATGAACTAAGTTAGGAAAAAGAAAAAAAGAAAAACTTTCTTTTACCTGTTTCAATGAAATAGGAAAAGTGAGCTTCCCACACGGCTCAGGGATTCCAACAATCTCCCTTGTGATTCCTCTCCATGTTTGACAGACGCAAGCGCAAGAGAGAACGGCTGCTCGATCGGGCCAAGTGGTCTCACTCTCTTCAACCCTCCGGATTATATCACGGAGCAATTCCGGCACCAACGAAGCCCACGGGCTCTGCGGGATGTTTTCCAGCGGTGGCATTGCCTGATCAATGTGAGACGACTTTGACATCCCTCCAAGTCCAAGGATGCTTTTCAAGAACATCCTACAAATTTTCCATCCCCAAAGAAAAAAAACTTTTTCTTTATGAAACTGTTCGTAAATCAAAATCTTGAAGAATATGATGATCAGGAAAGAAAGCCAAGATGGTGCAACTATTGCAAAAAAGTTAATCACTATTAAGCCTTCTGCTACTACAAGGAAAAGAAGTTCAGTGATGATAAAAACAGACAACAAAGATCACAAATAAAATGTTTCAGTTGTGGAGAACCTGGACACATCTCTAGGGATTGCAGAAAGAAGAGAAACGAACAAGCTTACATGCACCAAGAAGAAGTTAACAAGGAAGATTTATCGTTTTCAGCAACTCATATACCAACAGTTCAAAGCACATGGATTCTTGACAGTGGAGCAACAAATCACATGGTCAGAGAAGAAGAATTGTTCTTAGATTTAGATAAATCAATTCATACTCCAATCGAAGTGGCTAGTGGAGAGGTGATTATGAGTAATGGCAAAGGAAGTAACAAGCTTGGGTCAAAGAACTATCAGAGATGTGTTCCTAGTTCCAAATGTAGCCAGAAATATACTTAGTGTTGGATAACTAGTAAAGAAAAGACTGGATATAAGGTCTTAATTCGACAGCAAAAAAGGGCATCATAATGGACAAAGAATACAACAAAATCATTGAAGCTCCTAAAAAATCAGTTGAAGTCAAGCAACTGGTAAATGCATGTCGTTAAAGGGTTCTTGGACTTGACATACAACTACACACTACGCTTCCAATATGAATGGTTACGTCACCAACCAATTACATCTATCGATATAGACAAAGGAATATGCATATCAACAAAGCCAATTCGACTAACCTGGTGTATATGGTGAGTCACTTCCCAAGAGAGAATCAGAGAGAAATCTGCAGGGAATCCAGCCACAATTCACAAATCCCCTAAACCCTGTTCTTCAAATCGCTCGGAACGAATCAGTGGACAAGCAAAAAAACACCCGCCGAGCAGAATCCAGCGAGGGGAGTGGCGGGGATGAAGAACGCGATGGGATATGCGAGCACGGCTGCGGAACTCCAGATCCCAGAGGTGACGGGAGCGAATTGGAGAGGGGAGAGAGGAGAGGGAGTGAGACGGAGAAGAGAAGCTGTGAGGAATGGAAGACGAGGAATCAGGAATCAGGAAGACTATAGACCCGCGTCCAAGGATGCTTTTCAAGTTATCTATAGTTATCAATCATTGGGTTGACTGCGTGTGCCCCATTTGCTTAATTCCCCCCCTAAACTTTAAAGTTTTTGCGATTTCTCCCCAAACTTTCACATATAGTCATAGAAACCCCAATCTTATTTTCTCCGGCCAATTCCACATTTTAAAATTAAGAAATAGCGATTGCCCACCCACAAAAACCAAACCCGGAGCCCAGAGAATTGTTGACTTAAATTGTCAGTCAAAATTAAAAGGGGAATTAGGTTTTACTAGTGTTCTTCATCGAGAGAGAGAGAGAGAGAGAGAGAGAGAAGAGTTTTCTAGGGTCGACAAATGCTTCTCTTTTCTTGTTTTGTACATGTAAATCCTTCTCTTTTCAAGGAGAAACTGAATCAAGTATCGGTGGATAGATTAAAGGTTGTGGATACGAAGGCTAAAGTTAAAGAAAGTGGGAAACTTGATAATAAGCCAAGACATATTAATGGCGGAGATGTATTTTTGGTCAGTTTGATTAATGTGGTCATTTTGACAGTGATGTTGAAAAAGATGAAGTTGAAGATGGTAAAAATCATTTCTTGTGTTTGGATTAAGATGCAAGTATGTTCAAGGAAAGGTTAATTGGAGTTCTGAGTCTTCTGACTTCTAATAAGTTTGGAGAGAAGAGACCATCGAAGCTTGCTCATGGCGACTTAAGAAACACAGAATAATCATTAAATGGGAATGAAAAGTATTCGAGGTTCGAATTTTGACCATCTTTGTATCATTTTGATTTGACTAGTCTATTACAACACAGTTTCATTTACTTTTTTTTTAAAAAATATATTTTTCTTATAAGCATTTTACAAATTATACATTGTCGGTTACGTTACACTGCCATCGCTTTTTTTACCGTCATTTCACCTTTTTCCGGTGTATGATAAATTGTAAAATTCTCCATCCTTCAAATAAATAGAAAAGTATCTTATTTTTATTTTTATTTTTTTGCTAAAAGGCTTAAAAGTATCTTATTATTCAAAGTAAATATTCCACAGTCTTATATGTGGAATGCCACGAATGATTAATACTAGCTTTTTAATATAAAATTCTCAACGCAATTAAAATTAATTATGGATATCAGAAAAATATGAAAACTATTTGGCGAAATTTTGGTCAGGTCGTAGTTTTAAAACAGTTATTGCTACAACACGATTTGATTTTACCAGTAAAAACATAAGTGAAATAAAATAAAATAAAAATGCACGAAAAATAATTGCTTCAATATTTTCATGTTTTGAAATATATGCTTGAAATAAATAAAGCACACGGTGTAAAAAAATTGAAAAAATAAAGCACTACACTGTAAAAAAAAATTGACCATTTTTCTATGGTTTACTCATTATTATCGTTTGCGGAAAGTTTGACATTTTTATTAGTCAGTTTTTCTCATTACATAGAGATGGATCTAATTAGTTTCATAGATGATAAATTGAAATCATAAAGTTAACGTGGATATTAAAGCTACAAAATAATTATTTGGACAGTTGCATATGAAGGTAAGGGCTTATCCATAAGTCGCCGTAAAATCTAACTCGAAATTGGAGAAAAATAGTGGATGGTCGTGTAACGCATATAAAGAAGAATCATAATATAGAAAATGGGACAATGTGAAGGGGAATATATAATAAGAATCGTAATAATTAGTAAACCCACCATATTGTCTCGGGGAATGGTAAAGAAAAGACTGACGAACACAAAAGAATAATTAGTAAATCTATTCGATTCTCTTTTGGAAATGCTTCTATGCATCACTTAATTATCTCCCTTCTTCGAAGTGTTTATTTGTCTATGATTATCCCACGTATTTTATTTCACTTCGATCAATCGCAATGTTAGTTACGTAATTAGTAAAACTAATTTGCATGTTAACATGCAGACCAATATAGGAGAAACCAGAACAATTTAGACAATCAAATACCGAACGCATTTTTTTAGCAACCGAAGTCATTAAAAGTCTAAACGGATGTTTCAGCATATACATTGACCTGCATATGGTATTTGATTGTCTAAATTGCTCAGCATATACATTGAACAAAATGTATAATAGGTATTTGATTGTTTTTTTTTCAGCATATGGAACCTTTTTTGTCACAAGTATTTCATTTCATTAATTAATTTGCTCGGTTACAACTAACGGAGGGAATTAAACATCTTCTTTAAATAATACAATAAAACACAAAAACAATAAAACATAGAGCATATTTATCTTCATATCTTCTTCATAAAAGAAAACGGCAAAGTTTCTTTTGCCTTCTCATACAAGAAAATACAATATAAGCAAGGCCCATCTGCCTAGATAAAAATCAACCCTACCGCGTAAATAAAGCTCTCCTTTTCCACCATATCTCTTTTGAAATAAAATCAAAAACACACCAAAAGACAATAATAAAAAATTAAAGCCCACAAACTTCATTTCTTGTAATTATAAGGTTCATTCTTCTAGTGCTTACGAACGCTTATAAGCTTGACGTCGTCAATCACAGGTCCACATAAGGACGAGAAATCATTGCTCCTCATAGCATAGAAAGTGCTGTAAAACTATTTTCAGAGATTGCTTGAGAAACACGGGAAAGCTGATGGATCTTTTTGTTTTAGGTTATTATAATGATCAGATTCCATGTGTTCTAAGTTTTGTATGATTCATATCATCTTGTAATTTTGAATTGAGCCGAATTAAACTCTAGTTCGGGTCGAAATGGTGAAGAAAAAACTGACGAACACAAAGATTCAAATAATTTGCTCATTATTTTCATTTTTGGAGAAAATTATAGAATAGAATATTAACAATTTACAAGTTAAAACCTAAAAAACGTTAACTCTGAGAAGAAGAAAAAAAGAAAGAATCTAACTGTATAAAATTTTGTATTTTATTAATTTATAATAGATTTTATTAAATGCCGAATTTAAAAATTACACTTGTAATTTATTAAACTCCACAAAAATTTCCTTCTGAACCACCATAATTGAAAAAATATCCGAGCCGAGTTCGGTGAAATATTTTTACTTTACCAACTCTTAGCTCGTAACATTTTGTACTATCTACCAAGATCTCTATAGGAGAAGAATCGATTTTACTTTGCTTATAGTTAGAATTCAAAACTTCAATATTCGTAAATAATGCTGCACTCTTGCGGTCTTTCGCTTCATCCGCGCGGCCCGTTGGAAATTTACCATTACCCATCGGAGGGTTTGAACCAGATGGTGAAGCCTGAACCACACCTCCTACTCCAACCATGTTTGCACCATTGCTTAAAAGGTTAAATAGCTCTTTTGGCCAATATCCAATATCTACGCTCGGTACATTTTCATCCAGGTGTGTAATCCACCAGTTTCCTGTGTTTTTGTCCTTTTTACATATATTAATAGCAAAACAAATCAGTTGTTAATATAAAATAATAGCAGTAAAAAATGTGATAATCAAAAAAAACTTGAATGAAAAAAAAAAAACTTGAATGGCAAAGTGCATGTACGGACTAGTTAAAGAGGTTATAGTCGCACACATCAATCACTAATTTGATTTTATAATTTCCATGCTTCATAGAACCTTCACTACTAAGTGGGAATACCATACAAAATAAAGAAGATACCTGATGGATGACAGGATTCAACTAAAAAGGCTCCTCCGGCGTAATATCAATGGGTTTAACTATGGGAACCACTTGAGATACTTGAACAAACCCTGAACACGCGTATTATAACATCTTTTTCCATCTTTACCCTATCAAAAATTATATTTAATAGTTAAATATTTGTTGATTTAAATATTTCACCAAGTATATTGTCTACATAATTAATGGAAACCAAATACATGCACACCTTCCAAAATCCATATGACCAAACACGCCCGTCGCCAAAAAGATCTGGATTTATCTGTCAAGTAGATATGCAATACATTTAAGACTACCCAAAAAATCAAATTAATTAAAAGAAAAAAAAAACAAGAAAATGTAAAACCTACCATCAACCCCGTTGAGATATAATTGACCTCGTTATTCAGTCCACTGCCTACATATATTTGACTATATGAGGCTTGATCTTTTCCAATGTCAAGGTTATATGCAGTAAACCAAGCTTGTACACCATGATATAGACCATTATGTGACCTTACTCCGGCAATCTATCAAAAGCCGATTATAATGATATATATATATATACACATTAATACTTCACATATACAGTAAAACCTCTATAAATTAATAACGTTGGGACCGTGAGGTTTTATAAAAAAATATTAATTTATAGTGATTATTAATTTATAGATATATTATTTGGTTGAAAAACTAATTTTGCGACTGACAAAAAATATTAATTTAGCGAGGTATTAATGAATCGAGTATTAATTTATAGAGGTTCTACTGTACATACAAAAAAATATTAGATCTAGGATATTAGGACGGGAGTAAATGTTTTACATGTGTTCCCGGGCTATCGGTTGATAGCGGATGGAAATATTTCTTGGCAAAAAGTTGAGCGTTGGTGATGAATTCTTTTGTATTTCTCAATATAGAAATGGTTCCATCTGGACATTTTATTTTATTTTCGTGTGTTTTGTTGTTGGCAATTTTACTCTTTAATCCAATCCTTGAAACTGATGGTTTCATCTTTTCAAAAAAAAAAAAAAAAATTGTATCGTCCATATTAAAATCACATTTCATAAAAATAAAATATACATAGGAGATGAATTTATGAGGTATGCACCTGAATCGTGTGGTTTTTGAGCAAAGGATGATCAAGTCCTGGTTGCTTATAAATATCTATGCAATCATACGTCACATTTTCACCTATCTGCCAATGACAAAAAAAAAAAGAATTTTCTTATGACTAAAAAGCGAGACGATTATTAATTTACAAAAAGGCGAGATGATGTTGAATTAATTAAGTAGATCTGAATAATAGAAGTGAAACATGTGTCTAAAGTTTTTGTTTAAAAGCTGACCTTGAAGGATCTGAGAGGTACTGTACTTTGATCAGAACTAACCAAGGCTACAGAGAATAAAACAAGTAAGAGATTCATAACGGGAGCCATCATAATTCCTCTTGACATTTTTCTGTTGCGTTTTCAAGACTCAAAATACTCTGTTATTTATATACGCGCATGTTTTGATGTTAAGGAAATAATAGCAAAATAAGTAACATTAGATTAGATTTGATTTGTTTTATTGTTTAAGGGTAACTCATATATTCAAAGAGAATAAAATATTTGACTTTTTACATTCTTTTAAAGGGAAGATTACTCAGTTACTCGATCAAACCCGAATTCATAAAATTGGCAGTTACATTCTTTTAAAATATTTGACTTTCATTGGTTTAATTCAAAAAAATTAATTACCTTCTTAACAATTCACGTATAGTCTCTTTGCCACCTCAAATTACGGAGCAAATCATTCAAAATATTAACTGCAATACAAATGAGCAAAAATGAGAACGATCAAATATCAATTACACAAATCTCGGATCCAAACATATTCGCTTAAGCCAAATGAATCATGAATCAATTTGGTGCTTCATACAATCATGTGCTTAATGTGGCTCATATAATCTTGTATTCTTGTTTGTAGCATTTGCGTCTACCTTCGATATCTCGGAGTATTCCCTGAAATGGACCTCCTCCTTCACTCTCCGTTGCTGCAGCAAATCAGTTTGTAACACACACAGTCGCAGTTACAATCACACTAATAATCAACAACTATCGTATGCATGTGTTTTGACTTTTGTATATAGCATAGTTGATAGTTTCATATGATTTTTCTTCTGCAATTGGATTTCTTGAGATGAAACCAAAGTGAGAGCTATATATATCTTAATTGTCAAACTTAGTGAAAGAGAAAGCAAATGTTATGATATCTGAATTTCAGATATTAGAAAAATAAAACAAAATTAAACTCGGTCTCTATAGTCACAGTTAATGTATTGTATTGTAGTTGTCAATTATAATGAAGGACACATCAATGTTAAATTATCTGAATCGATCTAAACAATTTTACCATGAAACGGTGATAATATTGAAGTTTAATACGGTGATGACAAAATATCAAACCAAGCCATTAGTTTTATCGTAATATTAGAAGAAAAAAAATGAGAGAAATAGAAATAAACTTTTATTTGAATTTTTTATATGAATTAAAAATTTGCTTTTATTAATGTTGAGAACAAAAATAAATCAAAATCAAATTATTATTAATATATTTTAAATGAATTTTCAGTTTTTAATTATTAAGAGCAAATTAGGATTAACATTAATTTAAGATATAATTCCTCAAGTTTTAGAGTCAAAGGTAGTTTCACAAATCTATAGTAAAAATGTCATTTTCTGTTTTTTCTTCAGATTATGTTTTTTTCCCTTGTGCCACAGATTCAAATCTCTTTTGGAATGGCAGTGTATTTTTAAAATCAGAATATTTAAAAAAATGACTCCAGATATTCGGAAAAATTATTGAGCGAATACCCGAAATTTTTACAGTTTACACTATAAAAAAAATAAGATTAAGAGACCCAAATTCTCTCAACCCCTCCCTCTCCCTCTCTTTCAAATTCTCTCAACCCCTCCACTAGATCCTCCCGAACAAAGCTTCTTTCGATCTTCCTCTAGTGTGGATTTCTTCTTAAAAGTAAGTCTTCTCTATTTGTTTTGTTCAGCTATTTTCTTTTCTTTTTCATGTTGTGTGTGATCAATTTAGTCTTTCAGGAGAAATGTAAGGAAAAATATTGATAAACATGTTATTTTAATGTAGATACAATATTTTTACTAATGGATAAAAAAATGATGATACCCTTTATTGATTTGATTATTTTGAATAAAGAAGACAAAAAAAAAACGTCCATATGGCAAGGCATGGAATATATATGGGGGTGCTCAACTTCTGGAGCAATTAAATCAATAGATCATGTTTAATGGGAAAATCTACCATCATCCAAATTCTGGAGAAAGAGAAGGAAGGACTTGAACAGTTCACTGCCACTGATGCGTACGATTACAGTGGTGGAAGCAACGTGGTCCTAGGTTACTTCAGCATGGTCGGTCTGTTGTGTGTTCACTGCCTCCTGGGTGATTACCATACCGGTCTGAAATGGTTGCAGCCCATTGACATCAGTCAGTCAGCAAGGTGTTTACACCAGTGTCATACATATCGTAACCTGTTAGTGTTTTTTATCTTGATAAAGTGCTTAGATATGAACTTGTTGATATTTGTGAAAAGTAAAAGACAAAAATCTGATCACCGAGTTCCCCGAAGGTATCTCTCGGGTGGGAACTATCTCCCCCAATTTTACAACACAACGTACTAACAACGTCTTCTTTGTGTTACAAAAGAACACACGACTAGAAGACTCGAACTTCTCTTTGGTTGCTCTCTCTAATTCTCTCTTCTCTATCTCTCTTGTTGTTATTGCTCTCGGATTGATCTTTAGGATGTGAACGTCTCCTCCTTTTATGGCCAAGGATCTGTGTCCATGTTTCCATTTTGCTGCTGTAATTTCCTTTTACCTTTGTTTCCATATTTCTCACTAATGTTAGTCCTTTTGTATGAGAAACAGATTAGGGAAATGGGCTTCATCTTCACGTAAAAGACTAAAGGGAACAAGAATAAAATCGCAGGCCCATAATAATGTAAATGTTGACTGAAGCCCAATTTTCAACAATCTTTCACCTTAGGGCCCAGTCAACTTTTGTTTCCCTTCTCTTTCCAGAAGGTGAAAAATCTCATTCTTCCTTCACGATGAAGAACAACAATCGTTGTCTTTCTCTAACAGCCAAAACGAATCCATGCAACTCTGACCAACCTCGTAGACCTGAGACTTCGCTTCGCCGATTACCAGATATCGCCGTCGAGCTCCACCTGCTACATGCCTCTCCGTTATGAAGCTTTTTTCGATGGCAGGAGACGATGCTTCCCTTTTCCGGTGGTCGGATCCAAACCAATTTCGCCGAAATTTCTGCAGTTTTCGGCGAATTATCCATCGCAGATTCTCTCTGGTGCCCTTCAGAGCTCTCATCGATAGCTACTGAAGCCGTCGAGCCCTAAATCGTGAAGCCCTTTTCTTGATTTAACAACAGATTCTACCAGCCACCGCCGCAGCCTCGGGTCATCTTCTCCGATGACTCTGTTCTTCAAAAATTCTCAGGTAACCTGTAACCTTTGAACCCCCTTGACTGTCTCTTTACCGCGACATCTTTTGTTCGAACTTTTTGAAATTTCTGTTTGTGAACCCATAAAACTTTAACCCAACAGCTTCTCCGACGACGACTTCGTCTTCTCCGCTGTTCCGGTGAGCAATTGGCGTTCTTCCACTGTTCGGACAACACAGGTAAACCCTCTTAATCTGAATCATCACTTTCTCTTCTGTCACTTTTTTTTGTTTTTGTCGAGACTGCGCGAAATCATAACATGGATTTCACAATTCTTCTCACAGTAGATCCACCTGAAGCCAGTAATCTATTTATGTTAATTATTCATGATTCTTAGCTGATCCTTTGATACCGTATATTTTATTGAGTACTCTTTGATATCGATTTACTATTCCTTTCAGCTGCTTCGGATGGATAATATAACCTTTATCCCGCTACTGTAACTTTAGGTAACTCCTTTACCTCTGCAATAATTACTCTCGCCTTATTTCCCGAGATTCAAGACACACCTACTAACTTGTCTTCTCTTGAATCTTTCCACCAACAGCTCCACCTGGAATCAATATCTACAGGTAACTCCCTTAACCCATTAATGAAACTGATTTTCACTTATTGACACAAGAACATTCTGTGAAACTAAACCGTTTTTTTTGTTCTTCTTCCTGCGAGAGTGTACAATGTCAAAAATGGAGTTACCTGGAGCTGTATTCCTTTAGACGTTGAGGATATTGCAGCAAGCCTGGAACTTCTGTCGAGGTACTGCTTCACTTATTAAATCAAATGGGTTCCTGCTTGTATGAATCTTAGATAGACTCACATCTCCCTTAGCTTTATCTCCAAAAATACCTTCTCCCAATATCTCCAAAAATACCTTCTCCCAATATCTTGAAAAGTTCAGACTCTCCTCTTCTGCATCACTCTTCCAATGCTTCCGTTTCTTACTTTTCAAGTAATCATCTAGGGAAGATTCTGTCCCAGGTTTTTCATTGCTCCTCTTAGACTCAATTTCTTCTGAAATTTTATATTCTTCTGATGAAGAAGAGTCTCCACCTTGAGATGATGTACTTTCTGAATCAGATTCTGGCTGAAAGTCACCTTCTTTGACATCTTTCTCAACTCCAGAAACGTGTTCGTCGCCCTTTGCAACTGTGCCTTGAAGAAAATACAACCCATCCTTACATTTTCCAGATATTGCCTTCTTTCCATCCTTGTAGAACTGAACCTTGAAGTTACTTCCTTCATACTTGCAACCTGACTTTTCTAACATCCCATAAGAAATAAGATTCCTACTCACCTCCGGCATGTATCTAACATCCGTGAGTATTACCTCAGAACCATCTGGATTCTGAATCCGAATCTTTTCCATTCCTTTGATGTTACCATGAGTGTTATTAGCCGTCAGAACTCTACCACCATCGAACTCTTTGAAGTCAAACAAGACTTCTTTGTCTGTTGTACTGTGGTATGAACAACCTGAGTCCATCACCCATTCCTTCATCGTGTCCTGAGTACTGACACTTAACACCATAGGCTCCTTAGGTTCTGTTGCAATATTTGCAGAATCTGCATGTCTCTTTCTTTCTGGACATTCTCTTTTCGCAGGCCCATAATAATGTAAATGTAGACTGAAGCTCAATTTTCAACACAACCATATCACCACTATAGATTTTACCCTTATGAATATGGCATTGAGTTGTTTATGGGTTAATGCAGAGAGTGGAAGGAGCTGGTTGATCAGTGGCTGAATACCACAAAGGAAATCACTGGTAATTGCGCTCTCTCTGTCTGGCTTTTCGATGATCCTTCCTTGTCTGATGGGATTCACGTCTTACAGTTTCGGTTTCTTGAATTAGATCCATCCATAGTCTTTGGTTATAATTTCTGTTTAAAACAGGTGCTGAAGATACACCGGAGTCTGCGAATCCGTCTGTCGTTGATGATGAAGAAGAAGCGTTTCCGTTTCCATCGCTTCCATATGATGTCTACATCTTTACACCGCAACCAGACGTATTTGAAATGGGAAATTTCTTTGATTCTATGGACTTTGATGGAAGTGAGTTATACTATTCTCTTGTTTGTTTGATATCACCATGTTTTAGCTACATATTTGTTTGTATCATTTTCCCGGGGATGTTCGTTTCAGATCCTCGGATCTCTGGGGAATACATCCCAAGCCGAGAACACGGGAGGAGACCACAAAATATCAATCAGGCAAAGAGCTCTAGAGAACAGATGGTTGAAGACAAAGCTTGATGAGGTTTCCTTGGAGAGGAAGAAAGCAAATGCTGCCAAGAACAAGAGGAAGAAGTCAAGAATCTCAAAGCTTACATGTCATACTCGTTCATCATCTTAGGAAAATTCATAAACCTCTACTGGTTCTTTGTGAAAATCATGAAATGAAATGCTCTATGATTTGGTATCTAGCGAGTTTGTGCATACTTATTGGCTTAATCGCTTCATCTAAAGTTGAATTCGGATCTATTCTTGTGCTAATACTCTTGGCGAATCGAGATGTATATTCGAAACTCTTAGTGAATTCATAAAACTACTGGTTCTTTGTGAAAATCATAAAATCAAATGCTTTACGGTTTGGAATTTAACGACTTTGTGCGTACTTATTGGCTTAACCGCTTGATCGTTCAATTCGCATTTCTTCTTGTTCCAATCCACCTGTCGAATCGAGATTCAAACTTGCAACAACACTTAGCATTATATAAATTCAAACTTGCAACAACACTTAGCATTATATAAATTCAAACTTGCAACGACACTTAGCATTATATAAATTCAAACGTGCAACAACACTTAGCATTATATATAATTCAAACTTGCAACAACACACCACACAAATCACAAAGCGTATTCCACACGAAACCAAAACAACAAAAACCCTCAGCTTCCTCACGCCATCTCGATGTTACCCGGCGAGATTTGGAGTATCTCGTTACCTTTTCGGTACCTCTTGAAGCACCAAAAAAGGAGAAACCCTATCGCAATTATAGAGACAATGATGAAGAGGATTAGGTAGAAGGTTTTCGGATCGACTGGATCCTCTACATGTTGAGCAGGTACCATTGTATGATCTGCGCAAATTGAAAAAAAAAAAGAGAGGATGTAGCCCTGTTCGTTTGGGTAACGCCGAGATTGTGGTTGCGGCAAGATACAGTGGGTAAAATTTAAAAGGAAAGCGGAGGAAAGAGGGGAAATGAGTCGCTGCGTTTCTATTTGCTGGGGAGAGAGGAAGAAGAAGGTGATGCTGTTTTTTTGTTGCGACACATTCCTTTGATTTGTTTGGACATTTGTTTGATTTGTTTGGCCAGCAGCAGTGAAGAGTACACTAGCATTCAGTGCTATCTCTCTGCAGTTTGCCATAAGCTATCAGTACTAGCTAATCTATCTCTGCAGAAACTAATTGGCATGTTTTGGGTAACACCACCAAAACCATTGACATGTCAACCATCACTGCAATCACAAAGCTCTGAATAAATTACCAAAGAAGCAAAAAACTATCACTCTTCAAAAAAGTGTGCTTCCGCTCTTTTGTTTTTTTGCGCCAACAATCTCTCACTCCCTCTGCATAAACATCACCACATTACATATTTAGATATATAACGTAAGCCATAGGTATCTCTTACTTTCGGTCGTGACTAATTTGATCAAAAATTAACTAAATCATTTAACTAGAATAAAACAAAAGTAATATACCAAATCACAAAATATGACAACAAAAATAACAAACCAAGTCATAAAAACTAAATCAAGCAAAAATAATAAACCAAACCATTAACTAAAATATCCAACAAGTTAAGAAAATGTGGAAAAAAAACTGCAAATCAGATATAAAGAGATTTCAACATGTATGGTGAACACAACTCGCAATCACGCAATGTGTCTGAAAAATGTTACAAGGAAAGGAAAACAGAGTATAAAGGTCTAAGAGTCACGAGAAAAACAACAGAGCATTCTCACACCGAAGTTACCAAAAGGGCTTCTGAAATAAACAATAATTCGCTACTTATACCATAACCCATGTTTATTTTAGCAACCAAATGTGGAATCATGGCATTCAGTTAGCGCAACTTTGGCGAGGAACATAGTTGGTTCTTTCAATTCTGAACAGATCCATCTTGAAACCCTTTTCTTCGCCAAGCATGACTCGACTCGAGATGAATCATCAGAATCTTCACCAGTAGAACCCTTCTTCATCTAACCTTCGTCGTTGTTCCAGTTTCTTCTGCATGTTCTTCCAGTTCTGGAGACAGCTGAAGCGAGACGTTGTAAGAATTTCCAGATTTATTATTTCGAATCTTTGATCCTACTTTCCCCATACCCCTTAGAGTCGCCCATTTTCTGCATTTGACAATTTACTTGATTAGTTTTTTAAGTTGAAAAGGAGAAACACAGAATCATGCATAACATCAATCTTAAAGCAACTACATAGTTTTAGGCCAAACCAATAGCATTCATATGGTATTGAACAATGTCTGTTAAATGTAGATCAACTTTGCTAAACTCGGGAGAAGTAGCAAAGTTGTACGGAGAAATTTAAGGGTTAAGCATGATTGAAACATACCATCAACTTCAAGAGAAAACAGAGAAACAGTTCGATGAATCAAGGTCATAACACAAAACCCACATCTCTTATGCACAAAACCAATTTAAGGATTTGCTAACTATTCAGCCTTTCAAAGAAGTTTCTACTGTCTACTAAACCCAAAACCAAACCCGGAACTGCAAAGTAAATATTAAAATCCTCAGTTCACTCCACAAAGTCAGATACTTTCAGTAGAATCAGTTCTTAAATTCTTAAACAAGCAAATCAACGAACAAATCAAATCAAAACAAACCACGAGAATCACTTCTTAAATTCTTAAACAAGCAAATCAGTTCTTGAATTCTTAAACAATTGAGTACCCTTTTCTCGATTAACAAAGAGAATCAATGAACAAAGCAAATCAAAACCAACAGAATAGCAAAATCGAAGAAATATAAATTAAAAACAAACCACGAGAATCAATCGATATTCACGAAACACTACAGAAACCAAATCAAAATACCAGAAGAGCAGAAAAGCTAGATCGAAAGGGCTATCAACCTTCGACTTGAGGAAGATGGAATTGGAGATCCAAGGTGAAGTTGAGTTTCGGCGAAGTTGAGTTTTAGTATCGTTTAGGGTAGAGGGGTATTCGCTTTGTAATTCACAAATAATAATAAGGTTAATTTTGTCTTTTAAAAGTTTAATAATCGCAACAGAATCTAACGAACCGTTAAATTTATTGAAAAATTAAGAAAACTACCTCAAAACTATATTTTAATTTGAAAACTACACTACTAATAAATTCTTAAAAAATATATATTTAATTATATATAAAATGACTAAATTAATCTTATTTTGAGTTTATAATATTTTTAAAATAATTTAATAAAAATAAACCTTTTTAAACTGAATAATATCTATAATGATTTTATTTTGATTTTATTTTATTTTGATTTAATAATAATTCTAACTTTTGTACATGTTACTTTTATATAATATTAATAAAATTTAGAAAACTAATTTTGTTTTTGTAAAAATAAATTCTGAAGATTTATCTAATCATAAAATTTTAAAATAAAAAAATTATATATCTTTATATTCAATTAAAATTAAAATTTTTAGGATTTTCGTTTTTTTTTATTCAAAATTATTTTTCTTTTCTAAAATATTTATTTTCTAATTAAAATCTGGTCAAAATAGTGTTTTTACATATCAATAAGTGTAATTATCTACAAACTAAAAAACCAGTGTATTTTTCAAATTCCAAAACTTAATTGAGGTATTTTGCCAATTCCCCCTAAATTTATTTGGCGTCCAGAAAAATCAAATGTGGATGCATTTGGTCGCAGTATTTGACCGCATGATAACGCAAGCTCGGTGGAAAAAAAAAACCGTAACTAACAAAATCATACCATAGCAAACCGAAAAAATGATATAGTTTGATTATGGTTAAACCTAAAAATCTATTTGATTATTATTTTTAAAAATTTCGAGTTAGGTTTGATTTGATTAAAAACCCTCAAACCCAATATTTTTTATGGTTTCATACCTAAATTTTAAATAATTTATATTTTCTTAATTTACTTTATGTCCATATCTTTAAATATTGGGCTTAATATAAATATTTAAAATATAATATTTACAAACTATGAATAGAAATATATATATATATATATTTAGTATAGCTTTGGTTTTATTATGATTTAGATTTATTTCCAATGATTTGGATTTTATTTTTTGAACTTTTTGTTTTGTTTCACTCATATAGGCATATCTATTATTACTATTTCCATTTATAATTTGAATTAATGTTTTCCGTAATAGTAAAATTCCGAAAAAACCGAAACTGAATCATACCAAACCGAACCAAGTTATATATAGCTTTGTACGGTTTTAATTTTTATAAAACCGAACCATACGAAACCGATATATATATGATTTTTATATGATTTGAATTTTTATAAAACCGATAAACCATAAAACCGAAAAAACCAAACCGAAAATCGAAGTGCCCACTCCTACATGCTGCAGCCGCAGCCTCATGCGATAGTTAAACGAACAGACCCTGCTATTTACAAGATTTGAACAAATAGTATTCAGTGATTTGTTATAAAATAATAAATTTTATATTATTTAAATATAAATTTTTAAAATATTTTTTTAAATTCATGTTATTATTAATGAATTAAATATATACTTTCAAATCAACTACTATTAAAAATAGTTTACTAAGTGAATTTTTTAAAAAAATTAAGTGATTTAAAAAAATTGTAGAGTTTCTTGGTTAAAATAAAATAAAAATTTAAATCTTATAGTTTAAAACGTAGATTTCATAAAATTTTAATATCAAATCATAACAATTTTTTAATTTATCCAAAATGATATAATTTTTTATATTAAAACTCAAATTCTTCCAAATATTAGATTAGTCTCTATATAGGTGGTTTCTTGATTACAAGACTTTCACTCGAACAAATATGAACAAATAATTTCGTTGTTGTTTTGGCCATTTGAAGTGTTTTATCCGTGATAGATTTGTAGGAGACTAATGATAAGAACCTGCTCATCCTTGAGATTAGTCGGACGTTACAGTCATACATGATACACCCGATGCTAATAAAAAATAAAAACAAAGAATAGATATGAACAGCAAGAAAGGAAGAAGATGAACGAAGATCAAGACATTTTGTTCCATATGATGGGCTAGACTATTTCGACTAGGCATGCTTTCACCGCCATGCACCTGTCCAATACCTCAAATTACTTACTCTCCTCTCTCACCGGTTCACCCTAAACCAGTTTCGAATCCACTGTTACATCCTTTATACTAAAATAGCATGCTATTATTACATTTACAAATTTACATTACGATATCACTCTCAACCGGAACTGTATCATCTAAAATCAAATGATTTCATCGACATCTATTTTCGTCCTTATTTACGATTTTGTAACTATGGTATTTTCTTAAATACTTTAAACTTTGGTGATTTGTGTAACTACTCATTGATTGATTTTAAAATTTATTGGCATGTGCTCAATCATCTTATAACATATTGTTTTCTTATAAAAAAAGTCTGATTCTTAGTGTACTGATCAAATACCATCAAATCCTTATACCAGTTCATAAAATGTGAGTTAGTAAGACGTAGTTAGTCCAGCAAAAGTTCTAAACTTCTTTTCATGCACACTGTTTGGATTTAGGGAAGATGATATCATCACCTTCGGATTGGCTAATCTTTTCCACGAGTTTAGATGAGTTTGTGCATCCCATAGTTTATATAAATTTCTTTGTCGTTTATTTTCTGTTCTTTAAATTTTAAGGTTGACTGTTTGACCCATAATACTAAATCAAATCCTTGCGAATTCTCTTTCGTAGGTTATGCTCTTCCGATTAATGTTATAGTAAGGTTGACAAAAAAAGTCGAAAAAAGTAAGGTTGACAAAAAAAAAAAAGTAAGTGGTAGTTGGTAATAAACAAACCCCTAAAAACTAGCATCATCACAAACTGTTCTTTCAGTATATTTTTAACTTTGCTTTTGTTTGTCTTTGTTTCCTCAGACGCTAAACTAGTGGGACAAATTTCATTTCACATTTGCCAAGTCAATTCCAAATAAAATAGACTAATATATACTGTATTAATTTACAAAATTAGGTTGTTTTTCTTTTTTTCCAGAAACTAATCCTTTTATTTAGTCATTCATTGTGATCACTGCAATAAAATTGTAAATGATAAAAGAAAACAATACAGTTTTTTTTTTTTAAAGAAAACAATACAGTTTGTAGACATTCTGGGTCAAAGCCAATGCTGTAATGGAAAAAAATATTTGACGTAATCTACTAATTAAATATCTAAAAATAGCGATACATATATGTTTTACTCCACTCTCTCACATCTAATAATAAGAATCAGTACTAGCTTTCATTGCTAATCTCTCTCTTTCGCAGAGTTAAATCTTCTAACTAAAACCAAAAAAAATAATAAAGAACAAGAAGAGTGAATAACAAAACTAAACTCCATCAGAGTGTGATGAGGATTTACAAACCCACCCTATTATCGTTCGCCGCCACCGTCGTCTTGTTCTACATATCCGCCGTCGCGGCCGCCGCTCCCGGTGGCTATCGGCATCTTCTGTACGCTAGAGACGACCCTATAACCATACCTCCGTACCTGGTCTTCGAAAACGTACGGTTCGAGAGAGCTTACGTGGCGTTACAAGCGTGGAAACGGGCCATGATCTCTGACCCGTGGAATCTAACGGCGAATTGGTTCGGATCCCGTGTGTGCGACTACAACGGAGTGGTATGCTCCTCCTCCCTCGACGACCCTTCGATCAAAACTGTCTCCGGTGTCGATCTAAACCATGGAGATATCGCCGGTCACCTCCCCGAAGAGCTTGGCCTCCTCACCGACATTGCTCTGTTTCACGTCAACTCGAACCGGTTCTGTGGGACCCTCCCACTCGGGTTTTCGCAGTTGAGTCTCCTTTTCGAACTCGATCTCAGCAATAACCGGTTCGCTGGTAAATTCCCGGAAGTATTAATCGGTTTACCGAAACTAAAGTACCTTGACCTCCGGTACAACGAGTTCGAAGGGAAATTACCAGAGTCTTTGTTCGACAAAGATCTAGACGCTTTATTCCTCAACAGTAACCGGTTCGTTAGTAAAATCCCGGTTAACATGGGGAATTCCCCGGTATCGGTTTTAGTTCTGGCGTCAAACCGGTTTGACGGATGTATACCGACGAGTTTCGGTAAAATGGGCAAGACTCTGAACGAGATCATCCTGATGGATAACGGTTTACAGTCGTGTATACCAAACGACATGGGGTTGCTTAAGAACGTCACCGTTTTGGATGTCAGTTACAACTGGCTGGTCGGAGAGTTGCCGGAGTCAATGGGGCTGATGGAGAATCTGGAGGTGTTAAACGTAGAGCGTAACATGCTTTCGGGTGTAATTCCGGATGAGCTATGTTCGCTCAAGAATCTTAGAGATTTCAGATATGGGTCCAACTATTTCACCAGAGAACCATCGACGTGTCGTAATCTGGAAAATCATAACAGTACTATGAATTGTCTCAAGGACGAGAGGGACCAGAGATCGACGATGGAGTGTAAAGTGTTTTTGTCGAGACCTGTAGATTGTGACTCTTTCAAGTGTAATCCGGTCACTCCGTGTCTTTCTCCTTCTCCTCCTCCGCCGCAAATATCACCATCTTCGCCACCATCAGCGTCTTCTCCTCTTCCACTATCACCCTCACCCTCACCCTCACCGTCGTCGCCGCCTCCGGCCAGACCATGTCCGCCCATATACTCACCGCCTCCACAGCCGCCACAGTCGGCTCCACGTGCTCAACAACCGACATCTCAAATTCCTCAAAACCCTTCCTCGCAGCCACCGATGAACTGATCATATCAATGTGTAGAAACTAGAAAGCGCATGTGTTGAATATAGTTTATAGCCAGAGGATACATATCTCAGGCTTTTGTAGTGGGGGAATCGAGAAGGTTACAAGTGGAGACAGCAAGCTGGAAATCTTTTAGGACACAAAGTGTAGGAGGACTTGTCTCTTTTCTAGATTTGAATGTGTGTGTGTGTTTATTTTTTTTACTTTTACAAAATTTATTTAAGTCTCTGATTCTTGTTTGTTGAGCCTTTTTCAAATTCATTAATAAGAACAAGGGTAGCTACCATTTGACCACACAGATCAAGTGATCAATTCATCACTGTTATTAGATACTATCTCTAAGCATATCAATGCTATAAGAATTTTCTTCCAAGCAAAATCCAAGGTCCCTTGTAAGTTGTAATTAAGGAAGAAACACAAAATTATTATGGAATAATTGAATAAAAGTTGTTGTAGTTAAGGAAGAAACTAATAAGTTTAGCTGATTCCTCTGGCCCGCTCCTGAATCTCATTGCAATTAACATTTTGGCTCGTTTGTATTGTCAATATTTATGAGATGTTATAATGAGATTTTTTTTTTCTGTCAACTGAGATGTTAATGAGATTTGTAATTCTTAATACTGAAAGGATTGAGAAAAAGAAATAGTAACATCACAGAAATAAGCTTGATACTTGGATTTTTTGTGGGTAAATAAACTAATTAAAAACTCTTCCGAAATAGTAACATCACATTACAACGACGGCAAAAAATATAAAAGATTTCCGGGTAAATCCAAACTTTTAAAGCTTTTCAATCATTTGGAAGACACGTCACCCCCGTCTCCGCAATAAGTTAATCAAAAGTTTAACACGCAACTTATTTTGCTAAAGAGTTTATACACGTAACTTTCTACGTAATAATGTAGTTTTCGATACTACAAAAAATGTACATATTTTTTTTTGTTCTCTATAAAAATACGAAAATTAAAAAAATGCAGTCGTTTAATTAATTGTTAAAAAAATTGTTTTGCGATTTTTCACTTGGACAAGTTAGTGGTGTTTGCAAATTTCGCAATTTTTTTTATCATCTTTAAAATACATTTCCCTTAAATAACATCTCAATTTTTTAATTATATTTTTGGTTTAAAAACTAATTTGCATTTTTTATACATTTTTTTTAATCGTATGATATATATACAAGGCATTCATCCCACCTGTGGCATCGAAATATGGTATTAGATATTTGGAAACTATCTGGCTACATGTGTATATTGTTTGTTTTTTCCTTCTTTTTTTCTCTTTTTGGGTGAGATATTATTAAACTTAAGGGTCATGGAAATTAATTAATGGTCTTCAGAAATTTCGCTGTCAACTAAAAATAATGAAGGCTAAATTCGAAGTATCTGGAAAGTCAAAGCCTCAATATTCCTCCCTTTATAAACCACACGCGGGTACCCTTACGTTTCGTCCCCTGAAAACTCAGATTTTCTTCCGTGAGACGTCGTCGTCGTCGTCGCCTGTTTTCAATCGAAGGTTACTTGCTTGGAGCGCCCGGAACTATCGTCGGAGAAATCAGCGTGTGTCTCTGAAATTCCCTAATCGGTGGAGATCGCCGGATCGAAAGTTCGTCATATATAGTATGATTCGTCATGTGTGATTTGATTTATCCTCTTTTGTCTACGTTTCCGTGATTAGATCCTTCATTCCTTGGGTTTTTCTTCGGTAATGTGTCTCTCTAAATGCGTGGTTGATTTTCTCATGCACTTTAGTTTTGATCGATCCGGTTCCCTATAGTTTTTGAAAAGACTTGGAAGATTTCAGAAGAAGCCGTAGCGTAGACCGTTGTTCGGAAGAATTTAGCTTGGGGCGTGTCGCAAATTCCTGAATTCCTATGCAAATAGGTTATGTTCTCTGTTTTTGATGGGGGAGGAAGTATAGATCTTAGGCCTTCATATGAGATAATAATCCCTCCAGCAGATTTAGTTTGGTGCTTCACAGACGCATGTTAAGCCGGACTTCCATAGTCAGAATACATCTGACACTTCTTTGAATTTGAACCATGAGGCAGTCTTTGTGTTGGCAAAGGCACTGGGGCTTCTTGCGGAATCCTTGGTATCGTTGGAGGGCTTGTAGGCGCTGTTTCTAGATTCGAGGTGAGTCTCAGATCCTGGTTCTAGTTCTTCTGGTTCAGCGATGAAAGGATCCATGAGATATATATAGGTCATTGAGAAACCATCTTCCTTCTTGTTGATCTAGTGAAAAATCCATCTCATTTTTCAGCTTAGCTGCTACCCTTTGCGTGGGCTTCTTCACGGATATTTTTCTTCGTTAACCCAGACTTGTGAAATCTCCATTCCGCCTAAGTTTTTCCCTTGGTCATGCACTTTTAAATTATCTGTTTGTCATCTCTGATTTGGCCATGAGTGCTCGTTGGTTTGTCATCTCATCTGAGGTGGATCAACAGAGGTTCCTCGTAGTTATTCCTGAAGAATGCGGCCTGGTTGCTCAGTTTTTTTGTAGTCTGTCTATCTCTCACCTATGGTTCCCATATCGAGTTTCCTAAGAGCATATCACTTGGTTGTTCATGATGAAGTATTTGCTCCCTCGAGCATCCGGAGGTTGTGAACTTGGTAGTAGAATTTTCCCGTAACTTTTTAACCCGCTGGTTACGGGGTTACCCTTTAGCTCAAGAGAAAACCAGCTAGCATTAAAGATGGAGCTCGATAAACTTAAGAGTACTCTTCAGGCTTTTGTTTCCCTTAAGAAATTTCTGATTCGTATGTTGACTGAAGAAAATTGGTGCAAAGTGGCAGTGGGAGGTAGGTCTGTCCTCTTTGGACATTAACCCATCTCATTAATCCGGTTATTCCCATTTTTATGTCAGTCCCAAACCTTGTTTGATCGTGTTTGCCTTGCTTTTACAATAGGTTGGGCATATCCAGTTTAAACTGGATAGATTTCCCAAGATTTCAAGGACTGAAGTGAGCACTCAGTGTGCAAATCTTTTATTTGTCTATGAAGGCTCCATCAACCAAGAGGGCTGTTTTTAGTTGTTTAACAGGATACTTGTAAATCTTGTTGTTTTGATGATTCTTCCTCTTGGAGAAAGCTGATTGGAGTCGTTTCAAAACTGGATTGTCTTGGTGCTTATTGGATTGGTCTGCTGCAGTGTAGATGGAGGCAACAGTACATCGAGTTTTTTCCTGGATTTTCAGGTGACAGATGTTGTTTTGGAAATGATGAATATATATTCTAAATCTTTTCTTACTTGCAGGTTTCATAAGCTTTTCCATCAGCTGGCATTGTCTGCCAATATCACTCACAGATAATTCGTAATGGCGCACGTAGTACAGTTCAACCATTTTGTTCAGCAACCCCAGAAGACTGACCGAGAGGACAGTGAGATGTCAAGAAATTTGTCCTCTCATTCATTCAATGAAGAATCTGAGTCGTCAATTCTCGAATTGGAGGCAGCCGAGTCGTTATTACAAGAAGTCCTTGGTAGAGGACTTATGGAGCATGGGTAATTTTGCAACTTGTTTGAATATTTAAGAGTTTAGCGTGTTTCGTGTATTAATATCTCCCAATGTTCTTGCAGATGTCCACATTACAGAAGAAGGTGTTGCATCAGAGCTCCTTGCTGCAGTGAGATCTTTGGTTGCCATCACTGTCATTATGAGGCGAAGGTAGAGTTCTTTATTTCAAGTTAGAATTCAGGAAACTGCCTTTTTTTGCAACTCTTGCTTTTCTCAGGATCTGTATGCTGATTTTTATAATCATGTCTTGGAAGCAGAACAATATAAATGTAGATCAGAAACAGAGGCATGATATTCATCGCCAGCAAGTTGAACAGGTAAAGTAGTCTGTATATGTTGGTCGCTCTATTTTAGTTATTTAATGCTCGATTTCCAGTTGACAAGGTCTCAATCTTCTTGTTCACAGGTTATTTGCTTACTCTGTGGCACTGAACAAGAGGTGTGTTCTAACTCTTATGCTTTCTCTGAACTTTTGCTACTTTTAGTAATGAGAGATTTAGTGCGATCAGTGTTGGAGCTGAGTGGCCAATAAGCAAAAAAAAAAATGGTATCAAACATTTTCTCAACTTTATTGAAGAATCAACTTTCTGTTTTCTCTGGCCTTCACCAGGTTCGCCAAACTTGTATTAACTGCGGAGTGTGCATGGGGAAGTATTTCTGTGAAGTCTGCAAGCTCTACGATGATGATGTAAGTTTTCTGAGGATAATTTGTTTTCCTAAGCTTGTTTTTTGTATCCATATTCTTTTTTGTTTATGATACAGGCTAGGCCTTAAGGTTTCCAGGCTTCTTTATTGTTGCTGATTAACCATTATGTTGCTATCTTGTTTCCAGACATCTAAAAAACAGTATCACTGCGACGGGTGTGGAATTTGCAGGTACATTCTTGGACTCGTATTTAACATAAAACACGTTTGATTTACTCCACACGCTATAAATATGTTCATAACTAAAATCTTACTTCTTTCATTCCAGAATCGGTGGATGTGAAAATTTCTTTCACTGTTACAAGTGTGGTAAGCCATCTTCAACATCACGTTACCTCATAAGTTTTCAGGCTGGACACTACTATATCTGTTGATTTGTACAATCTAACCAGCTCTCTGACTCTAAACCAGGCTGTTGTTATTCAATCCTTCTCAAGAACAGTCACCCTTGTGTTGAAGGAGCAATGCATCACGATTGCCCCATTTGTTTTGAGGTAAACCTTATTGTCGTTTTGGTTCTACTTATATCCATAGTAATTATTAACGTCCCTTTTTTTAAAAAAAACTGCTCTTGGCTGTTTTTCTTTTACAGTTCCTGTTTGAATCACGTAACGATGTGACGGTTTTGCCATGTGGACACACAATCCATCAGAAGTGCTTGGAGGAAATGAGAGAACATTACCAGTAAGCATAAATAACTCAGGTCCCGTTTTCAAGAGTTGTCATTGTAGATATCTTTGAACCTGACAGCTGTAAACTAATGCCTGCAGATACGCGTGCCCACTTTGCTCAAAATCTGTATGCGACATGTCAAAGGTGTGGGAGAAATTTGACGTGGAGATTGCTGCTACACCAATGCCAGAACCATACCAGAACAGAATGGTACACCTTATATCTTTTAACCAAGTAAAGAAATCAAAATCAGCAGATTGATTATATGACTAAAATCTTTTGATGGAGACAAAACAGGTTCAGATTCTCTGCAACGACTGTGGGAAAAAATCGGAGGTACAATACCATGTGGTGGCTCAGAAATGCCCAAACTGCAAATCATACAACACTCGCCAAACCCGAGGCCGAAGCTGGCTTTTGTAAACATGGCGTTTTCAAGTTTGTTATCAGATGCATTGAAGAGCAATTCCACTTGAACCAATTGTGTCGTTGGCTCCTTAACCTTAGGACTCATCTCTCGACTCTTATCTCTTCACTCTCTTCTTTAATATTCTCGGGCTGGTCTCTTGTTAGCTGGCGTTCTGTAATAATAGTCTAGTTACTACTATCCATTATAATATGTCTCCTTTGTCCCAACTCTGAGTTATACAAAGATCATGCGTTATTTAAAACAAAGGTATCGAACAAAGAACAAAGAGCTTGTGTGCATGAAAATCACATTTACTATTCAATGAATATCGATATCTTTCTCCTCCATCCATAAGAACCTTTAAAAGGTTTTTTAAAAAAGAAAAATTATTTTAATATATTTAAAATTTAAAATTATATTTTAATTTAAAAATTAAAAATAAAGTATACTCCCTCTGTCTTATTATAAATGATTTTCTAACTAAAAACACAGATTAAGAAAAAATATTTTTTTAAAAAAATTATCATTTATTTTGAATAAAAAAATTGAAAACAATAAAAAGTAACAAAGGTAGGATGCCAACAGCCACGTAAAGTTTAGCCTATGGTCAGAATTCTACAATTTCTAGGACCAAGACCTCTTTTTAATTAATATTATTTTAAAATAAATCAAAATTATGAAGAAAATTAAATAAAATGAAACAAAATAAAAAATTTTGAAAGTCATTTAAAATGAGACAAAAAGAGTATGAGACAAATGTGATACAGAGTTATCAAAAAAAATTACAAAGGTTCACAACTTTCTCTCTTACTTTTTCATTACAAACCTCTTTAGACCTTTCACAAAAAAGTAAAATTAAAATTGTGGTGGCGCCACAAACACACATGGACTACACAACAATGAGTATTATTAATCATTGTTTTGGTTGGCGCAAAAAAAAAAAAAAAATATAGATAAATATTTCCATTTACTCTTAAATTCACATTTTATGAGAGTCATATGAGAATCATAAGGATTTCCAATTTTAAAGGAAATATTAAAAAAGATTATATATATACATTAGCAAAACATGATAATTTTGTCACTTTTATTATATTTTGCTCATATTTTGCATATGTTTTACATATATTATGTTTATTTTTGTCAATAAATTTTATTTCTTGTTATTTCATATTTTTTTTTTGTAAAATAGTAATAATGCTTTCTATGGATTAAAAACGAATTATATTGTAATTAACTAGAACTGGCTAATTTGATAAGAAAAAATTTTATGGAAAAAAACAATAAAAATTAACAACCAATGAACGAAACAACACTTGGGCATTATTCAAACTTACAACAACACACGCACAAATCACAAAACTCCAATAACCTCAGGATCATCATTTACAACCTCAGAAGGATATGTCATATCACTTCTTTTGCCTTTTAGACCATATTGCAATTGATAGAGATACTGAAATATTGAAAACCCGTTTAAAGACTTAAAGCTGCTGCCGCCATTAGCCGTTAGGATTCTTCCTCACAACATCTCATCTCGATCTCGATGTCACCCGAGATTTTGTTACCTTTTCGGTAACTCTTGAAGCACCAAAAAAAAGAGAAACCCTATAGCAATTATAGAGAAAATGATGAAGAGGATTAGATAGAAGGTTTTGGGATCGATTGGATCCTCTAAATGTTGAGCAGTTGCCATTTTGTCGCTGATGCCGCCGGTAGACAACTCTAAAGAAAACGTCTTTACTAGTTTCAACTGTTTTCTTTTGTTCCCTATATTTTGTCACAAAACTTATTCCACACGAAACACAAACAACAAACAACAAAAACAAAACCTTCAGCTTCTCACGCCATCTCGATGTTAACCGGCGAGATTCGCACTATCTTGTTACCTTTGTGGTACCTCTTGAAGCACCACAAGAGCGTAAATCCTATAGCTATAATACAGACAACGATGAGGACGATTAGATAGAAAGATTTGACACTGGTTGGATCCTCATAATTTGCATCCAATGCCATTTTGAAGTTGTGAATTTTGAAGTTTGAACACAAGAGAGAAGTGAGAGGAAGAAGATGGTTTTTAAACTAGTCTAACAACTGTTCATTTACACAACTTAAAAGTTGAATAGTAGCTTTTCATTTACCTAACTTAAGAGCTAATTGTGCTTTCCTAATTTAAACAACACACAAGGTTCACGCTCATCACTGAGTATATACAACACAAATTATCTCAAATGCAAACACAAGATCACCGTCTTAAATTAGATCACAATTATAACAAAATGGTCACCTTTATTATATTTTGCTTATGTTTTGCATATGTTTTTACATATTTTATATTTATTTTTGTCAATTCATTTTATTTCTTGTTATTTCATTTTTATGTAATATAGTAATATTGTATTAATAAAAAAATTGTGCTAGAAAAGGTCTTGTATTTGGGAGGGAACAATATGTATCTCAGGATTCGTAATGTCTGAAACCAAGTTGTGGGGAAAAGAAGCTCAGAGTTTGGATCCAAATGCTTTTTACTTTTCTAGTAATTCTTTAATTGTGTCTATCGAAAGAGTTCAATTTCAGAAACTTAGACTGGTGCGCTCTGCACCGAGATCTTTATATATTTGACATTGGAAAAAGATTCAAAATGGGAAATAAAAGAAAGCAAAACGAACAGGACAACTATATACTAGCTTTCAGTACTAGCTTTCATTGCTAATCTATCTCTCTGCAGAAACTAATCCTTTTTTCCAGAAACTAATCCTTTTATTTAGTCATTCATTGTGACACTGTAATATAATAAAATTGCAAATGACAGTTTGTAGACATTCTGGGTCAAAGCCAATGCTGTAATGGAAAAAAATTTGACGTAATCTACTAATTAAATATCTAAAAATAGCCATGCAATATATGTTTTACTCCACTCTCTCACGTCTAATAATAAGAATCAGTACCAGCTTTCATTGCTAATTTCTCTCTCTCGCAGAGTTAAATCTTCTAACTAAAACCAAAATAAAAATAAAGAAAGAACAAAACAAAAACAAAAACAAACTTAGCGTTTACGACTAAGTTTGTTTTTGTTTTTGTTTTTTTCATTGCTAATTTCTCTCTTTCGCAGAGTTTAATCCATAGATAGCATTTGGGAGATGGAGTTTTTCATCTCTGTATTTTGCACACACACTCTCTGTATATATATATATATATATATATATATATTAATCGAATGCAAAAAGTATATAATGAGTTAGAAGAAAAAAAACAAAAACAAACTTAGCGTTTACTACTTATAATTTTGTTATTTTAATCCGACTTTTATATTCGCTGCTAATTAAACATGAAAAATCACTCAGAAGTGCATTAGAAAACATATTAATTATTGTTGTACAGAGAGTTTGTAAGATAACAATTATCATGAAGCGAAAAAGTGATTTTTAAAAATCTCTAGAGATAATCATTTTTTATATATTTGGTTTGTTAGCATACATTTTTTTTTCCGTTTGTGTTATGAATCTTGAATTCTTTCCAATTCGTTGAGTTGAAATAGAGCGTTACAATAAACACACTATTAATAGCAAACTTCCTTTAAACATTGGCATTAAAGGAAAACTTCTCTTACAAATTTTCAAACAAAAACAGAGAAAGCCAAGTATGAAAACATAACTAAGCCTCCAAATTAAGCTTTGCAAAAACCTAATTTTTTACTTGCGTGTCTCACTATGATTTTATGATGAAAGCTACAATGTTTTCTCCGCGAGACCCACGCAAGCAATCAAGAAGAGGCTTCAGCTTGTTGACAAGATCACCAAACAAATCAGGCCTAAACTCTTTGGCAACTTCCAGAGTCTTTTTCAAAACTGGATTCCCGTACTCATCCTTGGCCAATCTCACCAACGTATCTTCATCACACTTGACGATCTCCATCACCATAAAAATCATAGGCAAATCTTGCTCTTCACCGAGAAGCTTCTCCACGACGTTGCTTCCATGTTTCAGAAACGAAAGCTCAATGTAGTGGCACTGAAGCCCACACGCGATGAACTTCGCACTGTCCGAGTCGTAGAAATTAATCGCCTGTTGTACCAAGAAGTTTCCACAATCAGGTTGCTTTGCTAGGTAAAGAGCGTTGTATCCATGTAGGCGTAGGATTTGCTCATAAAACTTCGAGTTTCTTCTTTTCTCGAGAAGTTTTACGGTTCGTACCATGATGTTCTGACCGTAATGATTGATTACGACATCGATGTAGTTTTGCTTGATTGCTTCCGAAAAAACTGTGTCGATTTCTTCTGATTTTCCTAGGATTACATGAGCCATGAGCGAGCCTCGTTTTGTTTTGACAAACTCGACAAAGAGATCAGAATCTGACGTCAGCTTCCAGGCAAGCCTATGAAGCTCCACGGGATCAGATGTCGGGAGAATCTCATCAAACTCTGCCAATAGCTCGTGCAAGCGCGTGTTGTCTTGTGTGGTTTTCTGTGTAAAGTCGAGGTTAAGCACATGTTGGATTAAGGAGATTCCTAAATCGTCCACGCTTAGCTCGTAAGCGTCCGCTGCGAATAGGTCAAGGAAATCAGATTTGAGGAGATCATCAGCTATTGTTATGGCTTTCTTGAGTATGCTGCAACCGTTTTCGTCAAGGGCTAAGAAACGGGCGTCACGGTACGCGAGTTTGCAAAACAACTTCTTGTCATGAGTGTCGCAAACCTCTAGTACTCGTGACACCCAAAGAAACCAGTCGTCAAATTTTTCGCAACTAGTCGCTAGTCTGCGGCGGTGCTCAATGATGTTGTCATAGATGCTCTCCATAATCCGACGAAATTAGTCAAAAGAGTTTTATGTGTGTGTATGTGTGCGTGTTGTTTGAACGATGGATGTTATAGGTCAGTAATGATACAGTATGTATATATTTATAGACTTGAGATTCGTTAGAGTTTCAACATTAAACAAATGGTACCATTACTAGAAAAGAAAGGAAATTTCCTTTTAAAACATTACTAATTAGAATCCAAGTGAGATTCGTTAGAGTTTCCATATTGTTTTTTTTTTTTTTGGGTCAAGAGAGTTTCCATATTTTCTAAGTCGTCCTAAATCTACTAAAATTGTGAATTGGTTTCGTGTTTTCTCATTAATTAATATTTTTTCCATAATCATCTTGGTTTCGTGTTTTGTTCATAATAAAAGAATTTCCTTTTTAAAAAAAATAAGAATTTCCTTTTGGGGAATGCAAAGATGTACCCTCGAAGAAATCCAACAAAAACAAGTACAAGTGTTATACCACCGATCCTGATGCTGCGGCTAGCTTGTTGGAGAGCAAATGCCTTTACTTAATGCCTTTGTCCTCAGTCCAAGGCTTCTGCTGATTCACCCACGATTTTCCGGCATTCATACCTCTTCATCTGCAATCAAACACTAATTTAGATTGTGGTTATAATACTTCTAAAAAAGAAAAGCGTTTTGTTTGTTGAGTAATGCTAGTTTTTAAAAGATGCTCATTTCAGTCTGCGTATACGTTTGGTGAAGTAAGCTAATTATTATAGTAAAAACGCACAAGAGCATTCAATCATTGTATAGTGTGCAATGATTAATATTATTGATCAAGAAATCTCACGTCCTATAATTGATAGGGTATTTTAAATATACAATTTCTCCCTATTGAATAGCCTAGACATTTCTGTCGACTATCAAGTGTCAGCAAATATAGGAAAAAAGTATGCATTTTTTGCGCTCTTTTTTTTTTTTCTGTTGTTGAACTTGTTGTTTTTGGCACACAGGTAATCTCGGTTTCTGTTATTCATGTACTTGATTCTGCTATGTTATATTATATCATCGTTTGTTATGTTCCGAGAAAAAATCCACCTCTTTTGATTCATTTCATGATGTTTAGGGTCATGTAAAAATCATAGTTATCCATTGTGTCAAACTAAGTTTACTGTCTCTATCCATATCTTTGAAGATGTATGTTCCTTCTTCACTACTCGCTGGAGTTCTTCAGGTTTTGGTTTCTCAGTTGTATCTACAAATCTTGATTTAAGCCTCCAATGTCTTAAATCAAATGAAGTTTCAACTCGGGGAAGCATGATGAGACCAAAACTTCAAATGTCACTGTAAGAATTGGTGTATGGTTTATTCATCTCCTTTTCTACTTTCTTTTGAAACCTCAACGTTACCTTACCTTCATGTGTAGAAAAATTGTTGCAAATATTATAATGAAATCTTTGTAATATATAATCAAAATACATTCACTAGTCTATATTTAAGCAATACAACTTAAAATTCCAGTATGCGTATATGTTAAGTAAGCTTATTATTATAGTAAAAGCGCAAATCTTCATCTTCAGCGAGAAGCTTCTCCACAATGTTGCTTCCATGTTTCAGAAACGAAAGCTCAATGTAGTGGTACCGAAGTCCACACGCGATGAATTCCGTACCGTCCGAGTAGTGTAAATCAATCGCTTTTTGTACCCAGAAGTTTCCATTATCAGGTTCCTTTGCTAGGTAGAGAGCGTTGTATCCATTTAGGCGTAGGATTTGCTTAAAAAAATTAGAGTTTCCTCTTTCCTTTAGAACGTTTACGGGTTGTACCACGATTTGCTGACCGTAATGATTGGTTACAACATCGGTGTAGCTTTGCTTGATTGCTTCAGAAAAAAACTGTGTCGATTTCTTCTGACTTTCCTAGGATTATCTGAGCCATGAGCGAGCCTCGTTTTGTTGTGACAAACTCGACAAAGAGATCAGAATCTGACGTCAGCTTCCAGGCAAGCCTATGAAGCTCCACGGGATCAGATGCCGGGAGAATCTCATCAAACTCTGCCAATAGCTCGTGCAAGCGCGTGTTGTCTTGTGTGGTTTTCAGTGTAAAGTCGAGGTTAAGCACATGTTGGATTAAGGAGATTCCTAAATCGTCCACGCTTAGCTCGTAAGCGTCCGATGCGAATAGGTCAAGGAAATCAGATTTGAGGGGATCATCAGCTATTGTTATGGCTTTCTTGAGTAGGCTGCAACCGTTTTTGTCAAGGGCTAAGACACGGGCGTGACGGTACGTGTGTTGGCAAAACAAGTTCTTGTCATGAATGTCGCAAACCTCTAGGACTCGTGACGCCCAAAGAAACCAGTCGTCGTCGCAACTAGTCATTAGTCTGCGGCGCCCATTGATGTAGTCATAGATGCTCTCCATAATTCGACGGAATTAGTCAAAATAGTTTTATGTGTGGTGTTTGAACGATGGATGTCATAGATCAGTAATGATATATATGTATATAGTTATAGACTTGAGATTCGTTAGAGTTTCCATATTACTAGTGTTCCTAAAATTGTTAATTTTCTCATTAATTCATGTTTTTTCCATAATCATAATCATCTTGGTTAGGTGTTCTGAATTCCATTCTCAACATTAAACAAATGGTACCATTTTTTTCTTTCTTATAAAAATATAAAAGAAAGGAAATTACCTTTTCAAACATTACTACATCCAAGTGAGATTCGTTAAGAGTTTCCATATTATTTTTGTTTCGGTCAAGAGAGTTTCCATATTTTCTAAGTCGTCCTAAATGGCTAAATCTACTAAAATTGTGAAATTGGTTTCGTGTTTTGTTCACAATATAGGAATTTACTTTTACAACGTTAGAGACAATACTCAACTAAAAAATGAAAAAAAGGGAAAATTGCTTAAAATCAGTCTTGACTTTTGACGAGATCATTTTACAAAGTTATTTTTGCTTCGCTCTCTCTCTCTCTTTCTCTCTCTCTCTCTCCCTCTCGGCGATAATGGCGGAATCACCGTCTCACAGTGGTGCGCAGGTTGTTGCTCATCAACCTCCTGGTCAGCAAGCTGAATCGGATCTGGCGTCTCTCGTATTCGGTTTGTTTGATTTTTTTTCACCCTCTTCCTGTGATCCTTTTCGTTCATAAGCGAATTTAGACTGACCTAGGAATCAGGAATCAGCGCGAGTTCCGATGTCAGACTCGATCGTTCATCATCTTAGGGAAATTCATAAACCTACTGGTTCTTTGTGAAAATCACGACATGAAATGCTCTGTGATTCGGTATCTAGCTAGTTTGTGCTAAATCGCTTGATCTAAAGTTGTATTCGGATTTACAATACTCTTGGCGAATCGAGATGTATATCAGAAACTCTTAGTGAATTCATAAATCTTCTGTTTCCTTGTGAAAATGATGAAATCAAATGCTTTACGGTTTGGAATTTAACGAGTTTGTGCATACTTATTGGCTTAATCGCTTGATCTAAAGTTCAATTCGCATTTCTTCTTGTGCTAACCCACCTGTCGAATCGAGATGTATATTAGAAATCGCCATTGTTACTTGCTTCTCTCTGCGAAAAATATACCGAAGCTGATTTTGTAGTTTCCCCCCAATAGATACTGATTTTCGCTTGGGTTACTGTTACTTGCCATATTATCTAAAAACAACTAATTAGAATGAAAGATGTCTAGCATCGTTGCTTCGATCGATTTGGAGTTGCTCTATTTTGTTATTCAGATTGTGTTTGTTCTCGCTTCACTATCCTTATCTCTTTGGCTTATGCAAAATTGCATGAGCAGAGAGACATATAAGTCGTTTGAAGGTTTATCATTAACTGTTTCATGGAATAGTTCATTGGGTGGATTGGGATTGCAATTCAATGTTTTTCTCCATTTCTTTTTGAACCGTGTGTATAGATTTGTTGTTCAGCCTTCTAGCCATGTCCTGATATATGTTGCAAATTTGCAGAAATGTCACAGCAAGTTCAGATGGGAATGGAGAATATGCTCAAGTTGGTCAAGTAAGTATGTCTCTGTCCTACCACAACAACTAATGGCTACTGCTTAGTGCTTATCAAGTGCCTCTCTCTTGGTTGACAAATCGTGGCAGTGAGATCGATCAAAACTCTGTTGGAATCAAGGAAGAGATTGAGAAATCAAAGGATTTTGTAATGGAGAAGAAAAGGGTTCTCGAGGAAGAGAAAGAACAGTTTCAGAAAGCTGCTTACACTATTCTTGACATGCTAAGCAACCGAGGCTAAAATACGGTACTCGATCGATTTGAAACCCCTCACGGGTTCCATACTCTTTGTTTTGATATGAAACTGCTAAATTCATTATTACCTGATCGGTTTCTCATTCTCATGTTGCAGGGGATGCATGCTCTGAACAAAAACTTTTATCAGGTAGAAGAAATATTATAAATGTACTCTTACTGGTTTGATTTTGTATTAGCTTGACATTGCTATTACGTAGTAACGAAAGTTTTATCACAAGAAGTGCGAATTCAGAGAGTACAAGTGGATAATTTTTTTTAGGATGGCACACACACACCTTATTGGTATATTCGGCTATTGAAATTAAAGAAATAATTAAAACTGATACAAATGAACAAGATTTGGTCGACATGTATATTATTTTAAGCGGAGATTAAGATCGAATAATGTACCTTACGTTATATGAATTTCTATTGATATTAATTATAGACTTATAGTATAAGGAGTCAACAATGGACTGTTCAATTCTAGTCAAAAAGAATTTGTACTGTTCAGGTACAAATCCGTAAGTCAGCAAAAAGACATTAAAGCCGGAAATACTGAAATATTTCAGAATAAGGAATTAAAATAGAAATAGGAAATAAATAAAAAAAAGGGGAAAAGAATAAAAAGGAAAATAATTATAACCCTAGGGTGTTGTTGGATAAATAGTAAATAGTAAAATCATCCCTCCTTTGGCGGGAGATTTTCCCAGAATTTCTCCATTTTACACTCCCACTCCCACAAAACCCCCTTCATCTTCTCTTCTTCCACTCTCTCTTTCTCTCTCTCTCTCTCTCTCTCTCCGAAAATGGTAACGCTCCGCCGGAGGACAACGGTCGCGACCCGAGAACCCGAGCCGGTGATGAAAGAAGAAAGACTCTGCAGCGACGACTTGACGATTCTGGTGGACGACGATTCGTCCACCGACTCAGCAGTGAAGCACTTGCGTGGACGCTGGGAACTTGCTTCTGTTCTTAATTTCTTGAATGTTTGTTGAACCTCTTTCGCTTCTCCCTTTTTCTTAAATACCAAATTATTCGATTTCTCTTTTCAGGCGAATCTTCGTTTTACCTTTACTTTGTTTGTTCAAACCCAACATTTTCTTCCATATTTTCCATCTAAGGGTTTAGATTCTAGAGTTTTAGCTGTTCGGTGCATTAATTTCACGGGAAACTAAACATTTCTGACATCGGTTATGTGATTGGCGTTAAGATGTTTCCCTAATTGAGATTTTTTGTTGTTGTTGTTGTGACAGGTCTTTGGACCACTCGTCTCTGATAAATTGAAGTTAACAGCTGAAGAAATTGAGATGGGTCTTATCGATTCCAACACTACAAATGCTCAGCTTCACATTGCACTTTTGAAGGTTTTTGATTTTACCTGTTATTGAGCTTTAAACATATTTGCTGCTGTCAATGGGATTTCTAAAAAGCTTTAGTTTTGTAAAACTCTTCTGAATCTCTCTATGTTTTCTCCTCTTTTTCGTCATGCATACAAGTGTGTTTATTGCCTATAAGAAACCTTTACTGGAACTGAACTTTTACAGGGGATACCACCGGTGAATAAAACGCTTGACGATGGAGATGCCTGGATCTCGGTCTTGTGTAAGACACTCGATCCATGGTGGCCATTGGTAAGGCCACACGGAACCTTTTTTGTAGCTTATTTCCTCTTTGGAAACAATTTTGTAACTTATTTCCTCTTTGGAAACAAGTTTTGTTTTTTCCTTATTGACTCCTGTAATGCCATTATCGCAGATTGCTAAGGGTGAAATTCCTATAACCGCTAACAAAGGGTAATTTTTGTGTGAAATGATGTCAATTTTGTGGCAAAGGGTAACAAATGGTATAACCTAACAATTTCCTTCTCTCCTGCTGTATGGCTAGGGAGGAAATATCTGTGTACAAAGGACTCGACCCTACTAATCGCCTGCAGCTTCTGAAAGCACTTTGTGAGCTTCGAGTCCAAGTAATTTCTTCTTTCCCTTTAGTTGTTGAACTATATATCTTACCAATGCATGCCTCTTTGGTTACATATCTAAACAAGATCATTACTAGTTGCATTTGTTAATCTTTCTTATAAGCAAAGTATATCTTTTGGTTTCCATTTGGTGGGTGGTATAGCAAGATGATGCTCGTACGTATATTCAAGAGAATGCCAAGGAAGGAGCCTTTGATTCATGTATCCGCAAAAGGAAGTTTGGAGGAGATGGAAAGAAGACTTCTTACTGGTAGTTACATGTCTTTATTACTTTCTTTCTATATTTTTTTTACATTAGGTGTGATTAACTTTCATTGTTTTTTTCCGTTCTAGGTTTGATGGTAATGACATCCAGGGTTACAGATTATATAGGGAAGTCAATGAAATCTCAAAGAGCGCTAAAGCAAGGAAGAACGCATGCTCAGATATATCTTGTTTCTGCTGGGAAACTGAAGCAACTAATCTAGATGAATTTCAAAGAGTCGCTGTAAGCTTTTTGATATTTTTGTTTGTGCTTCTACTCCTTTAAGATGTGTGTAATTCCTCTTACGTTCATTGATATTAATATGCTGTAATGGCAGGGAGAGTTATCATCAAGCAAAGCTTCTTCTTTGGCTACTATCGGCAAGATGATTGAGACAGATGCTATACCCATTGTTGAGAAATATCATAAAGTACTTTTGTTCCACAATTAGCTAGCTACATCCCTCAAATTCGTTCTTTATGCTTATGCACATCATGTTTTTTTTTAACTGTGTTTCCATTCCTTTTGCAATAACAGAAGAAAGAAAGGGCCATCAAAAAGAAAATGAAGCAAGAGATGGCCGTTAGTGTCAATTTCTCCCGTCCTATCCGCACTACCCGTTCTTGTCGTAACCGCATGCCCGCTACTTACACCTTCGGTGAAGCCATGTTTACTTGTGTTTATTCCTCTTATTTGATATATTATTTACCCGTTAGCGTGGCTTATTCGTTTGCATATGTTATTAATGCAGACGAATTTGACAAGATGATCAGTGATGCTGTGGAGGATACAGAGTAAGAGCTTGAGTGCTTTGTTAAGCGAACTTATCTATCCATCATTACTTATCAGATAATATTTTCATTTGGCTAAGTCAACTCTCAGATAATATAATGAACTAGAATGTAACCACTGTTGATCGTACCTGTCCTGTTTGTAGAATTTAGAAAACATCAAATTGATCATTGGGAACCTCTATAGCCTGATGAGTTATGGAACTGCCAACATGCTCTATAGCTACTTTATGTCTCTTCCATTAAAAGAGATGCAAATTGATTTACTAACTGCTTCAAGTCGGTTTGATTCAAGAGCTTAAGCATGACGAAACCCATCATTCACTTATTTTCTTGATCAGGGAAACGGATCGAGATGACGAGGAAGGAAAGGAGCAACAAAGTGCCTCATTGGTGGGTTCTGACGATAGTTCTAAAGGTAACAAGATGAAGTCAACAGAGGACGTGCCAAAATCAGAGGAAGAAGCACCTAAAAGCGACAATGATGATGTCAAAGAGATCGAGAAAAGCAAGGAAGACTCAGAGGGAAAGAGAGAGTTCAATGCCAAAAACAGGCTGAGACAAAGAGTGACGAGGAACTCAGCTCTCTGCTAGTTAAAACGTCAAGGATAAACGGTAAAAGCTTTTGAACGACACGACAAGACCAATCTCCTGATTAGATATAGAGGGTCTAGGACTTGAAGATGTTTTTTTTTTGTTTGGGGTTATATTATGATGTACTACATTCCCAACAATGTAGATCTTACTCTTATTCACTATCGTCCACCACGATTTCGTGGTCAATTATTTTCAGGAAAATACTTCGGTCTTGAAATTGGTTTTTTTAGTATGTATCGATATTATGTATATTTGTTTTAATTACATAAATGTAACGTATAGTACAAAACTGGTTGTAAAAGTCAGGCGCCAGACTCAAGTTTTGGTCCTCGAGAGGGGGAGTGGGTTCAAATGCCACTTCGTGTTACTCTTAATTTTTGGGCTTTTCCCCATAATTCGTGTTATTCTACTGTTAGAGATGGGTTTAGCACTCCTCTAAAAGGCTCTGCTTAATCCAGTTCGGCCCATTGATATACGATTATGAGTCCGTTCGGCTCGGCCAACAGTTTAGGTTGGCGCCACCCCAGAAAAGATCCGACGATAGGGTTATGTTCCCCGAAGAAAAAGGGACTTTCTCTTAAAGATGAGAAGGTCGGCCCGAAGAAAAAGGAAATCTTCCTTTTCCCGAAAAGGAAGGAGGTCGGTTAGCCGACTTATACCTGTGGAAAGGATCCGCAATTCACCTCTCGAAGCCTAGGGCAAACTCTGCTACGGCATAAGCTTTAGATCTCGATTTACCGTTAAAAAGGTTTAGGTCGGCGTTCTTATTCCGACGACCTAACCACCGTTGTACCATCTCTGAGCTCCGGCTTAATTCAATAAAAGATTTACTCTTTTTCCCCACAAACTCTTATTCTTTCTTTAGATCGGATTCTAGTTCTTACATCTACCAACATTGAAGGGAAATTGCTCATTTTATTCCCGAACTATTTGCAATCGGCACTTTTATTTCTCAAATATCGCTTGTGCAGATTAATTCACCAAGTTTGAGTTGACTGCGCAAATTTAGGCATGATAAAAGTCAATGTTAACGAAGAAAACGGAAATGTTACCGTTGACTTTATATCTCAGTCCAATTTTACAAAGTTAACATAAACTCTAGGAATTAAATTGCCAAATTGAAAGTTGGAGAATTAATCTGCACAATTACAAAAACTTGAGGAAATAAATGATCTTTTTTTATTAAAAAAGTTATGATTATTTTCATAAACCATGATTATTTGTAGAATACTATCAAATACCTTTTTTAAGAAATATTATTTTTATTATATTATGTTTTCTGTTGTTATGAATAAAATTAAAAATTACGTGTATTTAATTCCGGTGATTTTTTTCTTACTAGCAATTTTTTTGGTTATTAACCAATGTTTATTCTCCTATCATATGGTCATTGGTATGGTCACTCTATTAGAAGAAACAATTTTCATCAAATTCACTTATTTTCATCTATCTTTCTTAGTATATGGTAGTAGCCCTGAAAATGTAGGGACGGAATTCACGTTCCGTCCCGTATTCGCATCCTATTCCTTTTTCCGTTTAAAAGAATTCTCAACCAGGACCATTTATTTTATTCAAACAGGTACGGAAAAAGAATGGGATGAGATCATATAACTTAATTACATGTTCAAAAAAAAATTATATATATTTATTTAATTTTTCCAAAATTTTACGAATTTCTCCGAAATTATCCAAAATATATGTCTTGAAGTTGATCTTTACCCAAATTATTGGGAGCTTGAGAAGAGATTTTGGATAAGGGAATTTCCCAAATCCGTTTCGTTCTTATCAGATTCCCATATTTCCAATTCCCGTCACGAGTCCTGAAATTTTAAAGACACATATATGTGCTTAAGTTATTTGTTTTCCGAAAGTTATGTAAACTGATTTGGTAATTTTGATTAAATATCAATGAAATTTTAGACATCAAATATAATATAATAAAAAAATATTTTTTAAAAGTATTTGATGGTATTATACAAATAATCATGATTTATGAAAATAATTATAATTTTCTAAATAAAAAATGATCATTTAATTCCCCCAAGTTTTTCTAATTGTGCAGATTAATTCCCCAACTTTCAATTTGGCAAATTAATTCTTCGAGTTTATGTTGACTTGTCAAAATTAGACTGAGAAAAGTCAACGTTAATCGTTAACGTTGACTTTTCTCATGCCAAAATTTGCTCAGTCAACTCAAACTTGTGGAATTAATCTACACAAACGATACTTAAAGAATAAAAATGACGATTGCAAATAGTTTGGGAATAAAATGAGCAATTTCCCCAACATTGGGCCCATTTACTAACATCGGCCAATGAAGAAAATGCGTAATGTAGTATAGTGTCTTAGGGTTATCTGCAAGACAATCTTTTAAGTTAAACTTCTACTAAACTATTCAAACAAGAGTTTGTTTAATACATAAGCACAGAGAGAGACAACTTGTTAATACATAAGCGGAAGGAGAACGGTTGAATTCTGACTTTGCAGCACGAAAGCATTCAAAAAGCTTCGAAAAAACACCTCCGCCGCCGGTCTTCTTCTTTGGCCAGGTTTGGGGAGGAGTACCCACCGGCGTGGTATCATCTATAAGAGGAAGTTTGTTATTCTAGGAGCAGAACAAGAAGACAGTTTTATAGGCAGAGTGTTAGAAGACGATAATTGTTTTCCATCTCTTGACGATAGCTGTTTTTCATCTATTTCTCACCTGAGCACTCCATCTCTTGCTCACGTCAGTGCTAAAAGACAGAGTGTTAAATAATGGTAAGCCATCACATTTTTCTTTTGTTGTTAAAAGATTCACAACTTTTGAAGGTGTGATTAAAAAAGACGTACCATTTCTTACTTTTTGTATCATTTATTGCATTTATACAATATATTACTTTACGGCACTTATACAAGTTTTGTCTTCAAAACGATAAATAGATATACAGTAAAACCTCTATAAATTAATAATGTTTAGACTTCAAAATTTTATTATTTTATAAAGTTATTAATTTATAAAGATATTTTTCGGTTTGAACTTTTAGTGATCATTAAGAGACAATAGCAAATTGTATTCAAAACTATGTGCAAAATTTGTTCAAGAGATGTAGCATCAATGAATTTAGAAGATGAGCCAAACAACATTCATTAATATAAAATTGTGATTAATAATCTCAATTATAAAAAAAAAAAAGATGTCAATAGCATATTCGATTATCTAGATAAAAGTGATACATGCTCGGAAGTTGAGAGTTTGTAAAAAATTGTGACTAGCGTCTTTAATGTTGATGATGAAGTTGAAAATGATAATGTAGAACATTTGGTAGTAAGCAAGACACACATATAATTAATAGTTACTAAGCAAGACACACATAAAAATCCCTAAGGAATTCTTCTCCTATCTCATTTGTTGCTGGGTCGACGATAATTGGTGCCAGTTGTAGAGCAAGAAGCAGAGTAAGAGCGAAAGAGAAAGGGAGGGGGAGAGGGAGAGTGAGAGTGAGAGTGAGAGGGAGAGGGAGAGTGAGAGTGAGAGGGAGTGAGGGTACGAGTAGGGAAGGGATCAACAGAAAAAAATCTGTTGCAACCTGAGCATACGAAGGGGGAGGAGGTGGAATGCTCCCCACAGAAGGGAAGAAGCAGTCCGAAAAGAGTGGCCGTGCCGTTGGTGGCACTCTCTGCCAATGAGAGTAAGGTGTAGGAGGGGTGCGAGGGGTGTGAGGGGTGGGAGGGGTGCGAGGGGGGCGAGGGGTGTGAGAGGGGGGAGGAGAGTAAGGTGTAGGAGGGGTGTGAGGGGTGGGAGGGGTTTGAGGTGGAGGTGTGGGAGCCGGTGGTGTTGGTGTGCGAGAGGTTGTGGAGAATGGTGACCAAAACGGTCTCTTTCGTTTTGGCAGAGGAGAGAAGACTCTCTGGTGTTGATCGGACTCTGCTCCTCCTCTGAGGAGAGAGGACTTCTATTTGTATCAGCGTATTTGCCTCTTCAAACTTTACTTGCTGCTCTTTTGTCCACTTTTGCTCTTGGTGAACACTTCTACCTCGGAGGGTATGTAATTATGTATGTTCTACTCATAATGTATTTTATTATTTTTCATATCTTATACCCATTGAAGTTTTAATGTTTGTTTGTCTGGGGCAATACTAATCATTTGTGGGCTCTACTTGGTTGTGATGGGAAAGAGTTGGGAGAAGCAAGCTCTTTGCCAACAGCAACACATTATTTTTACAGCATCAGACCCCTAATTAAGTCTTCTCCTTTCGTTTTTATTGCTGGTCCTACGCGAAGATGACCGCGTGATGGCCCATGATGCAGAGTAGGGAGAGGTTGAGGGAGAAGGAGAGTGAGAGGTAAGAGGAGGAGGAGTGGTGAGAAGAGGAGGTGATCCGATTGAGTAAGAAGATGCTACTACTTGAGCATAAGAAGGTCTGTCTCTTATACACATCTAGATGTGTATAAGAGACAGATGCAGAGTAGGGAGAGGTTGAGGGAGAAGGAGAGTGAGAGGTAAGAGGAGGAGGAGTGGTGAGAAGAGGAGGTGATCCGATTGAGTAAGAAGATGCTACTACTTGAGCATAAGAAGGTCTGTCTCTTATACACATCTAGATGTGTATAAGAGACAGATGCAGAGTAGGGAGAGGTTGAGGGAGAAGGAGAGTGAGAGGTAAGAGGAGGAGGAGTGGTGAGAAGAGGAGGTGATCCGATTGAGTAAGAAGATGCTACTACTTGAGCATAAGAAGGTGGAGTAGAAAGGGAAGTACTCCCGAAAAAGGGGAAGGCGAAATCTGAGAAGAGGGGACGAGATGTTGGGATTGTTCCCCATACGAATGTGGGAGGAGAGTGTGGCGGTGTGGTGGTGGAAGTTTGGATAGGGGTTTGAGAGGAGGGTGGTGTGAGGGTGGGGATTTGAATAATTCATTTTTCTTTTGTTGTTAAAAGATTCACGACTTTTGAAGGTGTCTGATTGAAAAAGACATACCATTTCTTCCTTTTTTAAAATTTTTATTGCATTTATACAATATTTTACTTTATAGCATTTATACAAGTTTAGTTTTCAAAATTATAAATAGATACAATAAAAATTCTATAAATTAATAATATTGGGACTTCAAAATTTTACTATTTTATAAAATTATTAATTTATAGAGATATTTTTCGGTTTGAACTCTTAATGATCATCAACGCACAATAGCAAATTGTTTTCAACAGCACGTGCAAAATTTGTCCAATAGATGTAGCATCAATGAATTTGGAAGATTAGGTAAACAACATTCATTAGCATAAAACTGTTATTAATAATCTCAATTATAAAATAAAAAATTAGATGTCAATAGCATATTCGATTATCTAGATAAAAGTGATACATGCTCAGAAGTTCATATTTTATAAAAAAAATGTGGCTAGCGTGTGATGATGAAGTTGAAAATGATAATATAGAACATTTGCTAGTAATTACGCGTCAGGAATCACTTATAGATTGTATAACTACACGACATCGTTTCGTCTATTTTAGATGTTGGTGGAAGAACAAGCTCTTGGTTAGATTAGTTATAAGCAGAGGCAGACCTAAGCTAGAGGAAGGGGTGTCAGTTGAACCGGGGTAAATTATAAAAATAAGATTTGCAAGCAGAAGTACATAGATTTACATTGGCTAATTTGGCTAAAATTAATGTGGCTGACCCCTTACCTAGGTTCGATCATGATACATATTTTTAGGCTTTATTTTTTTTTTGATAATTTAATATATATTATGACTCCCCTAAATTTATTTTTTGGAACCGTCACTGGTTATAAGAAGGTCTAGGACCTGGGAGATGGTTTTTTTTTGGTTATTATGTACTACATTCCCAACAATGTAGATCTTACTCTTATTGAATATTCACTATCGTCCATCACGATTTCATGGTCAATTATTTTCAGGAAAATACTTCGTTCTTGAAATTAGTTTCGCTACTTTTTATACATGGTTTAATTACATATAGCGTATAGCACAAAACAAGTTGTAATAGTCAGGGTGGCCGAGTGGTCTAAGGCGCCAGACTCAAGTTCTGGTCCTCGAAAGAGGGCGTGGGTTCAAATCCTACTTCTGACAATTTTATTTTTGAGCTTTTTCCCAAAATTCGTGTTACTCTAGCAATATTGGACCCATTTAAATTCGTGTTACTCTAGCAACATTGGACCCATTTACTAACAGCGGCCGAAGAAAATGCGTAATATAGGGTCTGAATGGTGTACAGGAATTGTGGAACGGTGAGGATTAATATGCCTGAATATCTTTGAAATGTTATCGGTTGAATGCAATTGTAAAACTATGAAGAATTGTGGAATTACACTAAATGACAAAACATAGGTATAATATAATAATCAGTTAAGTTTATAAATAATATAATTTTAATTTGTAATATGTTTACGTCTTGCATGTTTCATTTTCAGTTTTATTATTTGTTACTATATTATTAACATTATAAATCAAATTTTTTTCTATGTTTTTATTATATTTTTATAGTAATTATTTTGTTGATATGATTAATTTTTTGTAAAAATAAAAAAGAAAATTTTCCAAAATAACGCAACTTCACGAATTTTTTTTGGATATTGGGAAGAGTCATAAATAGATCTCGATAGTAAAATCTCAGATCTATCAAGATCAAATTTAGATTCAAATATATTGATTTTAAGGTTTGTATTTAAGAGATTTTTAATCATTTAGAGGACAAGATTTCCTAAAAACGAAAGTAAAATTCTGAAAATACAGCGGAAGAGTGTTTTCCAATGGTTTTCTGACATTCAAATCAGTTAATAATAAAAAAACCCACAAAAATAATAAAGATACCGGAAAAAATCGAAAATTAGAAATAATTGTTAATTTTAAATAAAAAAATTATTTTATTTTAAAAATGAAAAATTTATAACTTTTATAAATGGTAAATTGAAATTTATAATATGATGAGTAAACATTAGAGTGTAAATTTTAAACTATTGGTGATATACTTTATTATTTTTTTAATTATTTAGGAGTGTAAATTTTAAATTTTTGGTGATATAATTCATTTTTCATAATTATTTACCTTATAGATTAAATATTTACTTTTAAATTATTCACTTGTTATTTTATTTTAGGTATTCACCATATAAATTATATTACATGTTTTATTGGTGATAATAACTGTATAAGATAGGTATCACATTTTGTCCGAATAGATTTGTATGTTACTTTGTTTGAGCGAATGACTAATAGGATCTAAGTTTTTTTTTTTTTTTTTTGGAACTTTGTTGAGATCTAAGTTTTAAATAGGAATTTCAACTCCTACTAATATGAGATCAAATCTATTGATTTTAAACTTTATATTTAAGATAATTTTTTTTTTCTACATGATAAACTCTACTAAAAATAAATGTGATATTCAGAAAACACGATGGAAGAGTGTTTTCCGATGACTGTTTGACGCAAATCGGTTAACAGTTAAAAAAATTTTAAGGACTCGAAAATAATTGGTAATTTTAAATAAATAAAAATTTGTTTGTTATTTTTTTAAATAGAGTATTTATAACTTTATAAAATTGAAATTGAAATTTATAACATAATAAGTAAACACTGAAATATAAATTTTAAACTCTTGTCAATATATTTTATTTATTTCGTAACCATTTAGACCATTTAGCTTATAAATATTTTCAGTTATTCAACTAGATTCTTCGGTTACCATTTAAATTCATAGTTATTCAGGCAAATTCTGCCAAAAAACACACAAAAATTCAATCATATTGCACATTCAGCAAAATTTATATATTTATATGTTACCATTTGGACCCATAGCAGTGTCTTACGGTTTTTCTCTTCAAGACAGCATGAAAGTCTTTTAAGTTAAACTTCTACTAAACTATTCAAACAAGAGTTTGTTTAATACATAAGCAGAAAGAGAGAGAGAGAGATCTTTTTTATTTTTTGGGTCGAAAATAACTAAAAACTGGTTCAAGAAGACGCAGTGACTTTCTGAGCCTGCGATATGATTCTGAGCTTCTCGTATGAGTCAGCACAAGCGTGGGCATAATCAGACAGTGCCCTGAAGATCTCAGGCAATCTGATCTTCAAACTGTTGAGAGATTTTTCCCTCACCTGAACACAATGTCTTTGGTGAGCTTCTTCTTCGTCTTCAAGCCTTTTCTTCAGTGTCTCCACAACTATTCTCCTCTCTGTGACATGATCATCCCTACTGCTTGCGTCTTCCCCACCTTCAGCTTCCTCCGTTGGTCCTCTTTTCTGCAAGTGTTTCTGATACCATTCCTCAAAGCCTTGCTTCTTCCTTATAAACTCTCTTCTGGTTTCTTCGCATTTCTCCTTCAGCTTCATCTCTTCCTCCTGATGAAGCAAGATTGTTTTGATGACTGCTGCGAAAGACGAGATAGCTGATTTGGCGACCTCGTCGGGAAGTTTCTCAAGACGGTCGTGCCACGAGTGGAGAAGTGCTTGGATTGGCGGGCGCTGAGGCCTTGGAGGAGAGGAAACCTTCTCTCTTAGACTGCTCTCGATGGGGATAAGGTTTAGCTTCATCCAGCTGTTGAGAGAGTTAATGTACTGCTTCTGGTGTGTCACGAGTCTATCGAACTGAACATGCCATTCTTCCAAGACGGTGCAGAACTGCCGTGTCTGCTGGTGATGTTGCTTTGTGGTCTCTTTTTGAGAAGTTGAGATTTCAAGGGATTTTAGCTCTCCAACAATCTGTAGTTGTGTGTCATGTTGTATGCACATGTTTGTCCACATCTTCGCCATCCTGCAGATCTCACAAGTTGAGAAAACTGGTTAGAGAGGGCTAAAAGCTAATGCTTCGCAAAGAATCATTTGAAAGAGATAACATACCCTTCGACTAGGGAGACAAGTCTTGGATACAAATGGTCATCCCTTAAACGGTTTACTTCTGAGACCGTTGAATCCATTGATTGCATGTCAACGATATATCTCGTGTGTAGATGACTCACGGCCGCCTTTGTTTTCTCCACGGTTTCTGCACTCGCACCTCGTTTTTTATGCCTGTTGAGTAAAGATACCTTTTTCTGATACTCTATCTTCATGAGCTCACCTTGCTAGAGAAAGAAACACCACAACCACCACACAAAAAATAAATGCATTCAACTAGACATCCTGTACACCTTAGGTAGGAAATGATTAGCTTTAAGTTAATTTACCTTCACTTCATCTTAGAGTTTCTTCTCCCATGCTAACAATTTGTCCAACACCGTCGCATGAGTTTCATGCTCATCTGATTCTTGATCATCTTTTCCACCTTCACCATTGGAAATGCCTCTTAATGATTTATTCCAAGTTATAACCCGCATTACCCTAGCAGAATGATCAACGTATCCTGAAAAGGAAAAATTGTCAGGAAAGTGCATTTTTCATTAGCAAAAAAGCAACATTCGTCCAAAAAACAGGCAACATAATCAAATTCCATCAGATTTTGGCCCCAGAAGAAACGCTCTCCTATAGGTAGGGATAGCAAGAAAAGGGGGTCAAAGTGTTGATTAGTCAAATCCAGAACTTTGTTTAATGGCTTTAAACGGAAAAAAAAAACAATTAAGAAAGCCACCAGATCAATTAATTTAAGGTTCATCTTGGATTCTCACAAAAGTTAAACCACATACAAATGTCAAAGTAGGCAGACCAAAAAGTGTATCAGAGACTCATACTTTAAGAATATTGCAGACAGAGTACTAAACCATGATCCCATCTACAAAAAAAAACTCTCTCTTTCTCTGACTTTTGGTTTTCCTTTTCATTGTTTCAATTAGAGAAACAAAGAATCAAACTTTCTAACCAATCTTATCTAGCACACATTTGAATGTCTCAAAGCTGGGAAAAGAATTGGAGCAGATTGGTAGAAAAGGAAAGAAAAACTGCTCATATGAACTGATCTTACAAGGACCTTAACCAAAATCATTGACTAGACCGCACTAAATCAGTGAGAATTTTGGGTTGGAAACTCAATAAGATTCACCGAATTGCAAGAAAAACACTTAAAATACTTCAATCTCAAGGACAAACAAGCCTGGCTAAGAAACCGAATCACAGAAAGGAAAAAAACGACTTTAGTACCTCGATTATCTGCAAAATTCGAGTGATAATGTAGCCTTGTTGCTTCCAGCATTTTGGAGACCTCCTGGGCGCACTCTGACGCTTTGAGGAATCGATCATCAATCTCGTCCAGAATCTTCATCAAATTCACGCTTGATGCGGTGGTTTGGGCGACCGCACGCCGGAACTCCGCTGGAGCGGTGGTGGAATGCTCAATCTTAGCTTTCCCTTTCTTTTTCTTCTTTGCCTCTGCCACCACTGCATCCTCTTCATGTTCTTCCTCTTCTTCTTCTTCATCCTCGTCATCTTCTTCCTCTTCTTCTTCTTCTTCTTCATCAACTTCTTCCACTTTCTCCGGCGTTTTTGGCTCCATTTCTTCAACAGCTTTGTGACCGGAGTTCTTACGGAATATGCCAGATCTTTCCTCTACTTCTTCTTCTTCCTCCTCTTCATTGAACTCAAAATGATGATTGTTCTGAGTCTGATACCCGTTTCCCATTTCTCTATCCTCTAAGTTGGGTCCAGGCATATTCTCAACCATGAAAAAGTAATCCCAAGCCATACTGTTCGCCGGCGAGGCACTCGCAATCTCCGGCGTCTCCGGTCGCTTTCTACCATTTCCAACATTCTCCGGCGTTCGGGGCGAAGACTGTTCATACTCCTTACGAGCGGTGGCTCTAGCACCGTCCTTCACTCCCTCCTCTTCTTCCTCTTCCTCTTCCTCTTCCTCTTCATCTTCCTCCTCAATCGCCATGGAATCCACGGTCCGAAGCTTCCTACCTCTAACCGCCATGGAAGGCAAGCTAATGGCGCGCTTAATCGGAGAAGGAGAGAACTTAGGGAGAGGAGGAGGCGGAGGAGGGAGATTCTCAATAGGCGGAGGCGGAGGAGGCTGAGGAGCAGGATCCACGGTACGGTCATTCTGTTGCTGGTAATGGCTTTGATCCAAGACATCTAGGGTTTGATCAGATTCGCCATGGCCGTAGTCACTGAGAGCAGCGCCAGTGTTCTTCAAAGCAATGGCGTAGGCGAAATGACCGGCGGCGAAAGCTTTGCTAGCCGCAACCGCCTCCTTGATGACGTTCCGTCGCTCCTTGCATCTCGCCACTGCCTCTTCGTTGTCAACCCTAGATTGCGCACACCCCATTATACCCCCCAGAAGTGAGATTTTTGAGAGAAAGATAGAAATGAAAAAGAGAGTACTGACAATGAGGGACAAAGATGCACAGAGAGAGAGAAGAGAGAAGAACTGATATTTCCCACGCGCCGAGAGTGGAGATATCGTACGTACTCGCGCTCTCACGGTATAGTGGTGTCTTGTCTATATATTCATAATATTTTAAATAAATAGGGTGAGCTAACGGTCACATATCTCAACGCACTACGGCGTCGTTTTGTACACCTTTACTGCTCGTAACGTTTTGTAACCAAGACACAAACGAAAAGGTTTTCTTTTTTCTTTTGGTTTCCTTTTTTCTTTTGGATCAAATCTTTTTGGTTTCCTTTTTAGAATCATTAACACTTGATATTTATACAATGAACAATTACATCCCAACTTTCCCAAAAAAGAAGAGATATTTTCGTCCCTTTCGAGACTACAATTGAGTCAGATGTGACTAAAACAGCAATGAGAGACAAGAAACTAAAAGTTTATTTACTGCAGATTTTGATCGGAATTTTATATCTGGAGAAATGAGTTTACAGTTGAAAGTTAGTTGGGGTTAGACACGGCAGCATCACGTTCTTGGTATGATATTACATCAACCAAACTATCAAAATCTCGTGATTGTTATGTGTTTTCTCCAGATATATCATGACAGGCATAGCTTCTCCAGGGGACTTTTTACTTACACTAGAACAGAACAAGACGATGCTGAGACTAAGCATGTTTTGGCTTAAAAATCCATCTGCCACCTCGTTTTCTCCTCCATTTGTCGCTACAAAAACGTAAAAAGATTTGCGTTCAAACTAAAGAAGTCAAAGAAAGTACATTGAGTCTGTCTCTTATACACATCTAGATGTGTATAAGAGACAGTCTTCATTGAACTCAAAATGATGATTGTTCTGAGTCTGATACCCGTTTCCCATTTCTCTATCCTCTAAGTTGGGTCCAGGCATATTCTCAACCATNGTTTTGGCTTAAAAATCCATCTGCCACCTCGTTTTCTCCTCCATTTGTCGCTACAAAAACGTAAAAAGATTTGCGTTCAAACTAAAGAAGTCAAAGAAAGTACATTGAGTTGCTATGAGAGAGATAACACAAAGACAGAAGAAAGCATGATATATCAGGATTCAGGAGAAAAGATATAGAAGATTGAAGAATCATCAAACCAAGACTGAACTACATTCAGTATCCTACTTTTGGTGATAGATCCTACTAATAGCTCAAACACCCCGACTCAAGAAAATTCAATTGTACGTTTAACCCTTCCCTGATGGCTAGAGGATAAACTTTTAAAAGATTTCGGTTTCTTTCACTGTAGAAGAGTAAGGTTTCACTGCCATAGTTTGGACATTTAACCAGAAAAAAGAAAAGAAGAGTTCTTTGTTTTGGAAACAGTGGTGGTAACTGTTTACCTCGTATATCCTTTTACAAGTCAGCTCGTATCTGTCTAGGTGCAAGCACCAATCCAATGCCAATTCAAATTCAAGGGTGTTACCCTGAGAGGAGTATGAAGTACCCACGGCATCTGTCTGCAAAATATATAAAAACAAACGACGGAACATTGCGTAAGGATCGGTGCCTTTTCACTTGTACGTGTTTTAGGGAGAGGCGTTAAAACAATACCTTCCCGCGTCGCCTTAGAGTTCTGGGTTTAACATGGCCAGTGAACCGCAATGGAGGCATCGCTGGAGGATTCACCTTAGTAGCAACAAGTATCCTGTCCAGTAGAAAAAAAAAGGTTCTTAATACATAAATTCGTATATGCAACTTTAATCGACCAGATCAGATGTACGAGCTAAGAAGCTAAATGAAATAAGAATACAAAGGTTGTACTTCTGAAAATCTAATGTTTTTGGTATATATATATGCAAAATGAGTGCCGATTCACTTTTGCTTCTCTTTCGCATTATCACCTTTAGAAGTTATACATAAAGCGAACAGAGTCGACAATAATGAGTATTAATTACTACTTCGTGAACTCATATCTACGTTACCAATTAATGTCAACATCAATTTATTCAATCAGATGAATGGACGTGATAGACGGCTCAGCACAGAGATTACCCTTTCCATGTGAATAACTGGAAGCTAAGAGAAAAAGAGGAATATATCTCATGTAAAGCCTTACCTTCCATTTGATAGCAACAAGCATCCCTCATCTAGTCTTCTAATTACCCTTTTCGCAGCATCCATTGTCTTGAATATCACCAAAGCTTCACCTGGATGAAGGCCAACATGAGGTGCCATAGTAATGCTCTTTATTCCAGTTGTAGATTTAGATGGGAAAAATCAAAAGGGCAGAGACTTTCTATTGTCAATTTATGTCGGCCACCGTCGCTGTAAAACCAAAGTAAATAGCATCTAGACTTACCAATATGGGGAATAGTAACTGACGTCCGCTCTATCATCCTCGCCGTACATTGCTCATTCAAAGCAGAGTATACTATATCCTGAAGCATAATTCATAAGTTTGTTACATGAAAGTTGCCCCAGCAAAAAGCTGTACTGCACAGCTTGAGCGATGACGGTTATATCAGTTAAAATATATATATTTAGCCTCCTAAGAAGAAGAAAAAATCTCCAAATCGAATAATACCTCCACTTCATTAGAAGTATAAGTAGGATCCAAGTTTCGAAGAAGAATCATATTCCCTTGTCCTTCTGCACACCTGAAATTTTCTTCCCAAGTCTGGGTATGATTTAAACAGTTTAAAAGTCAGTGCAGATGTAAAATCCAATGGCAATTCCTGATATTATTCAGAATCTGGTAACAACGCAGACTAAAGGAGGCTGCAATGGGTAGCCATAAAAGGCGTGAATAAAAAAAAATAAGTTGGAAGATTTCAAAGAAGCAACTTTAGCTAATTCAGAGAGTAAAAATGAATTTAAAAAAAAAATGGAAATGCTTTCTAACTAGCTTATAACGTATCACTAGAACAGATAAACAAGTCACTCTATTCACATCATTGAAAAAGCATGCGAGCACAGCACAGTAAGGAAGGTAAAGCAAACTGGTGTGGTAAAGAAGGGAGAAGTACTTACAAGATTTCGGTACCATTTGCTTTCTTCCTGCGATCAAGAAAAAGGGAACCAAATAACTGTTAGAGCATCCATGTCTACAAACAATTTGGCAACAAGTATTCTGACAGATATAATATGACCCAAAAAAATAATATAATATGACAAAACATAGCTAAAACACACACAGAGGACTGCCTAACAAAATACCATATGTCATGTAGTTTAAGTTGCTGCAGAACCCCACCATTTTAATCTAAGGAAGTTTAACAACATACTCCGAGTGAAATTTCGTAAGCAGCCAATTCTAGACCAACGTAATTCAAACTATAGCATGGTTGACATATAAACTTGGTTTCATATGTAATATAAAACTTACAACATTCGGCTTTTGGGTCAGTTCAAAGACTCGATAGTGTCTTGTGTAATTGGCATCCGTCAACATTTTCTCCTCAGTGTGTTCTGATATTTTACAATCAGAGCTCGGTTTCTTGAATAAACATTTCTCAGTTGCAGGTTTGGTCTTTTTTCCTTCAGAAAATCTTGGTATCCGCAGATCTTGCTTCTTGTCAGTGAAGCTAGGCTTCTCAGAATATACTTCCCCTCTGGTGACTTTCTCTGTAGAACTTCTAATAGGTCTTATATCTTTTCTACCATCATGACTTATTCTCTGCAACTCTTTTCTCCTCCCATCAGATACTGCAACCGACTCATCTAGCCTCCGTTTCTTTTGAGGCATGTCATACAAACAGTAAGAATCTTTACTGCGCCTTTCCTCTGCAAGCCTTGATTTTTCTACCATCGCATCTTTTCCAATAGGTCTTATATCTTTTCTACCAGCATGACTTATTTTCTGCAACTCGTTCGTCCTTCCATCTGATACTGCAACAGAACCACCTATCCTCTGTTTCTTTTGAAGCATGTCATCCAAACAGTAAGAATCTTTACTGCATCTTTCCTCTGCAATCCTTGATTTTTGTTTAGTCAATTGAATTTCAACTTCATTGTCTTGGTCTTTCTTTTCATGGCAATCATTTCTCCTAGAAGCAGAAGCGTTACGCCAGCCAGAATCCTTGTTAGACCTTTCTTCTGCAAGTGTAGATTTTTTTCTAGCCAACTGTTTGTGACATTCATTATCTTTTTCTTTCTTGTAGCCATAATCGCTCTTCCTATGACCAGAAAAATCACTGACTTTACTTTCATTCTGCCTAACTGAACCGTTAGTTGAAGAATGATTTGGTTTCAAACTATCTGCAGTCCCTTGTACATCAGTTGCCACTTTTCGCACAACGCTAGCTTTTTTCTCACAGCTGGTTCTGTTAAAGATAAATTTAACTGCAACAATTAGAGCGAAATGAAGATTCATATGAGGTAATAAAGATTTAAAATATCTATCAACCACATAGCTGAATATGAAAGGGATTAACTGAAAGAAAAAATTATGTACCATCAACTCCAGCAATTTTATCATCTATCTTATCTAAGATTTTGGAAGTTCCAACATCAAATGTTCGGTGAAAAAGGAAGTCAGCCAACTTGACTTCTTCATCTGAGGGTTGTGGATTTCTCACGTCCTTGGAGATGCATAGAACATCACATTTTCCAGAAATTGCTTCCTGGTGTAATAATGTTATATCAATACAATAATAAACCAATACCAGGAAGGAGAAGAAAAAGTTTGGTAACGAGAAACAGCAGAAACAGATGTTTCAGTTAGACTATGAGTCAGCATGAAATGGGATGCCATCATCAACTAAAAGAGAGAATTTTCAGTTACCAATTGGTTTTCATTGGTGAGGCCAACACCTGACCCCGAAGCCAAAAACAGTTCGTTGGGAAGTACATCCTGAACTCCTTCAAGACGCAACGAAAGCTCACAAGGTTTGAAGAACCAGAGTAGCTCGACAATCCTTGGGTTTTGACGATGATCATTGTATTCCCACATGTTTATGATCTTGCCAACAAAGAACTCCGGTGAGTCTGGTTTGCTGGCATCGCCAATTGAGACACAGTCATAAAGACAGTACTCAGAACCACCGTAGGTGAAAGATTCATAGAACTGGACATCCTTCTTTCCCACACCGGTTCCTCTCTTTTTACCCCACTTGAATTGTAAGCCTTCAACTTTTGCTGATTGTTCCATTCTCTCCTATCAAACGTCATTTGAACAGAGGAGTTAAGGGCAGTGATAAGTTTACAAAAACTCTTTAAGCAAGTACTTAAATTAAGATCCGCTGGTGAAGAATGCAAAATGCTTGATTCATCTTCAATAGAAACAGATAATTAAACGCAGAAGAAAGAAAACCAGCCAGATCATATAGATTAAAAGGAATTCTACAACTCAGAGAATGAAAATGTCAACACAAATGGAGAAAAAAACAAAAACAAAAAGTTGAGCAGGCCCACCATGAAGAAGAAGAAGAACATATGCAATCTAAGAAAGTCCAAAGACGACGCGATAGCCGAGGCAAATAAACACAGAGTAGGGTAGTCGGATAATCAAGTTCATGACAACGAAACGCAAATGGATTCCGCCAATAATGTTAAAATCCATCAATTGAGGAAACGATGAGGAGCAGTTTCCGATACGACAAAACCAAAAAAAAAAAGTGCAGCGAAGAGAGAAACAAGTAAAAAAACAAAAAAACCCCAAACCTCGGGAAACTAAACAATGCGAGTTCACAAAAGCACGGCGGTGTACTAGAAAAGAGAAGGCGAAACCGAGAAATCTCACTTTCCCGGCGATCGCAAAGAGGAAAAAAACCCTAATTGCTCGCTAATCCACCACACTCCTCCTCCGTTCTTACTCGCTGGTTCGCTCTCCAGTTATACCCAGTTTCAAACAAACAAAAATCGCTCGCTCTCCGGAAATCGGTTACTCGTCGCAGTTCCCAAGTACAGAAGAGTGTGGCCGTACGTGTATAGGAGGAATGAGCTTTTTCCTCTTGCCCCTCTTTTCTTCTTGTGCAGCTTCTTCTGCATGTTTGCCTTTCGAATGTAACTTACTAATCGTGGTTTAATTAGTCAGCGCATAATCTCGGAAATTGATATTTTTACGAATAAGCCCCTCGGAAGATTAGGATTTTGTTTTTCGACCATAATATTTTATCGAATTGACTATCCAAGTTTACAACCACCCCCTGACCGTGAACCACACCAAATAGTCTTTGTTGAGATCGTTTGGTGGTCAAACTACGTTTGAAATTTGATTTTGACTATATATTCTTTTTTTTTAGAGTTGATTCAGTTTTGATTTTTATGATTTTTAACCTCCCCATTTCCTTTACAAATCAACTTTCACGTCAAAGATTTGTTTTATTAAATAAATAAATAAATATTCAGCTAGCAAACAAATTTCGTTTCGTTTGAAAATTTAGTTCAAAAAAAAAAAAAAAAAAAACAAATTTCGTTTGAGTGTCACACTGACTTATTTTCAAAATTCACAGAAACAATATAAAATGGATTCAACCATCTTATTTTCAAATTCAGCCAAAGAAAAGGGGAAAAAAAAATATAAAAAAATATTTTGAAATCTCAAACTCGAGTCCGTGGTAAAATGGCCACTGTAATTGTGCCACGAGGCCAAGGGAACGAACATCTAGAGACCGAAAATAAATGGTTACTCGATCTATTAACATTTCAATTCTAGTTTTATTATATTATCTTGCAAAAACAAGAAGAAGCAAAGCAGGCCATAATAGACAACTACGTTAGGTAAAAAACATATGGAAACCACGCATTACTATATATGTATGTGTATTCATAACCAAAACATCCCAAAAAGATAGATTGTATCAAACATTATTACATAACCCACAATATAGAAAGCATATATATCTAGTAGCTGAACCAAACAACATGGGTCTCAGGGAGGAAATGGCAGACCGGAACGGTCCCAGGCTTCACCTTAAGGACTTTGAAGGCCAAGTGCTTTGGGTTCCAAGCCGACGTGTTCTTGTGGCACACCGCAACCGCTTTAGCCCGTAGCCCGTTCTCTCCTTCGAGCGGAACCGCGTAAACGCTCGTCATCATCGCCTTGTGGCAGTAGAACACCGCGAATGGGTACTTCTGTTTGTGACACACCACTGACTTGTCGTCCGACAACTTCTTTATTCCAGCCGCCGCGATTTTGTACTTCTGCATCGGTGCGTTCTTCTCAGCCACCTGAAGAAACCAAGGTTACATCAATCAAACCAGACTATTAACACATATTTTAGATGTGGACATATAAATCAAATGGAACTAAACCAAACCAAACCGTAAAAATGGAGACTTGTGTAACAGTATTACCTCGGTGGAAACAGCACGGACGCGATCTTTGTCAAGTTTAGAAACGCTGAAATCGACCATCGACTCCAAAGACGTCGCACAATACTTCTCCTCTCCACCGACTCTTTTCGCTTCACACTCCTCAATCGTCTTCTTCATCATCTCCGCTTCTCCCGACCCTGTTTTCACCGAGAAAGTGTTCAAGATCTCCGTAAACTTCTCCGACCCTAAAGGCACCGTTTCCGCCTCCCCACGTGGCAAGAACGCCGTTTTGCCGTCGTAACCGTCCTCCGCATTAAACCGGAGATTCATAGCTTTTCCGGGAACCATGTCCTTCTCCAAGAAGAATAGAGCCGCTTTGGGATCGTCGTGGAGCTGAGTCTCGCTCGCTGCATAGTTATACACAAAAGGGTTTGGTCCTGGTTTCACACCGACGTAGACTGGCTTGCCCTTGTGGCGCGTGTGCACTATCACTCCGCCTTTACCCACTCCTACGTCGGTTCTCTTTCCCGGTTTCCCGGTGTGGACGCCGACGCCGCCGCCGTGACCTTTTCCGCTGCCAACGCTCACGTGTGTTCCCTTACCCTTCCCGGTGTCCACGTGCACACCTCCTTTTCCAACGTTCACGGCGGTTCCTCCTCCGGGCTTACCTTTTCCGGTGTAAACATTCACGCCTCCTTTTCCTACTTGGACGTTGGTGCTTTTCTCGTCGGTAAACCCTGCAAAAACGAAATAATTAGGTAAGGAGACATTTATTTGCTATTAACGTACAGATTCACAAATTATCCGAGATTTAGTAACCAATCAGCTTGAGACACATTTATGAATATATGTTATAAAAAAATATAGGTTGCAATAACTACAACTCAAATACAATTTTCTTTGCCAAAAATATTAAATTGGAAGAACCGTTAAAACTATAGTTTGGCATGGGAGTGTTTGGTAAGGAACAAGATCCTAAAGAAACTAGAAGGAACAAGATCCCTTCTAGTGGTACGAGGCTAGAAGGAAACAAATCTGAAGTCGGTAAAGTAAAAAGAATTTAACCGGGCGTAAAAAGCTGGCGGAGAGAGTTTGGCATGGGAGTGTTTGGTAAGGCAGTGTTCCAATAACGCTCCGGTGTTAAATCAGCCGCAATCGCCGTGACTGAAACAAGAAGACAGATCAAGGGAAGACGAATCGCCATTTTGATAGGAGTTTAGAATAGAAATGGGTTTGATGAATTTGAAGTGGGAGTGAATACGTAGAATTTATAATAAAAGGGTTTTTAGTAGAAAGATCTGAGGTTGAAGTTATTACTTATTAGTATGGATATAGACGGCTAACACTTACCAATCTATTCGGGCCGATTAATTATATCGCATACCCCCCTAACCACCACTTGCCTTCCACTCCTTAAATGCTCTTTGTGTCCATGTGTGGACATGTGTTTTTAATTTCGGTGTGTTATGTTACATACGCCGTCGTTTTCTGTCTNCCGCTTTAGCCCGTAGCCCGTTCTCTCCTTCGAGCGGAACCGCGTAAACGCTCGTCATCATCGCCTTGTGGCAGTAGAACACCGCGAATGGGTACTTCTGTTTGTGACACACCACTGACTTGTCGTCCGACAACTTCTTTATTCCAGCCGCCGCGATTTTGTACTTCTGCATCGGTGCGTTCTTCTCAGCCACCTGAAGAAACCAAGGTTACATCAATCAAACCAGACTATTAACACATATTTTAGATGTGGACATATAAATCAAATGGAACTAAACCAAACCAAACCGTAAAAATGGAGACTTGTGTAACAGTATTACCTCGGTGGAAACAGCACGGACGCGATCTTTGTCAAGTTTAGAAACGCTGAAATCGACCATCGACTCCAAAGACGTCGCACAATACTTCTCCTCTCCACCGACTCTTTTCGCTTCACACTCCTCAATCGTCTTCTTCATCATCTCCGCTTCTCCCGACCCTGCTTTCACCGAGAAAGTGTTCAAGATCTCCGTAAACTTCTCCGACCCAAAAGGCACCGTTTCCGCCTCCCCACGTGGCAAGAACGCCGTTTTGCCGTCGTAACCGTCCTCCGCATTAAACCGGAGATTCATAGCTTTCCCGGGAACCATGTCCTTCTCCAAGAAGAACAGAGCCGCTTTGGGATCGTCGTGGAGCTGAGTCTCGCTCGCTGCATAGTTATACACAAAAGGGTTTGGTCCTGGTCTCACACCGACGTAGACTGGCTTGCCCTTGTGGCGCGTGTGCACTATCACTCCGCCTTTACCCACTCCTACGTCGGTTCTCTTTCCCGGTTTCCCGGTGTGGACGCCGACGCCGCCGCCGTGACCTTTTCCACCGCCAACGCTCACGTGTGTTCCCTTACCCTTCCCGGTGTCCACGTGAACACCTCCTTTTCCAACGTTCACGGCGGTTCCTCCGCCGACCTTACCTTTTCCGGTGTTAACGTTCACGCCTCCTTTTCCTACTTGGACGCTGGTGCTTTTCTCGTCGGTAAAACCTGCAACAACGAAATAATTTGGTAAGGAGACATTTAATTTCAACTAACGTACAGATTCACAAATTATCAGAGATTGTGTAACCAATCAGCTTGATACACATATCTTCAAATATACGCTAAAAAAATTTAAATTTTTTGAATAATTACAAGTCAAACACTTTTTTCTTTGCATTTATGTCTCTAATTTTTTTTTTTTTGTATCTGTCGTAAATATTAAATTGAAAAAAACCGTTTAAACTTGTAAAAAAAAACACCATAATATAGATATATATCATATTATAGAACAAGATCCTAAAGAAAATAGAATCTAACAAGATTTAAACATTAGGAATAGGGTACAAGGCTAGAAGGAAACAAATATATAAAGTCTACGTAAAGTAAAAAGAATTTAACCGGGGGTAAAAAGCTGGCGGAGAGAGTTTGGCATGGGAGTGTTTGGTAAGGCAGAGTTCCAATAACGCTCCGGTGTTAAATCAGCCGCAATAGCCGTGACTGAAACAAGAAGACAGATCAAAGGAAGACGAATCGCCATGTTTATAGGAGTTTAGAACAGAAATGGATTTGATGAATTTGAGGAGAAGAAGTGGGAGTGGACGTAGAATATATAATAAGAGGGTTTTAGTAGAAAGATCTGAGGTTGAAGTTATTACTTATTAGTATGGATATAGACGGCTAACACTTACCAATCTATTTGGGCCGATTAATTATATCACATACCCCCTAACTACCACTTGCCTTCCACTCCTTAAATGCTCTTTGTGTCCATGTGTGGACATGTGTTTTTAATTTCGGTGTGTTATGTTACATACGCCGTCGTTTTCTGTCTTTCTTTCATAGAGGTTTCTCATTTGGGTTGCTGTACTTGTTGTCTTACAGAAATATTCCATGGAAAAGCAAATAATCATTCACGAATGTTTCTTTAAAATCTAATTTAGGTTGGGAGTTACGTACCATCGACAGGTGAATTTTGTAATAGATCAAATTTGTATACTTTATATGGGATCAATTGATAGTTTTGATGAACGTAGCAACATCTTGACGTTTTACTTTGTAGTAGTCTCTTAACATTCTCACTTCAAATTTAAGCCTATGTGTTTTGCTTATATAATATGCAAACACAATATCTTTTGAGCCTTTGAGGTGTGATTGATTCCCCTTTTCTATTTTAAAAAGAAGCTTAATTATAATGCAAATTCTTCAAAAACTTTTTCTACTTTACAAAGAAATTTCCAATCTTAATTCTTTTTTCTCTCGATTCAAAACCAGTCGCTCGTAATACATGTAAAAGCGTAAAATTTCTCTTTAACCTAAACTTTGGAACAAAGACTAAGTTTTCCTTATAAATAGAATCTTACTCATTCAAAAATCAAAATTAGTTATCGGCATAGACATAACAATTGTGTTACTTAGTGGTTTGTGCTATATACCATAACTTTCGTCATTATCTATAGTCAAATATGTAAAATGAAGGTTAAAAAAAGAATAATAAGTCACTCAAATTAATACATTTTTTCTGAGTGGTTTTTTTCTTCCTTTTTACTTTTCTTTTGGCAAATGGGTACAACGAATCAGAGAATCCATACTATTTCTTGTAAACTTTGTTCTTTTGGTTTGGTTAACCAAGCTCATTCAATTAGTATGGTGTATGTTGAAGAAAACAAAATATATACTATTTTTTTTTAAAGTAAGAAAATGCGCATGTATAGTTGACACCAAAATAATACAACCATTAAATAAAATTTCTATTTTTTTCTCATGCTCTCTAATATTTATTTTATAGTTTGTTATATTAATGGACCGACAGGCTCCATATAATTAAGACAATAACCTTCTATGCTCCGTATAATTTTGATATCGTACAGTCCTACATTTAACTTGACTAAGTGTGCGAGGGAAAAAAAGATGAATTTTTATGAAAATAAAAAGTTAGATATTCTAATTTTGTTTGGTATTGTATAACTTATAGTATGAAATATGAAAATAGAGTGTTGGGGATAAATTTTAGCTACCATGAATCAACTAATTACTACGTAATAACACGTGGCATTTGAATATTGCATAAAGAGCACCCGGTGAAATAGTATTTGCCAGCGGAGGAAGATGGTGTCCCGCATGGCCATTAGCCCATGATAAAGGTTAAAGGAGACGTAACCGAACAAACGCACATACGATACTCTCTTTTAAATATATAAATCAATAAAAAATGAATACATGATTTTAAAAGAAGAAACATTCATAAATTTTACCCCCCAAAAAAAAAAAACATTCATAAATTCTCACAAACACACACTCGTTTGCAACCACAAAACGAGTTATGTGTTTCCTTTATTCTTTTGTTAACTATTTTTTGGACAGTTCTGACTTGAACGTTGGATAATTTTCGATAATCGTTTTTTTCATATTCTTCGAGATTTTGATATTTTCTCCCTTGGCGCAATGTTCATCTACTGTCCAGCAATCGACTGTTATGATTTCAAAGAACATATCCTTAATGCAATAGATCTGTACATAAACAAATCCCAATTAAAATCTTTAAACTTATGATAATTTTTATTTTTTTAAACCAATTAGTTATATACAAATGAAACTACCATTTAATGAAGGACGGTCTCGGGCATGTTTCGACGGTTCTTCGGATCGGTGTCATGTGGCGATGAATTTGGTTTCACTCCAATCGAGAAAAGTTTCAAAAGCAAACCAAAAGAGACGGTGTGAGGATATGGTAATCTTAACTTTCGTGTGGACTTTTCAGACAAAGAGAGAAAACTAAAACGAACAACCACCAACTCATTTATGGCTTACCAATACATTCGTTCTCATTATTATTTTCGACTTTATTATTTTTATCCATGGATGGAGATGGAGAATGAATATGTACATCCACGTATTTAATGTTGTTGATCTGGGTTCATATAATTTTAGTATATATATTTTTTTTTTAAATAAACATATAATTTTAGTAGAAACTCTCACCCCCTACAAAGAAGGCCATTCGTGTGATCAACGAGAACCTCAATTTTATCACGCTCTTACTCTATCACTTGAAATTCCTCAAACTCTGAAACTCCCTCCAATTTAGCGTCTTGAAAACCCTAGTCTTTATGTAAATCGTCATTTCCCCACCTCCCTCGATAAAACTAAAAAAAAACGATGGGCCTTATTGAAAAGGCCCGAAATTAATCGTGGACAAAACCCAATACCCCCATTTTGATTGATCAAATCAAATCAAATAATCTATGCTTCAAACGTAACAGTTACCTTCCCTAAGTAAATTGCATCTAAGAATAAACCAAACCATGTAAGTACATTTGTAACGCTTTGTTATCATCAAATTGGAAACCTTTACATGATTCAATAGAAAAAGATGTTTCACACACACACACACACGTTGGAAGATATTATTTGCTTTCTTACTTGTTAAAAAGAAATATAATGAAAACTGAAAAAAGCATAAAGAAGTGAGAATTTAGGAGAAATGGGGGAGAGTGAGTGAGTGTTATCACACTGTCATGCTTTCATCAACCATTAGCCCCACAACTTCTGATATGCCTCAATTTTTTATCATCTGAGTTAATTAATTTATACAATAACACTTTGACTGATACAGGGGTTGACGATTAAACGTTATTACTCCATGACTAAATAAATCAATAGAAGAAGTAAAAAACCGAGTAACAATGGATATAATATAATGTATCAGTGAACGCAAGTCACGTAGCCATATTTTTTAGCAAAAAAAAAAAAAAAGTTACGTAACCATACGAGAATGATAAGTAAATTCTTGACAAATATAAATTGACACCCACCTTAGCTAACGTCGTAACTATGCATTGAAAAAGATGGTGGTCAACTATCACTAAGTTACGCCTCGGAAATTTTCTTTTCATATAATAAAATTTAATTTCCCAATGCCAAAATAAAATGTGATACTACATATTGCGGACAAACAGGTGGATTTAGAACAGAAGGAGACATCCTCTTTCCATAAAAAAAAAAAAAAAAATTCACAACAACAATAAAAATATCATACAACGAATGAATAGAATGGAATAACCCCTAAACAACTGAAAAATAAATAAAATTGGAGATTGGCTTTTAAAACCTCGATTACATCTAACTTTGCAAGCATTTATTTTGTTGGGCTCTATTCATGAATGACTAGAATGTGGTTGTTTACAAAAAAAAATGCTTTATCGACCAGGATGAACAAAACTGTGATTCTAAGTATATTCTATGGCACTTTATTCTTTCTCTTGTAATGTAAGCTACGAAAGAAAAATAGAAGAGGGAAACAAGTATCCAATAATGAGTACGCACGATCTTACGATCCGTCTTCTTCGGTTGACCTATTAAAGGAAAAAACAAAAAAAAAAGAGAGAAGAAGAGTGGACCCTAAAGTGAAGAGACATCACTTTTGTAATCTTAATTAATCGCTTGCATTTCACTGGGAAGGCATTAGTATCTTCTGAGACCTTTTAGTTAGGACCACTCTTTGCACCTCATTTCCACACTTACTTCCACTATATAATCTTTGTCTCATCTCTCCGCATGTGTAAGAGAGAGAGGTTTGTGTGTAGTCATCTGATTTTTCACACATGCATCCGTATATAGATACATTTTTCTCAATATGAAATGCTTATTAATCCTCATTTTTTTTTGTAAGACTGATTTATATGGAAAACTCTACGTTAGAATTGTTTGATTCACATTGCCATAGAATATGAACTATGTATGTAATATTTCCATTATGCCAGTATGTATCCCTATTTTTGGTTTTCTTTTAAATTTTGAAAGCTTTAGTATTTTTGTTCAGTTTGTAACCCTAGCTAGTTGTTGTAAGGAGATCTGATCTCCTAACAATTTAAACACGCTCAATGTATTTATAGGTTCCCACTTTAACACAATAAGAGAACAATATAGCTTATACGATTCCATGGTATCGGACCGTGGCATGCATAACCGCTAACTCATTTTCACATTTAACTAATATGCATGAAATTTTTTTTAAAAGCAAATTCTTCCAGCTAGTGAATGACTTCAGGCTATAATTTCCAAAGTAACAAGAATGGGTCATGATTACATATTTACATTTGACCTTCATAAAATGCTTTTTGTGTTGGGCTACTATACGTGATAATAAGCTATACATTTTGGTAGTTACTGTGGCTTTTATGAGTTCATCTGTACATTAGCTAATGCTGATTAATTGTACCAATTGACTGGAAATGGATGAAAAGATGGCAAAAACCACTGATTTTTTTTTTACACGAAGATAACTTTCATCACTTCAGTTGACGTGTGTGTTTCTCATATTAAACACTGCGTTTTTTCAACTATACAAAAACTATTTTAAATTGTGAAAATTTCGAGCGATCTCACCGTAGATAAGCTTACCCATGATATAAACATATAATTTCATAAAATTGAAAGCTAAATAATGACATCAATTAGATATACAACTAATTATGTTATTTATAAATCATTATATCTAGATAAAATAAATTTCTAATAAGTATGTATCTTTGCCATACAGAGCGATAAAAGGTATTTGTGCTTCACTCACTAAAAACTCATCGAAGGTAATCATCACTCGGGGGAGGAGGAGCCGACTCTAATACTGATGTTGATCAGGTCTCCAACATATCGGGCCATGATGCTAGCTTTAGAGGTCTGATCAACATCAGTTTCAGAGTCAGCTCCTCTCCAGAGTGATGATTACCTTCCATTAGTTTTGAGTCAAGCACAAATATGTAACTGATGTTGATCCCGGCTACATGTCTTATGTTGATTGAGTAGGTGGTATGCGATGTAAAACCATAATGCTAGCTTTGGATCAAAGTGATATTTGTTGATGTTGACCCATGTGTGCCATGTATTTTCTAGGTTCATTGTAAATCCACTGCATAAGCTGCAATTGTTTATATATTTTTCCCTTTTGACAGTGTTTATATTTTTTTGTTATTTAACAAAAAAATGATTTTGACTTTTTTTGAAATATTTGTTTAAAGTTTGGGTATAAACATGGATTTGTAAATCCGTTACAAATTTTAATAATTAAAAAAAAACATAACTAACTACTCTTACTCGTTTCCAAAAAAAAGTCCATTTCATTTACATCATACAACTTGTATTTCCATTAGATTCATCATATACTTTTTTCACCAAATTAATCGAAATCCATTTATTGTGATTTCTAATAGATGATAAAGATCTATTCAATAAACCTGATGTTGTTTTCTTGAACTCATATCACGATTTTCGTGGCAAAAACTACATCTGAAAAGAACAGTTTTCTCATATAAACCAATTCATTATAGTCTTATACTTGAATGAAAATTCTTTTCAACATGATGATATATGAATCATCGGTTAAATAAGAACTATAGATATCATCGATTTTCATCACGTAGTTTGTTGTCGATTTTTTCAAGTCATGTGTGTGAAATGCTTATCATCGACTAATATACTGTACATACCATTTGTTTTGAGTAACTCATCCGGTTAACAATTAAATGGTCTTTATCTTCATCTATTGAGTTGCATAATTAAGAGACGCATGGTTTTTTGTGTGGGTGTAACTATAAGAGACACATGTTGTGGAATTAAGATACTCCAACACACCACTCGTGATTTTGTTGGCCAACGATTGGTTTTGAAAACCTAGCCTAAAACCCAACCTAATTATTTGTATAAGCATATATTTGTTGTTAGGATATCAATCCAAATCTCACATCGGAAGATTAGACAGGAATGGTCTAATATATAAGTAATGTCCAACTCTGATTAGAAAGAGACCTTTTGGGAAAGAATCCAAAGACAAATCCGTGCGGGCTTTGCCATCTGGGACCAAAGCGGACAATATCATACTAATGGAGGAGTTGAACATGGTTGAAAAGTCCAACAAGTGGTATCAGAGCTCAGGTTTTAAAAAGTAGACTTGGAGAAGTGGGTTGGGCCAGATGTTCGTTGTGGAAAGAGAGCCCTCAAAGTGACCTTGCGATTAATGGAGGAGTTGGACATGGGCCAACATCTGTAAACACTGAAATTTGGTCCAAACACAATGATTGAAATTAGTATGAGTTTCATTAGAAGAAATCAGGTTCAATAAAAAAAAAAAATTGAAAACAAAAATATTGGTAAAAAGTTTGGTGTGGCTTTTATTAGTTAAAATCCTCGTGACTAATTATGGAGAGATGTATCGTCACGTCAAATCTGGTGACAGAAATTTCAAATCCGAGATTACTCTTTTTAATCATTGATCAATCAAAGCCTCAAAGATCCATAACCGTGGGATGATAGGACCAGCCACGTTTAACTGTTAGTCTCACCGTCCGATCTTTGTTTCCCATCCTAATTAAATTTATTAAACAAAATTAACGGACAAAAACTGAAATGGTCCACTTGAGACCGTTAAGATAGTGAATGCGAAGGACCAGTGAATGTTTAAAGCCCTTTGAATCGGATGGTTGAGAGATAATTAGGACCCACCAGTGCCAAATGTACGACAACGGCTGGATCGTCCAGCGAGATTACTTCCTTGTTGTGGAGGAGGAGGAGAAGGTGCACTGACGACTCACATGGACCACAATTCCCAAATTCTCTCACTAATACTTATGATGTTATTAAAGTTTTTCAAACTCATTTCCCTCTTATATTTTGAACTTAGATTTTTTTTGTTTTTGTTAATTGAACTAATAGTTCTTTCCCGCGGAAAATTTAACGATTTAGATTTGTTCTTTTCCCTTATTTTTTTTTTCAATATTAGACTATTCATCATTTGTCTAAATGAAATAGCAATTTAACTACAACTAGAATAAATTCAATCTTACATCAAATAAAAATGAAAAATCAGGTATATTACACAAATGAGACACCTTATTTGTAATTTTTAATGCTATAATTTACAAATAATTTTTTAGTCTGTAATTATATTTTTTTACCGAGAATGAATAATTTCGCTTTTTATTATATTAGTTCTAAGCTTATGTGATATCTGGATTATATCATTCTAAGTATATATAAACATATCATCATATTTATATATTTTATTTGTACTATAAAGATAGTTCTTTTGTTGATGGCTGAATCATCCAATGGCTCATGCACTTCAGTAACTTGTTCGAGCTACCGAATTTGAGTCCGAATTCATTGATGTTACACAAAATAATTGATATATCAGCCATCAATTATTTTTCTTTATAGAAAAAAAATATATTTTAAAATTTAGGAATATATATTAACTTTATATTGATATATATTTATTTACGCCATTAAATTTTCTTTACGCTTTAGAGCTCGTTAATTAGAAGGAAAGATGACGAGGCCCAATTATGCATTGTACATTGTACTCAAATTTAATGGGTCGACTTTTCGAATGAAACTTAATGCATGAAGTAAACTGGAAATTAATTTAAAAATGGCTAATGGTTTGGCCACGAAAAAAAAAATCCAAAGACTGTCAATTTTACTTTAATTTTTTTTTTTAAAATGCAGTTTTATGTTCATGGAACATAACCTGTTTATTACTGCTTTCGTCTTCAAAATCCAATTCTTAAACTAAATTTTCAGCATATTCAACAGATATAAATTTAAAAAAATTCGAGAGGAACCCTTCTGGACAACGAAACTATGTTTAGATGAGACGTTGTAGCTTCACAATCATTTTAAAGATGGCAGTTAAAAATAGAAAAAAAAACATAAATTTTAAAATCAAAATTCAAAGGCATACCAAAGGTTACGTCTCAGCAAATTACGGCCAGAGAATATGATAAACATATACTATTAAATTAATATTATTGCCTAAAAAATGCAAAATAGAGTTGTTTAACTAATTATTAAAATGGATGTGTTCTCGCTTGGGTTTGCAGTTTAACTCTGTTAATTAGCTTCCTGAGATTTGATCTGTATTGGTAAAATATGTTAAATTTAAAATTACATTTTGATTATGTCGGTTTTTATTTATTTTAGTGAAACTATCAAACCCTAGTTTTTTGTTATTGTTTTTGGCCATTTCCCCTCCTCCAACAGTTCATAATACATAGTAATATTTAACATAATTTAAATTTGAACTCATTACTTGATAAAATGTTAAAGATACTTCCACTATTAGCAGTTCTTCATCATTGTGATAATTAAATGAATCTTTAAGAAATATTTTCCCAAGAGCACATATACCTTTTTTTTTGTTGGTTGGTGGTCGCAGCACATTAATATTTTACAACGAACTTCATTTGTATAGTGCATGAAAATATCGTCAAAGGTATACTGATTTTTCCCAGTCATATGTACAAGATATATGGACGCAATCATCTATACCGTTTACTGTCGAAGGGCACCAGTCACACCACTTTCCAACACAATTTGGTTGACAAGCCAACTATATAATTCAGAGCCAAGAAAAAGCACAAACTAAAAAAGGTAAAACTAAAGAAAAAGAGCTTCAGAAAAGAAAGCAGAAACATGATTTGAAAAAAAGCAATTGTGCTTCTTATGTTTAAACTGTGGGACTAGGAACTGTAATGATATATCAAATCTGTTTGCCTACTTGGAGTCAGCCACTACTAATTACTTCACCAAAATTTTAATTTAAATAAAAAGTGAAGTTTGGAATTAAAGATTTGATGTTGACAAAAATAAAAATTGAAAGATTTGATTTGGAATCTGAATATCTGATATTGTTTCCTAAAATTTCCCCAACAGCTTGGCAAAAGTGTAGGGCTCCAGCTTGTTACTTATGTGCCTTTTACAAAAGTAAATTTCTGTAAGATCCTTGTTCCCTTTTTCCCTTTTCCCTTATGTTTGCCAGTATTTGATATTTATTTCACGTATTAATATCTTCTGATGGATTAAAACATCATAATTTTGATGGGTATATACATCTGAATGAAACACAGTTTTGTTTAGATTTGAACAAGTTACCGGCCAGTTAAAAAAAAAAAACTCATTTCCCATGACAACCTAAACAATGAACCCACATGGTTTTAAGGTCAGTGTACATTCTCTAATCACATGACTTTTATGACTAATGGTCCAGAGACTTCGAAGAAACAGAAACACAGTACTGTTTTTTTTTTCTTTTTCTGTTGTCCGATTTTGATATTATGTCTCAATCTTCTGTTGCCAAAAGCTTATAATTTCGTGGTTAAGTACTAAGGAATTCTTGGTACCAGTACAGATTCAATGTATACAATGACGTTTAAATAGTTGATAAAATTACAAAAAAGAGCTAATATTGAAATATAGTTGATCATTTTTTTGTTATATTAAACCAATCAGTATAAATGTGATCCGCCTAAGAGTATCTTCATTGGTTAGATATCCAAAAAAGTCTCTCATCAATTATTATATTAATTTTTTGAAGGTAATTTTACTTTTTAATTAATTTTTGAGGTAAGAAAACAATTGATCTACTCACAAGTAAACAATTGTCTAATGAATCTCTAGAGAGTTTCTCAAGATCTCTCATTTGAGATACCCTTCTCATTCTCTTTCTATTATTTTATTATTATTTTTTGTTGAGAAACTCTCTTGAGAGACCTCCAATAGAGGTGCTCTAAGACCCTTTCAATCAACTATACAATTAATCGTTTGAATAATATTAACGTTTTATTATTCATCATTTACGATTTTCGATAGACGAAAGATATATGCAAAGTCGTCAATTCACAGAAAAATAATTTGTGATGATGATTTGGATGAGACAAAAACTGCATGGTGAAGTTGATCTCTCTGCCCCATAAGTAGCTTTCACAAGACTTGGTTTATGCTATGTATATAGTTTTGGTTTAACGACTTCGAGCCGAGCTCGGCAACTATATGTCTATGTCCAAATGTTCGATGATTAGGATATAGTTTAGATTTTTTGGCCCGTCAACTATATTCCTTTTGACGATGAATTTATTTTGATTATATCTGTTTGACGTCGCTTGCTGCAAATCATATATACCTGACACGGTGATTTTCATTTTGACTCGGTTTCACAAAGTTTTGCTGATTTTTTTGTCTGAATAGATTTCTTTTTCCCGCAAAATCATAGGGGAATAATTATAGGTTTGATGAGGCTCTTTTGCAGGGCAGACTATATATCATTCGCTTCGTTTACATATATGTAACGTTTTTTTACCATATTTTTCATGAAAATTTAGGGATCCTAGCTATTAATACGACCAAGATAACAAATTCATGAAGGAATCTAAACCGAACGATTTATCTGACATGAGATCTAGGATAGATTTATATCTTAGCTAAATTAATATATATAAAAAAAATGACAAGAAATCATGTGGAGACCGTACATCTAGCAATAATTGGAAAAAAGGGTCAGCAGAATTATAAATGTGCAGGTCTTAATTTCTGACGAATGTACAAACCAGTGGTCCAGATTTATATGATACTTCTACTAGGGAATGAAATCATTTCGACAACGAAATTTCATTGACACACTCATTGGACATATTTTCTAAGCTCTTTTGTTTATGTAACAGTTCAATTACTCTTTATTATTATGTCCGTTAAAAAAAAGCAAGAGTTGTTTAGTTAAAACAAAAGTTATGTATATAACACAAAAAAAAACTCACCACAATACGCTGCCAAAAAAATTGAACCAAAGAAGGGAAGAAAAACAAAGAGCATACCTAACTAAGGAAAACTAAAGAAAAAGAGGGGAAAAAAGAAAAGAAAATTAGAAAGATTTACAAAGTGGGTTATAAGCATGCAAAGAGAGAGAGGGAGAGGGTCCCCTCTTCTCCTTTGGGGCAGATGATCATCAATTCCCACCACCATCACTCTCACTAAGTTTCCTTTTCATTCTTTCTTTTTCCCCAATTTGCAATATTGCAGCTGGAGATAAGTCTTAATTTACATCACTCCTCAATTCTCTCCTTTGAAACCAAAAAACCCATCAATTCTCTCGATCGCTACCCGGCCCGCGTGCGTCTTCGAGTTATGTTTCTTTCTCGATAGAAGAAAACCCTTAGTTTCTCAACCGTCTACTCTACTATAGGCTTGATGATCAGATTTTCTTGACATGAAGTACTTGTATATGTCTATAGGCTTGATCAGATTTTCTTGACATGAACACTCGTCTATGTCTTTAGCTATTCTCTTTGCATCCATTGATGCTCCGAAAATCCCACGTTTTGTGAATCCGACCGCATATAGCCCACATTCCCCTCTCCATCCCTCCGGGAACTCTTGTATCGGAAATCCATCTTTCTTACTAAACATTTTATTCTCCTGCAAAATTATTTGTTTCCCAATACCCATTACTAATGCAAATTCTTAATGGATATATTTATAATATTCTCTAAGAAAAAGAGGGAATTTTAATAAAATTTTAATGTTTGTATTAAAGAAAGAGTGGACAAAGGTAAATAACTATATTATCATTATTGACTACCTTTAGCCAAGAGGGTACGTTGCTTTTGTAGCCAGTTGCCAATATTATGGCGTCAAATCTCTCCGTTTTCCCGTTATCGAACTCAACTTCATGCCGTTTTAACCTTCTTATCCCGGAACACACCTTTTAACATTAACAATTCAATTATCACACAATCAGCAAACCGGTTAATTATAAGCATATGTATATATATATTATTTGATTAAGATATACCGTACCTTGATGTCTCCGGTTTTGATCTTGGCAAGCGTCCCCACGTCGAGAACCGGAGTTTTGCCGGTGAGATTTTTGAGCTCTAATGGGCCTAACCGGGGCCGGTTAAGACCTAACAGGGTGGTATCCCCGAGGATGAACCGGGAAACAACCAAGAGGAAACGGTCAACGAGCCGGATGGGCAGCCATTTGAGTAACAACATGGACAGCCCAAAAGTCGAAGTACCCAACATCTCTCGTGGTAGGACGTGCACCTTCACCAGTTAAAAAAATCAAATAAAACATATTTAGCAAATATTGCATATAATTCAAATGAGAAAAACTATACTTTACTAGTTTTTTTTTAAAATAAAAAATATTGAGAGACTGTTTTCTTTGTGAGAATGTTTGTGCGTGCTCTTGATAATCCCAATAAAGCTGTGTTCTGATAGTTCTTATTCTGTATAAATATTATAAAAATAGTATTTCCGTATTAAAGAAATTAGGTAAACCTCTTTATTCATAAAAAAAAGCTATAGTATTATTCAAAATTGTTGGAACTTGAAGTCACAAGGACCTAAAAGACATAATAAAATCTTAAATTAGGATGATACCAGCCTTTGTATTTTCCCGTAAATTTTTAATTTTTTTAAACAGATTAATAAAACCCAAATATGAATATTATGAAACTGAAAAGCAAAAGAAATATAATACAATATTTTCAAAAAAATATTATCAAAACACACAAAACAGGAAAGAAAGTTTTGCACAAATTTTTTTTTCTTTCTGAAATCATCAGCTAATAAATTAAAGACGCGGTGATTAAATCAGAACTATAGTTTGTAACTTTGTATATATGATTTGGGTTCTTTATGAAAATAGTACAATGAAATATAAATCTTTTATGAAACACTTTTTACTAATAAATACAATTTTGTTAAAGCTATTCGATGAATAATGCATAAATAAACTTTTAAGAAAAAAAAATCATTCAAATTAATGATGTTTAACATTGAATCACGAGTGTTCAATCAAAGTTCTTTTTTTTTCAAATATTTGACTAGAACATTTTTTTCCCCCTAAAATTCGTTTAATTAGAACATCTCAAACATATTCACATCACGGAATATTATCTAGTACAATCTAAATTTAAAATAATCTTATATTGATATCGTATTCAATTTACAGGAAAACTGGAAATTGTAAAAATTTAGAAAAAAAAGAAAGCAAAAGTTCTGATACGAAGTAGCTAGGTAATATCTTGAGTTTTAGAAAAAAAAGTAGGTAATACCAGAAGATCAACTTGAATGAAAAAAAAAAACTTTTAATATGATTTTGTTTTTAGCATAGAAGAACTCTACAAAACATGAAAGAGCCAAAATATCGAAAACGCATAAGAAAAAGTTAATTTAATCTCCACGCTTGTTTTTTTTTTCTTAAAACAAAAAAAAAAGAAGAAAGAAAAAGAAATAGAAGAGAGGAAAAAAAAAAAAGAGACTCACAGCGTCTCTGACAACGAGAGAAGGCTGAGCACCGAAATTGCAGAGATCCAAACAAACCTCCATGCCGGAGTTTCCGCATCCGACGACCAAAACCCTTTTTCCGGCGAAATCTCCGCCGGTCTTATAATGACTCGTGTGCTTAACAACCCCGGTGGCCTCAAACTTGTCCATCCCCTCAAACCTCGGGACCACCGGCTCCGCATTCTCCCCCGTCGCGGCTACCAACCACCGACAAACATACTCCGTCGTGCCTTCTTCTCCCATGCTCGTCACGCGCCACATCCCGAGGTTCTCATCAAACTCCGCCGACTGAACCGTCTGACCAAACTCCGGCCGTATCTTGAACCTCCGAGCGTAGTCCTCTAGGTACTCGATGAACTGCTGCTTCGTCGGATAAGTTGGGAAATCGGCGGGGAAGGGTATAAGTGGAAGTTCACAGAACTGCTTAGGAAGGTGGAGATGGAGTCGGTCGTAAGTCTTGAGCTGCCATAGTGAAGCTATGCAGTTTGATCTCTCGAGTAGTACCGAAGTTATCCCTCTCTCTTTGAGACAAGCCGCCGTCGCTAGCCCCGACGGTCCGGCGCCAACGATCACCGGTCCGGCGACGACGCAGATGCGACGCGGTGACGTCATCATGCCTTGGTGGCTCTTAGCGGACGACAAGTAGTCATGTGCTTGTTTACCTTCTATCTCTCTCTTCCAACAGAAATCCATCAAGAAAGCTAAACCAAGAACCGCTTCTCTCTCTTTCTCTTGCTTTTATATCTAGGGGCCCTGCCTTGGTGTGTATTTGTAATGTATATAACTAAGTACGTATTCTTAAGAAAAATACGAGAAGGGTTTGTAGTATAGAAGTAGTGGTGGTGGTGACAGTAGTAATTAAGAGCAAAGGACAGATTGAACAACAATTTGACATTTATGGTGTGGAGTAAGTAAGAAAAGCAGCAAAAAGAAAAGAAAAGAGGGATGGTAAAAAAGAAATATTTTGTTAAAATATCTATAATAATTGGTTTTTGAAGAGAATAATTAATATTGTCCGATCGGAATCAAAGAGGTTAGGGTTTGGATTGAATCTGCGGAAAAAGAGGGATAGAGAGTGATCTTATCCAAATGAGAAGAATGAGTAAAGAGAGTGAGAGATTATCGTTGGTTTGTGTTTTGATGAGAGTGGAAACCGGAGGTTGATCAGAAAACTACGGGTGTCTTAAATCACCATTCAACGTTCAAACAATTAGGAGAGATAGATAAATTTTTAGTTTGTGATGTGACTATCTCTCATATGTGTGTGTATATATATATGTGTGCTTAAAAATACTTGAATAGAAGTTTATATATATTTTAAAAATGGAGTTCTCTTCTTTTTTTCTTGATTGCCCACCTGTGAGATTTTTGTGTTCCACTACACTTTTCACTCTTTACCTCATGGAAATCTCAAAGATTGATATAACTAATCTTTTGATTGTCTCATGATCACTCAATGTCTCGACAAATAATATGAGTTTAATACAAAAAGAAGATTATTAGTTATATTTATGTGTCTATTACATCATTTTCAATATATACCATTCACGAATTTAAATAGCTTACATTTAACATTATACTACATCATTTACTACGAATAGATTAATAAACTATTTCAATAAAAAAATCTCGCTCATAACATATACGACAGTCAGTTAACCCATCAACTTTTTCTTCTCCTTTTTATATATATCATGATTCTGAACCCAAAATTTGTTAATGGCTTTGTGAAAAACACGTGATTAAACCGAAAACGAAAGAACTAGATATATCTCATTGAAGACAAAGGGATCGAGAATAACTTATATGAACAATCTCTATGAATACAAATACAATGATGAATATAATCAAGTTTCGTTGTTTGTTTTAGATGACTAGTTAATAATATTTATGATAATATTATCTAAAAAGTATTAACTAAAATAACTAAGAAATTTAAATATATATCAAATATTGCATAAGAAATACAAACTCACAAAAAAAGCGAATATAAAATTGCACTCTTATATGACAGAGATAAAAGTCCATTTGAAAATAAAATTGCAAATTTAAATTCTCTACACAGTGGTAGTAACTTAGTATTGAGGAAATGTCATGCCTCGTCAGCCACATAGATCGTACATTTGGCAACTTTGTACTTCATATGTTTTTTTTTTCCTAAATGGTACCATTTTATATACATTCTTTTCCCCCTCCCCAATAATCATTTTATTGCCAAGCTTTTATTGGGTGTATATATGGACATTATTATAACATTTTCTTTTAGATTTATATGTCAAGGGAGTTTTTTGCTTTATTTTTTTAAAGCTATTATAGAAATAATAATAAACCTAAGGTGGTTGATGAGTTATTAATCATGAGTAACAGTATTAGAAATTTTTGCTTTAATTAGAAACATTATATATAGCACGACGGTGATTTAATTAATAATGTAATCATATCAAAGCTAATATAAATATCTAAGTGTTATCCATGTATTGTAACTATTAGAAAAAATATAATAATAATTTATTTATAGAAAAATAGTTATCTACTTGTATGTTTTTAATTGATTAGTAAAAATTCTTTTAATTAGTATTATGATATGACGGATAACCGATGTTCTATACGGGTTATCTAAAATCTACCGGGGGTTATTGAGAGTTGAATTTATATAAAGTTGGTAGATTAATTTTAAGAGTTGAGAAAATTTTTACATTTGTAAAGAATTTTGTTAGATTTGCATAGAGCTTTGTATTATTATATAAAATATATAATTACTTTAAAACTTAAAGGATATACATAGTATTCTGAAAGTTTAATTATATAAGTTAAATTATTTAAAATTTATGTTCCAATAACAAAATATTTTAATAAAATAATAGAATCGTTAAAAATCAAATTTTTTGAATAACAATAAATTTTATATGTAATTTAAAAATAATTAAAACAATAACAATAGATTTTGGTAAGCATGTAAGAATCCATATATAAACCAATCACAATAAAATCTATTTTTTAACAATTTATGTCATAATAGCACAAGGTTTTAATATAATGATAGAATCATTAAAACTAAATTTTTTTAAATAACAATAGATTTTGTATGAAATTTAAAAATTATCAAAATAATAATAATAGATTCTGGTAAAAATGTTAGAATACATAAACCAATAAAAATAAAATCTAATTTTTTTTAACAATTCTTAAAAAATTATTTACCAATAACCCCCGGCCGATTGGGATAGGATTGGCTACATATATAATATTGTGAATAGTATAATCAATTATAAATTAAGGGAAACACTATTTCTATATACAATCGTTTCGAATTTCTATCAACAAAGAATTCAGAGCTAAATTTCATGAGACTGGATTTCATTGCATAATTAAAGAAGGTAAAGCAAATACAATACCAATTTGGTATAAATTCTCATCACAGTTCTAGCCTTCTTGGCATGCCCTTCTGTTATTTAAATGGATTTTTTTTTTCTCTCTTTGGCCTTCGATTATATATATTTGCAAAAACTTCGTCATTTCGGATGTCACAAAGAGAGATAGAGAGACTTCATTGGATGGCGATACGAGTGGAGCAAAGATCCCGAGCCAGACAAAAACACACACCTAATCCATTTTGTTTAATTGACCACTTCGAGCGTAAACGTAATTAATCAAATAACATCACCTAGTTGAATCTAGTATAAGTAGTAACCTACCCTACCATGTACCTTGTACATGTGTTTAATATAAGTATACTAGCTAGCTACACTATATAATATTTACACAATGCGCGAGATTTAAAACAATAATTTTTTGTTTGCCCAGTCCTATAATGTTTTAAAAAATTGAATTAATTATTTAATAAAACATGAATTAGCATAAATATTTAAATTTAAATTATTATTATTGTTATTATATTTATAATTTTGATTACTTTGTGTGATCCGGATTAACATTGGACTGGAGGTATATGACTAGATGGTCTAATCACAACCGACTTAAACTGGCGGATTAATCGCAATAATTACTTTTAATTTTTGTTTTAAAAATAATTATTTTGTATTTCTACAGTTGAACATTGTCACTTTTATTTTGTATTTTGTATGATATTTCAAATTCACATATTACATCATCACAATATGTAATTTTTTTTACTTATAATTACTCTTTCTTTGACACAGTTATTTCTTATAAAATAATTGATATATTCTTAAGATATGATATTTTCTCTGTCCCATTATATAAGAATTTCTAGTTAAAAGTGCTGAGTTTAAAAATATATCAATTCTAGTATCCTTTGTTTATTTTTACATTCAAAACACCAATTAATATATAATTAATATAAATCAACCAATTAAAAATACTGTAAAATACTAGTGGTCATAAAAAATTTAACTTTAATTAACTTTTACATAGAAATTTGAAAAACTCAAATAAAATAAAACAAACAAAAACTTCTAAAACATCTTATATAATAAGATAGAGTGAGTATTATTTAAAGGGATAAACCATATATATATATAACTTTAAATTCACATATTTCATGCTGAACAAAATTATTGGAAAATGAATTTGACATAAAGCAGTGCAATATAAGGTAACAAAAGAACAATATATAATTTATTTAGTCAAGCTGATATCTGAAAAGGCCATGGGAACTGACTTTGAGTGTGAGATCAATAAAAAGTATAAAGGACATACGTTAGTAGGCTTTGTAGTGCCTACAATGTAGCCTAGGCGTTAGAATTGTCTTTACGCGTTAGTTTAAAACCGTCGTCTTTAAAAATTTACTTATGCAATCAGAGTATCATAAAACCATATTAAAGTAATGCTATTGTTTAACTTTAGTAACCCTAGAGAAAAAATAATAATAATAATCTAACGCATTAAGAGGGTCTGCTCCAATGGGAGAGTTTATATAGGATAGTGGAATATTTGTGGGATGAAACAATGAATTGGGAGAACGAAAATCGTTCCGTCAAATTTGACAAACATTTGCAGAATTCATTTGTTTTTCACATGATCTTCTACGAAATTAGTATATTCATACGTGTAATCGTGCATGTGCCTTGTTTTTCTTATAGAGATAACAAAGTTAGATATTTCTTATATCTGGTTTCTATAAAAAATACACGTATAAACCACTTGACATCTATTGCAACCGATTCGAATAAGCTTCTCTTTATTCTTGGGGATAATCTGAATATGGAAACCAGAGTCTTGCAACACACCTTTCGAGAAACTATCATGCAAATCTAACATTGACTTGATAAGGGCTTTGTTTCTTTTCAAAATTTTATGCATCCTGTTATATATAAAAAGTTATTTTAAAATATGCATGACCTTCAAATTTTATGTTCACGAGTTATTTTTTTCCAAAACATCTATAACTATGAAACAAAGTGAGTATAATTTTCCCATCCCTGCCATAGAAACGGTTCTCATTACTTGTCCTTTGCTTCAATGTATTTTCATTTATCTTCAATCCAATGCGATGAATCCATTTGAGGCTTTGACCCAATGCTAAAGTTTATAATTGTCAACTCGTTTAATCGCTTAACTCATTACATGTTTACTTTACTATTGCTTAATTGCTTTCTTAGCTTGTGTGTTCCTTCCTTAGTTACTTTAGTTTTTAATTTGATCAACGAATTTGTTTTGTTGTGTACCAATTTTTGCTTTATATTTTATATGTTCTCTATGTTTTTCTCCTTTGTTTTGATGATTTTCTTCACCATAAGTAAATAATCCCCTTTAAGAAGTGATTAATTAGTCACTTTTTTTATGGATTAGAGTTGACTCATGGCTGTGAACTCTATTAGTATTGAGAATTTTTATATCAATCTTGCAGATATTGTTAAATAGTAATTCCTTTTCTTTTTGTCGCCAAATAGCAAATCCTTTTTAATTTCTATTTTTTATGTAGATATTGATTTTTTATTTTGTTATATTTAATAGTAGCTAGATTTAACCTGATCCCATAAAATTAACTATTAACCTTTAGCGAAGTCAATTAACGTTTTTTGGGTGAATTATTATGCAGATATAAATCTATTAAATTTCATAAAAATTTAATTTAAAATCAGTTGATAATAAATGGATTAACCTTATATTCTTCACACGTCCATTTCCAGATAACGGTCCATCCATTCATTAACCTCGATAATATTCTATTACATCATTAAATTTTGGATCAGACCGATTTCGAATGAGTTTGATCGAGTTTTCATTTGAGGTGGATAGGGTATATTAATTTGATCTCTAATATCATATTAAATAATAAATTGACCACATGTTCTTTATTTATCTCTTAATGATGCGCAATATCAATACTTAAGATTCTTCACAATATCTGAGTAGAACAAAATAACAACATTTTTAACAAATTACTAGACTGCATGTTCTGATAAACTAAGTCAATAAACGTTTATTAAAATACAAACAAATAAAATTAAAGATGGATCTATCCGTAATCCCAAGCCCACTCAGCTCCACTTATCAAATAATATCCCTTTTTCTTCTTTTCCGCTCACGAGACATTCGTGGGGAAGAATGACTTCTGGTTTTTTAAAACAATATTTAAAGGGAATTTCACACTGGCCGGTTCATTTGCTTTACTTAAAAATATGATAAAGCAAAGGAAAAACAAAGTGATGAATAATTAATCATGCTAAGTTTTCTAATAGCATTGGGGTAGCTAATAATTACCCAATCTGTCTAATGATTATAAGTTTAAGTGGGTTTGTGAGAAAGAAGAAAGCAAAGGTGGATTCAAACATGATGAAAGAACTTACATACTTAATTAAAAGCTTAATCGCAAGGTAAGTTCTTTGTGTAAATATGTAAGTACCATCTTTTTTATATATAATATTACTATCGTAGTAATTTAGAATTGTATCTGTTACTCGTTTTTTTGTATATATTTATATTTATGAAACAAATTGGTTTGATTTAGCAAGCAGTAATTTGTGGATATTCTTCAGCAACTGTAAATTCTTATAATGTATATAAAGTGCAGTTACAACCTTACCATCATCCGTTGGTTAAAAACTACTCCCTCTGTTTATATTTAATTGTCGTTTTGAAAAACGTATCTGCAAAAAATTGAATGTATCTGGATGTGTTTTGAGTTTAATACATCCAGATACATTTTCTTCAAACGATAATTAAATGTAGACAGAGGGAGTATCAATTTGATGGTAGGCTTATTTTAATAAATGAGAGAGACGTTTGCTTGAAAAAAAAACAGAGACAAATGTAAAATCATAAACTCGGATTACAATAGAATTAAATAGAAGAAGACTATGTGCGAAAAAATAGGAACTACTTGTTACATAAATGAAAAATAAAACAATAAAAAGATAAGTTATCAAGTTTAAATTATAAATAAAAATTGGAAGTTTTTTCAAAAAGACTTCTGATATGATCGTTTTGGAAGTGATTTGAAGTTCTTCTGCAATTAAAGACGAGCGAATAACACTAATAGCTCGAAATGCCGTCAAGGCTGAGCATTTGAAAACGTTCTCCATGAAGGGATAAGTTGGCAATACTCCAGAATAGCAGTTGCGGGTTCATAAATATACCGGTAAATTGGCAGTACTCCGAAATCTGATTCGAGTTTGGAGATACGCCAGTAAGTTGACAATATTCCATAACCCAAGTCGATAAAATCTGATGATCTTAGCTTCAAATCCAGTAAATTTAAAAATTTTGCGCCCATGATATGTGATATGAGAAGGGCCATTAAAGACTAATAGGTTCATGTGGCCTAAACATTGAAACTTTTAAAATTGGTCCATCTCCATTGGAAGAACAAAAAGGTGGAGGAAATATGGTGGATCTACGAGCAGATGGGACGTAGTGGTCGTGGAGGAGAAGGGACGGTGGATGTACTGGCCGAGAAAGCATGTAGTAGGAGCAAAGGAGATGAGGGATCTGAGCCTATGTATCCTCGCCGGCGAAGTCTCCTAATGGTCTATCAAAGTCGGATCTGAGAGTTGTCAAAGGCTAAAAGTCTGACTTGGCAAAGGTGAATGGTGAATAGCCGACATATCCGAATAAGGGTGGGAAAAAAATCGTAACCGAAAAAACCAAACCATACCAAATCAAAAAAGTGATATGGTTTGGTTATGCTTAAACCTAAAAATCTATTTGGTTATTTTTTAAAAATTTTTTGGTTTAGGTTTGGTTTGGTTAAAAACCGTCAAACCGAATGGTTTTTTTGGTTTAAGAACTAAATTTTAAACAATTTATATTTTCTTATTTTCTTTATTTAGTTTATGTCCATATTTTATTATTGGGCTTAATTATCATTATAATTTACTAAATATTTACTCATAAATTTAAATATAATATTTACAAATATATATATATATATATATACAAATATTTAAAATATAACATTTACAAACTATGAATGGAAATATATTTTATTTTTTAGTTTTTGGCTTTTCTAGACATCGTTTTATTGTTGATTTAGATTTCTTTCTTATAATTTAGATTATATTCTTTAAAATTTTGTTTTGTTTCACTTATAGTTATATCTTTTATTACTATTTCTATTCATAGTTTGAAACTTTGAATCAAAGTTTTCTGTAATAGTATAATTTAAAAAAAAAACAAAATCGAACCATATAAATCGAACCAAGTTACATATGGGTTTTGTATGGTTTTAATTTTTATAAAACCAAAAAAATCGAAAACCTCAAAATACTGAACCATACCAAACCGAAATATAAATAATTTTAAATGGTTTGAATTTTTATAAAATCTATAAATCGTAAAATCGAAAAAACCGAACCAAAATCAAGCCGAAAACCGAAGTGCCCACCCTTTGATCGGGAGGTGAAGGGTGTAGATATGGTGTTTCCAAAGGATGGGAAGAAAGCTGCGGCGGCGAGAGAACCCTCCGGTGAAACTGTTTCTGCAAAGTTAGCACGGTCGTCGCTGGTGTCGGGACCAGACAGTGGAGGGTGGAAAAAAATTTGCACAAGGTCTCGCCGGGTGTGGTAGAGGAGATGAGAGGAGGCTTGAGAACATACACCACGGCGGAAAAAGTCTCGCTGACAACGACAATCGACGGAGGGAAATGTACAGTTCTTCGGGAAGCTCTTGGAAAGCCCGAGAAGATGATTGTCACAGATGATTGTCACCGATGATTGTAACGTTGGCCATACGGAAGATGATTGTCACCGATGAAAGAGGTGATGAAGGCACGGCAGGCTGCTACCTTGAACTCCGAGTCTGAGAGCATCGAAGCTAGGGCGAACTATCCATATAATCTGTTAAATAAAGATTTTTAACAAAAAAAAAAAAATCTGGTAAATAAAGGCTCATTAGAAAAGGAAAAATTAACGAAGAAATGGACCAATAAAGATCTGAGATATCAATCCACAATCCACATTCTAACCCAGTTGGAGTTTTTTAAAATTTTAAATCTTTCCAATAAAATTTCTTTACGTGGATCCAGCCTGAATTGGTAGTTTAATTGTACAGTAAAACCTCTATAAATTAATAACGTTGGGACCGTGAGGTTTTATAAAAAAATATTAATTTATAGTGATTATTAATTTATAGATATATTATTTGGTTGAAAAACTAATTTTGGAACTAACAAAAAATATTAATTTAGCGAGGTATTAATGAATCGAGTATTAATTTATAGAGGTTCTACTGTATAATTGCTTCGTAAAGTTATTTTTCTTCTTCTTTCTAATCGTCTAAATTTTCGCTCAAAACAGAAGAAAACACCAACTAACAAAAAACAGAGCTAGTTCAGAAACTCTACAATATTTGTTTTTAATTATGTATTTGTATTTCTGCAATACATGGTTTGATATACTTTAAATTTTTTAATTAATCTACTACATCAAATTTCTACTAAAGTTGATCTTCCATGTCAGTGTCATCAGTTCATAGTTCATACTACCACGTACATTTATAAGATTTCCGAACATTTTTTCTAAATCCAAGGTTTATGAAAAAATACAAAAAGAAAAATCAAATGTTCCATAAATGTTTTTAAGTTTTCTGAATTTTCTGTAAGTTTTGAATAGTTATTGCATATATATATATATATATATATACTTGTTTTTTTTATTTATAAAAAGGGCTATATACTTGTTAAAGGAAACTTGAATGCCGCCAACAGATATCTGCAAAGCATGTTTGTTAGCATGATAAACAAACACCAACAAATGTTAAGCGATGATTTTCTGCATATCTAAAATCTAAGAGGGATTACTTTTGCAACTTTTTCTAAATATAATGAGCAAAGACAATCTCCTTTAGGCTTTATGTTCCATCAGGTATCATGCAAACACATAATGCTGAATCTATTCGATAAAGACATGCCCTTTAGGAGAACAAAACAAACTTAAATTTAAACAAACGAGAGAAAATAACATTTAACTATACTTTATATATATTGGCATTTATGCCAATTTTATTTATAGCCACCAACACTATAAATTAATTTACAGTAAAGTATTTACAAACTACACTAACTATTCTTTAGCGAAAAAAAAAAAAACTACACAATCTATTTAGAAACTATTTACGCCTACAACAAACGACGTCCATATCTACAAATCATATTACTAAGAAAACAGTTGAAACAATATCGATTTTTTTTTTCAAAAATAATAAGAATTTCAACTTCTCGTAGATTAAATCAAAAACTCAAAAAAAAAATTAGATTTCTATGCTACAAGAAATAATTAAGCGTATAACTACAAGTATTGCTAACGGATTCATGTGACCGAAGCAAAAAAAAAAAAAAAAAAATCGCATTTCCTGTCATTATCCGTTGTTATTGGGGTGAGCGGGTTTCAAAAATACACTTAAAATCATTTTTTTTTTTATAATACACAAATCAAGTTTTTTTTTTACATGGATTTAGTTGGTTGACCCTTACATATATACTCGGAGATTCTGAATATAGTCTTGTGTCCATGAAAAGAAAAAGTTGTCGTCGAACGATCAACGAGTAAGTTGGCCGAATATGTTCATTGTTTTTTTAGGATTGACACGGATTTGATATTAAATTTTTGTACTCGATTTCGTGGAACTGATCTATATTAACATCCATAGTCATTTTTTTGTTCGAAGAGTGATACAGAAACCTGATTTAACTAAACTTTGGACTGTAATATATTATATAATAAAGTAAAGTAGAATATACATGGACGTACGCAATTTCTCGCAATAAACATTGGACTATAATTTGATTGGAGCCATTAGCATAAATAGTTCATAGTAGAAGATGATGTGTCAAAACAATGATCCTTCGTCTGCATGTACATGTAACATGCCCACGTCCTTAAACAATAGTCAGCGCCTCGTCAAATGGAAAATAATATATATATAGTGTAGTGTGCATGATGTCAAATTGTCAATTGGTATTATATAATAATATGTAGAACCAAAACAATTAATTGGTGTTTTAACAGAATATTGGAGCTTGCCCACCCAATCTGCTCTTGTCAAATAGTAGTCCCCTAAGGTATAAGAGATTAGACGGATTACTATTTACTCTTATCATTTATATTTTTTGTTAATCAACCAAATATGTATTGTTAAGTGGGTGCCTACCAGATCACCACACTCATCCTCCGTTTGGAAACTTCTTTTTAATTAATTAATTTTTACCAAGTGCGAAACGAAATATTTGGATTTGATTACCCATATGGTTTTACTAGCATGATCTTTAAATAAAAACAAATGCGGTGAGCGTGGATCGAACACGCGACCTTCAGATCTTCAGTCTGACGCTCTCCCAACTGAGCTATCCCCGCTTATTGATATATAACATTACATACTTAATATAATCAAAGGCGGATTTTGAGTGCTATTTTAAATGTCAGCATAATATGTGAAGATCAGAAAGGATTTTACATTTGCAAGAAATATAAGTAACAAGAGGAACAGCCAACAAAATAGTCAATAGATCGTCTTGGTCATAATCCAAGAAGGTGCTGTGCTGTCTCAACAATTAGTGGATAAGGTGATGAAACTCCTTTGATGACAATTTGACTGAAACAGACATAAAATGTCAAATGTGTATTATATATATTCAATGCTTCCTTACAAGTTACAAAATCTTGAATATTCAGTTGAAAGCTGAGAAAGAGAAACTTGTTTCTGGAAAGCATTAAGAATCAATGCTGCATCACAAGATCATATCATCATTTATCTTCCCGCTTTGAAAATAGATTTCTACTTGCCGTTTAACGTTTCGAATGACGAACGTCGTGACGTTATTATACTTCGTTTTGAACGACGTGCTTTACAGTTAATGGTTTCACTATAGAGTTTTGATTGGGTTGGGCCTGCGCCGACCCATGATGAATCGGTAAGAACAATTTCTGAAAGGCACTACAGATTTTTAACGAGAAAATAATAATAATAATACAACAAAAGATGAAAAAAACATTTGTGGACAGCAAACGAAAATTCTCACGAAGTTATTGTCTTTTGGTTTCCTTATCTAGTTTCGTTGTCTTCCTTATCAAACTCATTAATAAATTATATTTTTCTTTTTCTATGGACCCTATCTCTGCGCATTGAGTGAGAGTCTTCTTCTCTCTCTTTCTATCGAACGGAACATGAGAAGTGAAAGACAGGTGGCGTTTCTTAGTTTCACTGGTTCTCTCTCGCAGAGCTTTTTTTTTTGTTTGAAACCTTAAATTTACATTGTATTCGTTGCAGCGGCAGATTCTTTCCCGACAAAACATGGGAGATTTCGAGGAGAACGAAGCTCCTATTATGTCTGATGCAGAAAGATCCACGCCGATTAAGGTAACAATCTCAAGAATCTACTATAGCTCGAGTTGAACCATTTTTGAACAGCGACTCACTATTCAATTAGTTGATTTGAGTTTGATGAAATCTGGATATGCCGAATCTTCTCGTCAGGTTAATCGAGTTTTTGTCTGATTTGGTCTCTCCGACTAATTTTGGATGGTTTTACTGTTAATGATTTTTCGAATTGCAATGTACTGTTTCGAGTTATCAGAGCTACGTCCCTATGGTCCACCTTCTGGTGAGCAAAGGCTTGCTTTCAACTCTTTTTGCAGACTACAGTTGACAAAGGAGGAGAGTATCGCTGCAAGTCATGCGGTGAAGGAAGCAGTTGCAGGACAGTGAGGTCAAGAACTAAGCTGATGAACGTTCTGATCGAACGCGGACGGCCTCACGAGGTGCAAACCGTTTTCAAAACATTGGCAGTGACAGGACACAGGCCGTCCTTGATCACTTACACAACTCTTCTTGCTGCCATGACGGTCCAGAAGCAGTACGGTTCCATAAGCGCTATTCTCTCGGAGGTGGAACAGAGCGGGACGAAACCTGACTCCATCTTCTTCAATGCTGTCATCAACGCTTTCTCTGAGTCTGGTAACATTGAAGATGCGATGCAGGCTCTGTTGAAAATGAAGTTACTTGGTCTAAATCCGACTACGAGCACATACAACACTTTGATCAAAGGGTACGGGATTGCAGGCCAGCCTGAGAGATCTTCCGAGCTGCTGGATCTAATGTTGGAGGAGAACAATGTTGATGTTAGACCGAACATAAGGACGTTCAATTTGCTGGTGCAAGCCTGGTGCAAGAAGAAGAATGTGGAGGAGGCGTGGAAAGTGGTGCAGAAGATGGAAGAGTGCGGAGTCAAGCCAGACACAGTGTCGTATAACACGATCGCAACTTGTTATGTGCAGAAAGGAATGACCGAGAGAGCTGAGAGAGAGGTGGTCGAGAAGATGGTTATGAAGGAGAAGGCTAAACCGAACGGAAGAACGTGTGGGATAGTGGTGGGAGGGTATTGTAGAGAAGGGAGAGTGAGAGATGGTTTGAGGTTTGTGCGGAGGATGAAGGAAATGAGAGTTGAAGCGAACCTTGTGGTCTTCAATTCTTTGATAAAAGGCTTCGTTGAGGTCATGGACCGTGATGGTATCGATGAGGTAAATTAACATTCTATTGATTTTTAATTAATGGTGTCTGGGGTCAGCTTGAATTTGTAATAAAAATGAAATTGCAGGTTCTTAGCTTGATGAAGGAGTGTAAGGTGAAGGCAGATGTAATCACGTACAGCACTGTGATGAACGCTTGGAGCTCGGCTGGATACATGGAGAAAGCTGCACAAGTGTTTGAAGAAATGGTCAAAGCAGGAGTCAAACCAGACGCTCACGCTTACAGCATTTTGGCCAAAGGGTACGTTAGGGCTAAAGAGTCCGAGAAAGCTGAGGAGCTTCTTGAGATTATGGTTGAATGCAGGCCCAATGTTGTTATCTTCACCACGGTGATCAGCGGTTGGTGTAGCAGCGGAAGTATGGATGATGCGATGAGGGTTTTCAACAAGATGTGCGAGTTCGGGGTCTCACCAAATATAAAGACGTTTGAGACGTTGATGTGGGGTTACCTGGAAGTGAAGCAGCCATGGAAAGCCGAAGAGGTTTTGCAGATGATGAGAAGATTTGGAGTGAAGCCTGAGAATTCTACCTTCATGCTGTTAGCAGAAGCTTGGCGTGTCGCGGGACTCACTGATGAGTCGAACAAAGCGATCAACGCATTGAAATGTAAAGACATAGAGATCGAGAGGTTAGAGAAGCTTTACCAGAAACAGTCCTCCGGGAATTTTAACCTATTGCAGATTCCAATCGGGAAACGGGAGCTTCCAACTGCAAAAGCCATGAATTTTTCTGCTTGCAAACTCGGAGCTCGAGTGCCAATTATATGCCAGAAGCAGTCCCAAGCTCAGTTTGGGATCAGTGGGCAGTTTGTGCATTCTTGTACAGTGTTCTTGAACTAAAGGACAAAACTGGCTTTGGCTGAAGCCAGAGATTTTATTTTCCTATTCTTGTGTTGAAATTTCAGAGTCAATACTGTGAGAACTCACTATATGTACATTACAACAGAATGGTCTTATAAAATCTATTGTACAGTTTCTGTTTCCAATAGCTGCAGACTCACACATTTGGAGAAAAAACTTTCTAATGTGCTTAACATAGACAAATCAGTGATATAATTCTGCTGCAAAAGAATTGGTACTTACAGAAACTCGGTTTAGAGCCTGTTCTTCATTTATACAGGAAATTTTTCGACCTACCCATTAAGTTCATTGGACAGCTATTATGTACCTGACAGGAAGGTTACACTGATTTTCGCCTCACTTTTTGGGGGATTTTTGAACCACTTGATCCACAGGTTCCGAGGGAAATTTGCTGAGAAGCCAAACTAAGACAACACCAACAAGAGCACCCGAGAGATGTGCAATGTGATTAACAGTCTGCAAAGAATAGCCACCATATATAGTTCCTGATAATCCAGCTGAAGCCTGAGCTGCTTCCATTACCTGTGAGAATCAATGAACTAAAAGATTACCGTCTCCTGAATTCTGTCACCGATCGTAAAATCGTAAGACATTTTCTTCCATATACTGTATGGTACTAAAGACATAATAACCATAAGAAATGGGAATGCAAGCAGGAATAATAGTTATAACCATACTGATGGTGTGCGTAAATGTTGAACGATCCTTACCCTGTCTCTTATACACATCTAGATGTGTATAAGAGACAGGCATAGAGGTCTCACCAGTTAGCATGACAGAATGTTGCAGTCACAAACTGGTACCACGCCGGAAAATTGTGGTACAAATACAGAGATTTGATGCTGCGAAACTATAGAATAAAGAATGTCAACGTATGATACACTGTGAAAGATAGCAACATATGCTTCTTCTTCTTCTCCATTTCACCAAAACATCATTTTTTTCCAAACTATAAATAAATTCTCTGAATCCAAAGGGGAGAGATTCAAGAGATCAAATAAAAAAAATATGCTGCGGTAATGTAAAACCACATCTTCAATACCTGAAAGAAGTGATCTGCCACATAGATGCCAAGATTGATAAGTATGATCCAAAAGATGCCATTGGCTCGCTTTTGTGGTTTCCGTTTGTCTTCTGCTTTGCCCAGCTCAAACTGTGGCGTAATGTCTGAACAATACACCAACAGTAACTACAGTTACTTAATAGAGGAGAGGAGAGGATTGTATGGATAAAGTCCAACCATTATTGACAAAAGATTCACAAGTCTTAACATCAGTATATGATTCCATTGAACACTAGCTTACCCAACCACAAAAATAATTATCCAAATTCGAACTTATAAATTTCAAAAATATGAATGAAATCGAAAACCGAGAGGTAAAGTCTCACCGGATTGGCTGAACCTGCAAGCAATACGAGATTTGGCGACGGCGAGAGGACGAAACACGGTGGCTTCAGTTGAATTGAGCTCTGAAGTTGAGGAGAAGGGAAAGTTGTTGGTAGGTGGTTTCGGCGATGAAGCTGCACGGCGGCGATGTAAGGAAGGTAAAGGCGGTAATCTGACACGAGTAGAAGATTGTGGGAGACAGAGACGGTGAAGGTGAAGGTGAAGTTGGGACATTTGGGAATAGGTAGGGACTAGGGAGTGAGAATCACGACTTCTCTCACTGTGAACGAGAAAACACAAAGGCACAAACGGCGATGAAATGAAACTTTTACGGCGTCAAGCTTTTCTGGTTGGACAAAAACAAACCGGTCTAAAGAGACCGGATTATATAATATGAACCGGTAATTGGGGCAAATCTACAATCCGACCCGGGAACATTCCGGTTATCGGTCTTCTTCTGTAACCCTAGCTTAGCTTCTCGTCTTCTCCTCCTCTGCGTCCCTCTTTTCGTCTTTTCTTCTAAAATCACAGTTCATCAGCGAGACTGTAAAGGAGGCTAGATTCTGCAATCATGGCGAGCAACTACGAGTTCGAGGATGCTCCGGCGAACTACGACGACGTTCAGCGGCAGGGCGGCCAGGACACTGTCTACGACCCGAACTTTGTGCCGGATTCCGTGAAATCGTTCGTGGTTCACATGTACAGACACATTAGGGAGAAGAACGTCTACGAGATCCACCAGATGTGCGAGACATCGTTCCAGACCTTGTCTGAACGGCTGTTCAAGGACACGCCATGGCCTTCTGTGGAAGCCATTGCTCCTTATGTAGACAACGATCATGTTTTCTGCCTTCTCTACCGCGAGATGTGGTTCCGGCACCTGTACGCGAGGTTGTCGCCTACCCTGAAGCAGAGGATTGATTCCTTTGATAACTATTGCAGCCTGTTCCAGGTCTGTTTCCCTCGAATTATCTGTTTTTCAATGGGATTGATACGGGTTTGGATTGGTATAGATAGAACTAGATTTTGGTCTCAGTTTTAGTCTATGATTTGTTTCAGTTAGTCATTTACTGTTCTGGTTAGGGACTGAGGTGAAATTAAGATGCTTTTCTTATAGTTGTATGGAAGTTATCGCTGGGTTTTGTGTTGGAAGTTAATCTCTTTTGCTCCGATTGTTATTCTTACTATGCGAAGTATTTGAGTGAGTTTCTGGGTTTGTTGTAGGTGGTGTTGCACGGCGTAGTGAATATGCAGTTACCGAACCAGTGGTTGTGGGATATGGTGGATGAGTTTGTCTATCAGTTCCAAAGTTTCTGTCAATACAGAGCCAAGATGAAGAACAAAACAGAGCAGGAAATCGCATTGCTGAAACAAAATGAAAAGGTACATTCCTCCGCTGTTTGTTCTCGTGAGCTATGGTCATTTGGTTTTTCTGTTTCACATAAAGAATGTCAAGATAGCTTAATCTGACCGCAATCTGCATAACTATCTCAGGCGTGGAATGTGTACGGGGTGCTCAACTTCTTGCAAGCACTTGTGGAAAAGTCTACCATCATCCAAATTCTGGAGCAAGAGAAGGAAGGACTTGAACAGTTCACTTCCACTGACGGGTACGATTACAGTGGTGGAAGCAACGTGTTGAAGGTCCTAGGTTACTTCAGCATGGTCGGTCTGTTGCGTGTTCACTGCCTCCTGGGTGATTACCATACCGGTCTGAAATGGTTGCAGCCCATTGACATCAGCCAGCAAGGTGTTTACACCAGTGTCATAGGATGCCATATCGCAACCATATATCACTACGGATTTGCCAACCTTATGTTGCGAAGGTATAGCCTCACTTTTGTCTGACAATGTCTTGACCATTTGATAGACTGGAAAGACTTCTTAAGGGACAGAGTTTCTCACGCTGTGATACCTTTTGCAGGTATGTTGATGCCGTTCGTGAATTCAACAAGATTCTTCTCTACATTTACAAGACAAAGCAGTACCACCAAAAATCACCGCAGTATGAGCAGTTACTGAAGAAGAATGAGCAGATGTATGCACTACTTGCGGTTTGCCTCTCGCTCTGCCCTCAAACAAAACTTGTTGATGAGTCTGTCAACTCTCAATTGCGAGAGAAGTATGGTGAGAAGATGATGAGGATGCAGAGGTACGACGATGAAGCATTTGGTATTTACGATGAGCTCTTCTCTTACGCGTGCCCCAAGTTCATCACCCCTTCGGCTCCAAGTTTCGAGGAACCTCTTGTCAATTACAATCAGGTACCACAGTTTAGCAATAATGCGAGGACTTTTTGTGTTTAACAGTTTTTAACTTTCCTGACTCGGACATCTCAGGATGCATACAGGCTTCAGTTGAAGATGTTCCTTTATGAGGTAAAGCAGCAGCAGCTGTTGTCTGGGGTGCGGACATTCCTGAAAGTCTACTCCTCCATTTCTCTTGCCAAGCTCGCAAACTACATGGAAGTTGATGAACCCACTCTAAGGTGAGGAACCTTTGCCTGATAGCTTCTACTAAAAGTGTCTTAGCAATGTACTTTTTTTCTGTCTTTGACATGTACTAATGTAATTGTAGGACCATATTGGTAACATACAAGCACAAGACCCACTCAGTTGAATCTGATGGGAGGATCATCTCCAATGCAGACATTGATTTCTACATCAACAATGTATGTTTTTCCTACTTTCCTTATCTCTTCTTCCATCGATATACTCAGATGCTTCTAGAAGTAACTTTAAAGCTGGTGAAACTGCAGGACATGATTTACGTTGTGGAATCAAAACCCGCAAAACGTTATGGTGACTTCTACTTGCGCCAGATTGTCAAGGTATGTAAACTGTATTTAAGGCGTGTTCAGAGTCGGAGGCAGACGCATACTTGCAGACATGATAAAAATAGTCCCAACTGTTTTTGTTTTTGCGTTTTTCAGCTTGAAGGTGTGATAAACGACATGGATCGCATCAAGCTGGAATGAGGATTTGTCTCTGTTACCTTCATCTCTGTGCTCAAATGATATGCTCTTTTGTGCTTTAATTTAACCATAAATTTACTTGGAACCAAACTTTTGAGAAGCTCTCTTCATTTAGTCAAATGGTGTAACATTTTTTTTCACTACCTCTTTTAGGTTTCAAGAACACCCACTTACTATACGATTTTAGGAAATATTAGAACCGCGTCTAGGAGTTTCAGATTTCACTACCTCTTTTAGGTTGTGGTTTAGTTGTCTTTAGTGCTTGAGGGAAGATTTTGTCTCGCCTTTCAATGTGCATACAGAGAAAATTTGAGATGGGAAGTACTCTAGTACGTTCCATAGAGATGGCAAATGACACTTTCCATAAGGTTAATGAGATGGAGACAACAAGATTTTTGAAGATGGACTGATACTCTTACTCACCACATATAACACATTCCTCAAATATCAAAGAAATTTTAATCTCTATAGAATTCGAAAAGAAAGCTTCGTACACCGCAAAGGAAAAAGTTGTATCCGCTTAAGCAATTGATTTGGCATAGCAACACATACTGTAATTCAAAAGGAACTTGAGATCCAAGGCATGTTTTTATCTCTCAGGATATTCTACAATGGAAAAAATGAAAGTATTTCATAACATAGACGATTACACCAAAAATAAAAAGAGTGGATCTATTCCCCGGATTGAAAAGATGAGAAAACTGCTACACCATTTGACTAAATGAAGAGAGCTCAAGGTTACACAGACATTCCTCATTCCAGTTTGGTGCGGTCCATGTCGTTTATCACACCTTCAAGCTGCACAACGAGAACAAAAAACAGTCAGATTCTTATCATGTCTGCAACTATGCGTGCCTGCCTGTGCACACATCTTAGACAGATTCAGTATGCATACCTTGGCAATTTGCCGCAAGAAGAACTCGCTATAACGTTTTGCGGGTTTAGATTCCACTACATAGATCATGTCCTGCAGTTTCACCAGATTTATAGTTACTTCTAAAAGCACTGAGGTATCGATGGAAGAAGAGATACGGAAAGAAGTAGGAACCAGCATACATTGTTGATGTAGAAATCAATGTCTGCATTGGAGACGATCCTCCCATCAGAGTCAACTGAGTGAGTCTTGTGCTTGAATGTTAACAATATGGTCCTGCAATTAAAATTATTAGATGTCAAAGACAACAAGTAAAAATGCTTAAAGACTTCTAGTAAAAGCTATCTGCCCGTGGTTCCTCACCTTAGAGTGGGTTCATCAACTTCCATGTAGTTTGCGAGCTTGGCAAGAGAAATGGAGGAGTAGACTTTCAGGAATGTCCGCACCCCAGACAACAGCTGCTGCTGCTTTACCTCATAAAGGAACATCTTCAACTGAAGCCTGTATGCATCCTGAGATGTCCGAGTCAGGAAAGTTAAAAACTGTTAAACACAAAAAGTCCTCGCATTATTGCTAAACTGTGGTACCTGATTGTAATTGACAAGAGGTTCCTCGAAACTTGGAGCCGAAGGGGTGATGAACTTGGGGCACGCGTAAGAGAAGAGCTCATCGTAAATACCAAATGCTTCATCGTCGTACCTCTGCATCCTCATCATCTTCTCACCATACTTCTCTCGCAATTGAGAGTTGACAGACTCATCAACAAGTTTTGTTTGAGGGCAGAGCGAGAGGCAAACCGCAAGTAGTGCATACATCTGCTCATTCTTCTTCAGTAACTGCTCATACTGCGGTGATTTTTGGTGGTACTGCTTTGTCTTGTAAATGTAGAGAAGAATCTTGTTGAATTCACGAACGGCATCAACATACCTGCAAAAGGTATCACAGCGTGAGAAACTCTGTCCCTTAAGAAGTCTTTCCAGTCTATCAAATGGTCAAGACATTGTCAGACAAAAGTGAGGCTATACCTTCGCAACATAAGGTTGGCAAATCCGTAGTGATATATGGTTGCGATATGGCATCCTATGACACTGGTGTAAACACCTTGCTGGCTGATGTCAATGGGCTGCAACCATTTCAGACCGGTATGGTAATCACCCAGGAGGCAGTGAACACGCAACAGACCGACCATGCTGAAGTAACCTAGGACCTTCAACACGTTGCTTCCACCACTGTAATCGTACCCTTCAGTGGAAGTGAACTGTTCTAGTCCTTCCTTCTCTTGCTCCAGAATTTGGATGATGGTAGACTTTTCCACAAGTGCTTGCAAGAAGTTGAGCACCCCGTACACATTCCACGCCTGAGATAGTTATGCAGATTGCGGTCAGATTAAGCTATCTTGACATTCTTTATGTGAAACAGAAAAACCAAATGACCATAGCTCACGAGAACAAACAGCGGAGGAATGTACCTTTTCATTTTGTTTCAGCAATGCGATTTCCTGCTCTGTTTTGTTCTTCATCTTGGCTCTGTATTGACAGAAACTTTGGAACTGATAGACAAACTCATCCACCATATCCCACAACCACTGGTTCGGTAACTGCATATTCACTACGCCGTGCAACACCACCTACAACAAACCCAGAAACTCACTCAAATACTTCGCATAGTAAGAATAACAATCGGAGCAAAAGAGATTAACTTCCAACACAAAACCCAGCGATAACTTCCATACAACTATAAGAAAAGCATCTTAATTTCACCTCAGTCCCTAACCAGAACAGTAAATGACTAACTGAAACAAATCATAGACTAAAACTGAGACCAAAATCTAGTTCTATCTATACCAATCCAAACCCGTATCAATCCCATTGAAAAACAGATAATTCGAGGGAAACAGACCTGGAACAGGCTGCAATAGTTATCAAAGGAATCAATCCTCTGCTTCAGGGTAGGCGACAACCTCGCGTACAGGTGCCGGAACCACATCTCGCGGTAGAGAAGGCAGAAAACATGATCGTTGTCTACATAAGGAGCAATGGCTTCCACAGAAGGCCATGGCGTGTCCTTGAACAGCCGTTCAGACAAGGTCTGGAACGATGTCTCGCACATCTGGTGGATCTCGTAGACGTTCTTCTCCCTAATGTGTCTGTACATGTGAACCACGAACGATTTCACGGAATCCGGCACAAAGTTCGGGTCGTAGACAGTGTCCTGGCCGCCCTGCCGCTGAACGTCGTCGTAGTTCGCCGGAGCATCCTCGAACTCGTAGTTGCTCGCCATGATTGCAGAATCCTGGTGAATTCTGATGAACTGTGTGATTTGAGAAGAACGGGAAGGGGATGAAGATGAGAAGAGACGGAAGGAGAAGGAACATTAGCTACTAGGGTTTACACAAGATCCTTAACCGGGTTATCTTTCAGGTTTCACGGATTAGTTTGGTTTAGATTCTTTTTCGTTTTTGGTTTGTTATTAACATTGAAAAGTTTTATTAGTATTACTAAGTCACAATACCTAGTGTTTGTTATCAACATTGAAAAGTTTTATTACCACCAAGTCTTTTTTTTTTCTTTTTTTTTTTCACCTAATTTTTTTTTCATCTAAACGATAATTACAAAGAGGATAAAACCGGAGACAAAACTCGAAAAGATTACGAGAAACTAAAATACGAAAGAATTACGGGAAACCAAAGCCAAAGACAAACTAGAATTCATAAAACACACTACTACTAAAAACAGGGAGAAGTTCGAGACACTTGCTAACAACGGAAAGCACGAAGAAGAGCAGAAGACGCGGAACAACATAGCTCAGAAGACGCAGACCAAACACCCTAACCGGAAACCAGATAGTATTTAGGCAAAGGGAACCGCGAGAAAAAGACCCAAATACATGATTAACAATAACAAAGAGCCACAAACGAGAATCTAACTCCTAACCACCTAATCTTCACCATAAAGAATATAAATCTAAAACTTTGCATCCACACGAGAAGTTAGTATTACCACCAAGTCGTATTATTAACTTTTGTGCAAATGTTTTTGTGGCATCTATCTATTTACATAATCTTACTACTTTGATTACTTTCTTCTGATGCAATAGACGATTCTCTGAGGAGTACAGGATTTGAAATCAAATCTATTCCAAAAAAACCTTCAAGCACCAAGCGTTAAACAAAAGCATGGCTAGCAAAATTTCAATTTCTTAGCCTTTTCGGTTTGAAGAAATGTGGTTAAATCAAGAGATGCAAACTTTGCATGGTTTCCATGGCCCATATCCAAACTTAGAGACCCGCTAAACAAATATGTTGGATCTCACTTGAAAATGGTAGAACCCACATTCAACCTGTTTAAAGAACAAAAGTATAATGCTAATAAACACTTGTTGTGTCATTAAAGGTACTTACCGAGGATTTATTCCATCTCGTTAAATAAAAGAGATAAAAAAAAAAGCAGAAGAAGCTAGTTTCATCGCCATTTGCTGCTCTTCCTCGTTCTCCGCCTCTCTCTGATTCTCTGATTACTTCCAGGTAAGAGCTTCATTGGTTTTCCTTTTTTAGGCCAATTATGATTTCGCATCCTTCCTATGACTTGGTTTCAAAACATCAATTTTCTCCCTTTCCAAAGTCAAAAGCTTGTGTCGATCTCAAAGTACAGAGATTGATACTTTACCTAGATCACGCGGAATTTGAATCGTAATCATTCCGGATCTAATTGCTTCTAGATACCCTAATTTCGTGGTTTTTGTGTTTGGGTTTTACTGAGAAACTGGTCTTGTTTAACTTTGCAGTTGGAGATCGTGTTCTTGGTCAAAATTGTGTCTCTCACTAGCACCAATCAGACATGCAGGTTTCACCTTTCTCATCTTCTACTGCCAATTCATGTGTGTGTTGGTATCGAATACTGGTTTCTTGAATCCTCTTCTGAAGCCCGGCTTAATGTATAGGCATCACGAGCGAGACTATTCAAGGAATACAAAGAGGTTCAGCGAGAGAAAGTAGCTGATCCGGATATTCAACTGGTCTGTGATGATACCAACATATTCAAATGGACTGCACTTATCAAGGTTTTGTCTCACAAAAACTTCTCATTTTTTTGGGGAAAAAGGTGAGTGAAAGCTTTGGTTTGGTTTAAAAACGGGGTCTTGTTGTGTCTTTGTTTTTTTATGACACGCAGGGACCATCGGAGACTCCTTACGAAGGCGGAGTTTTTCAGCTTGCATTTGCTGTTCCTGAACCATACCCTCTGCAACCTCCTCAAGTGCGCTTCTTGACCAAAATCTTCCATCCGAATGTGCATTTCAAGGTAATGAATGAGAAACTACGTGAATGTTGTGTGTTTGAAAACTTTGGCAAAAGAGATTTGTTTCTACTACCCTTTTTTTCTTTTGTGTGCTTGTAGACAGGGGAAATATGCCTGGACATATTGAAGAACGCGTGGAGCCCCGCGTGGACGCTTCAGTCTGTGTGTAGGGCGATCATAGCATTGATGGCTCATCCTGAGCCAGACAGTCCTCTTAACTGCGACTCAGGTACCAGCTCCTCCTATTTAGTAAGAGTAGTATTATACTATGCAATTTGCGTTTTAACTAAAATCTGATTTGATGCTTGTTTGTGGTGGTGGGGGGTTGCTGATAAAGGAAACCTTCTAAGATCTGGGGATGTGAGAGGGTTCAATTCAATGGCACGCATGTACACACGCCTCGCAGCTATGCCTAAGAAAGGATGATCCTCTTGCTTTTCTTTCTTTCATCCATTAACTCCTTTTCTTTGAATATGTAATGAAAATGATTTGGGAAAACGAAATACATTATTAAAAATTCAAATGTAAGGGTTACAAGGAAGATGATGTTTCTTCGTATGAGCATGAATTTTATTGGTTTACAATTTTATTGCTGTTACATATCAACCAGCTTTAATCACAAGTGGTGTGTTTCCTTGTTTAAGGAATTTGTCAAACCAATCTGATGATTCTTTGATCATGAAACTCGTCACTTCGTGTCCAACTTCATCTTCTGCTCCGAACTGCTCTCTCGAACCAAAGACCCCAATACCAAAAAGCCTTTTTCAAATCTGTGTATCTGGTTGCAATAGAACTATATAGATCAGATCAGTGATTTTACCTTGAAATGTCCAGGAGGAGCAGTTTTCTTATACGCCTCGTCTGCTCTCTTTAAAGGAACAACTAGTCCGCCAAGAGGACAGCGAGGATCCTTCGCACCTGCACAAGGAATCCGTAAAAAAAGAAACCGGTAAGCTAATGTATTTGTTGGTCAGTAAATAATGAGCCAAACATAGATAAGGTTGTGCTCACCGTTAAGGATGTAAAGAGGCCGTGGAGCAATCACTGGTAATGAGTAGGGCGAATCAAACTGAGAGGCTAGGCCCGGAGCTATTCTGTTCCACACCTGTTTCAGTAAATGCAGTTACAAACCAATCGTTCGAGTCGCAATCTGAACAACTCATAGTCACTGTTATGCTTCTTAGTTCTTACCTTCTCGACCACTTCTTTGTCGATCTCCTTCTTTCCCATATCAATCCTTGCTTCTGAAACCATTTTAAAAAAAAAAGGCAAATGAATTAGAATCCCCGTACTTAATAATCTTAACTCATATCTGTGTTTAATTCAAAAATGAAACCTTCAAATAAAGGCTTTAAACTGTTGACTCTTGCTTCCCACTCATCATTGTCTATCGCCCATCTAAATCCCTGCTCAACATACAAATTTAGAACTTTGATAAACTTGAAGAGTCTTCTTAGTATGGAAATCAGTTGTAGTTGCTATGTTTTCTATCACCTGAACACCGATTAAAGGGACAGCAACGGAATAGCGAGTGTCAGCTGCAGCAGCAAACCAAGCATGCATCCCTGTATATGCTCTCACAATGAACAAAGTTAGTATCTATATATATATTACTATCAAAAGCTAGAGTTTGTTCTATGACAGACCTCCTAGCGAAATACCGGTGATTCCTATCCTTTTTGGGTCTATATCTTCCCTCTGAGTAAGATATTCAGCTAATTTGATCAAGTCCCAGACCTGAAAACAAGAAACATCGATTTGATGCGATAACAAATGCTTACACTCTTAAAGTGAGACGAGACAAATGGAGATGAGAATAGAGGCGATGGTTTCTACAGTATCAAAGATAAAAGGCATTGTTTTCCCATTTCTCCAAGATGATATAAGAGCCTGCATTGAGATTTTACACCAAAACACATATCAGAAGAACTCAGAAGACTAGGAATAATCAACAGGTTATTATGGAATGATAATTGGAACAATGATTTTACATCTCGATAGGCAGTTTTGCAGTCAGCACGTTCCCCATGGTAGCGAGAGTCTAAACCGATGGCTACATAACCCCGTGAAGCAAATGCCTTCAAAAGAAATAGTATAATCAACAGAGGAATGTGGGATGCTTTATTGGTTTAGGAGAAATCAAAATTAAGCTTAGATGTTTTGGTTTACTTCAAGCCATGGCCTTAACCATTCTTTGTTTGCGTTTGAACCATGCATAAACACAATAGCTGGCCTTCTTTCTTCAATGCTTTCCTTCAAGCTTAGAATAAGCAAAGGCAATCTTCCTTGCTCTCCAGCCTTATTTTAAGACATACAACAGGACAACATTTTAAAGACATACAAAAAGATAAAGAAAATTTTTGTTTCCAAAAAAAAGAGAAGTGTCATCATAATGAATCACCTCAGTGTGCAAATGAAGGTTTTCCTCTTTAAGCATGTCCTTTAAGTTATCAATGTTCTCCTTCGGACACGACTCTATTGCCTGGTTTTGTAACGAAGAACAGTTCAAAATAGATATATATAAATAAAAAGGAATGCATTTTTTTTTATAAAGATCTGTAGGAAACAAAAAAAAAACAGATTTCGATATCTCACTTGTGTAGATGGGACATCAGCTTGAAACATAGGATTTTCCACTGGCTTCGAACAATCCGCTACCAATGGAACTGAAAATGTTCCCAATCATCAAAACAAAACGTTACCCAGATTTTAACTTAAGATTTTAGATCAATCGAACAGTTTAAGGAAGGTGAGTCAATTAAGTCTGTGATTAAGAGATTGGAAATGAAAAAGAAACAATAGAAGTGTTAGATTGAAAAGCAGAAATTAATAAATTCATCAAAAAAACCTTCGGCTGATCGTCGACTACGAAGAAGACGGAGAAACTTCGATCTAAACTGACCGGCTTCGTTAGTCGGCGTTTCCATCTCTCCGGTGATCGCTGAGAAACAGATTCGTTGTTCTGTTTTTATTACGAAAATTTATGATGTCAACGGCATGCACGTGCAGACCAATTTCGCTACCTGCTTGTTGCTGGTTTTGTGGTTATCTCTTAATGACTGACGTCGTGTTTTGGTTAACTTATATTACCCTTTTGTTTTGTTCGTGACATTTGAGTAGATAGTAGATATACCTAAACAAAATTTTATATTTTTATTAACTATGATATTTTTAGTAGTGTAGGTGTAAAACTGATGAAAATTATGACCAGAGTATTAGTGTTATGTCCTTTGTTACTTTGTTGAAACGTCAAAATAAAATTTGTGTGGCTGTTGTATGTGGTAAGGTCAAAAAAAACAGAAACCTTCGCAAAGATGATAAATGTTGCTCATAACGAACATAAATGAATTTTCAATCACTTTGTTTTTTCCAAGTCACTTTTCTTTCATAAAACCTTCACAAATCAAGTAAAAATTAAACGTTAATGTGTTTCTTGCTGGCTATGTGAAATGTTGATGTATTATTGTATTGTCACAATACAAAACTATGTTAACTTCAAATCAAATCTTCAACAAAAAAACAAAAAAACGTGAGCAGCCCAAATCGACGACATCATGGATTTTCCAATCTGCTTGGCATATGTTTCTTCTTTTGACGTTACAAGGTTGACCTTGCAACTTGCAGATCAGGTGACAATTTTATTCAAATAGATACACACCATTTTATGAAATCAGTTAGCACTAATGAAACAGTTAAATGAAGAGTTATATATTTGACCAACAGGAAAAATAGTTAATCTATCTCATCTTCCTTCCTATAAAAATTTCAATAAAAATGTGACATGATTATTTGTTAAACAAGAGTTAGATGCTAAAGTTTTGTCAGAGAAGTTCCCTAAGCATTACCCCAAACTTGAGTCTCGACGGCTTCGCTCTTCATCTTCTGGTTCCCTTGTGTTGGTTTTGATATTTGTTCCTGCTTAACCAATGTCTTATATTAGCACATCTCCAAGCCCTAAATTTCTGAACAAGGATACAGTCTCTCAAAGCTAAAATCAGCTTACCTTTTATGCTCCCACGATTCGAGAGCTGAATGAGATAGTCCCTGAAGCTTGACAAGATCTGTCTTTCTTGTTCTAAGTAAATCTCCGAGCTTGTGTCTGCGTCTTCTTTCTCTTGGCTTGTTTTCACTCGGGCTGATGTCTCTTTCTCTGTCATGATCACATGTTCATCATCACACATCAATGCACGTGTTGCTGGAGATATTGGCTTCTCGTCCATTCTAACAGCATCAAGGACACAATCTGGAGAGTCATTCATCTCATTAGCATCTCTCTGGGCTGGATCAAGTGCAGGGTCTTTGTCGTATTTCTTCCTTTTGTCTGTTTCACATTTGGCGCCTGAAACCCCATATTAGGAATTCTCTTAACAGAGATCTTATGATACGAGGAACATATCCTCCTCTATATCTAACTGCATGATATGTACCTGACAATTTATTCGCTACGTCCACCGATTTTGAGACCAAAAGCGAACATAGCTCTTTGACATGGCGCGGCTGTATAGTATTTGACAGAGAAGACCTATCGAAGTAAACAGTCAGATGAATCCTTAAGATGGTATCATCACGGTAGTTTCGAATGGGCATATCATACAAAGGAAGGATTTGATATCGCCAACCTGAAAGTACATGTGGTAGATCTCGATACCCCTTTGTTGTTAGGGACTGAAAATAGAGAAGTGTCACCATTCCTTATAACGTGATTTACCTAGTTAGAACAAGAAAAACACAAAGAACTATGCTTTCAATGCAGGAAGAGAAGCTAAAGAGGATGATATTAGCATGTAACCATCACATATAATCACAAAAGATTGTGTAATTCGGAAAATTACCGTCTGATTTTGGACAAGGTGTTGAACCTCAGATGAACCTCTGGCTGCTACAGAATGTGAAGCTTCCTTGGTCTTTCTCTTTCTTGATTCAGGAGGGTTCAGATAACCAGACATGTTGATGGCGTGGTTGACAGCCGCATTGGTCGTCTGTTGTATGTAGGTTTCTGAGACCTGAGGTCCATGAAGAAGGGCATTTCTTTCTTCGCTTCCTTCAAAGTTCTTACAATCTTGACATCTACAATTCTCTGAACATAGGACACCTGCCTGGTAACACTCGCAGTACTTCTTGAGGCATCCTGATTTCTTGCAGTGGCATCCTTTGCTGTGCTTTCCCAGAATCAGGATTTGGCGCACATCCTCCTACAAGTCGTTTTGAGATGTTCAACAGACCAAGGATAAGTTCTACAACTATCAGCACATGAGTTTGAATTTTTCTTTCTTTGGCGTAAAGGCTAGACCAGTTAATAACATTTGTAACAGGGACGCGACTTTTCAGAGACAGAAACACCAAACCATTACTCAAGCCCAATCATATTGATTCCTTTCCAAATGCATAATCAACTGTTTGTTTTGGGGTCTGTCTCCTAACTCAATGTGGTCAAGTATAAAGTTACAGTTTTTGGAGACAAAACTAAGACTTTTATTTAAGTAGTAGTTAAGTAACAAACATCACACCTGCAAAACTTTCATTCCATGAGGACTACCAGCAATCTTGGGCTTGAACGCATCCGGATTGCGCTCTAAGATACCCGTGATGGCTTCTTGTCTTGAGGTCTCCTTCTCCAAATTGTTGTGACAATTCAAACAGTTGCAACCATTGCAATAAGATCCCGAAGCAAAGCATTCACAATACCTGTACAGATTACCAAAAAAACAAAAAAAGACATTTGATGTTTAACATCAAACTTCAAGAATTAAAAAACTATGGTCCAAGTCATTAAGCGTATCATAACAGAGAATGAGATATCATCACCACCACATTGACCACAAATTAGAGAAGGCTTTATAAAGAAAGATCTACAGAATGATTAATCCTTTAACAGAAATGGAGAATGAGTACTTACAGCTTCAAGCACCTTGAAGCTTTACAGTTGCAATGCCTCTGTTTATTCGGAGTACCATCATCCTTGGACTCAACTTCCGTCTGCCCTCGTGGGGTCAAAGGATCTTGATTGCTTCATAAAAAAATCAAAACGATGACTCCAACGCAATATCCCAAAGTAAAAAAACGGATCAAGACTTCGAATCAAATTGATAACTATAATCTCAATTACCTCACTCGACACTTCCCCAATGGATTCTTCTGCAACTGATGACCAACCCGATGAAGCGGCGGTTTCTGGGGCGGCGTGGCATCTTGTGTGCCGACTTCCGTCGCCGCTGGCTGCGAAGATCTAACCGGGGAAGACGACGGCGGGTTCAGCGAGTTTACCCCTAATCGATGTTGCTCCTCGGCACCTGACGACGGCGGCTGAGGCTGCGAAGGCAAGTGTTCTTCTCTCTGATCTTCCCGAGACGACTGTGAATCGAGAACAGAATGCGACTGCTTCCTCTCACTTTCACGAGAAGAATCCATCTTCGCGTCCACAGCCGCCGCCGGGACGGAGAAATCCAATTGACGCGGCAAAAGGTTCCGGTTAGAACCCAAATCCTGATCGGATTTCTCCATAGCAAAAAAAAAAGTTATAGAGAGGAAAATTCAAAGGGAGGGACAGAGAGATTTCGCTGCTTCAGCAGAAGAGCTCTCTCCTTTTGTTCTTCGTCGTCTCTCGGGATCTTTTGAAAATTAGAAGAAAAAAAATTGAATTTGGAGGATTTTGATCACTAAATCTAACGGTTGAGATGAAAAGGGAATATCAACGGTTTGGATCGTTCGATCTAGGTTTTTGTTGAGGTTACGAGCGGAATTTGGCGCTAAAGAAGACTCCGAGTGACACAGCGAGTTTGTTTCGCACGTGTATAAATTTAAGGGACAAATCCCACTAAAACATCACCTAAAATCCTCTAGTTCTTGTATACACAATCGATAAATAATCCTCGTTAGAAATTAGTATTTATCAATTACATCATGAAATATTGATTGATATCTTATTGGTACTAACAGTGGATGATTCCGCAATTCCATAGGCTTTAAACAAATTACACATTTTGTAAGAACCTCGTTTTGGATTCATCTATTTCACTAATCCATTCTATGGAAAACAAAAATCATTTAAACCAGCTCGATTGTTGTATTGTATCTGCTTGGACTTGAAATTCAACTCTATATAAATGTAAATCGCTACATGAAAATTGCCATAAATAGAAAACCCTAAATCAATAATTTTATGGAAAAAAAATACTGAGCTGAAGCTAATGAGTGTGTGTTCTGTGCTCGTAAAGAATACAAGGAACATTTTGAACCAAAAAAACGGTATACAAGGAAAATTTGGCGGCTGCGTGTGCGCTTATTGCTTGATACCTACAAAACAGAGAGCTACTTCTGCTTGTGCTTGAAGTTCTTCAAGAACCTTCACAACTTTCTCACGGCAAAACCCAATTTCATTCTCATCTCTAAGCATTTTCCGCACTCTTCATACCCACCACCAAAGAAACAGTGAGTAACAAATCCAATCAGATCGCAAATTCACAAGATATTCGTTTTCCCAAAAAAAAAAAAAATAGAATAAACAAACAATCAAGTGTGTCACTGTAAATCACCAGATTCTGTTCTGTAGCTGTTTGTTTAAAACACTTAAGATTTGAGTTGAGTGCTACAAACCTGTGTACAATGGATGTATCTCCGTGTCCGGTGCAAACGATAAACATCGCATTCGTGGGTAATGCAGCGTGAAGAGCATTGACTCTGTCATCCATTTTCTTTAAGATTCTCTTCGTTTCACTTGAAACATTGCTTTTGCGGCGTTTCTTGAGGCCTGAGTCATTGCTACATGTAAGCAATGAGATCATCTCTGCTAGCCTGGAATTTAGTTTCTGTGGATCATCCGCTCTGCTCTGGAAATGTGTATTCAATTCTGAGAACTGTGTCCAAACGAACTGTGACCGCCTGTTCTTTACCTAGGGAAGCATATATGAAACACACATGTATTAAACTTTTAGGAAGATGGCGAGAAAATATAAAGGCATGGATGGATTTAGAAGTTTTACCTCCTTCATGGCCTTTGAAAGTGCTTCGTCGTCAGAAGATACTGGGATTGAATTTGATGACTCAGAAGCATATCGCTTCACGATGTTTATACTGTCGACGATAGAAGTGGTTTTCCCGCTCTCATTCAAAATGGCGAGGAGCTTCTTTCTTATCATTTCCCGTGGTGAACCAAAGTCAGGTCCTAGAGGAAGCCCGAAAAAAAAAAAATCACTTCAAAGGACACAGACAGTAAAAACAAGATTTAAACAAATGAGGTTAAGAGTAGGAATCTCTTGCCATGTTTTATCTTCAATAGTGCCAAATCCATGGCTGCTTTTGCATCCTCGGCGCTGTCATGTCCGGATTCAGACATCTGTATCTCTCTGGCAAGAAACTTTTCTGCTAGAATTCGAAGTTTAGTTTTATAAGATCTACCCCGTGGATGCTTGTATAGTACTGCAGTGTCAATCACCAGATTGTGAGAGATCTTCAGAGAAATCAAGTCATTTTCCAAGGAGTGTCCGACTAATACTGTCTCTTTGAAAACCAGCTTTAAGAACTCTTCCTGAACATAGCAAATGGCTCTAGTTATACTAGACCATTACAAGTCTTCAATTCAAACCTCCTATAATAAAAGTTGAAGGATCTCGTGAAACCTGAATATCTTTAATAGTTGTTGTAACGCCCTCCATCATCTCAGCTGTTATTCCGCTATACCTGCAAACCGATACCAATACCCTGTTTTTTAGGTATGCCTTTTAAGACGTACTGGAAACAGATACTACTATAAATTTGTATGTGATACAAACCAAACCAAGCATATCAGCATGGCTTACCTAGTATTGTAATCAGTAATTTGATTTGCTGGCTTGACTAATTTATCTAATAGAACCTGCACGATCATGGCAACTTAGTAACAGAAAAGAAAAAATCTAACAAACTTAAGGAAGTAAGGAAGAAGATACCTGTCCTTCGATATCCACCAGTGTCACTCTTGTCAACTCCAAACCATCCTTTGTAATACACTAGGGTGAAACAGAAAGAAAATAAATAAACCTCTAAGAAATATATCTTTTGACAAAATCATATATGGCTCAAGTAATTATATCACAAAGCATCATCATGAAAGTCAAGAGAACATAGTTGTTTACCATCTCGCAATCAAGAGCTAAAATTTCATGGGGACATGATCCTGATGGTGCAGGAAGTGTAGAAGTAAACTCTGCATAACGAAAAGAAAATTATCAAACGATGTGACACAGAGGCAAACGGTTAACAGATTAAACAGGATTAAGCTGTGAATCTCAAATAGATGGAGCTCCTACCTGTCTCAAAAGTGTATCCATTTTGTTCCATTTCCTTTCGACTTAGAGTGTAGTATGTAACAGGGAATGGTATATCTTTCGTGAGCTCAATGAACGATTTCCCCATCAGATTGCATGCTTCTACAAGCAAAAGATGTTATGTAGTTAGGGCCTTTTATTGGGAGAAGAATTGTTAAATATGAAACTATTTTTTCCATGCATGGCTGATACGACCGGTAACGTTGAAACCTTCACAATTAATAGCTAACAATGATCAAGAATCATCAGTGCGGTTTGATCAGATCCAGTTTGTAAGGAGTCCATTACCTGGCCTAGATTCTAGGACAGGAGGTGGTTCCACTGAACTACTAACAGTTTTCTTTCTTTCACCCTTGCAAGTAAGGATCGTATCGATTGTCTTCATCTCATCAACTACACAGCTAACACAATGAGAAGAAAAGCAAAAGACGTTTCACCAACAATTAACCAAGATAACTGTATTCAATAAGCCATAAGAAAAGAGAAGCACCAAAACGTACACCAACCTCAAAGCTAAAAGCGCTATAGGATTGCCACAGCATGATTTCAAACTAGCAAGTGCTTTAGACCGTGATAGGTATAAAGCTGCATCCAATCCAGGAAGGTAGAGCATGACAACTTTCGGAATGAGAGGCTTGTTCTGCAAACCATACCCTTGAATGTTATTTAAACTAACCAACAAAAAACATCTAAACTTCAGAACATCTTAATAACGAAACCGTAAAGACAACAACATATGTGTAAAGCTCCGAGCTCAATTATCAACACATATCCAACAAGTTCCAAACTATAATTGGTCAATACCTTGATAAATACCCACGAGGGCATATAGCCTTCTGCAAGAACCCAGGTCACAAGTCCCTGAACATCCTGTTCAAACCCATATAAAACATTACTCAAATCTTACATTTCCATAAAATTCAAATTAGAATAGGTGTTATTGACATTCGAAACCTACTTGTAAGTTCAATGTTCTTTCAGGGCTGTTGAAAACGAGCTCTGCTTTCGCCTGCCAAGAAGAAGAAGAATCTTAATCAGACGCACGATTTGAGCAACAAAGCGCATAAAACCAATCAATCAAAATCATAAAAAGGCTTCAGAGGAGGCGCTTACTTCCGGTCCATATACATCGAAGAAACTGTTCTCGGGATTGCTCTTATCACTACCGTCGGCTCTTTCTCCACCATCCAGATTCTCTTCCCCGGCGGTTCCGGCGTCCCGCTTCCGCTTCGAAGAAGACATTCTTGAGGCGGAGATAAGTTTCACGGAACTCAGAGAGAGAGATTGATAGAAACCACTTCCGCCGTCGCCTTACACCGCGGTCGCCCTTTTTATTCGCCGTCCGACAAATTGAGGGGTTTTATTTGTTTTTCTTCTCAACATTTTTAAAAAAAAAATATTTTCGATTTTTTCTTAATTCCCATCATAAATTATTATTTTTTAAACCCAGACTACTAATAATGATTTTTCTAATTAGGTTAGGTGGATTCAATTCAAATACCGAATTATCGCAAATCAACTTATACCACGATGTCTTCTTCTTCCTCATGCTCCAATAGCTTAAAAATTCCTTTTACATTTTTTATTATCCTTACAAATTCACATAGTTGCTAACTCACGATCATATCTTTCAAATAAAATATTTTTTTTTAGAATCTTGAACCATTTTCAATCGATCATCGATCAAGCAAAAAATACACGGTACTAAAGAATAAACATGACAACGAAAACCAAGTAATAAAAAGGCTACATAATTTACACACGAACAAACGACTCTCAACATGTAAATATGTAATGACGGTTGCCCATTGATCAGATGTAATTACGAACGTATCTGCCTATCTGGTATTGACTTTATATATCCGAGTTTTGATTATGACAACTTTTTATTCCGTTTAAGTGTGGAAATATTGTATCTCCTTCGTGATATATATGCAACAAACTTCGATGACGCAAACTTGGACCTCTAGAGGTGATCGATCTAGGAATTGTTTTTATCCGGAGCAAAAACACAACTAAATATCTTTATAAATTCAACAGGTGCATTATTCAAAACCTTCATAAATTTACACTAATTTTAAAAAATTATGGTGGGTACGTACGTAATTGCCATTCCCTAGCTCAACTTACATCCGCTACCAGGTGCTTTGTGTGCGCGCGTTAATACAAATGATTAGGGAGACTGACACCACATATTAAGATCAATATATGTCATATTCAATGTTAAAACACATTATTTTGATAATAACAATCCATATTCGATGACAAATTAACCTTCTTCTATTTTAGGAGACTTGATGCAACGGATATTTTTTTTTATTAGTCAATCCTTTTTTTGTTTTTCCGTGTTAAGCTTTGTTCTTTTTACAAACGTTGCGTCCAGCGTCAGTGACAAGAATAAGAATATAAAGCTCAAAAGCTTTAAAATAGACACATGGCAGGTTAAATATTTCCCAAAAATTCAGAAACAAAGATGCAGCGATGGAAAATGGAATTGTTGATGTCGCACGACGTCGTTTTAAGCTATTGCTTTTCTGTTTTCGTTTTTATTTCTTTTGATTTTTTACTGATTTTAGGATTATATATTTTCTAATCTTGTGTTATTTTGGTTTTCTATCCTTTTTTTTTTTTTAAATGATATACTGTAATGCTTAAAAAAAAACTGAAAAGTAAATAAATTACTATAAGTGGGAATGATTTTTCTATATGAAGTACCAGGAATGGGCAAAGTATATGTGATGTATGTTTTCATCTGTTATCAATTATTGATTCAAAATAAATAAATAATTGTAAGTTTCCAAAGAAAAATAAATCTTAAAATTTAAGATTCATTAAAATCAAACAATCACAAATATTAAAATTTGAAAAAATCAAGATATATGTTCCGTACATATGAATATATGTGTATTTATATAAAGATTAATAGACCCATATAAAATATATATTTAAAATAGTTCACTTTGTGCTTCTTCTCTATCAGCCTTTTGTTAACACTCCCTTAGTGTTTGGTAAAGACTATATTATGATAATGCTCTTGGCATAACAATGTATATACTTTCCATAATGTCTCCTTGTCAAACAAAAACAAAAAGGTGAAGCAAAATTTGTTTGAGTGAGAATTCTATATCCGTAGAGCGAAAGTGACAAGAGGTTACAGAAGTGCTTACGTTTGGAAAGAATCATGCACCTGTCGATTAGTCGATCAGTCCCACAACGGACTATATATATATAGTATAGGTCTGTGTGGTGGAGCGTTAAGCCCTTATACGAACATGCATGCAAGCGGACAATGGGCATATATATATATATGCTAATATGCATATATATTGTCTATGTGCGTGAGTGTGTTTGATGGTGTGAAGTGCGGAAGAACCAAAAATCAAAAGAGTTAAAAGGAAGTGAGTGTCACATGCAATGCAAATCTTTAATGAGGTGGTGGCCAATTAGGCCCATTCCCCTAAACCTCGCATTATCTCGCAACACCTCCTCCTGTCTCCTATATGTATATATGTATATATAAGTCAATAATATGCACTTATGCATATGAAATAGAGCATGTATTTTTGTTAATATATCGACAAAATATTTACTAACATGCGATCTCTTTTTTTTTTGTTGGTAATGATTTTTATACTTAGTTCTACTCTATTACTCGATCGGTAGAAATTCTGGCCTTTTAGAAGGCATGTATCAAGTTGATTATGATTGGTCGAAGATCGGGTCATATTTTCCCCAGAATATCCATTTTTTTAACAAAGAAAGAATTAAATAAATAATATTATTAAAAGATCCAGAGACCCGACCGCCACCAAAGGCAATATAAATTTTAGTATACACATATACCTCAATATAGTAAGCAGTATAACTGTATAAGTACTAAGTAGAACAAAGATCTAGCAAAATTAATTTATGGAATAAGTGAAAGTAGAGAGAAAATACTGCTAAAAAAGTGTTTAAATGCATTATATCATAGGTTATCCCGACGGGTGGGGTATATCATGTGATGATTCCTCCACAACCCCAAAAAATACACACTTTGCTGAAATAAAGAAACGAATATTGCAAAATAAAACAAATAAACTACTTCTGTTCATGTGAATCATCCCTTTGTAAAGATGAAAACGAATATTAGGGCTATATAAATGTTAATTTACTGATCAAAATGGGCTTTTCTAGGGCGACATTATAATTTTATAGTGCCCTCTTAGGGTTTATTTTATTGTTATCAATCCTCCCCAACTTCCCCTCGTTCCGCGTGCAATACACGCTCCAATGACTTTCCACCATGTGCCTAGAAGCCTCTCGGATCCGCGTAAAGAGGCGGACACGCGCAAAAGGGAGCTGTCTGAACTACAACGCGCCTAGGGTTTTGCTCTTTAGGACACAACCATACTACACAGTTTGGTTTGGTTGTAATAAGAACCGCGCATTATCTTCACGTGGCAATTTCTTGTTGGTTTCGTGTTGCGTTCACCGGTCGCATCAGACAGAACACAATTTGTAAATATATTTTTCTGTAGGAAACAATTTAAAAAACCATTAATGAAATGAACTTCCTTTTTTTTTTTTTTCCTCAACACAAATTGAAGTATATTTATTTTGATAGTTGTTGTCAACATCCAGATTTAATGGAAATTTATTAATTATTTATTAAATCTAATATAAATTCGCGTTTTGACGTGTGCAATCTACAGATTACATGGCCTTACATCTTATTTTAATTTTTAAATGAATCGATTTCCAAAATTCCTTTATTTATTTATTAGTATCAAACCCTCCTCTCTCATTTCAAGGATAAAAAAGCCAAAAAGCTTCTTTTCTCTCTCTTCTCCCTCGAAGACACATACACTCTCTCTCTACCAGCAAAGCAGAAAAGCCCTCTTCTCTCTCCTCTCTTGCGTGCAGGCTTAGGGTTTCTCCAAGATTCGCACTCAAATTATATTCATTTCCAGGAGAATCGATCCTCTTACCTGCCGTAATCTTCTTCTCCACGAGCTTCTCTATGTGCTGATACAGTTTTCTTCCCTCGCCGTGGAGGATCGAGCTGGATTTCATACGAGGGTCTGATTTCTTCTTCTCGGATTGTCCAGGTGCGTGTTTCCGACCTCAATCTCTAATTTTGTTTGCCGTTTGAGGTTAACTAATGGCTAATCTTGTCGGAAACGGGTTTCCGTTTGACTTGTGGCTTGACTTTGAATCTTGAGGGCATTTCGCTAAGCTTCACTGTTCATTGTTCGTCTCTCTAGTTGTGCTCACCGCCGCGTAAAGATCTATCCCGTATTAATGATGGGTTGTCTTTGTTTAGCGAATGCGATTAATTGTCCTATTATTTGCTTAATTTTGTTTCTAATTTTCGATTACTAACCCTAAATGACTTAAAACATTAAAAACAATAATTAATATTTCTCGCGGGGGTTTTTTTGTGGTGTGGGAGATTTGGGAAGAAGATGATATTGAAATCGGTCGATAGATATTTGCTGGTGACACTCAAGAAAGGTCGCAGCTTTTTGGAGGTCCCCGTGTCTCTGAAAAAAACCCTAATTTTAGGTCGGAGTTATATCTATATGTTTATCTGGAATTGATCAATCGTGCGTGGATGTGACCAACAAAATTAAATTTGGTGAAGAATGGACATGGAATCCGGCTATGGTGAAGCTTTTTGTTCTTGATTTTATGTAGAGAGACCTAGGGTTCCTTGTTTCCTTTGGGACTCAAATATTGACAAAGGGATCATCTTATCTTATGTGTTTATTCATGGAAATGTTATGCTTTCATCACGTTCTAATCACGTTCTAAAGTAAACTCTTTTTTTTGTTGGTTTAGTACAATGGTACTACTGAAAGAGAGAAGCCAGGCGGTGTAAATCTTCTTCTAGGCAAATCATAATGGGATCCTCCATCAAGATAAATTCAATATCCATAGATCTAGCCGACGCAGCCGATGAAATTGATGCGGGGAAATGCCAACATTTCTCCATACGGTAAGCAAATGATCATGTCACTAGTATTTGATCTTATATTAATTCAGTGAACTGAGTTCATACATTTCTCAATATATAATGCAGTGGATTTGTAGCTGAGATCCGCGAGAGAGATCACAGAAAATGCTGGCCGTTTCCAGAAGATACTACTGAGTTAGGGAACCACCAAAGCTATTCTCTTCCATCTTTAACAGTTGTAAAGTCCAGATGGTGGCGTTGTGCGAGCTGCATCAGAGACATCAACGCCAAAGAGATCAATAATAATGACAGTGGTAAACTAAACGCACATGAATTGCTAATATTGTACTTTCTTGTTCTTTCTCAAAACTTAAACTTGGGGGCTTTTCTTTTTCAGATTGTCGATTGCAATCATGCGCGAGGGAGAAGAAGCTCGATGCTGGTTCTCCAGCCATCCCAAGCAAAAGAAAACCGAACTCGCTGATTGTCACCGACAAGAAACAGAAGAAGAGTGATGTTCCGACAGGTAATGCTGCAAATCTGAGTTTAAAGTTGCGATTTTGTTGTTCCCATCTCTGAGAGCAGATGTATAACTTCTGTAAGCTATGTAGGTACATTGCTCAAGAAAGTTCGCCGCAGAGCTAAGGATGCTTCGACCTTTAAGAGCAAGAGTAGTAAACTCGCCAGTCCAGAGCAGGTCAGCAAGAGATCCAGAGAAAAGGCAAACATTTCGAGGGACTTTATTAGAGAGAGCCAAGAGGCTCTTATGGAAGCAGTGACAGCTTTTGGCTCACTTGAGATTGCTGGTGTGGTTGATGATACGCCTGATAAGGCAATCAAGAAGAATGATAGGTACGGTCACGTATTGGAGGAACGGGATGATGAGTGTGATAATGTGTCACCAGAAAGCAGAGATCTTCTTGGGTTGCACCGTAGGAAAACTCGGAAGGTTCGCCTACTCAGCGAGTTGTTGAGTAATAGAAACAACGAAGCTCTGTCGAAAAGGGAATCGGTCAGAGGTAGAAAAAGAAAGTCTTGTGGAGACCAAGAGCGCAGACCTGCTGAGATGACCAATTACGCCAGCCGGATACTAAGCACAATTGGCAAAACTTCTGAAAACGCTTCCAAGAGTTGTGACTCTGAAGATAATAATGATGTCTCTGGCTCAGAGTCGAGACCAAGTGTCGAGAACCAGTCCACTGACAGCGGATTTGACAAAGAGCCCATCAAGGGAAAACAGAGAAACAAAAGGTTTCAGGTTGTCGAAGAAGCTCGAGAAACTTCACAAAAAGATCCATATGACTATGCCAGTCCTGTTCCTGGCAAAGAGTTGGTTCCTTGTACTCTGCATACCCAGAGAACAGAGAAAGAGCTCAGTTTAGCCAAAAAGAGAAAGAGGAAAGCTACGGTAGATAACAATAAGAGTACCATTATTAGTTTTAGTAACAACATGGATGATGGAAACCTGGTTAAACTGAGAAAGCCAGATAATCTTCCGCAAGCCTGTCCAAGAGATACAATGCCTCAATCTACTCGAGATTTTCTGAATTCGAAATGGCTTGACAGCTCATTTGACCAACTCTCGGCGCCAGATGCGCATTTCAATAAGTATGCTCCTCAGGTTGATGATACGCAAGTCTTTCCATTGCCTTTGCAAGAGAAGACGCATTACAAGGAAGGCGATCGTGCGATGCTGAAAGGTGTAGGGACAAACCATTTTCAGAATTTCGGGTCCTCCTTTAAGTCCACCAACGCGGATGGGTGCTTGAGAACCGGAGTAAATGTTAACTTTGGCAGCAACAGAGATGCCATTAGATCACCTTCGCTGAATGATAAGCTGAGACACACCTCTTCTACAGAAGCTGCGGATAGCTCTCGTGCTCTGCAAAAGGTACAACGTTATCATAAATATTGATGGAATTGATTTCCCATTGTGGAATCCTTTTGAGATATGCAACAAAAGCATGTCATGTGCGTATCTATTTTCTTGTTTTGTTCCTATTTGATGACTGTTCCAAAGTGATGAACAAGTGGGGCTAAAAAATATGATTTGCTTTTACATGGCAGGATATTTCCACGGCACACGGCAAGGGCAAAGAAGTTGTGGTCCAGGAACTTCCCGGAGCAACCAGAAGCCAAAGCAAGACATCTGAGCATATAGATGATATTCCCATGGAAATAGTCGAGCTTATGGCTAAAAACCAATACGAAAGGTGTCTCCCTGACAGAGAAGAGGACAAGCAGCCATCGCAAGCAACGACTAGCGTATCCAAGAACGCTCTGTTGATTGATCTCAATGAAACCTATGATAACAGCATGGACAACACAATCAGGCAACCAAAACCTCTTGGTCTGAATGCCGCCACTAAGGAAGGACATTTTGTGACCGGAAGGCAGAGCTCTTTGGAATTTTTCCCGACGAATCAGTTTGGTCAGCCTTATAATGTGCCTTCCGGGTTTGGGATATCTCCTCTCACCCGAGATAACCAATCGAGCTCCATCCAGTTTTCTGGTGTAGTAGGGCCTAGTCGGCAGAGCGGTCACAGTTGCCAGTGGCTAGGTAACGTCCCAACAACTGTGGCTAATCTGCAGATCTCATCTGCATCCTCTTTCAGGGTACTACGTGCGTGTAACACGTGCCAAAGTGCTCAACAGCAGCAGTATAGAGAAGCTTCTCATACTATTTGGCCATCTTCCGTGACATCATCACATGCTCAGAAACCAGTCTCTCTCAGTATGACGCAGAAGTTTATGGATCAGTCAACAAAGCTGGATACTCCAATTACGCAGAACCTGAATTTTGCTGGTAACATGAAGCAAAAAAGTATGTTTGAAGGGGTCAGCAGCAAATCATCGGACACTTATTCTAACGAGAGCAGTATACCAGCTATGCACCTACTGAGCCTCATGGACCCGCGGCTGAGGTCGAACATTCCCAATGACCAGAGCCGAACCGAATTTGTGAAAAGACCTTTTTCACCGGTTCACCCTTCCAAGGAATTTATAGGACCTCAAGCAGGGGACTGTAATAAGACAGCCTACTCCACAAAGCAGTGGCCTTTCGATCTTTACAGCAGAAGAGCGACTTCCGAGACTCGCCCTGAAAATTTCGCCATCATTCCACCGGTTGGCACATCTTCAATATCATTTCAAAGTGAAAAGAGTCGTGCAGAAAACGTTGACTTCACAGTCCAAGCTTCATGGAACCATCATCATCAGGAGAAAAAATCCAAGAGTAACGACAGAGACTTTGCCCCGGTTTACAACAACAGTCATCATCAGAAGCCCATCTTTACAAGCGGCAGCAACAGCGACCCAGGGAAATTCCAGCTCCTTGGAGCATCAGATTCGATGATGCTACCACTAAAGTTTCACATGACAGATAATGCCAAGAAACATAAGACGAAAAAAGCTCAGAGCAACAACGCCGTCTCTGCTTGTCTTCCGAAGAGCATTTCTGGACCTTATGTGTGCAGCGTCAATAGAAACCCAGCTGATTTCACAATCCCTGACGCACCTGGGAACGTTTATATGATTAAGGGTGAAGATTTTAAGGTCAGAAAACACCCGGGATTCAGGAAGAAACCAAGCTTGTGTAAGCAGGATGCATTAAAGCAAAACAAGAACTCTGTAGCTCCTAACACAGAGAATGCCTGAAATATACTATCGGGAAGTTTTTTGTCAGGTAATTTCTACAACCACTTAACTTTCTTCTACAATCACTACCTCTCTTATCAACATTCAGTACTCAAAACAGATACTCTCTGCACCTTACGTACTCTCTATTCAAATTCAGAACATAACTGGTTTTTTTTTTTATTGGGTTCCAAATTCAGTGTGAAGCAGGTAAAGACTACCCATATAAGAACAAATTACCACTAACAGAGCCGAAGAGAGCAGGAGGAGGGATGAGCATTGTAGATAGAGAGGGGTATAAACACAGACCCACCACCCCCTCTTTGCCTCTTTCTTGTCAGAGAAAATCAAGAATGAAGTCACAGACAAAGAACAGGATTCTCCTCTTGTTCTTGTCTTTATTTCTACATGTTCTGTATATTGGTTCTAGACTTTTTTTTTTTTGTATGCTTGGTGTCCACATCACGCGAGAGGGCGTAGTATGCTATGAACAGAACAAAAAGGAAAACCTGTATTATTAAGGTATAACTTGTATTTTCTGTGAGATGGCTTGGCAATGAAATGGTGTTGAGGGGATGATCGTTTAATAATAATGTGGATGCTCTCATACTGTTTGTTGGCCGACGATAAGTTTCACCTCTAGTGTTTTAAATTGTGATTTTTCCCACTCTAATCGTCCAATTAACATGCTTTCAATTGCATATGAGAGCGAGAGCTAACTTGGATACAAAAAAAAAAAAAAACAATCTGATGGTTTGGATCTCACGATGTTAGTAAAAGATAAATATATTTATCTTCCGTAACATATGATTTGGTTATAAAATTCTGCTTATTTGGTTGTGATATGCTTTATTTCTAGCATCGGGTCATTTACGTCTATTTCTCTACAAGCAAAAATAATGCTGTCGACGTACACATGACGAAGCATTAGAAAATGAGCGTTCGCATTTACTTTTTATTTTTTGTGCTTAATGCACTAGACAGTCGAGCTTAATGGCCCACTTATTCTATTACTCGTCCAGTCAAATATTTTGTCAAAAAGACTAGAATTTTGGCTTTTTTGACTTTTGAATTGTTTTTATCATGTTAAAAGGGTCATTAGAAACCGTTGTTATTGAATTACTTTATTTTTTTTTTGTAAAAATTGTTATTATATTACTTGTGAAATGTTATAAATATAATGAACGTTGTTTTTTTAACGTTTATATATAACATGCATAAGAATTAAAGAGAGAGATAATGAATGAAGAGAAGTAATTTTGTGAGGGAGTTCATGATCAAGAGAAGTAATCACCATATTTTTATTCTCTACATATCGCAGTTTTGATTTTTATTTCGCTGCGTGTTCTTTTTTGGTATTAACGATACTTTTTTTTTTCCGACCGCTTGTTGTCACGAAGAAAGCCTCGGTACGATCAATGTATTTGATTTTTCACAGATGATTCATCACGAAAATATCATAATAATATTGGAAATGTCAAATTGGACTAAATTTGGAAGACGAATATTTCTGATATTAATCAGTGCAAAAGTATGTTTCTGATATTCGGAAAAAAAAAAATGTTGGTACTGTGCCATCCATATCATCCAACCGTTGCAATGTCATTTCGAATTGAAATATTCTTATAAAATATAATCATTTTTAGTTTGTTGCCAACCTTGCAATAATAGATATGTAAAACAAAGATGCATGAATTGTTTCTTGGTATTAAACAAAATTTATTTTCAAACAGTCATTGACCATTTCTACTCCTCGTTATAGTATTTCTTAAAGTTATCCCCTCTGTGGAGATAAAGTGGACCGTTAAATTTTTTAAATCGATGACTTATGTCGATTCTTCGTTTTTGTTTTTTGTTTTTTTTAAGTTGGACTTTATGACATAAATATATATTGAAAACCATAGCGTTTTCAATTTTATGACCTATAAGCTTTACTCAATCTTGTGACCTATAAGATTTACCTAAGGTTAAGCTGATTTCATTTGGCGTACATATGATATTTTCATAATATAGTTATGGTAGAAGATGTGCAGATGATTGTATACCATAAATGTTTGGATAACTGTTCGTGTATTAGTTTATTATTGTAGGTGCCAGATTTTAGATGTATAACTATGTGAATATTTGAAATAAATTCAACAGACTAGAGTGGAAGTATCCTTATTTCAGTAATAGACTAAGAAATTATAAGTTTCCGAAACATTATATAGATACGACGGCAAAGCTCTCAAGACTACTCAAAATATAGCAGATTTCGAATTTGAGTCATATGAGGAGACTCTAATAATACACATTTTAAGTTTAATATTAATATTGATGATTGAACGAATAATATAATATTTTACAAGAAATCATATCAAATGGAGATATGCAGAAAAAAGATGTTTGGAATGCCTGATATGATCATCATATTATTATGTTCTCTAGAACATCTATATAATCATAATAAAAAACCTAAAAGCTACAATACAAATAAACGGCTTTGAAGGTTGTTGCATTATTCTAAGGTAGTTATTCTTCTAATCAATTATTATTACTTGGATGTTGATTACAAAATTTCCCAACAATCAAAATGTCAGCTTTTTATAACTTCTTTGGTAAAGCTAAAAAATTAAATAATGTATTGTCGGGACAAAACATATAAAATTAAGGTTTTGCACATAGGATATACTTTCCTTACTATATATATCGGACTCCACTATCCAATATCTTTCACAAAGACAATTATTGAGAGCATCCTTGAAATAGCAAGCAAGGAAAAGGTTAAGTTTTTAAATTAAAAGTTTTTCCAAAAAGTTCATTCTGTTTTTCAAAGGTTATGTTTAATTTTACTCTGAGATATTCGAACTTACTCAATTGCATTTTAGTTCTCACTGTTTGCATGGTTTGTTTTTTGGCTTAATGTTTGCAATTTTGCATGAACAGATAATAATACCACAAAAATAACTATAGTTACAAATATACTATTACTTTGCAAAAGTCTAAAACAAAAACCCCCAAGTTTAGGTCTATCAACAAATGCTTTTTGGTTCAATATTAATTAATATGCGGATTTGAATTCGGGTGGTAAAACAACAATATTATGTCCACAAACCATTAAGCTATATATCATAGTAATTTATTAAAAAGTTTTAGTTCTAAATATACCACAACTTTGTTAAAATTCCAAAAACATTACAAGATTTAGGTTCATGGAGCCGTGATCATATTGCATTCATCAATTATACGTTGATCTTAATTAATTATAGAGAAGTCATTTCAATAGATTCTTCTTTCAACCTGTCTACTCAGAAAATTAATTAATGGATAGTGACGGATTCTAATTACAGTTAATCATTAAAGTTTATAGCCTTTTTTCGATAACAAAAACAAAAGAGACGTAAGATTGTGACCAAAAACAATTTGGGATCCATTTTGAACCATTCAATATAACAGTTTTTTTTCTTCACATATATTCTAATCAAACTAGCTACTTGTATTACAATATTACGTACACTTAGTGCTCGGAAGACAGAAGAAGAGATTCTTTTGATTTGGGTCGCAAAAGGAAATGCAATGAGTAAAAGTCACATTGTTTGATTAATACAATAAGACTCGAAGGCAAAATTATTCAAGTGTTGTGTATAATATATATCACCAAATATAAAAAAAAAATCCAATAAGTACTGATAGTGGAAAAAAAAAAAAGGGAAACAACCACAATTGGTCAGGATTAATTTATGCTTAATTGCTTATAATCGGAAGAAAGTTTTCAATGGAGAAAAGGAATATTGAATAATATTTTCAAATCAACAAACCTATATTCAAGATAGAAAGGTGCGTGGTTTCCATTGGCTACTAGTCCGATACTATTTAATTTTCAAAATTTTCCACACTGATTTAGAAGAAAAAAAAGTTGAGAATTTTGTACAAGTATTCATATATGGAGCTCTCTCTCTCTCTCACACACACACACAGATTAAGAAAAGAGGAATCAAAGACAAATAACCCTAAACTCACCCCACAAAATAAAGGGTTCACTAAAAGATAATTAAACACAGCAATACTTACTAGTAACCATATATGCATATATGGAGTATTTTTTATATGATTAGTTTATTACTTAATAATTATACAGTCCTTGAAGATCCCAATCCTGTGATAATGACCCAGGAATCATCTCATAATCACATTCTGACAACTGAGGTGGATAAACCCAAAAGTCTGCCGAGTCGGAGAATATGAACTCGTTACCGAGCTGAGTCGAACCGTCATAACTCGATCCTAAACTCGGTAGCTCTACGATCTCCCCTAGCTCCTCCGAGCCGGTCCCAGAGGAAGACACTAGAGACTCCAGCGAAGAAGAAGACACTGAGGACGAAAACGTAAAAGAAGAAGACGAAAGAGATGACTGTGAGGTCGTCGTGATGATCTCCATGTGTGCGGCTTTGAGAGCTGCGGCTTGGATGTCACGAGGGCTGAGCGAGCTTGGCCGTGGGAAAGAGCCGGCGAGGTCAGGGAAGTTGAGTATCGCGGAGGTTCCTTTGATGCTCAGAGCAGCTACGTCGTGTGCACGCGCCGCCATCTCCGGCGAAGGAAACGTTCCGAGCCATATACGAGATTTCTTCCTCGGCTCTCTTATCTCCGACACCCATTTCCCCCAGTTCCTCTTTCGGACACCCCGGTAAACCGAATGCTTACCGGAATCTCTAACCGGTATCGTCTTATCTTTCTTGCTCTCTTGACTCACCGAGTTAGTTGCCGAGTTCTTGGACGTACACTCTAAAGCTATCATTGGTGACCTTACTTTTAAGAAGAGCCTTTATACCAAAAACACCAATGGCATATTAACCATTGTATTTTTAGTTTTTTTTTTTTTGGATTTGGAGGTTTTGGGTAGTAAAAAGGAATGAAGTTTAAGAAACAAGTTTGAGAATTTGATAAAAACGTATTATTTTGGAATGAAAATGAGAGACAGAGTTTAATGGGCATCTGTCTACATTTCTCAATCACTCCCTCATTTATATGCAACAATTGTTTTGGGGGAAGGAGGTGGGGTGTGGTAGGGGTAAAGGGAGATATGGAACAAATATATTGCACTAAGTCTAGTGAGTAAAAGTAAAAAGGACCCACGGGCTAATTTTGATTTTGATGCTCTTAAAAGACCCGTACATATATTTATTAATCATGATAACAGCATAAAACCATATTTGCCTTTAACCAAAATAATTTTTACTTGACACAAGAAAAAAAGTCCATATTTTTGCTTGTTTCTTCCGATTTTTCTTTTTTGTTTGTTTACTACTGAGAGAGTGAGAGAAGTGTTTTATTGGGTGGGGGGAATTTTATGTTTACTACTGTATTGAACAAAATAAAGTTGTGTGATCTAAAGATAATGAGAAAGTTATGATGAATACCATCTTTCTTTTCGATATTTTCATGCTACTATTTTTATTATTATTTATATATAATCAAGTTTTGAAGCTTTGAATATTACTTTCAAGTAGTTATCTAATAAACTAGATTAGGATCCGCGTTTACGCGGATTTGTAATAACAAAATTTTAAATTCGTTAAAATGATTTTTTTAAAAATAGAAAACAAAATCGGATCACTAATTTAAAAAATCTATATTAAAAACACAAAATCAAAATATAAGAGTTGTTTATTTATTTTAATTCTCATATGTTTTCAATTAAAATATTCAAAACACAGAATCATTTGCGAATCCTAAACAACATTAACCCTGCTTCTTTTGTAGTTCACATACTTTATCAACTATTTTTTCTGTTCTGTTCATTTAAAACTTGGGGTATGCAATTCGAGTCATTCGAGTATGTTAACGATCTCCCCATTAACTCTCTCCAAGCAAACAAAGTCTTTTTTCTCTTCATAGTCATCTCTCGTATATGATCTCTCTACTCTCCATATCATAGTTAATCTTATTAGAAATATATCATAATTAATCTTATTTGCTTTTTTGTTTCTTTTCTTAAATTCTAATATATCATTTTCATAGTAACTATAAATTCTAATATTTTATAGGGACACGTGTCAGAGTATTGAAATATATCATAGTTAATCTTACTTACTTTATATTTTATTTTCCTTTTCTTAAATTCTAATAGATTTTTTGATAGTTAATATAAATTCTAATATTTTATGAGAACATGTGTCAGAATCTTAATCTAATGAAGCGTCATGTGTCGCAATCAAGTTAATTAACAATCTTATTTACTTTATTTTTATATTTTTCTTTTCTTAAATTGAAATAGATACTTTTTATTTTCCTTTTCTTAATTTGGAATAGATACTTTTGTATTAATTTCCTTTTTAAGATATATACTTATATCATAGTTAATCTTATTTACTTCTTTTTCCCCTTTTCTTAAATTCTAATAGATCCTTTTCATAGTTAATATAAATTCTAATATTTTATCGGAACATGTGTCAGAACCTGAATCGAATGAAGCGCCACGTGTCGCGATCAAGTTAATTAGCAATCTTATTTACTTTATTTTTTATTTTTCTTTTCTTAAATTGAAATATATACTTTTTATTTTCTTTTTCTTAAATTGAAATATATATTTTTGTTTTAATTTCCTTTATTTAGATATATACTTATGACACGTGTCAAAAATTCAATCGATTAACTTGCCATATGTCGCGATCATGTGAATTAGCAACTTTGACGCATCCTACTTTATATAATAAGACTATAATAAGATCCGCATATACGCGGATTTTTACTAAATTATTCTAAATTCGTAAAACTAAATTGAAAACAAAATCGGATAATCTATAAGGAAAAAACGAAATTTAATTTTATTAATATTTCCAAATATATATGTTTTAATATTTTATAGAAATTATGTTTATTTTTAATGCCTTTATCTATATATAGATATAATTTTTATTCTAAAATTTTAACGAATTATTTATCTTACTTTTATCATAATTAAAATCTATATTAGAATCCGCGTATATGCAGGTTTATAATAATAAAATTTAAAACCCGTTATTTTTTTTCTTTTAAATATTAAACAAATCAGATCATTACTGAAAAATATATGTTAAACACATAATCTAAATTAATAGTTATTTATTTATTTTAATTCTCATTGTTTTTAATTAAAATATTCAAAACACAAAATCTGTTGCGGGTCCTAAGCAACATTAACCATACTTCTCATATAGTTCACACATTTTATCAACTATTTTTTTCTGTTCTGCTGCATTAAAAATTTGGGTATGCAATTCGAATCCTTAGAGTACGTTAATGATTTCTCATTAATCTTTTTAAGCAAATAAATCTCTCTTTCTCTTCACATTCATCTCCCGTATATGATTTCTCTGCTCTCTAGAGAAGTTATGCTTCTCAAGACTCGCATCAAAATGATATTTTTCTAATACCATATCATTAGCATTTACAATTTTTTTTAATTGAAATATATTATAGTTAAGCTAATTTACTTTTTTGGTTTTATTTTCCTTTAAATTGAAATAGATCCTTTTGTATTTTTTTTTAAAATTGAAATATATTCTAGTTAATTTAATTTTACTTTTTAATCTAAATCAATAAATTTGACATTTTTTTTTTGGAAATTCTTTTTTTCTTAAAAATAATATTTTATCGAGACATGCGTCAAAATGTAAATCGATAAACTTGACACGTGTCAAAATTTTATTTGATTAAATTGCCACATGTCACGATCATACTAATACTAACTTTTACGTTTTTTATGGTAAAATTGAAATATCTTATTTACTTTTGTTTTTCTTTTCTTTTTTTTAATTGAAATATGTTTTTTATTTTATTTTATTTATTTCTCTTTTAAAAATAGTAGTATTTAACTTTTTCTTTTAGGTTAGTATATTTTTTATTTAAATATATTTTAACATGTCAAAATCTAAATCGATAAACTTGACACATGTCAAAATCTTTCCTTTGATTTCTCTTTTAAAAATAGATATATTTTTCTTTTTCTTTTCCTTTTTCTTTTACGATTAGCATCCTACTTTATATAATAAGATAATAATGTCAAAATATTTCTTTTGATTTCTCTTTTAAAAATAGATATATTTTTCTTTTTCTTTTCCTTTTTCTTTTACGATTAGCATCCTACTTTATATAATAAGATAATAATGTCAAAATATTTCTTTTGATTTCTCTTTTAAAAATAGATATATTTTTCTTTTTCTTTTCCTTTTTCTTTTACGATTAGCATCCTACTTTATATAATAAGATAATAATAATAATAAAATTTTAATTTTAATTAAAACACATGTCGAAATCTTATCAATTAACTTGACACGTGTCGCGATCATGTGAATTAGCAATTTTGACGCATCCTACTTTATATAATAAGATAGTAAAATAGCATAACAATCAAATGATCGCAGAAATACCTTACATTATTTAATAGAGTATCTACAAAATTACAACTAAATATATATATATATATATATATTAATAAAATTTCATATATTTCGTGTATAGTATATAATAAAATTAATTTTCAGAAATGTAAAAATTTAATAAATATTATAAATAATAAAATATAGCATAATTACGTTATAAGAATATGAACCACCTATAAGATTTTATCATTAAACAAAAATTGAAAACCTATTTCATTAATCTATTAAAATCATATTTTCAGCATTTTATAATTATTCATTCGGTTTATAAATCATGTTTAGTTAAAGTAGTTATGTTGTTTCATCAGTACTATTAGAGGTGTTTAATCCGGATTTTGGTTCGATTTTGGATCAATTTATACAGTTTTTTATTTTTTATTTATATATACTTATAACCAAGATAAAACCAAATTTATTATGGATGGTTTAGTTTGGATTCGGTTCGGATAGGATTTTTAGTTAAATATATTATTAATTTTTTAAAAAAAAATTAGTTTAATCGGGTTTTTCTTTTCGGTTCAGTTCAATTTTAATTTTTCGGTTATAAAAAAATATAAACTGTATTAAAATATGATTTAATTTTTGAATCGGTTATTTCGGTTTGATTCTAATCGGATCGTTCGGTTAATCTGGATTAAACACCCCTAAGTACTATTATGATATTTTATTACTCAGCCATAGTGTGTTTTTCAATTATTTTAAAAGATTGTGATTTTGAAGCTAAAGAAAAATTGAGAAAAATATATATAAAGAAAATAAAGGCAGAACTAATCCAATTACGTAAAAGAGTAGGATCTAATATGCAATTAATGATCTCTTCCTGACTCCTGAAAGCAAACTATTGTTCTCTTTAGAATAAATATTAATATATATAAATAAACAAAAGTTCCCTTTATATTAGCCAAAAAAAAAAAAGTTCCCTTTATAATTCAAGACAACATCGATATGACGAGATATATTTATTTTTTGTAGTGCCGACTGAATAAATCTTTTATTAATACATGATTGTGACTTTTTTATTAGTTTTTTTATGAATTTTTTTCTCCGTGTTGAAAATGGTGTGTCAACTGTTTTTAATTATTTTAAGTTTCAACTCAAATTTACTGTTCAATTATCCCTTATCGTGATCTCAATGCATCATCATGTTTGTCACTACAGAAACACTATGTACATAAATTAAATACTTGTTTTTGTTATATTCAAGCAAGCAGATATTTTAATATATGTATATGCATATGAGGTTCCTATAAGATACAATAAAGAGGATTCAGATGAACTTTAAGTTGAAAACTAAGATTCGAGATTGTTAAGCTTCAAAGTCTTAAAGATTTTCCGCAAGCATGTTTTCATCCAAGAGATCCTTGCATCTTTTATTCCGTTTGGCCAACCTATGACCTATCTAAAGAGAGAAATTATATACTCCCTCCGTTTCACAAAGAGTGTCGTTTTGAGGTTAAATTCTTGTTTTACAAAAAGTGTCGTTTTATATTTTCAATGCAGAATTTTTTAGCAAAATCCAGTTTTAACCCTATTGTTTTAGTGTATTAATTAGAGAGAGAATTGTATTTAGTGTATTAATAAGAGGTAAAATAGAGTTTTTAATAGTTTTCTTAATATGTATGAAAAACTCTCAAATGACACTCTTTGTGAAACAGAGGGAGTATGTCTTGAACAAGTATTTAAGAAAAAAATGATCTAACACCAAAAACAGTTTATATAATCGTAGTCAATTGGTTGACTATCTCTAAATTTTTTTAAATGATTTTTGAAGGTTCGATTCTGCTGTGTAGCATTAGCATCCATGTAAAACTAATTTAAACATATTGAATTATAGAAAATCCACACACCAAATTTTTGTTATATTTATTAATAAACCGGAGGGTTAGAACCCAAAATCAAATTGTTCAAAATAAACCTTTTTCACACATGTGAAATCAAACCTCTAAACTTTGTTCGTGGGTCGTGGCAGCCTAGCAGGGGTTGGCTTTGAGAATGATTCCAAATGACAACTTATTCGCTTTCTCCATAATTCTTTGTTTAAAATATCTCTATATATTTTATTCTGTATAACTTTTATATGTTTTGGAACTTGTCTAAGATAAACATCCAAATTAAATAAAAATTCTAGTTAAATAATTTAAAACGGCAGTTACAAATTTGAATATAAACATGTATACTATAATTCAAGTAGCAGCAACGAACGACGTTCTGCGTTCCTTAACAGCGTGTTCAATATGCATACAGCATACATGCATTTTAAAATTGCTATTAACACTTCTATTATAAACTAAAGATAATTCATATATATGGTTGTGGCAACTGGCAATCAAAGTTCTAAAAGTTGTTACTCATTTGGTGGATGGCCAACTAGTGATTAAACCGACATGTTAATATTTTCTAGTAATTTGATGGTTCTATATGATCCTAAATCACAATGCTTTGGTTTTGCAGCGGTAATATTTGTCAAACACTAAAGTTGGTCAACGCATCTAATAAATTCAACAAACTGGGGACATAATTAATAATGTTCAGATTCTTTCAGACCAAAAAAAGGTTAATGTTCAGATTCTAAGAATTTATTTGTGTTCTCCACGTACCTTAGTACCTTACTAAGTAGAACTACATCCAAAATATGAGCTATTAAAGGATGCGATCTATGGTATATAAAGACAGTTTCAAACATCTTATTTTGTAGCTAGCTATTCTTATGTTCTAATTAGCTACCAGACAAATCCATAATATCCTAGATCTCTCTGTAACTAGCTAGAGATTCATGTGGATCATCAACATGTTAAAATTTAAACTCTGCTGTTCCTAAAAAAAGTTCGTAATAATTCATCAATTTATTTCACCTCCTAATTGGTTACCATCGTCTTAAGATAATACACGTATCTTGATGCTATGAAACACCCAAGAGATCATGTCCAAAACAATGATTTTCAAAGAAAATAAAGTAAGTTCAAACCATCAAACAAAGCAAAAGAAAAGAAAATTCTCTTTAACCATAATGAAGTAGATATATTCAATAGTTCACAAGTCATGTCACATGCTCTTGGTACTCAAGCGAATGAACTACTAACAAAATTTCATATCGAATCATTCCAAATCCTAACTATCATCACTCATTAGTGGTTAAGGAAATAAATTAACAAAGCTTTGTGGTGGATGAATTTTCAGTTTTTGGATAAGACAAATCACATATCGACAAGTGGATGCCTCATCACCACCTCTCTGGGGGCTCTTAAATAGAGAGTATGTGATTGGTTTTGAGACTTGAGAGCCAAGCTTTTCGTGTGAAATCCCATTTGAAAACACGAATTCGTATGAAAATTTAGAGAACAAAGTTATTGAGACAATTCTTATTTTTTTTTGTCAAAATTTTACTAGTAACTGCGAAAGTAATGTTTACAATACAAAAGGTTGTGTAACGCAATGCTAAATGCTAATGTATTACATTTTTGTTTGTGATTTAAAATCCTTGTGTATTTGTTCCATTGTTAGAATATGTTGTGTTTTAAATAACACCTAAGATTTCATCCGTTTTTAAGATGAGGCTATTAGATTGGATTTGGTTAGAATTTTTATTTTGTTTATAGATAATAATACAGTATATAGTTCTGAAAACACACAAAATAATAATGAGAACAAAAATTACGGAAAAATATGAGAAAAGAAAAAAACAAAGGAGGGGAGAAAAAGGCATTTTTTGTGTCGACGGTAGAACATTGGGAAAAGTACCAAGTTGTATGAATTGCTACAAAAGAAGTGGTCCTCTTTAAAAAAAAAAAAAGAAGTGGTCCTCTTTAAAAAAAAAAAAAAGTGGCCCAAGAGACATCTGGAAATGTAGGACATGCTCCATAAGTTTTGCTTTTCGTAGGAGGAGAGTATAAGGAGGTAGTCAACGAAACGCGCGTATGGTTGTGACCCACTTATACAATTACACGCAAATATATGTTATATATGCATGCAACAGTACGACTCAATTATTGCAATTTGTCCAAATTATTCTACAGAAATTCACCGACCGGTGTTTTTGTTTGTCCATATGGAAGAACAAGAGACCACTAGCTCTCTAATCCAAAGAATATAATTTCATCGGTTTTTTTTTTTTTTTTAATTTCATCCGGGTTTGTAGTAGTCATTTTAATTTCCCAGGATAAAAATAGTGTGAATTGTTATCCTGAGTAATTTAATGAATTATTTTTGTAGACTTATTTATTATTTTAGAAGTTTATGCATTACTTCCTTTGTTTCAAATTTAAGTATCGTTTTGGTTAATTTTTTCGTGCGAATTTTAAAAATTTAGAGTTAGGGGAAGAGCACAAAAATAAGGGCTAGCTAATTGTCGACCATATTATTCAATGAACAGTTTCATTTATGTTTCTACGAAATTATTCAAATTTGGACCACCAATGTCTAAATCTTTGTAGTACTGGATTGCTTTTTAAAATGTTATATGGATGTCTGTGTGGATCTTTTTGATAAATGATGTCTCTATGGTTGATTGTAGACATATAAGTGATAACGACTGAGCATCATCTTTCAAAATATATAACCAATTAGCAGTAATTAAAGACATCATATATACTGATTGTAGCGTCGTCTAAAGTAATGTTTGAATTTCAGTCTGTAATGATGATTTGTAAAAGGAAAAACGTTTTTCCAATGCGCGAGTCATAGTTATTACTATCTTTTAGGATTCAACTTACACTTGTTGAAAACGAACCATCAGAATTATAGTTGGCTCAATTTATCAGTAATGATGTATAATCTAATTGAGCGGGTTAAAATCACTCTATAAATTGTTTTCAAAATCGATCACGCTAAGTTGGGAACCGCATGCCACCCGTTCAAAATTTATATTGTTTCCCATTTCATGCGGTTCCAATATATTTTCTAAAACAAGAATGTTTCAATATATTGTAATTATTGTTTCCCATTCCCACTTCATGTTCTCGAAGCTAAAACAAGAATGTTACCATGTTTATAGTGCTACTCTAGAATGAGTATATCCTCAAAAATGACAAAACTGGTGAAATCAATTTCTTGGCAAAATGTTATTACGATATCGAGTAAAATGGTATTTGCCATAACAATACAGTTAACCATGGTTTTCTTGCCATTGGCCTGTGACATATATACTTCCATGCCAGTTCAATAAATCATAAAGCATTGCAATTTTGTAATAATGAAATCAGCGGGAATTACCTTATTCAATTCTGGAACCAAAAGTGGTTAATTATTTGATGACTCGATTATTTTAAACATGGAGTTTCATATGGTACGTCAAATGTTACTGAAAGTTCATAGAGAGCAGCATACGAATTATGGAAACACAACATGACCACTGATCATCGCCAAATGAATTTTTATTTGTTAAATATCGCCAAATGAAGTTTAGTTTGCTATCTCTCTCTTTTTTTATTTTACTACATTGCGTTTGGTGGATGTGTTTGACTAGCCTATCATATTCATTTGGTTACCTTCCTAATTTAAGGTCAAGATTGCGATTGCGATTGTGAATTATGAGCCAGACAAAATGTGCTGCAGTACTGTATAGTTAAGTTTTACAGTCGGTAGTACTAAAGTCTTTATATTAGTCATAACAAAATATTGTATTATATGTGCGGTGCAGTTTTATTACCGTTGGTTATATTAGTCATAACCGTCCAGTTCGGTTTGTTCCACGCTGCGTTAGTATATTTTTTTATATATACGTTTGGTGAAAAGTTAAAAACACTGAAAAGTTGGAAATGATAAGGTTTTATACTTTTATGTAAGAGACAGACAAAACATATGAAAAAGAAACATGTCTCCAGTCACGTCAAGCATCACCGTCTCCATTTATTGCCCTTTTTCCCTGTTAATTTTTGTTCCCAAGAAGGTTTATAACTTATAAATAAAAGAATATAGGAAGATATAACTCTTAGAGACAGATATTGGTTTTCTGAACATGCCAGTCTCAGTTCTGCTCCTTGTTTCTCACATGCGTCTGCTTGAAACAAACTACTACATACTGTATCAGTAATTATTCATACCGGTTCAGCTTCATACCGGTTCAGTCTACTCAATCATAGCCGGTCAAACCCGGATTCACATGTCATTGTAAAAATATCCAAAATCTACTACTACTTATTTGATAATAATCTGATTTCCATCAAGAAAACTAGATTATCAAAAATAAATGAGGCCAGTCGGTTTTGTGATACGGTTTTGTAAACCGAGTTTCTTCAGAAAATTTATCTGTAAAAAAAAAATGTACAATGAATTTGTTGAACCAAACTTCTAAACAGAAACCTGAAAAACTCGGTTAAACCAAATCGAATGAAGAATCATGTGAAACAGATCATACTTCTCTGGCTTCACATGCCACAGAAAATGCTTCTGCACTTTCTTCACCCTCATCTGCATCTGCAGGTACCGGCGTCTCGGTATCGACATCAGAATCTTCTTCAGGTTCGGGACATCTTTCTCCGGCACGAAAAGCGCAAACGATTCCCAGTTCAAAGCCTCGAAAAAGGGCGGCACGAAGTTATCAGATATGATGACCGGAACACAGTCATAGAAAATGGCCTCCACCACTCTCGGGCTGTTCACTTCATAGCCTTTGGCGCAAATGCAGTACTTGCTCGTCTTCATGAACTGCAGGTAGTTCTTGTTTCCTTTGGTCCGCGGAAGTTTCCCGAAGATTTTCAAGTCGGGATCTTTGTTGTTGCCCCAGTACGAGAGTAGGATTGGCCTGAGATACCCGTGATCGGGCTTCCCAGCAAAGAAAGCAAGTATCGGCCTTTTGGACGCAGATTTTCCACCGAGGTTACTCAGGGGTTTCTTGGGATCTCTGACGAATGTCTCAGGCAAAGATGTGTCCTTCCCAAAGACGAAGCCTTCTTTGACATCCGAGTTGCACAACGCCCTTATACTCTTCGAGAAATGCTTCCCCGTCTCCGTTGGAGCCTGAAAAATGTTACGAAACGACAATACATTTATCAGAAAATGATCTTAAAGATTACAACTTCGTAGAGAAATGCCACAAAAGACCATACGTTTATCAGAAAATGATCTCTTTATAAAACGATCTCAAAGATTGCATCCATATATAACTTGGTAGAGAAATCAGAAATGTCACAAAAGATTCTCGTGACAAAGAGGAGAAGACGTTACCCAGTCATGGCAGGCGGCAAGGAAATGATCGGCCCCGGAAATTCGATTCCAGAAAGGGTATTTTGCGGAAATGAAGTCTACATAGTCTTTCAGATACTTAATGAGGTTGCGGTGACTGTGGGAGTCCTGTACATATAGAGTCACCTCGAGCATCCGGGAACTGAAGGGTAAATAGAAAAGATGAGCTTTCGAAGCGTCCTTTGTGACAAATCTGTTGTTGTTGGATTCGATAAGTTTCATGAACCAGCCTTCGGATGCATATATCCCTCTGAGTATTGGGTTGTGCATTATAGGTCTATCTCCTTCTTTGTAAACGTAAACCTTCAACATCTTCTCCATCAACTCATAGCTCCTAAGGAATTCAATATCAACTCAAATCAGTATCAGTATATATATGAGCTTTGATGCAGCTTCAAGAAAAAGAAAAAAACAACAACTCACCGTTTGAATATGGAAACATTGCGATAAAGAGGAGCGTAGAGGAGAGGGTCTTTGTCATCGATCGGTGCATTCTCAATCTTGTGTTTTGCTTGTAGAAGCTCCAGGTCAGTTTTAGTAACCCATTTTGGTTTCTGAAAAGCAAAAAAAAAAACAAGAAGATGAAACATTTTTGCTACTGCTACTTCTTAAGTAAGAAGAATGTATCATATCAAGATCATGGTGAACCTTTGCTCGACGATTAAGGGAAATACGGTTTTCACGCAACTTCTTGCTCATCTCGGATATTGACATCACTCCGGAATCAGGCATTCTCGCGTTCTCCTTCATGTCAGGAACAAATCTCACAGAAGGAGAAGCATCACCACCAACATCTGTTTTAGTTGGCTTCCTTTTCGGTACCTGGCTAGTGGTAGCGTTTTCCTTTACAGGAGATGGGTTTAAACCAGGTAATGCAGCCGGGTCCTTTGCACTAGCGGCGGGTGCGGTTGCGTTTTCATTTACCGGAGACGGGTTTAAACCAGGTAATGCAGCCGGGGGATCTGCACTAGCGGCAGGCGCGGTTGCGGTTGCGTTTTCCTTTACCGTAGACGGGTTTAAACCAGGTAATGGAGGCGGCAATGCAGCGGTAGTAGGCGCAACGGAGGGAGCAGTCGCATTTCCGCTGCTATCAAATATCTGATCAACCTCAACTTCTTCATCGCCTCCCTCGGAATCTGTCAAAGTGGAATTTTTTCGGAAAAAGCTCGGCGCCATAGCTGGGGCCAAGTTACCATTCGGATGCTCGCCGTCTCCTGTAAGCGAAGTCGAGTTTCTTGAGATGGGAATCTTGGTGGAAGAGAAGAGGGAGGAGATAGCGTATGGTAGCTCGATGTATTGAAAGGTGACGATGAGTGCGAATGTGAGTCCCAATAGCCATAGAAGCCGTCTGCTTTCTACCTTCCATAGCCATGGAAGCTCAGGCCTCATCTTTCAGGCCCTGAAATTACCCGTGGTCAACGCTTAAAAGTTTCAATCTTTACGATCAATCTAATGTGTTCAACGCCTGATTAATCCAATTCGATTAAAAACACATAGAAATTGTGAATTCCAGAGCTAACTTGAAGCAATTTACAGAGCAAAGACTAGGAATACAGAGCGTTGTTACTCAAAGTATCAAATCTTTAAGAAGAACAATCATAATTCAATGTGATTATGGAATGTGATATGGTCAACGTCTGAACTCATTTAGCAAATGTGATTTGAAGTAGAAAAAAACATTAAAGTTGTAAATTTCAGAGCTCAAAATGAAGCAATTCACTGAGAAAATCCAAGGCACTTCTTTTCAAAGACTTCTTTTCTTTTCTTTACTTTTCCCAGGAAAAATAATAGTATCTGTAATCATTTCTCCTGAATAATCATTATTTTGGCTTTTCATCTCTTTAGGAAACATCATTGCATGCAATATGTTAAAGCTGATACATATGATTTATCAAATAGTTTTATGCTCTGCCTCACCAAGAACAGAGAGAGAGAGAGAGAGAGAGAGAGAGAGAGAGAGAGAGAGAATCTGAAAAAGCTTACAAGTTGAGAAGTCGATATCGGAAGTCAAACGAAGATCAAAAGAGGAATTGGAATTCTGATAGATTAAAACTGATCGGCTTCTGGTCACCGCGAGATTCACCAACAACCAACAAACAATAAACCCCCAAACAAAGACGAAAGAGATGAACAAAAGTTTATCGAGAAAATTTGATTCTTGTCAGATTTTCTTCCTTACGTGTCTCGTAATTTTGCTGATTTTCTCTGCTATGCGATTTTGTCGCTGTTTACGAGAAACCCAACGGACCCTTTGGAATCAAGAACCCATTAGAAAACAAAAAGGGTAGATGGGTAATTTCAGAATTTGGTAGGAAGATTTTTGAGTTTGAGCCGCCACGCTTTTGCTTCTTCTTCTTTCACAAAAGATTCTTCTCTTTTACTTTTCTCTGAGTTAAGCTCGGGTGGCTTTTTATGCGTTATGAAACGATTCTTGAGTTAATCTACGGAGATACAGAAATCTTAAATTAAGGGAAGAAATACGTTTTTGGATTTTATATACATCTTGGTTACATCGAGAAATTGGGCTGAATCCAATTAATGTGTAGTTTGACTCGGTTTAGTTTCTTTCGATTGAACTTTATCTAAACACCAAACTCAACCCAAACCAAAATACAAAGCTTCTTTCGAATTGTTGATTAATATAAATCTGCTACAAAATACAAGTTGTAAAGTTAGAAACGGTGAAAAGCTAAACCGAAATTTCCATTGTATTCTTCCATCAACCAAACCAAACAATCCAAATATGAGAAAAATCTGATTAAGTTGAACCAAACCAAACCGAATTGGACCAAAATATTTCCAATACACACTACTCTGTTTTTCCTTTTTTTTTATATATATCATCATGGTCAGTGACGTCTGTCGTACTCATAAGTCGTAACAGTAAACGTACGAGTATTTTTATTTTTAAGGGAATATACATCTTGTATGCACAGAACTACCCTTGCAATCTTCGTACTATTATCGAGAATGACACACATGCATTGAAATCGGTGACATTTTATTAATAACCTTTGCAAGGAAAAATGAGATGCTACCAAGGTTGCTTGCATGTTGCGCCAATTAATATTTACATCCAACTATTTTTATCGACATACGAAAACTGTGTAATTGATTATTTCAGGACAAAACAAAACCAAGATAGTAAAATGATTATATATAGTAATATAGAATACAGTGCACACCGAAAAATAGTTTTTACATATTTTATTTTCAAAAAAATAATAATATTTGGGACATCCTCCTTCCTATTAATTGAAAATCCAATTTAATGAAAAAGCTGATTTGTCATCTCTAGATTCAAAATTAGTGTATTTTTTTGATGACATGTAAATGTGACATGTCAAATTTCCTAAAATAAACGAAATATTTTGATTGGTTGAGATAAAATTAAATAAATTATGAAATTAAAACATAAATACACTAGATTATAACTCTAAATTTAAATTAACAGAAAGTAATTATTATTATGATCCATTTGTTTTTACATATATTCATAATAAATTGTATAAAATATGATTACGAAAATTTTACAACCAATATACATTATATTTTTATATAAAAGTTAATAATATATTATCCAATAGGATAGTAAATAGGCTATACCATTTTTATATCTTATTTTTTAAAAAAATAAATAAAAAGTTTATATCATACTCATATATAGTCTCATTGTAGATCGAGAATTTGAGATCAAAATAAAATGAAAAGTAACTGGATGAAAAAATAAATTATAATAAGATAAAACAAGAATAGGAAATATAAATAAAAATAAAAATAAATCTCTACAGTTTTGTTTTTCCGTACTATTCTCGTGCTTTATTTTACGGAGTCATTTAAAAATCTTAAGAAGCAAATTTTATAATAAACACATGTGCGGCTCAAATTTTATAATGAACACATGCGTGCATGCCAACCATAATAAATTTATTTTCTTCATGACCAATTCCTCAATATTGTTCAAAGANCCTATCACATATACTCAGGAAGGAATATATATACACACTACTGATTTTTTTTTTCTCACAGTATTGAATTTGCATGATACATCATATATTTGTACAAGTGAGAAAAATATAGTAGAAGTCACCTGAAGAGCTACGTGGGACTGATTATAGGAGCCTCTCCTTCCCCAGTCCCCGATGACGAGAAAGCTTACCGTACCATCGGGTTTCGCTGGCTGCAGGAGCCTTTGGAGCTCCGCCGTGGAACTAATGGCTGAGAATGTAAAAATCATATTAAAAACATAAAGTTTAAGATTTATAGGTTTGTATTTTAAGGCAGCCATTGAGAGATTGGAAAACTAAAACCGAAAGAGACAGAAGATAATGTATGGTGGATACTGCCGTGTTTGCTTCTCTTTATAAGTAGGCTGATTTGGAGTTGAGAAATATAAATATAAGTTTTTTGTTTTCAAATAATATTAAAAATATAACTTAGATGGAATACAGACAGTTTTGTTTAACAGAGCATTTTACTAACGAGCCAAAATTATGGAGCTCGTAACTTTTCTTGGGTGAGTGCGTGTCGTCATATACAAGGACAGCATAAATAATTGATAAATTGCACATGCCACTAATTTGTTAGATATTGCAATTATTATTAGCCTTTAACATGTTGTTTCATGTGAGTTTTCTAAATAATTGAGAACTTGACGAAATCTTCAAGCGAATACCTTTGATTTGAGATGTTGCAAGAAGTGTAACGAAAGAAGTGCGTTTTCAATCTAATTTAGCCTGTCTTGGCTTCATGTTCGAATTGAAGTTGTAAGACGTTTTTAATTTGGTCTTCTCTAGTTTTCCCAGATTCTTTAGTGTTCTTCTGTTTTGAGCTAGCTCTTTTGGGTTTATGTAACCCTGTTTGTTTGTTGAACTTTTATTTTGACTATTGTTCCCAGAATTTGGTTTTTTAATAAGTTTAGATGACAAAAAAGAAAAAGAAAAAATGGTGACCGTTAGTAATATTAATATTGGGAAAACCGTCATTAAAAGCCCGAACTTTCAAAATTAGGTCGTTTTAAGCCCAAACTCTCAAAACATATTTTAAACCACAGACTTGTCAGTTGACTTACCTTTTAATCCCCAAGTTTGTTTGACTCGGCCAAAATAAACTCGTCGTTATCTCGACTAACAGATCAAATAAACGGGGTTTAATCCCGTTTAATTTGTCGTTAAAGCAAAACGACGTCGTTTAAAAAAACCAAAAAATTCCCAATTTGAACTCTCAAATCCCTAATTCCTCTCTCGACTCTAACCCTCTCTCGCGAACGTCTCGCTTCTCTCTCGATCCTCTTCTAAAAAATCGATTCTCACCATCTCTCTCGCAACTCAATCTCTCTCTTCTCTCTCGATCCTCTTCTGAAAGTCGATTCTCACCTTCTCTCTCTCGCGACTTAAGCTCTCTCTTCTCTCGCGATCCTAATCCAATGAATAATACTTCTAACCGTGGCATTCCTTCGAAATGTGTGTGTGGACTGGATGCAATCATCCTTACATCAAAGACACAAGAGAATCCAGGACGACCATTCTTCCGTTGTATAAGCAAAAGAGAAGTAAGCTGTCGTTCAACCACAAGAGATGTAAGGTTTTGATATTGTTTTAGTCGTTTATGTTTTTAGATAGTAACTCATGAGCTGAAACCGAGAGAAATAATGGTGATTTGATTTGGTTCAACAATAGGAGCATTTGTTTAAGTGGGTTGAGGATGCTGTGTTTGAAGAAGTTGAAGATGGATTAGTAAAGCTAGGAAGCATTGAAACCGACGTTTGCAATGCGAAATCTGAGATTGATGAGTTAAAAGCTTTCATTGAAGGACTAACAGAACAGATAGTGCTGAGCAAAATGGAAATAAAAAAGTGCAAAGCGATGAACACATTGTGTTGTGTGTGTTTTTGCTTCATAACCATTATCATTGTTATGTTGATGGTGATTGGTAAAGCAAAGGAAACAAAACTGTCTATTGGTTATTAGTGTGAGAATAATGATTTATGTATCTAGTTTATGTATGTGTGATTTGGATTTGTGACTTTGGATCTAATTTATGTAAGCTTTGAATTTGTGGCTTTTGGATCAAGTTGATGTATGATATTTTAAGGCTTTTGGATCTTGTTTTGATGAAATATGTATGTTTGTTTCGGATGATACGTATGTTTGTTTCGGTGATTAGTGTGAGAATTAGTGTGAGAATAGCGTGATACAATATGTAAAAAAAAGGAACCATGTTCACAAAGATCTGAAACATTCAAAATGCCAACAAAAGAAATTTAACAAACCATGTTCACAAAGATCCGAAACATACAAAATGCCAACAAATTTAAGCCAACAAAAGAAAACCAAGAAACCATGTTCACAAAGATCAAATGCCAACAAAAGAAAACCAACAAATCATGTTCACAAATCCGAAACATACATATTGTAATGTTAGTTTGATGACTAAAACCATGATCGCCAACCTTGTGATCCATGAGGTTGTCTTTGTGATCCTCCATGTGCTTGTGATTGTGAGCTGGGAGATTGTCTTTGTGAATCTCCTTGTGATTGTGCAACTTGTGCTTCTGAAAGTTGTGGCTGTGAAACTCCTTGTGTTTGTCGTTCCTGTTCACATAAACAAAAATATTAGACTTGTGAAATACGAAACTATATCAGTCCACTCAAAACCCGTAAAAGCAAGAAATAAAAACTTAAACTCAAAACCCGTAAACTATGAGATTGAAACAACATCTGAAACAAGATGATCTAGCCCAGAAATTTAAACTCAAAACCCGTAAAAGCAAGAAAAAAAACATAAAGCTAACGTTGAATCAAAGAGTCAAACCTGATATTTTCTTGGTCGACCCCTTGGTCTTTTTGTCGGAGGCTCAACAGTTGGATTTTCACAACCTTGCTTGTTGTGTCCCTCTTGCAAGCAGTTTGAGCATGTTATGACTCTGCGAACACGTGATAACTTTGTACTGCTTGAAGAAGCAGAAGTTTCGTTTACTCCTTTTCTCCTTGCATAGTTGCTTGGTCTACCAGGGTTACCCTTTCTCCATGGTGGTGGCAAGACAGGTAACCTGTTTAATCTAGGCCACAACTTCATGCCTTGGACAGGCCCAATACCATCTCTATATGTTTCCCGCCACATTGTTGTTGTGTAGAAGTCACTGACAAACTCTTCAACCTTTTTATTCTTTGCTATGATCACATGGGCAGCATGAACACATGGTATACCTATCATTTGCCACTTTCTGCAACCACACGTCTGCGTGTTCATATCCACACGATAGCCAACACCATCCAACTCAACCTCATGTAAATCATTCCTTGCCATATGTCTAATGCAATGCTGCGCTCCTGCTACCATCTTTTCTATCTCAACATGAGCTCTCTTTGTGAATTCTGTCTTCAATCTATGAGTAATAATATACCTCTTTTCATTACGTACCATACACTGTCGCCTAATCTCTTCTAACAAGTCCAATAGAGGTTTTTTCCTTGCTTGACGAATGGTTCTATTGAATGACTCACTCAGGTTGTTCAGAACATCATTGCAAAACGAACCTATCCTAAAGAAAGCCCTACACCATGATGGAGGATTAGTCTGCTGAAGAGAGGCAAATGCATGAGGATTGTACCTTGCCAATGCATCCATATGATCTCTGTATTCTGCGGGGGTGTAGCTGCGTGCTATTTTCCAGAACAACCTTTGTAGCTCTCTATCATGATTGTCTCTCTTCCAATTCTCCATAATGTGTCTAGCACACTGTCTATGTTCAGCCTCTGGAAGAATGTTCCTCACCGCATTGACAATACTCTGCAAAATAATATAAGACACGTGAGATAGCTATGAATTATGAGAAATAAAAGCAGTAGGTTTCAAAAAAAAAAATTAGGTAAGATTCGAACCCTATGTTTATCTGATATGATTGCAACATTTCTTCCTTCACCAAGATCCAAACTTCCACAGAGATGTTTAAGAAACCATTCCCAATTTGTATCACTCTCTACTTCGACAACTGCCCAAGCAATTGGGACTATCCTATTATCACCATCTCTTCCAACTGCAGCTAAAAGATGGCCTTTGATATCCCATTTCAGAAATGCACCATCTATCCCTATGATCGGTCTACATGTTTTCATCCAAGACTCTCTTTGTGAATTAAAACAGACATAACACCTATAAAACCTTTGTTTGCTCCCTATAGTAGGCCCTGGAATAGTCTCAATCTCAAATTTGGTGTGAGCATTTGACTGAAAAATCTCAGCTTGATAGTCCCATACTCGTGCAAAGTGAGCCTCATGACTTGCTTTCTTTTCTCTCATAATTTTTGACTTCGCCTTCTCACATTGATCATCGCTTACAACCAAGTTGTATTCTCTCTTGATCTCATCAGCCATCTCTTGTTTTGTAATCTTTGGATTCACCCTCAACCTTTCTGAAAATAACCATGCTATTGTAGATCGCTTCAACATCTTAGAGTACCCCGAACGGATACATATATGCTCATTTACATAAACCTTAATCTGCATCTTGTGTCTCCTCCTCTCATAAGAACAATATACTCTCCACGGACACATAACCTTACTGTCAGAACACTTTGCACCAATCTTCATAGATTGTGACTTATACAGCTTGACGTCGTAACGGGTTTTCAGAGAATACCTTAAGACAGCAATTTTGAAATCTTCTGGAGAATTGTAGGTTTTCCCCAATTGCAGAATCTCTTCAGGATCTTCAGGCGCTGTAAGTCTTCCCTCTTCATTAGCCTCGTCCTCGAAGTCCTCAGAATCAGATGACAAAGGATCGGGAATCCTCTCATCATCCCAAATATCATCTCCACTGTTTGCATCACTCCCACCATCCTCATCTCTCGCTGCTTCTCCAAAAAATTCTACTAAGTCTTGGCAATCTTCTTCTACAATCCCAGTACCGTTTTCATCATCAAGCTCATCGAATTCAGCATCACCAACAACCCCGCCGCCGAAATCGTCGTCTCCAAGGTCAGCCTCAACTTCATGTTGAACTTCTTTACTTCGACGGTTTGAGCCCTTCGTCTTGTTCTGTTTTCGTTTCGGCATGTATCCACAGAAGGGCAAATCGAGAAAAGCAAATGGGGAATTCGATTTTCACAAGAGGTCGAGAGAGAAGAAGAGAGCTTGAGTCGCGAGAGAGAGAGGGTGAGAATGGAGAGACAAGGGAGAGCTTGAGTCGCGAGAGGAATTAGGGATTGAGACCTAAATTGGGGATTTTGATTTCTAAAAAGTGAGAATCGATTGGGCAATTGAAATTTTTGGGTGAGAATCGATTTTTGGGTGAGAATCGATTTTGATTTCTAAGAAGAGAGAAGCGAGACGTTCACGAGAGAGAGGGTTTAGAGTCGAGAGGAATTAGGGATTTGAGAGTTCAAATTGAGAATTTTCTGTTTTTTAAACGACGTCATTTTGATTTAACGACAAATTAAACGGGATTAAACCCCGTTTATTTGATCTGTTAGTCGAGATAACGACGAGTTTATTTTGGCCGAGTCAAACAAACTTGGGGATTAAAAGGTAAGTCAACTGACAAGTCTGTGGTTTAAAATATGTTTTGAGAGTTTGGGCTTAAAACGATCGAATTTTGAAAGTTCGGGCTTTTAATGACGGTTTTCCCATTTATTTGTTAGTGACTTTATAAATATGAATGTAGACAAGATCGTGTGTTTGACAACTGACATCAGATATACATTTAAAATACAACTACCAACATTATCAAAACAATTTCTTGTTCGTTTTTTTTATAAAATGTTTTACAAGTTATTATGCAAATTTTAATGTTATTTGATATTTTTTGAATTCTACAATCTTTTTTATGTTTGTTGAATTATAGATTTAACTAATTATTAAATAATGTTTTGTTTAGATAATTAATTTCTTAATTTGCTCGGTTTTAGCTAAAAAATGAGGGAGTATAATAAGTTTTAGCAAATCTAGTATTGTGTTTCTTGTATTGGGTTGTTTATGTTCTTGTAATATCGCTTAATAAGTTGCTTGCAACATTGTAAAACTCTTAAAAAATGTATAAATCTTAACATTAATATAAAAAAAAAAAAGTTTTAGCAAATCTGTGGAATACGAAAAAATGTCATCTATAGCCCTCTAAAATTGTTACGAGAGAACAAAACTCCAGCCTTGTGAGTTGTGTGTGAGAGACGTCGTTTAAAGTAAACCATCCTTTATTTTATTTTATTTTTGGGGTGGTCCATATCTTTGGCAGTACGTCGGTTACTAAACCTGCTGATTCGTTAAAACTTTTTTCTCCAAAACGCTGTCGTTTATATGCCACATAATCCATTTTCGCTGCATTGCTTTCGTTTCGCTCAATGGGCTTCTCGATGTCGACCTTTCTCGAAACCCAAATTGGCTGCATCGTTTCTCGGCCTCCGTCCTTGGCTAAACCATTGTTAACTAAAAACCGAACCCGAAGAACCGAACCGAACCAAACCGAATTAGAAAGAATCGAACCAAATCAGAATCGACCTAAATATCCGAATGGGTCCTATACTTCTATATCCGAATGGGTACGTGAAATACCCAAAATATAATTACATATCCAAAATATTTGTTATATTTATACTTTAAATAACTTAAATACTCAGAATTGCAATTATAAACCAAATATATTAGTTATGTTTAAAACAAAATAATTAAAATACTCAAAATATTTGAAAATCTTTAGTAATATTTATCAAATTTTAATTATTTTAGATAAATTTTAGATAATTTGAATATCTGGAACCGACTCGGACCCGAACCAAACCCAAACAAAAAAAGCAAAATACCCGAAAGGGTTCTATTCTCTAGAACCGAAATATCCGAACCGGAAAAGAACTGATCCGAACCCGAACGGGTACCCGAATGTCCAAGCCTACTTAACCATTGTTAACTATCCTAAGGGTGATGCAGGGAAGTGTAGCTCAGAAACAGACGGTTAGTTGAGAGCTGAAAAGGTTTAATTTTTCTCTAGCGTTTTGGTTTTTAGGAAATGTTCGGAAGTTTATAAAGACACCCAGGGGCGGATCTAGAAAATATTTTAAGTAGGGGCATATAAATATTTTTTTAAAATAATTATTTAATATATAGGATATTTTCTTTTATATTTTTGTGTACATCATAATGTTTTTTTTAATTTTTCATACTAGTATTAAAAAAATTTAAAACACTAAAACTAAGAACATTTTTAAGCATTTTAAATGTTATTAAACATGCAGAAGAAGAGAAAATTTTGCTTTTGATAATTAAAAAAAAGGGATGAATCCAACTAATAAAATAAAATGAAATAGAAATAGAAATGTTTGATCACAGAAAAGAGGTAAAAAAAAATTGAAAAAGGGAAAAAAGGAGATTTGAACTAGGATTTAGTGGGGCAAGAAGACCACTATAATCAACTGTGCTACTAAATAATTAACAAACTCATTGTAAACAATTTTATTTGTATAATTGAGTGGGGGCAGCTGCCCCCATCCTATGCTAAGTAGATTCGCCCCTGTATACACCTCTCTCTCATCGACCAAGTCCCTTATAGTTCTGTGGTGAATTGAAAAAGAAAGAAGGAATTTTTTAGTAGCTTCTGAGAAAATGAAAGCTGACACCTTTATAGTATTGAGACAAGATTTGATAACGGTGCGTGAATGTTCCATCAGTAAGCATCCTTTTACGATGCCTTATGCTAATGTAGTCATGGTGTGTGTCTTGCAGAGCTTGGCCTCAGTGTACCTCGATGAATCAATCATGCAAAAAAGGAGTTTGATTTTGGGCCTCAGACTTCCTTTTTTGTATCTGTCAAATTCAACTCACTTGTTGTTCTGTTCCGGCCCGGTGATTCATACTTTCTCCTTTCGTAATTAGTTAACCATTTCGTTTGGTACGGTTCAAAAAACAAACGAAATTGGGTTGTATTTTGAACAAATTTGTCTGAATGAATCGAATTCGTTGTTTCTTGTTTTGTGCCAATGCTTGCTCAAAGAGATCTTGTAGGTGGGTTTATTGTTGTTCATTACTTTGTTTCATAACTATCAAGCTTTGTACAAGTATGTATATGCATCTCCTTCTCAAAATAATAATATAATCTTATCAAGGATCTTTTATTTGCTATACCAAACCAAAACCTCCTTGGTTTAACAATCTCTCTTCGGTTTGCTTTGGTTTTCCTCATTCGGTCACGTGATTTGGAAGAGGAGAATCATTAGCTACTTTAATTGTTAGTTCAGCTGACAAAAACTATGATCATGATAATTAAGGACGACTTGCGAATACAATTAGAATAATCATAAAAATCGTTATTGTGTATAGAAAACGCTAAAATTGTCAGGAGACATGAATGATCTATCGCTTCACGATTTAACGTGCCAATTTTTTTATATGCGCATGGGAACCCATTTTTTCGGCATTTCTACGTTAACTTCCACCTTTATTTTTTTTGGTAGAAGATATAATTGAAATTTAATACTCACAAACTAATCACAACTTATACGGGGGGAACAATTAATGTGATTTTTTTTCCTGCCAAAGATTTCCACGTAATCAAGAATGATGTTTGAACTTCGAAATAAGATTTACATTTAATTAAATAGATATTTTTTTTATATGATTGTATGAATATAGAGCTTCACAAGTAAATATGTACTTTTGTTGTTGTCGGATACATGTGCTTAAGGTACATGAGCGTTCATGAAAATGACTCTCTCTCTCTCTATGTGCATGAGAGGCATGTGACCACCGCAAACTAAGCCTCAACTGATTTTTTCTTAATTATCATGATTTCGTAATAGTCCAAACACCACTTGGTTATAAAACTAATTCATGTTTGTGTTTAGCGAGAAAATGTTCTAAAAAAAAATTGTTTGTGTTTAGCAGTGTCTAGCTACTAGAATATAGTAATAGAAATCTCGACACTTGCCAAATTTCATTTGCAAAAACAAATGGGAATTTCTGCATGTCCCTAATTTTAATGTGATTTTAAGAATAATAATTCGAGTATATATATATATTTATTTAATTAAAAAAACCCCAAATAAATAAAGAACCTCTAAATTTATGAATCGGGTAAACTTAAAAAAAAAAACCTATTTTAAACAAAAAGGAACAGCAAGATACTATGGATTAGTGCTGCATCGGATCGTGAGAGCAGAAAAATAAATGATTTCATCCCGAGATGTTTATTTATCAATTATTTACCTGATACTCTTTTCCTGTTGTCGTTTTGTATTGTTGGGAATTTAGTAGTTTACTTTTAACCATGCATGAAACAAATACGTATTAGTAGTACCAAATCATCAGATCGAAGAAGCTAACAGAATAGCTTACAAAATACCGTTCTATATCTCTTGGTTTATTATTATTATTTTAAAGAGTTTGGATGATTGTTAATTTAGAAACAACCACAATATTTGCAAGGCAGAAACTTGGAAATAACTATACTACAAAAGAGTAGAGGGACCTTGATCCTTGAGGTGACATATTACCAACACTGAGACACTCTCCCACCAATATTTCATCATTATGATTTTTTTTCACCTCTATCTTGTATAGTTGAATATATTAAATATGATGTATAGTCTAATTTGAAATAAACCTGTTATTCCTTTACAATCACTACGATTAGCAGTGTCTAGCTTAGTATGGTATATGTAGAATTTTCTTACAAATTATATCACTTATTATCGTTTGTATAAGCAGTTGTAAAAATAAATAAACATTTTGTATATCTAACATTAACAAATCCATGATAACAAGATCAACAGAGAAACTAGATGGAGAAAAAAGTAGATTTAACCAAAGAAAAAAAACTAAATAATTCATTAATGTCATGAAGAAAGCAACAAAAGCTTCTATCAAACTCCAAAAAAACAAAAAAGAAGAAGACAAATTGTCATCATCATAATTAAGATTAGCAAAATTTGATCTAAGAGGACATCCCTAATTATTGGAGAAAAAAAAAGAAAGGGATCAATCAAATAAGCTGTCTGAAATCTGGGCCAACGTTGTGGTGGATCAAGTAATCATCACCGTCCGATGAGACGTCGAAAATCATGGCACTTTCCGTACCGTGATGGTGATGTATGAACTCATGGTGGGCCTTCGTCATCTCCTTCTGCCGCCGGAGCTCCATAACTTTCCGATGAGAATTGGAATGCTTCGCCAGAACGAACGTCGGACTCGCGGCCGGCCGGTACTCCGGCACCAGACGCCCCGATTTGTACCTCACGCCGCAAGCGTTGCACAGCGTCTTCGGGCCCATTGGTCCCGTCCGCCACTGCGGCGTCTTATCCGTGGCGCAGTGGAGACACCGCCGCTCCTCTGTGCCGCCTGACTCCAGCGAGGATTCTTTCTTCCCCCGGAGTGCGTCGATGGCCTGCTTTTTTCCGAGCTGAGCCATGGACATCGGTGAAGTCGGTGGAGACAGGCGATGGCTCGAGAGAATGGTTTCTCCGGTGAACGGATTGTCGTAAACAGCTTCCATGAGAAGCCCACGTGAGGCCCAATTGCACGCGGCGGCGCGTGAACGCTTGCTCCTGGCTTTGGCCGGCACAGAGACGTCAGTGGTGAAAATGGGACTGCTGCTGTTGGGGTTCTCCTGACCGGATTCGGATTTTGGGTCGGGTCGGGTCTTGTAACCGGATATTAGCTGGAGCTTTTGTACATCTTCGGTCGAGAACGAGTCCTCCACGAAGTTCGACAGCCACTCCAGCTCAGCCAACTCATCACTCTGTGTTCCCCGAAACAACAAAACAAAAATTAAATTTTTCAAACCAATTGAATTCGACTAACCAATAAAACTCTCTTTAATTTTTTTCTGAAATTCAATAATTGCCTAACATAACATATCATTTACTAAATTTTATTTCCCAAAATTCAATAATTACCAAACAAAAAATCTCTCTTGTTGACAAAAAAAAAACAAAAAATCTCTCTCTTTTTATTTATTTTATCCAATCGTTTCTGAAATTTTTAACCAAACATATCATTTATTCTCTTTCCTAAAATTCAGTAATTACCAAAACAAACAAATCTTTTTATTCCCTATTATACACAGTCGTTTGATTTAGCATACCGGTAGGCAAAGGTCGCCGGAGAAGCTGGTGCCGTCTTGAACGTCACAGTGGAAACTGGGGAGACCGCCGGCGGAGAAGGAGGAGGAGATAGAGCTGTCGGCTACGGCGGTGGCTGTGTTGGTGGTGCCGTCGGAATCAGCAATGACATCGTTTTCGTCGTCATCATCGTTAGAGAAATCGACCAAGAGGTCATCGACGGCGAAATGATCGGCTGTGTGGAAGAATTCATGAGCTTCTTCTTCCATGAAATTAAAAGGGTTAATTTTGCCGGTGGTATTGTGACGGTGAACTCTCGCCGGAGCTCTTGAGAGAGAGAGAGAGAAAGAGAGATAGAGAGGAGGAGAGAGTGGAGTGAGGGGAAAATGTGAGTTTAAAAAGGAGTAAAGTTAGAGAAAGTTATGGTTTCTGTAGAAAGATAAACTTTTATTTTTATTATTGCCCTTTATTTTATTTTATCTTATTTTATTTTTACTGCGCTTGAAGGGGACAAGAGAGACATGTAAATCGGAAGGTTTGACGAGGACAAAGGAGATTTTACTGGGAAATTTAAGCTTCCTATATTTTTTTTTTGCTTACACTAATTAATCTTCCTGTTTTAGTTTTTTTTTTCTATTTTAAATTGTAATTATTATTGATATTTCTTAACTGGTAATTTTATTTTGTTTACATACTTATACAAACTACAAACACATGTTTAGCCACGTTTTTAATAGAACTCTATTTAAAATTTTTAAATGTCTCGTAATGGAAAAATATATTATTTTTATGGATATTTTGATTACGTTATACTTTTACAAAGGTTATTTTATACTGGTAAAACTTTTACAAGTATATATACTCCAGATTCATATAATTCTATACAAAAATGATTGGTTTTGAAATTTATGATAAGGTAATTTAATTATGCTTAAATTTGCAGGAAAAGTAAAAATTCCTTAGTTGACAAACAGAAAGGTGGGAAAAATGTTTAACATAATTAAAGGATTAATGAATCAAACATGTGCAATTGTGGTATTAGTGGTGGGGACAACTTTACTAAAAGGGTCATAACGTTGCTTGAAATTTACAAAAAAGTACCCCTCACGTGCATGTGTTGGATGATGATCACGCCGTTGATTATCATCAATACTCGATATATAAGCGACAATACCATTAAGAGAAAGTTGAAACCGGTTTGGTTATGTCCACGTTATTTAGATTGTATCAAAAACCGGTGACTCAGTCCGGTTTTGGTAATACATAAATGATAAAAATTAAAAAAAAAAGTCATCAAATCATGTACATTCGAGGGTATCTTTGTAGTATTTTTAAGAAACCTATCTTTGACCACCTCTTGTTTTTATTTTTGTACTTAAACATCATAACTATGGACATTACATTGTTTATCCATCTCAACAGTTGACAACAATCAATTGGAAGTACAATAATTTTCAAGACTTACATGATACAAAGATGTTTCTTGTTTTAAATATTTTCGCTACACATATCAATAAGACTTCCAATTCATATTATTGACAGATGTTAGTAATCTCATACCAATCGCGGCTTCAAAGAATTTCATCCATCTATATAAACTAACAAATGGGATCAAAAACATCTATTACTTTTTTTTTGAACATCTAAAAACATATATTACTATTGTTTGTTGTGATAGTTTCGAACATTTGGCATATAATTTCTTTTAATATTCAGAATCTATTACTATTGTTGATTGCTATTTTTAATCGCACAGTGATTTCTTGTTGCTATAAACGTTTAAAAGTAACGTGATTGAACCTAACACCCCCAATCACATTTGACTATGAAATCAATAATAACCTAAATGGGTGACCTAACAAATTAACAATGATTTTAGCCCCCCAAAAAAACAATCAAACAAATAACAATCGAAAACGACTGAATTTTGTAATTTCAAGACATTCTATTGGCCGATTTGATTATTACCACATCGAACAATATTCCTCGGGACTTGTATAAGAATATTTTAAGAGTTGAAAAATCTTTAGCTATTGTTATCTTATCTACACGTTAACCCTTCTTTTTAATCCCATGTTAAATCTCTTTATTCCTTTTTCGATTCCACTTTTAGGCACGACAATTAGAAAGAGTGACCGGTCTCAAACTCTCTCTTATTTATACTCTTTACTTTTAAATCTTATTAACCCTAATAACTATTAATACAAATTTCGCCAGTCATAATAGAATCCAAGTCGGTTTCCTGAAAATCAGACATTGTAACTACTTCAAAATTTTAGTGGTGCATGATGGTTTTTAAAAACAAAACGAAATGAGAATTACTACTGTAACTGTAGCTAATAACTATAGCTAGTTAAAGAAGGAGATAAGTACTTGAAACGAAATCCATATACAATATTGAGCAAATGGCCTGTAATAATAAGGTTCTATACGTCTATCGTAGAAGAAAGAAACTGTTTTGAGTTTATAATGGGATGGTGTTGGAAAATAAAATACAAAATATTGGGTTGGTCTTGTCAGGAGAGCTCTTATATACTACTATATAAATATACTTGGTCAATTTACAAGAACGTTCATAAGCCCTAAATTAGCAAGCATCCAAGTTTATAACACTATTACATCTAAAATAAGAGAAGATAAAAAAAATTCTAACTTACTGCTCGCATCTATAAACTGATCACTAACTGCGCATTAACAATTAATAATTAAAGAGGGTTAGATCTAATGTAATATATATACGGAAGTGATATCTAAAACTTATATTGCTAAAAATAAAATTAAGTGGTAAAACTCATATCATTAATCGCTAAAATCACCCATTCATATTTTCTCATTACACTTCACTTTTTTCTCATTACTTAAGTTCTAACTACAAAATTCTGACTGATTAACTGTAGTAACTTTTTTTTTTTGTGGTCGGAAATATTAGTTATCCATTGAAAAAATTGGATTTGATTGGTTATCATCATTTTGTTAAGACGTTTATAAGTTTGTTTTTGTGTGGTCGGAAAAGATGTTTGAGAACCGCTTCGTTTTTAACTTTTAAACGCTCGTTTCAAACATCTTTTTGGACAACTGTTAGTTTCAGCTTATTTATCCTATCCGCATGTCTTATAAACTAACCGAAAAGACGAATTGCGTCTAACCACTTCCATATACAAATGTTTCCGATCAAAGCCTTAATTAAGTCTTTTCTGAGAGAAGCGATGATGATTCAGTAAAGGTTCCGTAGCTTTCACATGATTGTCTGCTTATTTCAGACACGTGTCTCGATCCAGCTTTTACTCTTACGCCAACCCCTACGCGCGAGCCTCCTTCGAAATAACGGATAAGGTTTTCTCTTCCTTTCTAGCCTGCTCCTTAGTAGTATTATTCTTCTTTCCTTCAATTTTCATCGGTGATCTCGCTTGAACCAGACTCTTGCTTCCAGTTATATAACAGAATTGCTATTAATCTATGTTATCTTCCCTCTATCTAGTGAATAAATGATAACAGATCCTCATAAAAGTGCGTAAAAGTGTCAAAAAAGTGCCTAAGAGTGCTGCTCCTCACGTGTCAAAAGCGAAAGACACGTGGTGCAACATTTAAAAATCAGGCTAAATAGGCCTAGCCCGCTCATGGCTCAGATAAGATGCTTCTTTGAAAGCAAGCAAAGCCCAAAGACTCTGCTCTAGATTAGCTCAATTTCAATGATATATCTTAGCTGAATTCTGGAGTGGAAGGGGTTCGTTTTTTTTGTTTTTTGGAACTTTTTCTTGCATTAAGTGGAAGGGTTCGTTAGGCTTAAGTTATCATCAAAGTGCTCCAATATAAAGTTGAAGGATTCTCTAGGCTTGTGTTATCCTCTAAGCGCTCAGTTATATTGAAGTTAATTTAATTGTTGTTGGTAAATTAGGTCTAATATTAATATTTTTTTGTTTAATTTATTAGTTTTTATAATCCAAATTCAAAAAAAAATATATTCAGTTCTAGATCGGTTAATTTCTCAAAATCAAAAAAAAATCCGAACTGAACTAAACCGAAAAAGAGAAATTCTACTTCCTATAAGTACTCGAATGATATTTGTATTACTGTCTCGCTTACCGTAATAGTCCTTTACAAGTTTCACTCATTTCCACAAACTTTAGACAAATATTTGTATATATACATAATCATGGTAGAGATGAAGATGCATACTAAAATTCGTTTTTCTTATCCGTTGATGTTAAAGCCTCTTTTCTTTAAATGATTGATCCACAAATATATAATAGCGAGAAAAGAATGTTTGACTATACATTACACGGGGGAAAAAAAAATACACTCCACTGAAAACTTCCAGCAGTTTTTTCACTACAATATAAGTAACGTAACATCCTTCTCCCTTTCTTTACACGTAACTTTATATTTTCATATAATAAGAACATATATAGTAACATTGTAAAAGTAAACGTGAGCATACAAATAAACTAATTAACCAAGGTACGATCTTTTAAGTCCTTGGAGAAAGCAGGCATGCAGCTAGAGCTCCTAGCGAGACCACCTTTTTCAGGATTGGTAGACTTCGTGGCTCTAACCATCTTCTTAGACCTCTTCTTCAGAATCTCCTTAACCGCCTCCGCTTGGTACAGCGCCGGATAACTCCGGCCTAGTCTGTTGAACCTGGCACACGCACTCATGTGTGCCTGCACTGCTTCCTCACGCCGCTTCTCCACCACCACTTCACTGTTGTTCATCTTCTCCATCTCTTCCTCCACGGCCTCTGCGCACAATCCGCAAATCAGCTTCCCTGAGAATTTTGAACGCACACGGCTTATATACTCCGGCGTGCACTCTTCAGACATGCCACAACACTCGCACTTTGCATCTTCCACTTCGGCTATCGCTGATAAGGACAACAAAGTGTTTGCGGTTGCGGTTGGAGTTGGTTCTTTTGTTAGAGTGCTGTCTATGGATATTTGGTGTGAGATATCCGAGAAAGTGCGTTGAAGGCGGGCCATGGGAAGGATTGGTCTTTTTGGTGTTTTCCTGTTTTTGTTGTATATGTGTATAGCAGTTTGTAATCTATATATGTTTATATGTTTGTTACTTGTTATGATCGATGCGTTATTTATAGTGTTAAGAGAATAGTCTCGAGGGTTCTGTTCCCTTTTTACTTTTGTTTTCGTCCTGCCAATAAAAGCATGAACAATTTAGCTTTTATTTAATGTGCTAAAAAGGATCAACTTCACATGCATATCTATCTTGAACAACACGGTAAAGCCAAAAAAAAGTTTCCCCTTTTGTTAGCGGGAAAGATGAAGTGTATATAATTAATGGATAAGAAGAAAAAAAAAATTAATTGATAAGAAATTTGGTAACCCAAATTTTTTGTTTTCATCGTTCCAACTCTAAGGTATTCAAGGAATGCGATAAAAGTGGGATAAAAATAAATATGATAATGTTAGTTAGAAGGATATAATGAAGATAAATAAGAGAAATTTTATTCGGAGGGATAGAGATTAGAGAGTAATGAAAGTAAATATTATGTAAACATCACTAAAATAGTAAAATATATTTGATTAAAAAAATTAATAAAAACATATCACTACAAATTATTTTAATATATGGTATACGTCAAAACTAAATACGTATCTCTTTAAATAAAAACCAATAATTTTTTTTCTACATTTTGATTATTAAAAAAATTAAAAAGAACGTAAGCATAGAAAAGCTAAAATAAAACCATAAAATATATATTTCCTTTTGATTGAATAAAAGAGAATCAAGTTGCTCACCTATTCATTGGCATTTAAACGACGTGATATACTTTATCAAAGAAAAATCTTTATCTTTCACACCTATTTTCAGCAAAAATCCAAGCTGAGTGATTTTGGTGTTTTCTTAATTAACGAGATCACGCAGGAGGAATGATGATGATTAGGAAGAAGTTCAGTTTCTTTTTTTTTTTCAGAACAACTCAAATTTGAAAAACTCATCAATCGATATGTGTTTTCTTCTTCAAATCAAACTTAAAAATAGTTAAGCGAAAATACATCCTAAAATCTAAAAACTCAAGAGTCAAGACAATTAAAACATAAAAAATGTAAATTCCAAGAAAGAAGAAAGAGTATGAGTTTTTTTTCCTCATCTTTGAATATTTCAGACCTCGCAATTAAATTCCTCCGCCTGCATAATCGGCGATTACTAATCACATTGTCCTCTTCTGGGTTTTGTTGATCCACTTTAATCTCTGCAAAGGATATCACTTCCCCCCGTAAAAAAGCTTCATCATTTCTCTTCCCTGCCTTCTCTGCGTTGTTAGTCAGATCGGAAAATGGGCAGCAATACGACTCAGATCTCCGACGATTATGTCTCGGAGAACAGGTCCGGCGTCGGCGGCGGGATTTCTGATGTTTACGGTGAGGATAGCGCCACATTGGATCAGCTCGTCACCCCTTGGGTTACCTCCGTCGCCAGGTGATCCAAAATTGCTTTGTAATTTACAGAGTTTTTGGATTTATCTACCATTTTTGTTTCCTTGTTGTTGAAGCAAGAGCCAGTTTCTGTGACAGTTTTGTGAAAAATTGTTACTTTGGTCCTTTCTTACATTTTTGTTTTGTTTTGCAGTGGGTATACTTTGATGCGGGACCCTCGCTACAACAAGGGACTTGCTTTCACTGATAAAGAGAGAGATGCTCATTACTTAACTGGTCTTCTTCCTCCTGTTATTTTATCTCAGGATGTTCAGGTGATTTTGAGTTTGACCATTATGATCTACTACAGCAAAATCTCTCCCCCTTTTTTTGAGGTTATTGCTGATTTCAGTTTGTGGCTATTAGGAGCGGAAGGTGATGCACAATCTCCGCCAGTACACGGTTCCTCTGCAGCGTTACATGGCCCTCATGGATCTTCAGGTGATTCTGTTTTTCTGAGGATCTGTTTTTGCTTAGCTTTTGCAACTGAGAGAGCTGAATGAATCTGAATCTATCCAGGAGAGGAATGAGAGACTGTTTTACAAGCTTCTGATCGATAATGTTGAGGAATTGCTTCCGGTTGTGTACACACCGACGGTGGGGGAGGCTTGCCAAAAGTATGGGAGCATCTTCAGGAGGCCACAAGGCCTTTACATCAGCTTGAAAGAGAAGTGCGATTATATAATACAATTCCTCAAATGATAGTTTCCATTCAATTGTTTGCATTTTCTAAAGTACAACATGGCATTCTTTAGGGGAAACATTCTTGAAGCGCTCAAGAATTGGCCACAGAGAGGGATTCAAGTTATTGTTGTCACCGACGGTGAGCGTATACTGGGTCTTGGTGATCTTGGTTGCCAGGTAAACAGAGTTTTTAACACTCAAAATGTGTTAATCTTTCTTGTGATATGCAATTTAGTTTTTTTCTTGATTTGAATGCTGTGAAATGCTTACAGGGAATGGGGATCCCCGTTGGGAAGCTTTCTCTTTACACAGCTTTGGGAGGAATCCGTCCATCGGCTGTAAGAACCAGAAACAAAAGCTGCTGAAGTTTCAGTAGTTCAGATTGTAATATATAGATATAAATCCAATTTTTTCACATGCAGTGCCTTCCAATAACCATTGATGTGGGTACAAACAATGAGAAGCTCCTGAATGATGAGTTTTACATTGGACTTAAACAGAAGAGGGCAACTGGAGAGGTTTTACTACTATCTTTCCTAATGTTTTTTCCACTCTTCTTGTGCTTGAAATATAGATGTTTTATGAAACTTACAAGTCTGGTTGCTTTTGTTATTCAGGAATACGCAGAGTTTCTGCACGAGTTCATGTGTGCTGTTAAACAGAACTATGGAGAAAAAGTGTTGGTGCAGGTAAATACATATGATCAGTACTGCTAAAAAACTCATGAGTTTTATGTGGATATAACAATATACAAGCACTCTTGGTTTCAGTTTGAAGATTTTGCAAACCACCACGCGTTTGAGCTTCTCTCCAAGTACAGCTCCAGTCATCTTGTTTTCAATGATGATATCCAAGTAACTTCTTGTCTTCGACATTTGATATCATATGACTTGCACCTTTTTTTGTGAGTTTTCTTAAAATCTTACTTGCAAGAACTTGTTTTGTCTGTGTAAAATTGCAGGGTACTGCATCAGTGGTGCTTGCTGGGCTTATTGCGGCTCAGAAAGTGCTTGGTAAAAGCTTAGCTGACCATACCTTTTTGTTCTTGGGTGCCGGAGAGGTGAGACCTGAAAAAAATAAATAAGTTTTTCTTTTTGTGTAGTTAGTGTTTTGCTGCTAAAGCTCTTATATCTCTTTGAAGGCTGGAACAGGGATCGCTGAGTTAATTGCTCTTCAGATATCGAGAGAGGTTAGATAGTCTTTTGCCTTGCTGTAATTTCTTTTGATACCTTTGCTCCTTCTTGCCAATAATCTGTAACTGTATTGCTTTGCAGACTGGAACACCAATCGATGAGACACGGAAGAAGATCTGGCTTGTGGACTCCAAGGTATTTGTTGATTACATTACATCATTCTTAGCTATTGCTTTCTTCTTCATTTACGCATCATCCTTTGGATTATCTTGCAGGGACTGATTGTTAGCTCACGCAAGGAATCGCTTCAGCATTTCAAGCAGCCATGGGCGCATGACCACGAGCCTGTCAAGGAGCTCCTGGGAGCTGTTAATGTACTTTTAAACAACTCATCTCAAGATCTCTTCATGAGTAGATGACAAAATATTTTTCTTAAGACTTTTTGATTCTTGTCTTAAATCAGGCAATCAAGCCAACCGTGCTCATTGGGACCTCTGGTGTGGGTAAGACTTTCACAAAGGAAGTAGTGGAGGCCATGGCCACCTTCAACGAGGTTTTGTTTCCTTCTTTTCATCTGCTTTCTCAGTATCTATGCTCTTGTTTCTGATGCGCAGTCTTTCTGTGGTGGGTTACAGAAACCCTTGATTCTTGCTCTCTCAAACCCAACTTCTCAAGCCGAGTGCACGGCTGAAGAAGCTTACACATGGACAAAGGTAGCGATCGAAAGCTTATCGATACCAGACAAGTGAATTTGGATTTGATGCGACTAAAAACAGCGTTGTGTTTGATTATAGGGTCGTGCAATCTTTGCAAGTGGAAGCCCGTTTGACCCTGTTGAGTATGAAGGCAAAACATTCCTGCCTGGACAGGCAAACAACTGCTACATTTTCCCGGGTCTCGGTCTTGGTCTGATCATGTCCGGTGCCATTCGTGTCCGTGATGACATGCTTCTAGCAGCTTGTAAGTACACTACAGTACTCCTTTAAAATCTGTTTCAAGAAACTGATGCATTTGTTTAAGGGCTCGTTTGGAAACTGAGTTTCATATCCGTTTTTATCAGCGGAAGCGCTGGCCTCGCAAGTGACTGAAGAGAACTTCGCCAACGGACTGATCTATCCGCCTTTTGCAAACATCAGAAAGATCTCTGCTAACATTGCAGCCAGTGTGGGAGACAAAACCTACCAACTCGGTTAGTTTCATAGTTTCTTCATATAATGATGTCAAAAATATGGCAGTTGCAAAAAATCTCATGTCATGTTGTTGATTTTGTTGCAGGACTGGCATCGAACCTGCCTCGTCCCAAGGACCTGGTCAAGATGGCAGAGAGCTGCATGTACAGTCCTGTCTACAGAAACTTCCGTTAAAGATGCTTTGCTCATTTTTGTCTCCTCACCTTTTATTTTTACTTTTTTTGCTTCATTGGTTTTGCTGCTTCTATACAGGACAACTTCTCTCCTCTTTTTACCTTTTTTTTTTATTTTTAATTTCAACTTTAACTAACGAAATATCACTTTTTTATGAATAGTAAAGTAATCCATGACTCATTTTTGTTGTATGCGTTACGTTAGAACGATGTTCAGAGAATTGGTTAGACGCTAATCTTGCACTTGGAATAGTGTCTAACAAAAAAAATGTTCCCCAAATGAATTTCAATGCTCATTGGTAAAGTTTGGCAATTTATTCGCTAAATACAAAAGGCTGAAGCCAAATTGACATACAGTATGTTGTAAAAAGGAAACGCATTTTTATGTTTTTTTTTTTCAAACTAATACTCCCTCTGTTTCTTTTTTTTTAGAAAAAAAATTTGTTTCAAATAGATAGTAGTTTTAGATTTTCTATGTATTTTTTATGAGTTAATAATAAATTGCAAATTTCAATAAAAGTAATTGAATTTATTGAATTACTATTGGTTTAAATTTATAGGAAATTGTTAATCATAGAAAATAATACATTTATTATCAAGTTTTAATGTATTTTTTTAATATATATAAAAATCTTAAAAATACTTTTTTTAAGAAACATAGAGTATAATTTTGACTTTTTAAAAAAGTTTACCATAAAATATATTTCTAAAGGGTTTTGAAAATACTTAGAACCCTTGATAAGATCATTTCCAAAAACTTTAAGAAGGATTTCAATACTTTTTTTTTTGTCGTATTTTTGAAACAGAGTAAATGTAAACATCAAGAGAATCTGTTAGCACTTTCTAGTTTCTATGCAAGTTCTAAAACTTTTTTCTAATATAAAAGAAATATTTGTGAACCGCACTATGTATCGCACCAAGATGAAACAAGATTCTGAACGGTGACAAAATGCAAATAGTACGATTCGCACCACACTTTTCGTATTACCAATATGACAAGGTTCCATCTTTGATATCTTGCTAGATATCACCATTTTTATTGTCATAGAATGCGATTATTATCTAAAATATACTCACTCAGTTTCATTTTAAGTGATGTTCTAGATAAAAACACACAAATTAAAAAAGTGGATTAAAAATAATAAAAATATAAAAGTAGAATCCAAATGGTCAATAAACTGGTTTGAACTTTTGAGCTTTTTTAGCCAAAATTTTTTTTATTTATTATTGAATTAAAATAAATTAAAAAAGCTGCATAGATATATGAGAAAATTAAATAAAATAGAACAAACAAAAATTACTTGAATATAATTTAAAATGGGACATATGGAGTACTAAAAAGAGAAAAGAAAAAAGCGAAAAAGATTGTTAAAAGAGAATTTTTTGAAGTGATTTTGGGCCTGAAATTATAATCATTGCAAAGTCAATGATCCCATCCATCATATCTCAAAAGTCAAGAAAAGATAATAAATAAATAAAAGAAAGAGAACGATAAAAAGAGTAAAATTGCAAGTGGTGGCCCTCCATTTAGTGGCATAGTTATTTATGATAATGATGATAGCTTTGATTTCTTTTTGGTTAGGATGGTTATACATTCATTGAACATCTCTATGTGCATAACTGTTCTTAGCCTTTTTGCCTGATAATTTGCTTTTAGAAATTAGGTAGGCATGCCTAAATGTGTATCGATCACTGGTATCAAGATGTATATCATATACTCCTTCTTTGGGAGCACAATACTTTCCATCTTTTCTATCTATTCTTTTGTCATTGGTGTTCACTGTTGAGTGATAAGATATATATTGACTTACTCGTAAGTATTACTATTGAGATAAAACGTTGAAACTAATTCAAATTTAGATGTTTAATAAACTCTATAGCTAAACAATTTTCTACCTGACAAAAAGTCAATAAGATTGATCAGTTCTATGAAAATTCTTAACTCTTATTAATTCGAGTATATTTACTAGCGATACACATCCTTCCTACCTAAACTCGTTGATATAAACACGAGCTTAAATATGTGGTTAATTGGATTTTGGACATACTTATCTGTCTATTTCATTCACCTTACTAATCTAGCATATGACACTTGGAATTAATACCCCTAACTAGCCCATTAATTTTAGTTGGTTTTTCACCCATCAAATTACAACTTAATTATTATATGGCATAGCTATAATTTTCATTTAGATTGAGTTGAAAGATCCTTAAACCGACTAGATTTATTTCTAAAGTTATACTTCGGTATCAATAGCTTTAAGATATTTCACGGGTTGATAATTTCCCTAAACCAATCTATTATGTAACTTGAAAAAAAATGAACAAACATTATGGAGGCCAAATTGTAGCAAAGAAAAACGAAAAGGAAAAAACAATTTAAGTTTGCACGTAGTGGAATTCTAGTGCATAAGGATCCAGAGTACTAGTGGAATTCTAAGTATACATACAATTAATATTTGCAATATCTATAGCTATAAAATATTTTTTTTTTAATTAAATAAAAATAAACAGAAGAAGGTTTTAATTGTAATAAGCGAGGAAGAAACGAAAACCTACTAGTTTTTCTCCTTTTTATTGGTAGGCACTCATTTAAGCATGCCTAGGAATCTCTTTCCTCTTTCTTCTTTTCTTTTTCTTTGTCGGCCTCCATCTTCCAATTTTTTTTTATATATATACAGCAAAAAGCTTTAAGAATGGGGATGGATGGAGATGATGATGGTGACGGACGATGTTGATGAATGATGATCATGAGTCGTGATATATGTAAACAGTAAACACCGTTTATCAAATCTTAAGTGTCAAATAAGAATTCTCTGAAATGCATTGTCTTACGAGATCTTTCGATCTTACAAAAATCGCATCGCACATGTCATGCTCATGCATAAGAGAAGCAAGTGTACATACATTTTTAGGTTATAAACAAATAATTTTCGTTTTCAAGTAAGAATATCATTTTTAACCAAAAAAGAAGAAGTAAGAGTAGATTGATATAATTTGTGTTTTATGTTAAAGCCTAATATAACCAATAATTTGAAAGTGTTTTGTTTTATTAAATAAATATTGTTTGAATGTTTGTTTCTCATAACTTTTTAATACTTTTAATTATTTTTTAACAAGTATTGTTTCTATTTAATTCTTAGTTATGACTTATGAGATTTCGTTGATTTCTGTATTAAAACATTTTATAGTATGTATTTTGTTTAACATAGTATAACTCTAAATTTGTATACTATATTTTATTTATCATCATGGTTACATTGTATATACATGTACCGTATCCATCAATCGGCCGTATCATATTCATACACGTATGTAACGCGCGCATCTTGATCGATACAAAGAAGGATCTGTTTGGTGATTATTTATACAAATAAAATCTCTTTTTTAATTAGAAAATAATATAAAGATTGGAATTGTAGTTCCAAGTTCCCTGCCAGCCACCCATATAATACTCTCCAGCACCAAAAGCACAAAACACAAACTTAGAAATGGAAGAAGAGAAGAGATTGGAGCTAAGTCTGGCTCCTCCCTGTCACCAACTCACTTCCAACATCAACGGATCTAAACAAAGAAGCTTCACCAAAGAAACATCATTTGTTTCCAATAACAGGTTTTCTCTTCATTCGTTCTCACAATCTCATCAATGGTTTATTATTAATCGATTTCAATTATGGTTAACAATAACTAAGATATGGGTAAAACAGGGTTGAGGCAGCTTTAGTGGTGGGATGGCCGCCGGTTAGATCATCCCGGAGAAACCTATCGGCACAGCTAAAGGAGGAGATGAAGAAGAGAGAGAGTACTGATGAAGAGAGAGAGCTGTACGTTAAGATCAACATGGAAGGAGTTCCCATAGGAAGAAAAGTCAACATCTCCGCTTTCAACAACTACCAACAGCTTTCACATGCCGTTGACCAACTCTTCTCTAAGAAAGATTCGTCGGATCTAAACAGACAATACACTTTGGTCTACGAAGACACTGAAGGAGATAAAGTTCTGGTCGGAGATGTTCCTTGGGAGTAAGTTGAATCAAACAAAATTAATTTAATATATATTGACCTACTTTCACTATCAAAATCATTTTATATCTCTATCTATCAAATATTTTGAATATGAGTTTTCTAAAAAAGTGTTTGGTCATTTCTTTTCAGATGATTCTTAATTTTCTAAAAAGGTCATATTCTTGGTTTTTTTTTGTTTTTTTTGTTCATCACTACTAAAATTGATATATATATATCTGAGAATAATTTCATCATTGGACAAACAAATGATGTAGTTTCGCTTATTTCTTAGGATGTTTGTATCGACTGTGAAGAGATTGCACGTTTTAAAGACCTCCCACATCTCCTCGCTCCCACGTAATAAGATTACATTTCTTACGTAACTTTTTCATGGTGTATATATACATCTCACTTACCTAATGTCTTTTTAAAAAGGTCTGAATCATTGCATGTTTTTATCTTGTTTTTTTTTTTGCCAGCTAGAAAACATGGCCAGGAATAGAGTGAGGTTCGCCAAAATCACCAGTTCGGTGATTTGTTTTTAGTTGTAACTTTTATGGAAACTAATGTGGTTTGGCTTGATTTACCGAGCTTACTTATGTTCTAGGTTTTGCTATTGGATGACGGTTTTGTGTATATATGCAGTTTGTTTATTTAGCGGGGGTGGTATTATTGTGTTATCGTTTTGTATAAAAAATAAAAAATTGTAAGCACATTAGTTTGATTATAAAGCTTGATATACTTTATGACTTCTTATCGATTTTTAAGTAGGAAAAGAAAAAAAAGATATAGGCCCGTTTCAAAAACGAAAAAGAAAAGAAAAGAAAAAGAGTATACTTGTGTAAACCAAACCGATTCAACAGAAAAAAAAAAACTGAAAAACACTTGATATTAAAAATTAAAAAAAAAATTGATGAAAACAACAACTTTGTTCATGGAACAAGAGTAGCTCGATGTTGTGGAACACAAGAACAAGGGGTTAGGCTGGAAAACGCATTAAGGGACAAATAAAAAGAGGCTATTGACTGATTTGACACTTGAATGCATGAAGGAAAATTTGAAATCACATGTATTTTAGAAATGAACAAAGATAAAGGACTTAACATATGCGTTTATAGGCTAAATTTAGAGAGTATAAATACATTATTACATGTGTTAGTCCTTATCTTGTTCGATAGTTTCAGTTTAACTTCCAAAAACGTTGTTGTTCTTCAAATTAGTAAATTCGCAAATTTCATTGGAATGTGAAACGGTGAGTTTAGAAACAAAAAAAATAACCTGTTGTGTCGGAAGATAATATAGGAAAATGGTACACATATGACTCATTGAAATCCGAAATCGGTAAATTCCAAAACACCAAATGAAAACTTCCAAACCAAATGGCAATAAGAGGAAAACTCCAAACTTTCCTTTCTCTTCACTACAAAATGAATGCATCACTTCATCATTCTCTTCTTCTCTTTCACATCAACACACTCCTTCCATGGCCTCCTTGATCTCCCTTCTCCTTGGCTTTGCTGTCTCCTCCTTGCTCTCCATCTTCTTCTTCAAGAGACTACTCTTCTTCTTCTCCAGGCACAAGATGTCGGAAGTTTCTAGGCTCCCCTCTGTCCCAGGTAGTACCCTTTTGTTTTTTCAGTATCTGGGTTTTTGCGATTCATGTAACTCTGATTGTGCGATTACCTTTAGAGTAGTCACAAAATTCACTTGTTTGGTCTCTGATTTTGGTCACTACTACTACTCCTGTATCCAAGTTTGAGACTTGGGTTGATTTGAGTGTCTGGGTTTGATTTAAATATCACTTAAAAAAATGTAATTTTTTGGCAAACTCTGGAGTTGGTTGATGTGTGTTTGATGCAGTGGTGCCAGGATTTCCATTGATTGGGAACTTGCTGCAACTGAAAGAGAAGAAACCACACAAGACTTTCACTAAATGGTCAGAGCTTTATGGTCCAATTTACTCTATCAAGATGGGTTCTTCCTCCCTTATTGTCCTCAATTCAGCGGAAACCGCCAAAGAGGTTAGCTTTCCCTGTGTGTTTGTTTCTGTAAAATGTAAGGAATTTACTTGTTTTCACAACTCCGTAGACATTATGGATTCAAATTCAGTGGTTGCCTGATAGTTTTGGTCTTTTGGAACCTGATTACCGATGAGATGTAACAAAATCCTTCCTTTATCGATCTTGAATTGTCGATTACAGTTATGAACACATGAGCAAACCCTTTAGAAAGAGCTCAATGTATCTCGGAGATTTGTTGAAAAGATTTTCTAATCTGAATTGATTTGCTGATGTGGAAAGGCGGAGCTGATGCACTCTCTGATAGTGTGCTCTTCATGTGTTTGTTTTCAGGCCATGGTGACTCGGTTTTCATCCATCTCAACAAGAAAGCTATCAAATGCGTTGGCAGTCCTCACTTGCAACAAATCTATGGTTGCTACAAGCGATTATGATGATTTCCACAAATCCGTGAAACGGTGTCTCTTGAATGGCCTTTTGGGTGCAAATGCACAGGTGAATTCACAGTTTATTTACCCCCATAGCTTCTCCTCGATATTCTTTGTGGCAAACTGAATCAAGTTTTGTGTGTTGTGTGGATTTTGATTTTCAGAAACGGAAAAGACACTACAGAGATGCCCTCATTGAGAATGTGACTTCCAAGTTGCATGCCCACACGAGGGGCCATCCGCAAGAACCTGTCAACTTCAGGGCTATATTCGAGCATGAGCTTTTTGGAGTAGCCTTGAAGCAAGTGAGTGTTTCGTTTACCCTATACTTCAAGAAACACACTTTTCTATTATTTGTCGTCAAGAGAAGATACAAAAAATGGGTTTTCTTTTTCTTGTTCATAGGCCTTTGGGAAAGATGTAGAATCCATTTACGTTGAGGAACTCGGTGTGACACTGTCGAGAGACGAGATGTTCAAGGTTTTAGTACATGACATGATGGAGGGTGCAATTGATGTTGATTGGAGAGACTTCTTCCCATACTTGAAATGGATTCCGAATCAAAGTTTTGAAGCAAGAATCCAGCAAAAGCATAAACGCAGACTCGCCGTGATGAATGCTCTGGTTCAAGATAGACTGAAGCAGAATGATTCAGAATCGGTATGTTCTGTTCAGTTGTCTTCGTTTATTGCCTTTACTCTTTCTGATCTGATCTCTACTTATAATAAACAGGATGATGGTTGCTATCTCAACTTCTTGATGTCGGAAGCGAAATCACTAACCATGGAGCAAATTGCAATCTTGGTTTGGGAGACGATTATCGAGACATCTGACACTACTTTGGTCACAACCGAATGGGCGATTTACGAACTCGCAAAGAATCAAAGTGTCCAAGATCGTCTGTGTAAGGAAATCCAAAATGTCTGCGGAGGAGAAAAGATCACAGAAGAGAAATTGCCTCGACTTCCTTGCGTCAATGGAGTGTTTCATGAAACGCTTAGGAAATACAGTCCGGCTCCTCTAGTTCCTATTCGCTACGCCCACGAAGATACCCAAATCGGAGGCTATCATGTCCCTGCAGGAAGTGAGGCAAGTTCTTGTGCTTTATCCCGACCTGTATTCTTGTTTGCCCATCTATGCCTATAACCAAAGGCGAAAACAACTTTGCTCAAAACCGAGTCATTTTCACATTTGCAGTTCAATTACAAAGTCTAGTTTGAAATCTTGATGTGTAGATAGCAATAAACATCTACGGATGCAACATGGACAAGAAGCGTTGGGAGAGGCCAGAGGAGTGGTGGCCAGAGCGGTTCCTTGATGACAAATACGAATTGTCGGATCTTCACAAGACGATGGCGTTTGGAGCGGGAAAGAGGGTTTGTGCTGGTGCACTACAAGCATCTCTCATGGCAGGCATCGCCATTGGGAGATTAGTTCAAGAATTTGAATGGAAGCTTAGAGATGGCGAAGAAGAGAACGTGGATACATATGGCTTGACCTCTCAGAAACTCTATCCTCTCATGGCTATTATCAATCCGAGGCCTTCTTAAGAGATCTTTCTTTTTTTAGTTTTACTTTTATCTGTTTAGTGAAACAGTCCGAATATTATGCTACCCTTTTGGTTCGGATGTTTGTTATATTCAACTTTAGGGGTCATATTGGATGATGATTTGGGAAAATTTCATTTTTCCCCAAATCTCTCCTTATTAGATCTAGTATTTATAAAAATTATTCAAAATTCAAGATTATTGGATTAGTCATTTACAAAAGGGAGAATTGGCAAAATACCCTAATTAAGATTTGGAATTTAAAAAATACATCAATATTTTGATTTTTTGATAACTACGCTTAATAATATGGAAAAAAACTATTTTGAACAAGTTTTAATTAGAGAATATTTAAATAAAAATAAAAATCAAAAATTATAATTATTATTATTTTAATTAAAGATAAAAATATCTAATTATTTAATATTTAACATTTACCTTCGTTCGGGGACTGGAACGATGAGATCGCTGATGCCGACGAAAAACGATACGAAAAATTCTAAAGAACTCAGATACAGAACGAGGGCGACCCATGGAAATACATCGATTTCTTAATTAGATAAGATCTTAGTATTTAAGAATTTATCTCTATCAACAAAAAAATTATTCTTAATTTTATAAATGTTTATATAAAGGAAGCAAGTAAAGAAATTGAAATAACATGGACATAAAGTTGAAATTTAACAAAATAATAACAAAATATTTTAATATAATATTCAGTTCTAATTAATAAATAAAATAAACTCAAAATGGATATCATTTAGTTTTAAAATATTTGTTTTGTATTTATATAATAAAAATTATTATAAATTCAGAATAAGGTTAATTTAGTCATTTTATATATAAACAAATATAATTTTAAATTTTTTTAATAGGGGTGTAGTTTTCAAATTAAAATCTTGTTTAAGGTATTTTCCCAAATTTTCTCTTTATAAAATTACTTTCAAATATTAATTTATTACAAAATAGAGATTTTAACAATAAAATATATCAAAAACAATTTGGAATGATTTGTAAGGTAGTTTATAGTAGAAAATAATAGATGCAAATACCACCTTATAAGATAGAATTTGAGAAAGAAAAAAATTGAACTAATCTTTTTTTTAATGAACTTTTACGACAAAAAAAAAAGAAATCGAGAAAATTGAAACATTGCAGCTCTTATTATCTTTTGAAGAGCCGGAAGGATTTTCTAGGTTAAAATCCAGTTTCATCTTTCGTCGTGCTCTTTTCCTCCAATCGTCTTGCCGTATTCATCGTACCACCGTGAGTCTTGTTTTGATGCTTATCTACTTTAGACCCTAGTCCTATACCTTCTGCTTCTCTCTCCTTCTAAATCCATTGTCTATAAAAAAAAACCTGGTAATCAATGAATAAAAGATTATGTTTCTTCGGTTTTTTTACTTAACCCCAATATACTTATGATGCATTGATTTATGTGTTAAGTTATGATATTGATAAGCAATTGATATCAAGTATGAGCATCCCTTCCACTGAGTTATTATAATAACTCGTGAGATTTGCTAACTAAACAGAATTTATTGTGCAATTGAGGTATATGCTTCTGTAGTGCAATTCTTGGGTAAAGATTTGCTAACTAAAACAGAATTTATATGTTAGTTATGATATTGATAGGCATTGAAATATATAGTTATTGCATTTATAAAAACAGTTTGAGATTATCCTTTCAATAGTTAATTAAAAAATTACATATAAATAGATTTGTGTATCGAATTTCAAAACATACGACGCTTGATAAGAAAAATTGGAGATTATTAGATTTTCTGAAAAAATAAAGGTAAAAAAGTTATTGCCTCTATCAGTGTTTGTGTTGTTTTTCTCAACACCATGAAGTTTTGTGATAAACCTTCTTTTGGTGTTGAATTATATGGCTGTATTTGTTGTTTTTTCTAGCGTTCGATGTGATTTTTTTAACAGTATTGAATTGTTTGGTTAAATATCTTTCACACTAAAATGGGAGATAAAACACAAGAAGAAAAAAGTAAAAATCCATATGTTTCTTGGTTCACTCAAGAAACCAAAACATTGTTGCGTTTGTTGGTTGATGGTGTCAATCAGAATTGGACCGATGAGAACATTTTATTCAATAAACTTACCATGGAGCCAAGACGTGTATCTTTTTTAAATAAAGAGTGAAAATAAAAGTTTTAAAATAAGTGAGGTGTATCCTTTTAAACAATTTGTAAAATATCCCCAAATCCCTTCTAATCACCTTAAAATTTGTAATAATAACTTTACAAAAATTTCTCAAATCATAAATCTCTTAAAAAATTCCTCAAATTGATGTGATTTTCAATTTATCCAAAATCAATGATCCAATATGCCCTCCTAAATGTTATCTTCCGTGTTTTTTATATGATGTTCTAAGTTTATACATATAAGACCATATGCATTGGTGAGAGACTTGCAAAAATATCTTATCAATTTAATAATAATATTTTTAATATAAATTAATTGTATTTTTTAATTTTAAATTATGAATAAAGTTTAAACCAATGATATGAAGATAAATATGAAATTGAATAGGATCTCTCAAGGTCTCTAAAATGCAGATGCTCTAATCTAGTGTTTTATATTAGGATCTGATTGGTAACAGCTGTAATGGTAACAACTGTAACTTTATGTTTTTGCTTTAAAATTATGGTTGTAAGTTTTTTTACTATAATTGTAAATTTTATTGTTGTAAAATTTTGACGGTAGAATTGTAGAATTTTGCAAAGTTTATAATTGTATGCTTTTAAAAATAAATGTTTTGAACAACAAAAAAAATAAACAAGGAAATATTTGGGCTGTGAGCAAATAAATAAATGATTGGCACATATTTGAATTGTATTGTGCACACATGGGCGAAGGGAAACTTATTAACTATGGGGCATGTGCACCCATAATATTATTAATATTTAGCATTTTGTGTACAAATTCATTAAAATTCTGTTAGATGAATTGGAAAAAGCCTTCAAGTGCACTCAATACTCATAATTTCTCAAGTTCGATCCCCTCATTGCTCTTGAGCCTTCCCGGTTCTTAAAAAAATCAGATGTCACCTATTTTTTTTTTTTTTTTTTCTTTTCTTTTTAAGCGTAGAATCCATGAGCGTCTCTGAGGTTGTTTAATTTATATCTCCGTGTAACACACTACAAACACCTAATATTATTTTACAATGTGTTATTTTGTCCGATTACTCTTAAAGAAACTAAAACAGAATTTCACAAGAATACAATATTCGGTAGCCTTTACCAAAACAGTATGATTCGGTTTAGTCTGAGTCTCTGACATAGACACGTTGTAGACGACTAATATCAAGAAGTACACCAGCCACAAGGGATCCCGCATCTATTATCTCTTCTCGAATTTCAGACCGCTGAATTGACGAGTCAACGTTCAAAATCAGACAACTATATTATTACGGACTTTAAGATGCATACGTACGAAATCAATAATATACGATCGAGCCATATAGAAAACCAATGAGGTTGTCTGATTAATTCCAAGTACTAAGTTCTTAACATTCTCCATTGTTTCTCTTGAGTGGCTCCATATTATATTGTGCTATTTAGTTGTTAACATTATTACCGAAAAAAATTATTACCATATAGATTACTTAGTGATTACTTAGTCATTAATTATTCTATTTAGTTGTTAACATTATTACCGAAATATTAAGCGAACATAAAAAGATAGTGGAAAAACCTTTTAATAATACAGAAAGGTGGAATCAACTTTTGTGAAGAAATATATAATAGATCTTAACCATATGTAGATTAGTTAGTCATCAACTGGATGAAACATATTTTTTTTGTTGAGTTTTCCGAGTTTCTCTAGCTTATAATATAAAAGTAGATTATTCTTTGTCAACAATTCACATATGCACATTATCTAATTTTAATTTAGATAGTACTCACTAATATAAATATGTTATGATTACAAGTTGTAAAAGTCGAAAATTTCCCATAAGATTTTCCTGTCTGCCACATATACAAGTCTTAATGCGATATGTACCCTAAACCCACAAGAAATAGTGGTAGTATTAGCATCTTATCGATTTATTTTGGTCAAATTAGTAAACAATTACCACTAAGATCATTAGTAAGTTGGAATGTACATAATTTTTTTTTGTTTGAATGAAAATTTTAAACTAATCCAACAAAAAAACCGTTTTTACAATGACTGTAATTTGAATTTAAAATTCTGAAAAGCTAACTATTTAACAACCAAATTGATATTAACGAAATGTATAAAAATAAATAAAGACTTTTGAATTTATTTATGGTCAACTAGACTTTTGAGTTATTTAACTATCGTCACAAGAGTTCAATTGCTTGTACGTTATCTACAAACATATTCCGATGCAGCTACATAGGATTACATAGATATTATAAAGTCCAGAGATTCTTTGAACTATTATGTATGCCCTTTGAAAAAAATACTCTCTGTATTTTGTGAAACACATGTTCTTAATAATTTTTTTTTTTAAAAACACATGTTCTTAGTTTTGTTTATTATAAGTTCCATTTATGCTTTCTGTAAGATTTCTTACCTTTTCACAATCTAGTTTCTCCAATATGGATTAGAAATGAAAAGAAAACCCAAGAGAGATTTGCTTAATTTCTGCATATCAAAATTATAGATATCTTTGACTTTACTTTCTGACTTTTCAAATGGTACAAAATTTCTTGGCAATAAATTTCAGAGAAATGGGTGGCCTATTATTAATTACTCGTGAATATTTTAAAAGGCTCGCGTATTTGAATTGAACACCGCTAGATTAGCATATTAGCACTTTTTAAGCACACCGAATAATCATATGATTCATATGACTAACTGCTGCTTAACGGAGACGCTCTGTTTTTGCCAAATTGAATGTTTAACCAATCTAATCAAAACTGAAACACTCATAAAAATAGTTTAACCAATATGATATGAAGCATTTTTTTAAATACTTTGTTAGCATAAATCAACCTATCTTGCGACAAAAAAAAAAACACATTTGTTAACCAAATGAGCAGCTACGAAAGAAAATAACAATTATATATTCATGTCGTCACTCAAACGTCAAGATTAGTCCGCCGGATTAGGGTTGCACCAAAATTCATGGCACACAAAATTATAAAAAAGCTTGATAACAATAAAAAGAGAGTCAGTAGCCCTGCAAATTTCGGAACGGATATCCGGTTCCCATCCGTATCCGATTCAAATTTCTCGTCTTGTTCCCGTTTCAGTTAAAAAAATTCCCGTTCGAGACCATTTATTTTTTTTCAAACGGGTACGGAAAGGGTAAGGGAAGGGAACGGGAATACCCGAACTTCCTGAATTTCCCAAATTTTCTCGAATTTTCTCAAAATTTCCCGAAATTTCTTAAATTTTCTCGAATTTTCCCGAATTTTCCCAAATTATTCAAAATAATTACCCGTTTGAGAGAAAATTTTACGTAAGGAAATTTTCCGAACCCGTCCCGTTTCCGTCCCATTATTATGGATTCCCTTCTGGGAATTATTTTTTAATTCCCAAATTTTCCGTTCCCGTCCTGTAGCCCTAAATTTCCGTTCCGATATCCGAAATTTTCAGGGTTAGTAACGAGTATCCAAAAATTCAAATCTCGTTTTTGACTTCACCTAATCACCTCTATAAATTGTTAAAAACCGCAGCTTCTTCGAACTTGTATCTCCATTTCGCAGTCAAACTCACGCGTCTGCCGAATTTCCCGGCAAAACCACAAAACGACCAAAATTATAGAATGACTCTTTTACCCTTACCCTTCCTCATCTTCTTTCTCACATCTATGCCCTTTTCCGTCATTTCCCAGTTCAACGAACGGTCAACGCTTCTTAACCTGAAACGCGATCTCGGAGACCCACCTTCTCTCCGGCTATGGAACGACACGTCTTCTCCGTGCGATTGGTCGGAGATAACCTGCGTCGCAGGAAACGTTACCGAGATAAATTTCTACAACCAGAACTTCACCGTGGCGGTTCCGACGGCGATATGCGATTTCCCAAATCTCCGGTCCCTCAATTTGTCGTATAATTTTTTTTTCGGCGAGTTTCCGACCGTTCTTTACAACTGCACTAAGCTTCAGTATCTCGATCTCTCCCAGAACTACTTCAACGGCACACTTCCCGCCGACATCGACCGTCTCTCACGAGAACTCGAGTATCTCGACCTCGGTGCTAACGGCTTCTCCGGCGATATCCCTAAGAAGATCGGTTTGCTTTCTAAGCTCAAGGTCTTGAATCTCTACCAGAGTGAATACGACGGCACGTTTCCGTCGGAGATCGGGGATTTGTCAGAGCTCGAGGAACTTCGTTTGGCGTACAACGACAAGTTTTTGCCGGCGGAGATTCCGACGGAGTTTGTGAAATTGAAGAAACTGAAGTACTTGTGGTTGGAGGAGATGAATTTGATCGGAGAGATCCCGGCCGTTGTTTTCGAGAACATGACGGATATCGAGCACGTTGACTTGTCGGCTAACAAGTTATCGGGTCGGATCCCAGACGTCTTGTTCGGGTTGAAGAATCTCACCGAGCTCTATCTCTATGCAAATGAACTAATCGGGGAGATCCCTAAATCTGTTTCGGCGACGAACATGGTGGGGCTTGATCTCTCCGCGAACAATTTAACCGGTTCGATTCCGGAAGCAATCGGAAATCTGACGAAATTAGAGTTTTTGAACCTGTACAACAACCAGTTAACCGGCGAAATCCCGCCGGCTATCGGAAAATTATCGGCATTGAAGGAGCTGAAACTCTTCATCAACAAGTTAACCGGAGTAATACCGGCGGATATTGGGTTTAATTCAAAGCTGGAGAGGTTCGAAGTGTCAGAGAATCAGCTAACCGGGAAACTGCCGGAAAACTTGTGCAAGGGAGGGAAACTTCAAGGCGTGGTTGTATTCTCGAACAATCTCACCGGAGAAGTCCCGGAGTCGCTCGGGAACTGTGGGACCCTCCTCACGGTTCAGCTACAGAACAATGGCTTCTCCGGTGAGTTTCCTTCTCAGATCTGGACTGCTTCAGATATGTATAGTTTACAGGTGAGTAACAACTTCTTCTCCGGAAAATTACCGGAGAGAGTTGCTTGGAACCTTTCGAGGATCGAGATCGATAACAATAGATTTTCCGGTGAGATTCCTCGGAACATCGGTACTTGGTCTTCTCTAGCTGAGTTCAATGCCGGAAACAATAGATTCTCCGGTGAGATCCCGAAGGAACTGACATCTCTTTCAAATCTCATATCAATCTTCCTCGATGCGAACGATCTCTCCGGCGAATTACCAGATGAAATCATCTCATGGAAGTCGTTGACAACGATAAACCTATCCAAGAACAAGCTTTCCGGGAAAATTCCGAGAGCTCTAGGATCGTTGCCACACTTGATCAATCTTGATCTATCGGAGAATCAATTTTCCGGCATAATTCCTCCGGAGATCGGTAATCTGAAGCTCACAACCCTTGATTTGTCATCAAACAGGCTCACCGGGGAGATCCCAGACCAACTCGATAATCTTGCCTACGAGAGAGGTTTCTTGAACAACTCTAATCTCTGTGCAGACAAACCGGTTCTTAATTTACCGGATTGTCGGAAAAACCTCCGGAGCTCAAAATGGCTGCCGGGGAAAATCCTCTCCATGATTCTATTCATCGCCTTTCTGCTTCTCGCCATCAGTCTGCTTGTCACGTTCTTTGTGATTCGGGATTACACAAGGAAACGAAGAAGAAGTATAGTCTTAGAGACATGGAAACTAACTTCCTTTCACAGTGTAGATTTTGCGGAATCCGTCATCTTGTCGAGTCTGATGGAACAGAACGTGATCGGGAGTGGCGGATCGGGCAAAGTTTACAAGATATTCATCGAATCCTCGGGACAATATGTGGCAGTGAAGAGGATATGGGACAACAAGAAACTTGACAAGAACCTTGAGAAGGAGTTCATCGCTGAAGTCGAGATTCTAGGAACGATCAGACACGCGAATATAGTGAAACTACTGTGTTGTATCTCGAGGGAGGATTCAAAGCTTCTGGTGTATGAGTATCTGGAGAAACGCAGCCTGGATCAATGGCTACATGGCAAGAAGAAGAGAGGTACTGTAGAGGCTGACAACTTGAATTGGCAACAGAGGTTGAATATTGCGGCCGGAGCAGCTCAAGGACTTTGCTATATGCATCATGATTGCACTCCTGCGATCATACACAGGGATGTCAAGTCAAGCAACATCTTGCTTGATTATGAATTCAACGCCAAGATTGCAGATTTCGGGTTGGCCAAATTGTTGATTAAGCAAAACCAACAGCCACATACCATGTCAGCTGTTGCTGGATCTTTCGGTTACATTGCCCCAGGTACTACCCGTAAAAAAAATAAACGTTTTGATTCTATGTAAAAGTCGCAGGCTTTTCATCTCAAAAGCAATTGATATTAGGTCTCTTATTGTGTGATCTCTAACATTTTATATGTTGCAGAATACGCATATACATCAAAGGTGGATGAGAAGATCGATGTGTACAGTTTTGGGGTAGTTTTGCTAGAGCTGGTGACTGGAAGAGAAGGAAACAACGGAGATGAACACACAAACTTAGCAGATTGGTCATGGAGACATTACCAATCTGGGAAACCGGTCGCTGAGGCGTTCGATGAGGACATCAAAGAAGCCTGCAATACAGAGGAGATGACAACAGTGTTCAAGCTAGGTCTCATGTGTACTAACACATTACCTAGTCACAGACCTTCGATGAAGGAGATCTTGTATGTTCTTCGCCAGCAAGGACCTGCGGCGATAAAAAAGACTGCGACAGAGGCACACGAGGCACCTCTGCTCGTTAGCTTATCGGGTCGCAGGACAAGTAAAAGGGTAGAAGATGAAGATTTAGGCTTTGTATAATCAATAATCACAACTTTGAGGTTGTTTTCTCTTTTCGGAGGGGATAGAGAATGTACAAATGAGTGTTTAGAAACCTTTTAGGTTTTTTTTTTACTCAGATGCGTTGTGTAAAGTAAACGATGCAGTCTTATAGCACGAAACTTCAAGCTTATTAACTAAACAAGATGTGAAATGGTCTTTTATAATTTGCTTTCTCTTATTTTGAATCAAGGCAACATTTAGAGACAGAGAAAGAGATATGTGATTTGAGTAAGTTACACAAGAAGAAATCATTTAGAGTCTTGCTGAGCTTTCTTGAACTGAGCCTCGGTGTTTCTCCTTGCGCCTTGTAGAATGGTTTTGTCTGCAGTTATGAAGAATGCGGCGATGGATGCTGTTCCGATGATCACCATTTACACAAGATTGAATCTTTCGTGGGTTAGGAATCAGAAGAAAACAACACAAACTTGTGGACAACAAATACAATGCCGAAAAGAAAGTTAACAAAACCCCCTACAGGCTACAGATCAATGCTCCCCTAAACTCACATTATTCTTCAAAAGTTTTTGAGGTTTAATCGGGAATTCCTGAGGCTTCTTCAACAATGTTCATTCATGTTCAAAGCTTGTAATTATTTCTACTAATTTCCAGGAAGAACACAGAGTTATGATTGATAGAGCTAACCTGAAGATATAATAAGTGCCTGAGCAGTGTAGTTGAGGTTTGCCTTCGCCCATGGGAACACACGAACCGCAGCTATCTGTTAGGAAAGCTAGCCGAGCTCAGTTTATGTTTCAATTCATATCTTATATACACACATCATAAAGAATATGACTCTACTTGCTGAGTCTAAATCACCACTGCTTCACAAGGAAAAAAACAGATTATAGAAATCACAAAAAAAAAAAAACATTATAAATGGGAAAACAAAACTTCAAACATTCATGTATAAAAAAATCAGATCAGAACTCATTTAAGATCTCAATTTCAAACAATGTCAATCACCAAATGAAGGCAACTTTCAAAGATCAAATAAGGTTTTGGGAAAGTGTGAGCAAAATCTAGACAAAAAGCTTCTGCTTTAAGAGATCATGTGGCAGTGAACAATCTCTAAAATCTAAGAGCTGATTCAATTATAACCTCTGATTCCTTAATATAACGATCTGAGAAATGAGATGAAAAGGATTTACCGTGGGGATCGCAGTGGCCACGGCGGCGACGGCGGCTGCTTTAGCTCCGGCAAGAGCTCCGGCTGCACAATCATTCAAAAAAAAAACCCAAAAATCAATTTTGGTGAGATTTGAAAAGAATATTCAGGAAAAGAGAGAAGAAAAATAAGACACCTTGACTGGAACTTTCCGCTCGCCTGATCTTATCAGTCTCGTCCGGAGATGCGACGACGAAGAGGTTCTGCTGCCTCCGGTTACCCATTTCCGACCGGTTTTCCATCAGATGTTGCGACTGATCTTTAGAGAGAGAGAGAGAGAGACGGGTCGCGATTTGCTTGTCGAATTAAATCTTTGGGCTCCAAGGAAGGACTTAATAAGTTGGGAATCCTTTAGCCCAAAACAATGAAACGCCCACAGTTTTTAATTTTTAGTATTGTTTTGATATTTAAAAAACATCTATCGAAATTTCGAATTAATCTTATCTTAGTCTGTATCATTTACAAAACGTATATACAATTCACGTATAAAACCTCTCTATCTTCGAGTTTAATCTCTCATAAGTGTTAGAAAAGGATAAAATTAAACAGTTAACACACAACAATTGAAAAAACCGGAAATCTCACCATCTGCAGATTTGGCAAACGCTTGGTCAATTCTTATCTTTGTTAACGGTTGGTTACTAATTTATCCTGTTGTTTATTTTTTCCCCTTCTCAGTCAAAACAAAGTTTAACTAACAAATCATTCAATGCAATTTATTTTTTCTTTTGTGATGAACTTTCCCAATTCGACATTGTTTTACTTTTAATACTGGGATTCCTTCCTTCATCACAAAAGAATTTTTCAATTTGGCCAACAAATCGTAATTCCATGGTAACAACAAAAATCGCCAACGAATTGTCTCTAACTCTCAAAGACAAATGACTTGAGACCACATTGTATTTTTGGTCACATATTCTTGAAAATAATGTGTCTACACTATTATTTTTTGAACACCCTTAATTTGAATTACAGAGATTAATTAAAGCATTCAAATATATGAGTTGGGCCGTATAAAAAGGTTGGAGTCAAGGACAACGACGATTCTGGCCAGGTCCTCCGAAGTAGAAAACGGGCTCTGACTTATACGTTTCCCGGTAAAGCTTTGTAGAATAACAATTGTACTCATCGGCGTACTCGGACGTACGCTCGGGATACTTGATCTGCAAGGAATAGTCTTTGATCCTAACGTTGGTGTGGAAACAAGCGTCGCCCCAGAGGTAAGATGCCCATTGTCCACTTCCCATTGATGTTCTTGTGTGCGGCTTCTTCCTCACGTTAGGGCTATAAACTTCTCCACCCCACTGCACTGCGGTGGCGCTGTGTTTGAGGGAATCGAAGAGTTTCCCCGGCCAGTACCCCATCACGGTGTCTCCGAAAGTCAACCACCAGTTCCCGCTATTTGGATCCTGCAAACACGTACGGTCGAGGATGAAACATGAACGTGCGCATAACATGTATATCATATATAAAGTAGAAAATGTTACCAGGAATATGCTAGCGCTGATGTGATATTGTTCACTCGAGGTAGTCGAAATGGGTTCTACGGCTGCACCCAGGGCGTATTTAGTTGTTGTTTGCACAAAACCGGAGCATAAGAGGTTGATGCAGCCTGTTGTAGCGTATGAATCTCTCTGCAACCCAAATATAAAAAAGAGAAGGTAGGTTTTAAATACATCATTCATCCAAAAGTGGTTAGTTAGTCATGTTACTTACAGTCCAGTAGGTGAAGAGACGTGTGCGAGAGTCTCCGAAAACGCTTGGATTCACCTGAAATTGTTTTATGGCGATCGGTTTACGGTTGACTTCTAACGCAAGCTATAGTACTTTCTAGGGATGGAAAAACGTACCACCCAACCAGCTTCTATGGTCTCGAATATGTCGGAGAGGCCACCAAGGAGCCAGATCTGGGCAGAGCTGTAGTCGTGAGGCTGAACTCTTGGAGGGTTCCAAACATTTATGTCGGATTGAGCGCCAACATAATTGTACCCTAGAGCGATAAGGATCGCCTCCTATATATATATCATCAACAAGGAACAAGTGTTATAAGCCGTATCAAAGAGTCTATGATTTATCTTTTGACTAGAAGTCAATTTTATGTTTTCGATTTAGTAATTAGAAGTCATAAAATTATAATTCAACGGAAAAATGAAAAACTAAATATTTCAGAACATTAAAATGATAACGTATAACGATTATAATGAGAAAAAAAAAAACTTTCTTCATTCAACTCAACATCTTAGACTTTACATACCGATCGGTCCTTTGGGCGTGGTAGGCGTGCATTTTCAGCTGTTAAATTGAAATTGGCCTTGTGTTGAAGTGCTTTATCGAGAAAGTTGTATCTACGAGGAGTTTTTCTTCCAAAATGAGACGGTGAGGAGGCTCTGCTTATGTCTTCTCTACTGACTCTACGAACCGGTATTGTCCCTATGGGACAGTTTCCAGATTTGGACCAAATCTGAGATGTAATTGGTTTAGAAGTACCGTTGTTTGGAATAGTGGTCTTCTTTGTACCAAACTCCACACTCGGTTTCATCTGCATGCATAAATGTAGAATGGGTATAGTCGTAAAGACAAAGCCGTGTCTAGACACCCCTCAAAACGTTAAAAGATGAACGATATTAATAAAAGAGGGAGAAAAGATAGAACCTAATAGCATGCATGTTCAGAATTTGTTTGTTACCTGAATCTTGTGGTTTCTTAAGGCTGGATGATCAAAAGCATGTTGTTTGTGGATATCTACACAATCTATTATATCTCCATCTTCACTCTACAAATAAATTACAATCGATTTTGGTTACTTCAGAAACCCAAAAAAGTATACACGAGAAGTAATATATTTGCATTTAGATTCCATATACCTTGATGGTCTTTAACGCTGGCTTATTTAGAGTCTTCAATTTCATATCGATATCTAAAGAAACTTTCCCATAGGCTTCACTGTAAAAGCAACAGAAAATCGCAAAGGTTAAGAACAATCTCATCGCGGTTTTTCGTCTATTTTTTTTTCCTATGTTGAAAGAATGGATTTAGGATATAGGGTTTTAAATCTTAAAGCTTCCTATTTATAGATCGAGTTTACAAAACCAAATGTTACAAAAAAAAACTTTATTTTTATATAGTTATGATAAACGGTTAAACACACACACATGCAATCGAAAAAAAAAAACGTAAATCCATATAGATACAATTTTTTTTTTAAAATCAATCTGCTGATTTGGTAACCATTTGGTCAAATCTTTGTGCTATGAAAACAAATATGAATGCTCGAGTAACTACAATATTTTCTAAACGTTTTTGTTTGTTTTTGATTTTAAGTCGGTGCAAAACGTCATTAAATTAAGAACGAATGTATATGGATTCTCTCCTTTGACTATCTTTGTTGACGGTTAATATTTTCATTTGGTTAATTTTTTTCCTTCTCGGTCAAAGCAAATTTTAACTAACACATTCAATGTGATATCTTTCAGAGAGAGAAAGCTCATCATCTTTTGTCTTTCAGATTTCCAGATCCTAACGATTTGTATTAGTATCGTTAATATATATCATCGCCTTGATTCAAACCTTCATAATGCATATTGTTGAAAACAAAAAAAAAACACTTTCATTATGTATTGCGTTCAGTAAAGGTTTGTTGTATTGGATAGTTTTACTTTGAAATTTGCGCAGAGTTCAAATGCAAGTATAACAAAAAAATTAAACTCAAAATAGAACTTCTAAACATACAAACTAAAAAATCATGACATTCGTAATATTTCCTATGCTAACTGTGTGAACCAAAGAAAACATTAAGACAGGCTCTTAAACTTAAATGTTACTAATCGAAAGTTGACTCAAGGGGTTGGGTTGGTTGCCTTTGGTCTCTAGTGGCCCGAATCGTCCGAACATGTTAGAAACGAGAGACTCTAGTTGCCTCAGAGTATGTAAATAGGTAGGACGGCTTTGGAACCTAACCTATAAACCTTCTGCACTTTACGGAGGTTTTCGCTTGATTTCGAAATGTCAAAGTCGTTGGAATTTACTGAAAATGGTCACCGGTCTACGCGAAAGCCTTCACCTTTTTAAGCCCATCTTCTCCATTCATCATCATCTCTCTCCCGTTTCTACACGAATTCGTAAGCTCTTACGACCACTGTGATCTCATCTTCCCAAGATTGAAGGTGTTTACTTTCTCTTTTTCTCTCTTTTACTTTTTTTTTTTCTCTGGAAACTCCGCCGGTTTTCTCACGGTTTAATTTCTTCAAGTAGCAGCTCTTGCTCTAATTTTGTTTTAGGAATTTCAAAGCTTGGACATTTTCCTCGTTGATTGCTCCGAATTTTAGTCGAAGATTACAAGAAATTGAATCGGACTGCTAGTGATTTCTGTAGGATTTTCGGGTTTTCTATATTAATGTGGTAGAAAAGAGTTGGATTGGGGGCATATAGTTAACGATTATCTAGTTGTTTTAGTTTTGAGGATTTGCAAGAGAAAAATGTGATCTTTTTACATTGCTATTATCAAATTTGATTTTGGGGTGCTACTTCGATGTTCTTGGTTTAGGATTTTCACAGAAAGCAGGATCATAACGCGATATAACCAGACGCCTAATGATCGAAGGTAAAGAATTTCTGGTTACCGGTGGCCGGACAGGGCTTAATAAGGCGTTTCCCTTCAAACTGCTTCTTGTGCTTGGTTTTTTTCTAGCTTTCTCTGTTGCCTTCATCATCATTAGTGTATCCACCATCAAGTATTATGGAATCAATAGTGTAGTGACCTCAGTCACTTCTAGTTTTGTGCCTTGCCGCGAGAAACCAAATGTTCTGGATAAATGGATAAAGCCTCCTCTAGCTCTGATGCACAACATGAGCGACCAAGAGCTTCTTTGGCGGGCGTTGTTCTTGTTCATGCCTCGGAGAAAAGACTATCCGTTTGTTAGGGTCCCGAAAATCGCGTTTATGTTCTTGACAATGGGTCCCTTGCCGCTTGCACCGCTCTGGGAGAGGCTTCTCAAGGGTCATGAGAAGCATTACTCGGTTTACATCCATTCGCAAGTTTCTTCTTCAGCCGAGTTTCCACCTTCCTCTGTTTTCTACCGTAGGCAGATACCAAGTCAGGTATAGCTCCTAATCTACTTTGCAAGATTTTGTTTTGTTTCATGAATGCGCCTAAGCGATTCCATTTGTGGGTTAACTTGTGACTAGTTTGTATACCTGATCGTAACGGTAGGTTGCAGAATGGGGAAGAATGACAATGTGCGATGCAGAGAGGCGGCTTCTTGCAAATGCGCTGCTCGATATCTCAAACGAATGGTTTGTTCTCCTCTCCGAGTCATGCATTCCCCTCTTCAACTTCACGACGATCTACGGCTACATTACCAAATCAAAGCACAGCTTTATGGGCTCATTTGATGATCCCAGTCCCTATGGCCGAGGCCGCTACAATGGCAACATGTCCCCTGAAGTTTCCATAAACGAATGGAGAAAAGGGTCTCAATGGTTTGAGGTCAACCGGGAGCTTGCAGTTTCCATTGTCAAAGATACCTTATATTACCCTAAATTCAAAGAGTTCTGTACCCCCGCCTGCTACGTGGACGAGCACTATTTCCCAACAATGCTGACTATTGAGAAACCAGCGGCCTTGGCTAACCGGAGCGTGACTTGGGTCGACTGGTCCAGAGGTGGTCCCCACCCGGCTACATTTGGACAATCAGACATCAATGAGGAGTTCTTTGCAAGGATCTTGAGAGGTGACAACTGCACTTACAATGGAGATTACACATCCGTGTGTTATCTCTTTGCTAGGAAGTTTTCTCCGAGTGCTTTGGAGCCTTTGCTTCAGATTGCTCCCAAGATTCTGAGTTTTTGACTAGGTAAATGACACTAACAAAAGTCATGAAATTAACATAGATATATATATATATATATATATGAAATGTATGTGGAATTAAGCTGAGATTGAAAGTATATTTCTGTATAACAACAATGTACTTTTATACCAAAGCTGACATTAATTTCCACGTGTATTTCGCCAAAGTAATAAACAGTACACTTTCAGTTTAGCCATGTTATGGAAATTAAAATTTTTTTTGACCAAGATCATTTGATGACCAATCGTTTGCTATTATATTCTTTTTGTATATATTTTTATTTATTTATTTCCAACTGATTTGTAATTTTTTTAACTATATTATTTTTATTTTTTTTGCGAAAGGGTTTGCAACTATATTATTTCTTCTTCTTTCGGCATCGTATTTTTTTTGTTCGTTATTTAGTACTACTTTTGCTGCATTCTCTTTGTTCTTAAGATATCTTTCAATTTTAAGATAAATATTGTTAACATGAATACTAATTCTGTATTTCAGTAATATTCAACAAAATGGATTAATATCATTTTCCTAAATTGTTTTCCTCTAGATCCTTCACTGCGGTGGAACCATTGTTCAGTCAAAAGAAAAAGAAAAGACCAGTGAAAATAAATAAAAATCGAAGGATGAAAGATGAACAAGGTTGGATAAAAGAATATCGGGATGAGACTTTATGGGAATACATGAGAACGAAAATAGTTATTTAATTCTATATGTGTCTTATTTATTTATACAGTATAGTATATACTAAACTTATTAAACTAATAATTAGTGAATTTTAGGTTAGCTGGTTCATTATATTTTTGGTTACACTAAACCAATTATACATCATGCTCAATTTGGTTCGTTTATGGTTAAATTTGGGTTCACTATATATTTTTCCCCCCTTATCCCATGACTGACGACATAATTTATAGTAAATAAGAGCATTGGTTCATTACTCAATATCGATCATCTTTTTATTTATTGGGGAATTTATTTTATTTACTACATTATAGATAGGTAGAAGAAGCTCCTTATATTATCTATGGAGCAAGTAGAAAGAGAGAGACATGAAGATGATGATCGTGATGGGGATAAAGTGTTTCATGCATCTGCGAGCTTCTTGGTCTGGGAGGTGAGGCTCGAGCGGAGGAAATCTTGTTCGGGAAGGTCGTTGGTGGTAACGTTAATGAACCTCTGGAACCATTTGCCAGAATCTTTGAGGTTTCTATCATCGAGGTCTGTCCAATTAACGTAACTGAGTCCGAATCTGACGGTAAAGCCTTTGCAGAATTCATAATTATCACTACAAGAAAACATACTTTTTACGAGGGCAGAATTCGTGGCAAATTCGTCGTAACTCGACAGTCGCAACGAATTTGCCACGAAAGTTCAATCGTCGGTAATCGATCGTCGCGAAAGCAAATTCGTCGCAAATTCGTCGTTAATATTGGGAGATCCAAGTTTCGTCGTAAAATCGTCGTTAATAGTGTCGTCGTAAAATCGTCGTAAAATAGCGAGGTAAATAATTCGTCGTAAATCCGTGACAAATTGAGAGAGAATAAATCGTAGTAAATTCGTAGCAAAATAATAATCGTCGTAAAATCGTGGCTAATTGAGGAGAAACAAATCGTAGTAAATTCGTAGCAAAATAAATAATCGTCGTAAATTCGTGGCAAATCGAGGGGAAAATATTCGTAGTAAATTCGTGGCAAATTAAAAAATCGTCGTAAAACCGTGGCAACAGAGTTCGTCCTTAAATCGTGGCAAACTTATTTTCGTCGTAAATACCTA